>JAQFVV010006325.1:1937033-3137033 GCA_028023455.1 Epiperipatus broadwayi
AAAAAAATCATTTTATTTTTTATCAAATTACTGGTACTTTTTAGAATTTCAAATAATTGTGTATTTATTTCTAGTCCAATTTTCATTTTCTAAATTAATGGTTGGCAATTTTTTTTTAGCCTGGGTCACTCTTTTTATATTGAATATTTTAAAGTTGTTTGTTGGACAAATTAAACAAATCAGTGATACAAAGTAAGAATTGCCATATATTTATATATTATTTGAAAAATTTTAGTGTTTAAAACACCTTAATATATCAATAGTCATATATTAGTTTTATAGTGCAAACTCAGTTGTAAAGAACAATGAAAACATATTGTTAATATATATATACTTTTATTGAAGTGATTAAAAAAAATACAAAATAGTAAAAAAATACAAAAATTACATGTGCATAGTATTTGTCTGAAGGTTGTGATGATGGTATATTATTAGATGTGACTTGTTGGACTATTTCCATTATCTGTGAATGAATGTTGAAGGCATAGAACATTTTAAACTTTCCAAATACAAACAACATGTTAGTAATAACATACAAATAGACAACACAGGTTAGTAATTACACACCTGTGTTAGTAATTACTAATCTGTGTTGTCTATTTGTGTAATATTACTAACAAGTTGTTTGTATTTGGAAAGTTTAAAATTTTCTATGCATTCAACATTCAATCATAGATGATGGAAATAGTCCACCATATCACACCTTAATTTGCATAGTTAAAATGTAAATACAAATTATAATAATAAATGAGATAAATGACTTTCTTAATGTTACCTTTTTTCTGCACAAATCTGATTTGTAATTTGATATTTTTTGTTAACACAAGATTCTGAATGGTCATGTGTAAATTGCAATGGATTTTAAACATAACTCATTTGGGAAAATATTTATTCATGGATGTAAGATGAACCAAAAAGAGTTAAAATAGATATTGCTATTTATTTCAATATCCAGAAACACATGTTCAGTATTCCAATTTAATTTTATTTGCATATTTAGAACATTTTCCAATTTCTTCCTGCATTTTTTGTAAATGCATTTTTCCTAATTTAAAAACTTTTAAAATAAATTAATTTCATTTCCAAATTATCGATTCAAAGAAAATGAAGATATCTTTTGTATAACTTCTATTTTCATCAAAATTTTCTGTATCAATGATGAAAAGAAATATGGAATCATTTGTATTCAGTAATATTGTTGATAAATTCAATTAAGAATTATTCATGTATATTTAAAATTAAATCAATATCCATATATTTTTTATAGGAAGATTGTTTCCAATTCTTAATGTTATTATTAAATAACATTTGTTTAAATCACATCTTGTTATTAAATTAGTAATAATTGAAAGGTTGCTAGTCTTTCACATATGCCTACCGTTGTCTCTCAGACAGCCAATCAGTTTTTAAACAGTTGTCTTAAGAACGATCAGGCCTTGACACATGACAGAGATTTTGATAAGAAAAGGATGATACCACCTTTTCTCTACTTAAATTTTATATATACATTGCTGTAATAGCTAAACAGCATGTGCAACAGCTTAATGCTGTTTAGCTATTACAGTTTATAAAACATCATGCTATATGAAATAATTGATTCATTTACATATACATTGCTGATAAATTATATTAACATCTAGAAAATTGTGGTGTAGTAACTCTAAGATTTCGTGCTGTAATATCGTAAATTAAAAACTCAGTGAGTAATAAATGAATGTGTTTATATTTTCAAGCTTTCAGGCCAAGATGCTTAAGACTTGCTTATATATATAAAAGTTAAGTAGCGAAAAGGTGGTATCATCCTTTTCTTATCAAAATCTCTGTCATGTGTCAAGGCCTGATCATTCTTAAGTCAGCTGTTTAAAATCTGATTGGCTGTCTGAGACACAACAGTAGGCACATGTGAAAGACTAGCAACCTTTCAATTATTACTAATGTTATTATTAAATAAATTGAGCATATTTTCAAAATTTTTTTACATGTAAAGAATTTTAAGATTTTTGCCTAGAAGTTGAAGAGTAAAATTATTAAAATAATTCATTTAATCTGTCAATACTTCCAGTTCCATTAACCAGTTGTTGCTATTGAATTCTGAAAAATTATCAATTTTATCTAAAAAATATAGTTTAATCTCTTTAAAACATATTAGATATTGATTTAAAATTACACTAATAAAATTGGAAAAGTATTTGCAAGTTCATCGTTCAAATTTTAGGATGCTTTCAAGAGTAATGCTTGATATGATTGGTTCAGGAGTGTGCCTTTTAGTGATGATCAATAGGTTCCCAAAGTTGGGCAATGGTTAGGAGTTGTCCTTGAGTTTTGGTTTTCCTGACAATATACATATGCTGCATTTAGTGTTTGATTAGATGTTGAATAGGTCCCAAGCATCTTTGTATCTATTAGATTGTGCTATACTTTCATCTCTTTTTTTATATTTGAAAGCAAGTTGATAAAAAATTGTTGCTCATTTTGTTGAGGGAAAATTATAAGTCTTATGGCATCTGACAAAACATAGGGCAAATTGATAAACAAAGAGAGTCTTATTATTGCAAATTGTTTAGATTGTATATTTTTTTAAATGAAATGATTGTATAGTAATCTATTTTTGAGTTATCAAATATGATTTTTTTTGAGACATTCAACCCCTGACATGATCTGATCAAGTGATTAAATATCTCATGATAATCATCTTCACAAAGGTTGCAGTTTGCATTAATGTTGGAGATTCCCCTTTTATGCTTATGGAACCAGTTTGTAGACATGGAGTTATTGTTAATTTTAATGGCAAGATCAAAGAATTTAGGTTCCATGTCCCAGAATTTGAAAAGCTTAGCTATTCATTGATTTGTGATGTTTAAAGTTCCTTCAATAGGGGTAGGTTGATTAAATAATATGTGGTACGCATCCCAAACTTTTAATTTATTAATAAAGGCTTTGTCTGACAAATGTAAGTAGTTATTTAGGTGAGCGATTTTGGCATCTAGCCGGTTAGCCGTAAAGGGTGGAGGACGATTAGTTGGGGTGACTGGAATAATGATAACATCACAGTTAAAGAGTCTGATGAAAATTATGGTGAATATCAACTACTACCTTCCCATTTATTAAAATAATAAAAACCTTTACAGATAAAATTAATTCACTTGCAGCCAGATTATTCTGGGGTGGTAAAATAGCTTCACTCAGCATAAAAACGATGCAACACCCTAGGAAACTGAATGGATTGTCTTTTCATTCAATCAAAGCATTCAAAACTTAATTCTGGTCTGTTGAAATATATAATTTGAATTTTCTTGGCAAACATCTGCAGAATGAAATTGATATATTTATATTAAATGTTACTTTATAAAATAAATAACTATTGATAAAATCCAAATCCAAACGCATTAGTTATTTTATTTTTGTAACTTCTACCAATTCAATAAAAGTCTGTAATATCTTTGGAAACCAATTAGTGGGTCATGCCGAATGTATTCATATGTCATAGAATTGCTGATTGCTGTTCTAAATTATTCCCCATTTCTACGCGAGAAGAATGTGAAAAAATTACCGTTTAATTTATATTTATGTTTGCAAATGCGTAATCCATATAAAGGGTATTATATAAATATACACATAAACACTAATGAAAATGTTTTGTTATTCTATTCTTATTCGATATTCAATAATCTAAATGCGTTTTTAAATACATGTAATTATTATTATTTATTCTTATAATCTATGGCTTATTTAAAAAATTTTGATTAGCATTTAAAAGCAAATTTGTTTTTGCTTTTTGTAATCTATTTAAATATAAGAAATTTGAATTTCATATTTTATTGTTTTGCAAACATCATATTTTAAATAAATAAATAAATAAATAATTTTACTTAAGATGTAATATTTTAAATAAAATATGAAGTTATTGCTTGTTATTTACTGTTACATATTTTGTTTTTCAAATTGTAACCATTTTGTATGACCACTGAATTGATAGCCTTTATTTCTCATTTAATTGGCTTTTCTCTTTTATATAACGAGAATGTGGGTGGAAAGGAAAATCTTTTATTTCTTATTTCAGAATATTTTAAACATGTACAATTGTAAGTCTTCCCATCTGATGGACAGGAAATTGCATTTCTTTTCTTTTTGTTACATATGCCAACATTAAAGAAGATTTAAATAAGGGAAGTTGTTCAGTAACTATGGATATTCTTACTTATTTCTGAATAGACTTATTCGGTAGATTAATTATTATTTATATTTGATGATTTGATTTTTCTCAAGATATTTTAACTTTTAATAAAATAAAAATAAAAAAACCTCTATAATTTTTATGAATGGACATTAAAATTTTGTATTTTATTATTTAATCAAGAGATTACATATTATGTAACAACTAATTTTTGAAAAATATTAAAATACAACTGTGATATTAGAGACTTAGCATAGCTAATGGAATGGAATGACAATTTTGTCTTGCCTTATTTTAAGATTCAGAAGATAATGTATAATAATATGACATATCTCATACCACTAATAAAGGCCACATCATCTTGCAATTATATATTTTAATTTTACTATCAGCGCATTGCTTTTCATTTGACCAGTAAAGATTGATTTAAGATCTTTATTCTCTCAATAAAAATAATTAGATAAATATTTACTAGTCATTATAGAATGGCAAGCTGAATTGCTTATGGTCTATATACCTGAAAGAAAATTCTGAGCCTGTTTGGGGTCAAAAGCAGTTTACAATTTATCTAGCCCAAATTCTAATCTCAAGTCATGCCCCTACATTTTGGACAGTAGCTATTATGTCACAAGTCTGTAACTCATTTCAGAAGTTTGCTGCTTTCATAATGAGCTTGTTAGATGAGAATGCAGTGTTGTGTATTACACATTTTCAGCTCTTGATTTTAACAGAAATCAGTTTGCAAATTAAATGATTTCTTTTATTGCTTGATGATAGTGGTTTTGTAGAAAGTGTTTTGGAGTCATTTAATAAGTAGTTTTTTTTTTTAATCAGATTGCTTCACAACAAAAATATATGAAAAATGAATTCTAAATATCTCACAAATATATAATTTTTAAAAATACAATATTCAATCAATGTAACACTTTTTTTAAAATTGACATTTTTTTAAATTTGCTATTTAACTGTCTAGCAGTCTTCTTAAGGGCTATAAATAGCAATATATCATTTAATATATTTGTGAGATACAATTTTGTTATTCAATTTTTTTTTCAAAGGCATATAAACTTTTTAAATCATTAACATGCAAACATTTAGTTTTTAAATCAATAATATGCAAACACCCACATGTAAATACTTATTTTCATTTACACAGATACATATCAATAATTTGATTTATAAACTCCACATTTTTAGCTAGTCTTATCTCACATAGCAAACTTTCAATAAATGCATAAATGATTTTAAAATCATTTTTATTAGATTAGAAATTATTATATTTTCTTTTGTTCTGATATAAATCTTTCTACCATATTAAAAATCAAATGTATCTATCAATTTTTATAAATATACATGATAATTGCTTTGATTTTATCATATCATCTCATATCACTTATGAGCACAATCCTATATTTTTATAAATTATTTGTGTCATTTTATTTTTAAGACATGACTATAAATATTTGAAAAATGAATAATGTCCCTAAGATACATTTTATCCAATCAGAACAGGTCTTGTTCTAATTGAAGTGTATTTGAAAAGCCATTTATATATTTTTTTCGATGTCTACAACTGTGTACTGAAAATAAAGTTATAGCGATGAAAATAATTTATTCATATATTTTTTTATATAAATATAGATATACATTTATACTTATTTATCAATGCTATGTTTCAATTTTATAATTTTAAAATTTTAAATCTACATATCATAAATCATAACATAATGTTATTTATAGAGCTAAAGGAGATTGTAATATTATCTAACAAAATGTATCTTGAAATAGAAGCAATACATCAAAATTGATGAGAATACATAGTAAAATATAAAAAATAAAAATAATTTTATACTACAGTTAGTTTTTAATTTACATAATGCCACCGTTCTAAAACAGTTAATGAATGAATAAATACATATTTATTAACTTATTTAATAAATTTAGTAGTTATGCATTGAAATACTTAAAATATATTTGTTTATTAAAAATAAATACATTTTTATTGATTTTTCTTTATACTAGAGCAAGCAGTTTTCAAAACTTTTAATTACATAATTTCTCTTAATTATATATTATAATCATTATGTATTAATTGAAACACACAGGCTTATATATACCTGTGTATATATATGTAATATATAGGGTATATAGAATCTCAGCCTCAGGGTGGCCTTTGAGCATTTCATCATCAGATTTTCAATTGGATGGACGGTTGAAGAGTTGGAATGTGGAGTTGATTGAAACCTGTCCATTAAAGTATGAAGATTGGCTATATTAATATATATCTGAGCACTTATAGCATATATGTGTGGAGATGGTAATCTGGACCAACTGATGATTGCTAGTTTAGCAAGAAATATGTATATTGGTGATTATTTTTCTTTTCGACATATATGTGCTCAAGTGTATCAGTGTTATGAGATAGTGTGGAGAGTTGTGGGGTATGTGAAAGTCTGTGCTCATATACCCTATATAATCATTATATATATTTAAATCTGCCTAATATATAATTTAGATTCTGATTACCTCAATTTTGATCACTTTCTGATACATCCATAACTTATGGAAGAATATAGTGTACTTTTGTTAGGATTTCATAATCATCATAATCATCATAATAATATTCGATTATTATTTATCCACTGCCAATGGTCTTTTTAAGCTAAATCCAGTTTTTCTACTTTATATATATTTTTCTTAACATCACTTTAGTAAAGTTCTTCATCTTTTACATTCATTTCCTTCATGGTCTTTTTAAAATCTTTTAATATCTTGTAAGATTGAAATACAAGTATAATGTATATCCTTAACCTAGATGTAATTAAACAGGATTTAAACCAGACTTTCAACATTCCTATAGTCATCCACTCTATCCAATATAACTGTTACACATGACCACATACATAAGAAAAAGATAAATGATCTGCAATATGCATATTTTATGCTGAACCAGCACTGTTCAATTAGTCCAGATCATAAGATCCAATTTAAAGTTTATCTGTCAATCAAGGTGTCTAGACCAGCCTCTATTTAGCCTCAACTTCTTAATAATATTAATGATACATATTTGTTCTCTCATTTATATATTTTGTTTTTAATTTCTCCTTGTTGCACTCAGTACATATATCTTTATATTTTACTTGTGTTCTTAAGTCTCTGTATTATTCTTCTGTTAAAAATTCAGGCTTCAGATTTATAGGACAAAAAATGGTAAAACATGTCTGTGAACAGCTTTCCTTTTTAAATACACAAGCATCTTTTCATTTTATATTGTTATTTCTTCCCAAAGCAGCATGTCCAAGTTTAATTCTATGTTTAATATTATTCATTATAGTTTCTTCCAAATTAATAATTTAACCATAGTTAACTTTTTTTTATTTATTGCTAATTTTGACCAATTTATTTTAATCTTGGTTGAATGATAAAATCTTTTATTATATTTTACTTTTGATAACTTTGTACAATAATTGATTTATAGTCTGAGAGTTTTGTCAAAACCGTAGCATGAAAAATATGTTTATCATAGTATCAAACATTGACCAGTTTTTTTTTACTAATTGTTATCTTTGATTGCCATAATGATGTTGTGAAAACAATATCCTAAAATTTGGACAATTGTAACACCATTAAATATAATAAAAAAGTTAAATAAACAATAATTAATTATGAAGTAAAGATAATAAATTAGCATAATGATAATGATTCATAATGTATTATCAAAATGAAATTAAAATAGAAATCCAGAAACAAATATGGTAAATCAAACAATTTATATACATAATATATTTTTTACAAATTTGTAGATTATAATAGTTATAATATTAGATTTAATTATATCGTCATATTTTTCCCTGCCGAAAAATGCTCATGCTACAATAGGATAATTGATTTTATTGTATTATTTATGTTTGTAGAAAATACTATTATAAATATTAGTCTAAAATTTAGAAAATTTAGAACCGAATTTCAAATCTGATCCTACCTGCTACATTTGACCAAATTCTAATTTGAAAGATTTGTTTTTTTTTTTTAAAAAAAAACTCTTTGACTTTTGGCAGAAGATGTTTTAAACTGGATTGATTTCAGAACTACATTCAGTATTCTCAAACTGCAATGAATGTTGTTAATAAAATTTAATATCATAGAACCATAATCCTGACCAGAGTGAAAATGTTCTAGATTAATTATATAACAATTTTTTCAGATAATTATTACAAAATACAAAAGTAGTTTAAAAAGAATTTTAATAAATAAAAGTAAGAACTTTTTAATTAATAGACCAGGTGCAAATGTTAAAATTCATGAATCTTGGAATGCCACATTATGATGTTTACTTCTGCCCAATTTAAATTTAAATGTTTTCTAATTGAAGAAGGTTATAGAAGTAACTGAAAGTGCTGCTGTTTTGTAATAGTTATAAGTAAAATATATTACTGCAGCATATAATGCACATATATTCATCATTTTATATTTTATGCATGAAGACAAGCTGAGTAATTAGGCAATATAAGTGTTACAACTCAAAAAAAGCTGAATACTATTGATGGAGTTTATTATTAGTGATTGCCAATGGCATTTGGTCTATGAAAGAAAGAGAATCATTGCTTCCTTCTAATATTACACATTCTTGTTTTTTTTTTTATAAAATTTTTATACTTATCATATTTGGCAAGTTTTCATAGCTTCTTTTTCTGAAAAAATCCCCAAATCCAGCATCTATTTATCCAATTTAATCTTATATTTTAGTACTGGTATATTGATTGTTTTTTGTTATATATATATATATATATATATATATATATATATATATATATATATATATATATATATATATATATATATATATATATATATATATATATATATATTAAGTGCTAATGGAAGTACTTTTTAATTAAATAGAAACAGTTATAAGAAGGTAGGCAGTTATTTGATAGCATAGGATGACAGTAGTTTAAAGATATATATTTATATATGTAAGAACTTATATTTTGTCACAGAGGAAGCAATTTATGAATAAAATATACAGATTAATAAGCTCATGTGATATCATTATCTTTGGCATGATATTTTGTCATAGTGCAATCAAGTTTTAAATTATATGCACAAATGAATAGAAAGGTATGTTTCATGCCATGATTGTTGTTCAAAGACATCCATAATACCTGATACAGCATTTTGTCTTGTACTCCAAATGAGTTATATAATAAAGTAAATTTTCTATTACTATTTAATTATTATTAAAAATATTTCTATTAAAATTATAATAATTATTTTATTTAAATGATAAAAATTCTAATGTAGTTCTCTTAAAAAATATAATATTTAATTTATTACAGAGATGACATATGGATTTTTTTTATTTTTCATATTTGTAATCTACATTACATATTTATATATATTATAATCTTATATGTACTATTTAATTAATGTGTAATCTGTAATTGCTATATAGTGCTGTGGAATTGTACAATAAATAAATAAATTGAATTGAATCATATAATAGCATGCTAAGAGTAATTTGGCTGTAAAAATAGTTTGCAGGGAAAATTTTTAATGTCCTCTCCATACATTCTTTTCAGTGTAGATGTTATTACAATATGATTTTTTATACAGTTAACCAACATCACCAACATGCATCACCCAGAATTATGAACCTATTGACTTTTTAGTTCTTGAATTTAAGATCTTGAAACACCATAGTCTTTCTTCTCAGTTGCCTGATAGTTTTTAACTGAAATATCAGTTAAATTTTTCTGAAGGCAAAATGAATGTGTGTGTGAGAACAAACTTCTTTTAAACCGGTAAAAATTACTAAATTATAGCTCTTATTACCTAGAGACTGGAAAGTCATCTGATAAGTCAGAATTGATAAGAAAAAAGTAAGGGATGGTAAAAATTCCCTGATTGTGGATCCAGAGTACCATTTACTGACAACATTTATTTAGATATTCACAAATACAGGTTGCTTTCAAGTAAGGAAAGATTTAAAAAATTGGACAAAGAATGATAATATTAAATGGATGTTTTTGCACTTTACGAAGTTAGTAGAAAGGATAAAGAAACAATGGATTTAAAAATTGACATGCGCTTTATTGCAAAAGAACAGATATTGTAAGTATAAGTGTAGTGGGATTTATTATTAATAAGAAGCAGAATAACATTGTGGAGAGAGTATCATACAGAATGGCAAAATTAACTATTTAACTTAATGGAAAATACCAAATCTAGATCTGCAGATGACTGATATGTTTTTGGTACAAAGAAGTAAAGGATTTTTACACACACACACACACATATATATATATATATATATATATAATGCTTTTGATTAGACCAAACAACACTTTAAAATTGTCATGATAGATTTTAATACTAGAATAGGTTAGGATTGAAAAATTAGTGTTGTGTGTAAGGGATAAAAAATGAGAGAGGATACAGACTTGCGGAATTGTTGAAAAAGAAAAACTGTATATTTTGAAATCTTTCTTTGAGAAAAGTGATAAAGATACAGACAATTGAATCATATTTTGGCTAATAGAAACTATTTATTTCAAGATTATAATGTTCTTAATAAATTGAACATGGAAAATCATCATTGTGTAGTGAGATGTAAGATACATATTTTTGCTAAACTAAAGAGACAAAATTTATTAAGAAAAACAATATTCACAACTGATTTTTCTAACCTTCAGCATTCCACTGATTTCAAATTAGAACTTGCAATCATTTTAAAGTATTAACAGATCTTGAAGATGGTTCAGATTTGAAGAAAATAAATAGGAAGATAAGTAAAAATGGTAGTTGGTATAAAAGAACTGTAATTTACCAGTAAATTTTCTATTGAGACCAGAGAATGTATGGAAAAAGAAGAAATATGAAATCTTTTTAAATGATCCTTAAAAAGACTTGAATATCTTGATTTTTATAAATTGGTATAAAACTGTTATTAATGATATAAGAAAATATAATTGTAGTTTGACAAGGAAAGCTAATAGAAGACAATAAACATATGTATTGTTAAAATAAAGTTATGAAAAGATGGAACTATTACTGAAAGAAAACAACAGTATGCAATGTGTAGAAGAGTTTTATAAAAAATATATAGAATAAAAGAGCAAAATATCTCCTACATTTATTACTTTTTCTGAATTGTCTAGCATTTTAAATGAAAAAGTGAGACATGCAACTAAATCTATAATGAGGAGAAAAGCTCCAGGAAATAATAGAATTATAATTGATATTTTAAAAGTAGCAGGTGAAAAAAATAGAATAATTGTTAGGAAAGTTATATCCCAAACATCTAAGTATTAAAGATAATCAGATTATTGAAAAAATGCAGGTAATCATATTGGTTGTTAAGAAAGGGTGTAAAAAAATATATAAATTTTTGAATCCTGACACTCTTCTATAAGTTTGGTAACATCCTTTATTACCATAATTGCAAGTTGTGTACAAAACCTTGGATGTTGACCAACCAAAAAATAAATAAATAAATAAAGAAGATAGATTTGAAGATGGTTTTGGCTCAGTAAATTATATCAAGCTATTGACAGACGTTATAGCAAGGATCAATGAATATGAGTTGCCATTATTCATTGGATTTTTAAATTATGAAAAGGCATTTGATTCTATAAGCATTTCTTTAGTAATTAAAGCATTGGATCATTAAGATATAGATCCAGGATATTGTCATATTCTGAAGAATATTTATAAAAAATGATACAACACAGATAAAGGTGTACATCAGGGTGATTCTATATTTCCAAAACTTTCTACAATAGTTTCACAAAAAGTATTTTGTGGATTAAAATGGAAAGTTGAAAAATTGAAATATACTCAAGTCATCTAGATTTTGAAGATGATATGGTTAATTTTGCAAAAAATGTTTCAAACTTTAGGAAATGTTTGCAAAAGGTAAATGCTAAAAAGGCCAAAGTAATGTTCAATGCAGTTTCTCGAAGAAACAATTTTATAATCATGAATGAGAAGAAGACAAAAACTACAAATATATTTGCCAGATTATTAATATATATGGAAACACACAAGATAAAATTGATCATAATATTAAACTTGAATAGAATACTTTGGGCAGAAATAACTTAATGTTAAAAAAAATATGCTATTAAGTTTGAAAAAGATGGTTTTTTTAATAGATTTGTTTTACCAATTCTTACTTATGGATCTAACATTTGGGCATTTAATGGAAGAGCAATACAGAAAACAGTCCACTCAAAGTATAGAGAGATGACAAGCATTGGTGGCCTAGTGGTTAGCATAGCTGCCTTCCAAGCAGTTGGCCCAGATTCGCTTCCCGGTCAACACATTTGACATATGAAAAAGAAAAAAAAAGCATAGAGAGATATATATTAGAAATAAGACATTTATTTTATGACAAAAGACAAGAAATCAGTACCACATTATTTTCTGATAGTTTTTATGGAAGTTTTTAAAGAAATTATGCAAAAACTGGCATTAATTGGGGCAGTAAAAATAACATAATATGAAAAACTTTGAAAACTTGGAATAATATTATGTCTAGTTTATATACTTCGATGATTAAAAAAGTTAATAGTGGTGTTATATATTTATTATTATTAATTCATCTTGCTATAAGGAACTTCATTATTTAATAATGTAGCTTTAGATTTGAGAAACTAAAATAAATTAGTTGAAGAAATGGAAACAAATGAATACTATCTCAGATGAAAATCAAGTTCTGTACATAACATATGTATATAGTTTTGAGATTTTGGAAAGCAGGTGTATGATTGATTGATCACTTATCCACTATATATATATAAGAATTGTTTTTGCTTTTCTATTTATATTTAATAAAATTTATTGTTATTATTTAGATTCGGATATTGAATCTTTTTTTCTTTTGATTTTAAGTAAAACTATTTTTAAACAATTTTCATTATGTAATAATAATTATATACCTGAGAAAAGTTGCTATGTTTAATATTTGATTATAAAATAATTTACAGATGAAAAATATAAACATTTATATATTTTTTAATAAATCCGCTATTATTAATGTTTAAATTAAACGAATAAAATTAATTGATTTTGTTGTTTGCTGAGTAAAAAAACATAATTTGTAACATTTTAGTATTTTATGAAATGCAATTTGTTTCAAATAAAAAAGAAATAACAAAGTAAAAGGCATTTGCACACACACACACATATATATATTTATTTTTAACTTTAGAAAATAATTTATTTTGTGGTTGATTTAAATTATTTTTGTGAATATGCTTATATTTTATATCGCTCTTTTCCTTATATTCTTTTTTTTTGTTCATGTGCTCTAAATTTGAATTTATCATTTACAATGTGAAATTAGAATTACAATTATAGAAAAGATTATATTTGTTTGTTTTTTCAATAGAATTCTAATTATAAAAGATTATTATAGTTAATCTTTTTTAATAAATACTTTTATTATTGTTTTTCTTTTTAAAGTATGATTGAATTATTGATTATATATTTTTTATTTTACTAACATGTTTTAACATTAATTCATCTTAAATATTGCTATTTTTAATCTATTTATTTTTGTTTTCTTATTAAAAACAGTATTAGCTTTGATTGAAACAACAATTTTAAAGTTATTTGTTGTATTATTATCATTGTTTATTTTAAGCAATAAAAATCATTATTTATTTATTATTTGTCTTTACATATCTGAAAATGTATTATTCATTTATCCAACTGCACAGTTATTTACAAGAATACACTTTTCGCAAACTATTTGTTTTACTTTATCTGTTTTTTTTTAAAATATAATTTTTTGTTCATTCTTATTTTACACTGGCCTATAAAGAATTGATATGGCAGTAAAAGTGTATTAAAAATGATTATTTAAAATTTATTTAAAAAAACAAAACAAGAATTTTTAAAATAGTTTGAAAAATATTTATTTAAACAAATAATAAAAATTATTAATAAGATTGAATAATTTAATTATTATTTTTATGTCAGTTGTTTTTATTGACATGTTCTATAAATGTTAAAATTATTTGCACAGAGATGAGAAAAAAACAAAAAGTGAAAGATGCTTGGTTTAGTACAGCAGCGATTAATTAAAAAGAGAATTGCATCCAACTTTCAAACAAATGGAATATGTTAAATAAATAATTTAAATAATTAGTATTTTACCTATAAATATTGCAGTCTATCAGCCACTTTATGAGTGCTACAAATCTGGCTTTTCTAACCAAAAGTGCACTCAGCTATTTACTGTTTAATAAATAAAGAAGCAGAATAAATCTTTTCATGATCACCATCTTTTCTACTAACACATAATTGTTATTAAACAAGGCAAAACTCTCCATACAGTAGTGTCACCCTGTGCCAACCAGAGTAATCAATGGATGCCAGAAGGCTTGTGCATAGGGACAATGTTAAAAACGTTTTTGGCAACTAATTACAGTGAAGTTAAGAAAAATGATAACTTCAAATATAGCACACACTGTAATATATTTATAGTGGAAGTAGGCACATTCATAAAATGTGTCTTATGTGAAACATCATTTTTTTTACTAGAATTTAAAATTAGTTTAAATGATGAATGCAATATTTTTTTTTAATAATTATCAATTAAGATTTTTAATTAATTTTTTCTAATAATTTAATTCAGTCAAATTTAATTTAAAAATTGAATTCTGTGAATCTCTATGTATAAATATTTTACAATTGTATAAAAAATTGCTTGATAAAATTTTAATATTGTTCAGCATTTTTAGATTTGGGGTGTTTATAATATTTTATAGAGATTTCAGCTAGTGTTATGCATTTTCTCTTTATATATATATATATATATAAAATATACCAACCATCATACAATTACAAATATCCAGTAACGCCCTCTGTTTAAAGATCTATATCTCAATAATAGCAAACCTTAAAAGGGTATCATTTTAAGGTTTGCTATTATTGAGATATAGATCTTTAAACAGAGGGCGTTACTGGATATTTGTAATTGTATGATGGTTGGTATATTTTCTATAATTATTTCAGTTAGTGTTAACAGTAACTTTCTTTTTATATATATATATATGTTGATAAAATTATTTTGTTTACTCTTTTTTTAAATATATAAACTGCCTTTAGAGAAAATGCATTATTTATCATCAGGCTTACTAATTTCTAGGTAGTGAAGATTTGGTTGGTCTTTCCTTTAGCTAAACTTATTTAGATACCTACTTGCTAACAAATACTTCATATGTACAAGATTTGTCTATGTGCCAGTTGCTTGAAAGAAAAACCATATATTTGATGAAATTAGGAAAAAAATTGAAGCTTAGTTCAGACTGTATTTAAACCCAGGGCATGTGAATGACAGGACATATTATAGCTTCATCATAAAGTGATTAAACATATATATATATATATATATTAATATGGGTGTTTATATAATAAATCTAAATAATAAGTTTTGAAAACAGTTTATACATTTACACAAATAGCTTTATAAAAAATTAATCATAATGCAACTATAAATATTGATTATTTGAAATTGTTTATATATTAAAAGATAAGTTCATTATAATATTTCATTAAAAAAATATTGAAAGTAGTTGGAAAAAAAGTTTATAAACTATGATGTCTAATGCATTTTAGTTAAATTTTCTAAAAGAAAGTGCAACAGTGATCAGTTAATACTATAATTAATTATATTCTTATAAAATTCATCAATGAATAAATCAGGTAAAAAATATTTTAGGTCGAGTTTTTGTTTTCTTTATTGCAAAATAAAAAGGTTAATTATTAACCTACTTAATCTCCCTGTTTACAAAATTATTATAACAATAAATAAAAAAAACCTTGAGAAATATTGTAAATTTGAATAAAAAAATGAGCCAGTTTTTTTTTAGATTTCAGTTAATCTGTTGAAGGAAAGTTGTTCTCATTCATTTTGAATCATTTATTTAAATTAAGCTTCTATTTGAAGTTGTATGTATATCTTATGTTAGATCTCCATGGCTTGGGGTTCGAATTCAGACATAGAAAATTTTTAAATCACAGTCAAGTGCACAAGATTTTGTTTTACTGGTAATCAGTTACTAGTCAATACAAATGCGCATCTGATATTGGTTATAAGGAATATCTAGATCTTATGAGCTGGAAGTTAAATAAATCTCTTGAGTTTAATAATTAATTGAGTGACCAGAAGAATGTTCTGTTGACTATAAAAAGGAAAAATATAATTGTAATATAATGCAGGCTTTATTATTAGAAGAAGAAAAATATATTCAATCATTTAGTTAAATTATATATTTTAGAAACTAATAATATATGAATTTTTTCTATAGTACAGGCTTTTCATACCTGCACTTCAAGATGTAATTTATAGGGGCTTTGAACTCAGACATTCACATGACCCTCAACTAACCATGCTATCTAATACTGCTGACACATTTGATCACACTCATGTCTAAAAAATAAATAATCACTAATTTACATATTTCGTGTCAAGCCATCACTCATCAGTTGGTCCAGATTATCATCTCCACACACATATATATAATCAATGCTCAGCTTATTTTAAGATAGCCAATCTTCATACATTAATGGACAGGCTTCAATCCACACCATCCCACAACTCTTAAGTACCAAATTAAAAAATATAATTATTGAATTTTAGCATAGAATTAACTTTTTTTTTTTTTAAAAAAAATAACTTGAGTAAATTTTTGAATAACAATAATTTAGAATTTATTTGAGTTGTCATTTTGAGTTAAGTAAAAATTCCAGAATTGAAAAATTATAAATGCATAATTTGAGAATTTTGTAATTTTTCAGTAACTTCATTTAATATTAAATATCTACCCCAATTTATACTAAAATTAGTTATAATTCATTATAAAAATTAAAATCAATTTCTGTCTATTTGTAAAAGGTATGGTACATTTATTTAGTGATAGAAAATATAAAAATTTAAATATTTTAAAAATATTTTCTGACAAGAATATAGTAAAAGTATAAGCTTTTTTTTTACAGTTTCAATCCTTTATGTTAAAACTATTAATTTATAATTGGTAAATTTGTTTTTAAATGTTAAGGCAAAATAAGATGTAATTATATAAAATCGTTATTTATTATATAGTTTAAAGTTTTTACATTCTGTTCAGAGATACTATTTTTATTTAATTGTTAAAGAAGGGTCAGAAAAGCTAAATACCTATATATATATAATCTTATAATTTAATATTTATAAATACAGTAATTAGATATATGTAAAGTATAACTTTAAAAATTTAATCCACTTAGCAGCGCTTTCGACTATCCTTGTAGTCTTTGTCAATTAACACTTTGAAAGGCTAACCTTCCCACAATTCCATGATCTTAACATTTGCTGCCTGTGTGCACAGTGGATAAAATTTTTAAAGTTATACTTTACATATATCTAATTACTGTATTTATAACTATTCAATTATACAATTACATATATTGATTTGAAGAAATACAGATATCGAATTATATTATTACACACACACACACACACACACATATATATATATATATATATATATATATATATATATATATATACATATTTAGAGTCAGAGAAAGAAACAAATACAAAGATCAAATTACAATGCACCTAAATTTGACTTTTATTTAAATTAGGCTCTCTAAAAAATTCTAATGGCTTTCTTGCACAGGAGTTCATAAGAAATTTGAGCACCAGAACTACATTCTCCTGATCCCAAATCAGATGCTCTATAACTATGCCAACCTGCATGGAATATAAGGCATTCTAATTTAGATTTTAAAAAAACTGTACCTTTCAAATAATGATTGAGAGTATTTTAAAAACTAATAAAAATATTATTGTTATAATTAAGTAATTCAAAAGATCACTTCAAATGACCTTGCTAATAGTGTTTAACATTTTGCTATTATTAATATTTTTGAAACTATAAGATTTTAAAAATAATATTTTGATTTAAAAAGATTTATAATATAATATTATTAATACAAGATTGAAAGATAGATTGAAGAAGGGGTGAAAAAAGAATTTAAAAAACAAAAGCAGAGATGAAGAAAAAGTAAAAGAAAAGGAAAGAGGTTGTAATTAATTTTATCTTGATTGCAAATGTTTTGAAGATTTTTTTCTAGTATATGTGTAAATATTAACAATTAAATTGGAAATTTTTAATATATGAAGTTATCCATTTATAATTATTTAATTAGAAAAGACTTTACCTAGAATAGTAGTTAATGAAAGCCAATTGTCTCAGATCAAGTGTTAAGGTAAAATTGTATAAACAAAAACAAAATTAGTGCTTAAAATAAGTAAAATAAATGAATATAAAAGAAAGTGTTAAAACAAAATGAAAAAATAAAATGGCATTGTTTTAAAATGTGGTTTGTATTTTTTATAAAAAATAAATAAATAAAGTAATCGTGTTGGTGGCTGAGTAGTTAGCACAGCTGCCTTACAAGCAGTTGTCCCAGGTTCGCTTCTCCGCTGACGCTTTGACACATGGAAAAAAAAAAGTAATCTTTTGAATTAGATATTTTGTATTGGCCAGAGGGTTTAAATATTTTTAGATAGAATTTAAAAAGAATTGGACAGATATGTAATAAAATAAATCAGGAGCATTCAAAAAGAACTGTGTGGACTTTTTTAATAAGAAAAAAAATGTTTTTAATGCTAAGCTGTATGAATGAAATAAAGTAGTAAAAATAGTTTCAAATTTTTAAGTTTTATTAGAATCCTCCATTTCACTTCTCTTTTATCTTAATCACTAGTAGAGCAGAAACTCAGATGAAAACATAGTAAAAATAATGGATAAAGCAATAAATAAAATAAGCAAGAAAACTTTCATAATATACAAAATTAATAGAAAAAAGATTTATTTCTTCATATATACATAAACTATTGGTTAAAGGTGTAGGAAATATATTACATATACACCACTAAGAGGTGTGAGGAAAGAATAGCTAATGTTAGAGATAAAATAAAGTGAGATAAAATAAATATGAATAAAAATATTTTATATTTATAAAAAATATATAAAATATAAAATGATATAAAATAAAATTATGAGGATCTTATTATTGTTGAGTATAGAAGTTTGGGATATCAAGGTAAGAGAAAAATAGGATAAGTGGTAGAAAGAATACAGAACATTTATTTTTGCAGCCAAAAGTGTTGGAAAAGAAATATGATGAATTGTAGTGAGAATGGGCAAAATAAAAGTTGAAAGGCTCAAAAGAATCAGATATATTTTGCTTAGGTCTTTATAATAAAAAATGGAGGATAGAATATTGTGACTAAAGTTTTATTAAAATTGATAAGAAGAAAAATAAATTTTTTACTATTAGAAAATGATGTAATGATTGTAGATTGGAACAAAATAATAGAGAGTGGAGAGTTAAAATGTTTTATAATGATGTGTAAGAGTTTCATAATGAAGCAATGTTTATCATATGGTCTAAAGACAGGTGGACTATTATACAAACTTCTGAATTTTATAAAATGAAACTGTTTTACAACCTGCCATGTCTTTGTTTAAAAATTTATAAAATAAATATTTTATAAAACTAATGATACTATAAATAAATATTTTTTATTATAAAAATGATTATTTTATATTATCACCTATAAATGAAAATGTGTTTGAATCCAGGTTTTTTTAAAAAATATTCTCACAACTAAATATGCTAAAATTTATATATAAAAAACCTTTATTAAAAAGTTACTTCAATTTAATACATAGGAGAGTTAATTTTCAATTTTAATTTTAATTCTCATTTTAAATATGAATTCTTCTGGGTAAATTTGCGACTTATTTGTAAAAGTGTGAATTAAAATAAAAATAACTGTCCTGAATTATTAGCTGCGATAATCATAGTAAAATTAAAAAATGAAGTTTCCTGGATTAATTCAAAATGAATTATAAAAAATCAGAATGGCCAACAGAATGGACCTATTGTGACCAACTTATGTTTTGCTGCTGAAGCGTTTCAACATTTATTCTTACGACAAATAAAAACAAATATATATAAAAAATATTTAAAAATTTTAATGTTTTTTTTTAAATTTAGCTATTAAGATTTTTTTAAAAAAAAAATATTAAAATTAAAAGTAATAGAAAAAAAAAATATAATTTTTTTTTTCATTACAGTAATGGATTACTTGTGTTTAGTTAATTGAAAATGAAAATATCAGTCAGATAATTATTCTTAAGGAATATATATATATATATATATATTAAAATCATAATATAGAATATAATGCAAAAGTTAAAATAAAACTTTCAGACTGATATATTATTAAAGCAACAATTATAGAAACAATAGAAATAGCTAGGTCAGATTATAACTCTTTTATATTAGTTCTATTAATTATAATACCTTTGAGAGACACAAATTACATAGGAATCTCTCATTATTGAGATTAAGTAAATTGGAATTTTGTAATAGCACATGGTGTTATAATAATATTTATGTGAACTTCAATACCCTAAAACAAAAGGAATTTCTTTTAGTTGTTGTTATACTTCATAGTGCAACCACCACATTTGTTCTCTCATAAAAAATAATAAAAAATACAATTTTCATTTTTAATTCACATTATAATTGCTATGTACTGCAATCAACCAAAATGTTACATTCTTTCTGCTATAGATGGTTGCTCTCTGCACAAACAAGGATGTTACTTGAAATTACAAATGATAATTTAAAATCACTTAGATATTGTATCCTATCTACTTTATCTTCATCATTTTGAATAATAATAAAAATGAACTGTTAGTAACATTATCTTACTGTGTACACATAGTGCTATTTAAAAATCAACCATTAAAGCAAACTATTTAGGTCTTTTCAAATGCCCCTATTTGATTTATTTATCATACAACAAAATAGAGATTAGATAAAAGTGGTCATTTTTTTGTCTGGCTAATAGATTGGCAATGATATGATAAAAGTAGGCAATGTTTGAACATTTGTTTAAAAATTATTTTTTGTGAATCTGATTTGCAAAACATTGTAGTAAGGAATCAAGACATAGTTGCTCAATGAATAAGTTTATACTCTCAATCTTACATATATAATCACCATAATTTATTTATGGTCTTATTAATATTATCAGAACTTTCACATTGTGTATTTATTTATATACATTTTATATAGATATACTGATTAATGAATGTTTTTAAATATATTCATTAGTAAAAAATTAAAATTTTGGATTTATGCAATTATTACCTATCATTTTAATTTTCAAATTTGTAGGTTATTTATTTATTTGTAATTTGTTTTTGTAATTAAATTCGAGGATGGCTAAGGGGCTTTAGCTAAAATATTATTTATTGTTTTATATTCTTCTATTAATATAAAAAGAATGCAGTGGTTTGACTTTATAATACTGCACAATCAAGTATCTAATATAATTCCAAAATAGCATTTTGTGTGTTTTGATTTTATATGTAAATATTAACATTTTTGCAAGAATTCTTATATATATATATATACTGAAACACACTTTGCTATGATTCAAATATGTATTAGACACCAAGAGGGGTTTCAGTTAAAAAAAAATATATTTCAAATTAATTTAGAAATTTTGTTAATTTAATTTTATATCAAACATGTGTTTTAGAAATCGAATTGCCTTTATATATGTGCACACACATGAATTGGTAAAATAATTTTATTTTCTAAAAGTAGTGTAAATTTTTTTTTGTCTCAAAAAAGTAAACTTTGTAAATAAATTTATCTTTTATATAAGATTATTTTTAACAATTTTATAACAATCCTTAACCTCAAAATAAAATTTTAATCTGCTGTAATAACAAAATTTAAAAGTTAGGCATTGTTCAGATAAGACATGTAAAGGAATTAATGTGAAATGTAAAAATGTTCTATTTTAAGTGATTAAAAACATTCTAGAAAAATTGGTGTGGGGGAACAATAGACCAAATGTATATAAAAGCTTCCCATAATCTATTGTGTTATTCATTCATTGATTTCAAGCATTAGATTCTGTTGGATTCATTTATTTATTTCAGTCATTAGATTTTATTAGATTCATTCATTTATCAGATTTTTCATCTCTATTAGTCAAGATCATATTCCAAAATGCTGGGATTTTTTTATTCTGTGTGACAAGCCACATTTCTTGCTATATTTTTTGCCAAAATAATTGATACTCACCAACAGATCATGACAAGTGACATACAGTAGTAAAATGAGGTGACAGATTAATCCTAGTGGTGTTCTTCAAAATATGCTTGGCTAGACACCTCACCAAGTGAGCACTGTGCTCTAAGCTGAACATTCATCATCAAACATGTTATAATGTCATAAATCCTTAGAAAATTGACTTCCTAAAGCCAATCTACCAAGAAGACTAAACTGACCATCTGGTAAATTACAACTATAAAATAGACAAAGGTAGCTACCTCTTCAATAAATCACAGGAAGAAAAAGCAACAATCTTAAAGGACTTGGCAGTAATATAAACTTTCATATACCATAATAATCCAAGTGTTATAATTATTTTCTTAACATATATGTGCATTTTACTAGTAATCATTAATTTAGGAATATATGTATTATAAAACCTTATTAATAATTTTATAACTTCTGTATCATTATGCATCATATTTATGCAATTTATTAATTTTTTCATGGATGAGTTTTTATTATTATGATAGATGTTGATTTATGTAATTAATGGATCTTAATATATGTTTGAAACTTTATACTGTCAAAAGACAAATATTACATATATTAAAGTAGACTAACTTCATAATTAGTTCTTATTATTATCATTTGCAATATTTATCGCAAATTAGATTTTTCTAAAAGAAAAAATCCATAAACAATTATTTTTTTAGTAGATTTGGTAATATCTGTTTTAAATTGTGTTTTAATTATATAGGTAAAAAGGTATTGATATATAAAAATCAGATGTATGCAAGCTATCTTAGCCTATGTATGGATTAAATGCACATGGCAACGAGTGTTTGGGTAAAATAAGATGACCTGGTCTAAGTCAGTGATCTGTATTTTGCACAGCTAGGGTTCAATCACACCACATCATGTCTTAATACATTTGTATCAGTTTGTCTGGGTTATAATAAGGAAGGATACTCTAAGTGTGTAAGTGATAGAATGAGCATTTAATAAAAAGATTTTATCAAACTGGGAAAATATTTTATTTGCTGGGATAGTAGTTTTATAATTATAATATGAAACAGTGGTACTAATAGATCTCCCTTAATGTCAAACTATCCATAAAGGAATATTAGTTTATTTATTTTGATGAAGTTTGCTTTCTTTTATATTTAAATCTTTGTATGATTTATTTAAAATTTGTCTGAGGTGTGTTTACTCTGTCTGTCTATCAATTGTTTAATAGCTATGAGTCTCATACTCTGAACTGAGCTAATGTCAGAAGCAAGTAATTTATTTTATGTTAAGTCTTCTCACCATTGTTAGTGAATATGCAATCATCCCAAATAAAATTTTCTATACTCATTAGTAGCCTAGTGCACCATCAAGTGACCAATGTTCTTAACTCATGTAGGATGTTCAGTACAATATATATATATATATATATATATATATATATTGTATACATATATATAATATATATATATATATATATATATATATATTACTTTTCATTAAGCTTCTAAGATTCATCAAGCTTTATATATGATGTAAAATAATAAACTTAATACAGTAATTTAAAATTCTTAAATTCTCATTAATACACTAATTTAACTTCTCAATCATTGACTATAAAGAAACATAATGGTAATTAATCTGTTTTAAACTCTTTAGACAAACATATTGAAATAACTCCATTTTTATTTTCAACCAAAATTATATATTGGGTTATTCACTACCTTCAATACATAATCCTAACTCATTGCTATAATTTTATCAATTATTTGATTATCTAGAACACAAATATTTGGACTTTCTAATTAAAATTAATAAACCTCTTTTAACCAGATTTTTTTTGTGAGTTAGATTGAGTTTGTACAACAATGATGTATCTTATTCCATATATGGCTGTGATAAAATAATTATCACCCATTTGTTTTTGTACTGAATTACTTAACTTCAGAATTATCATAGTCAAAACTCTCCATACAGTAGTTCTACCCAATGCCAACCAGAGTAATCAATGGATGTCAGAGGTTTATGCATAAAATCCCCATCTAGTGCTTACTCATCCAATATCTCCAGACTAGTTTCTGACTTGTGGCCTTCATCCATGAGGCACTTTGGATCTGAGAGCACTGCACCTAGATATTAGAATCTAATTCCACAAGCCAAAAACTAGTCTGGGGATATTGGATGAGTAGGCACTAGATGGGGATTTTATGCACAAGTCTCTGGCATCCATTGATTACTCTGGTTGGCACTGGGTGGCATTACCATATGGAGAGTTTTGCCTTTGTTAATATCAGATGTGCTAGCATAAGAAATGGTGATCATGTGATGCTTAGTGGTTTAACTATCATAGTCACTGTCACACATTTAAACATTCTATCATTAAATTTATTAATTAACAACATGGTGTAAGATACTTTTTCAATATTAGAACCACAACTTTTATTTTATTTACTTTAAAGTTTTTAAGATACCATTTTGTTTTTAATCTCAATTTATGAAAATTCCAATCTCTTGCTATTTATGTAGCTATTTGGAGATGTCTCTGATTATTTCCAAATTTGTAAACACATACAGGTCTAATAATTATTTGTTTCATGTTTATTTTTTTTTGTAATTTTTGCTGAACGTTATTTATATTGTAATACCATAAAATAGTTTTAAACTTGCCTTTTTTCTTGTTTTATAAAAACAAAAAAGAAACTTCAAAATATTTTTTTTTGTCAAGCGTTGTTAGCCGAGAGGTCAGCGAAGCCGCCTTTGCAAGCAAGCAATTGGTTGCAGATGGTTGTTGCGGGTTCGCCTCCTGGCCGATGCCATGACATATGGAAACAAAATAATTTTTTTATTATTATTCACTTTTACACTTTTTTAAAGATGTTTATTAACATTTTTTGTTTAAGTGTATTAATTATTCATTAATTTATTTTTTTGGTAACTTGATATTGCATCTTGATTATGTATCTCATAATTAATGTATAAAATATTATATAATTTTATTTATATAAATCATAAATAATATCTATACTAACAAATATATGTTCATATATTTACTTGATACTATTAATAAAATTTTTCATTTTAGATTCACATATATATAATTACATTTGATATTTTGCCATTCTAAACATTAATGTAAAAAATACTAAAACGGAATTTAAATATAAAATTTAGTAAAATTTATATTTAAAATCTGTTTTAGTATTTTTTGTATTAATATAAATACAACAACTTGAAATTATTGATTGTTATTGATATTGGGATTGTCTAAGTGTAGACTGGCTTTTAGTAATTTATATATGTATTGTTAAAAGGGGATTGCCATCACAACAGTTTGAAATTATTGATTGTTATTAATATTGAGATTGTTTAAGTATTGCCTGGTTTTTAATGATATATATATATAAGGCAAATTAAATATCATTGAATAATATTGGTTTTTAATGATATATATATATAAGGCAAATTAAATATCATTGAATAATATGAAATACAATTGGAAAGTAAAGTTTTAACTTACATTTATCATGCTATTTAATGAAATGCCCTCCAATACTAAAGTTGTGGCATAGCAAATAAAAATTAAATCATTTCCAAATTTATATAAATATCAAGAGGATTCTTCAATTTATTATACATATATATTTTTTTTATTTGCAGTGATATTGTACAAATGTAACATTAAAGGACCTGATTGCAGTTTATGTTTAACCCGAGATCCTAAATACCGTTGTGCCTGGTTGGCAAATTCCTGCCAATTTACTAATGCCAATAATAGTGTTATGCACATGGGACATTGTCCAGCTCCAACAATTCAAGAGGTAAGTTATATTTTTAATGATTATTTAGGTTTTAATTTTTATATTATTTTTTTGGTTAGAGAAAACTTTTCTTATAGTGTAATAAATCATATTAATTTTGATTATTTAAATTAGTAGTACATAAAAATGTAATAAATAATTTCACCTTTTTGTCTTATAATAACACAAATTTCCTTTCAACTATTAGATAACTTGCAGCTAATGGCTTTTGCTAAAATAAGCACTATATAATATTATCTTGTAGTTAGCTTAATTTAATAGACTTGAAATTAAAGTCTAACTTTTATCATATTACTTACAAATAAATATAAATTAATATTAATAAAATCAACTTATTTCCCTAAAGCAATATTTGTTCATATAAATTACAAGTAAACAATATATTGTTAAATCATATTGTTAGTGCATTTTATAGTTAAATAATTTTTTTTATTTCCAATTGACTAATTATGAGATAATTTATAGTTTATTAATTTTGTCCATATTGGTGTAAGTAAATTATTTGTTCATTCATTTAAATACAATGAGATCTACTATAATGATGACTTTTTGAACATTTACATAGAGTAATTAGAAGAATGAACATAGTTTTTCACTAAAGCAAGACTTGTAGAAGAATAAATACATACAATGAACATTAGAATGGTAGATATCTTTTCCATGTAAAACTTAGATTATTTATTGACTTTGTATAACTCTTTCTATCATTAGCAGCAAAAATGTTGTGCATATTTTATTTAAAAGTATTTTCCTACTTGTATATGCCCTGATAATTTTAGATATGTGCCATAAAAACTATCACAATAAAGAGATTCAAATAAAACACAGTAAATAAAAAACTAAATTACCAAATTTTATTCTTATAGCTTTTGCTATCTTTAGTGATGAAAATGTTGTGCATGGTATATTTTTATTTAAAAGTATTCTTGTAGGTGCATATACTGTAATAATTTTAGACATATGCTATAAAAGAATGAAATTCACAATTTGATAAAAGTGTCATCAAAAAAATGTTCAAAACAAGTCAAGTGTTGTTAGCCAAGAGGTCAGAGCAGCCACTTTGCAAGCAAGCAGTTGGTTACAGATGGTTGTTGTGGGTTCACCTCCCGGCTGATGCTATGACATATGGAGAAAAAAATATTTCTAAACAAAACAAAATGCTTAGCATTGAATTGCTAAATTAATGAATATCATTTGATGAGGAAAATATTACAGCAAGCAACATTGGCTGATATAGCAACATATACACAAGACTTTTCATGGTATTTAAATTTTGTTAAAATCTTAACCATCTTTATCATGTTTTGTGAGCTTATTTGTATTTATTTTTATTTTATTTTCCAATTTATTCAACTTTATTAGTTTTTTTAAAAAATTCTTTTTACATGTGTACAGATATTAAAGTCAATCATGAGTTGGATAATAATAACCACAAAGTTATAAATATTGAAGTGAGGAAAGAAATCATTTCTTACAAAAAGGAGAGTGTAAAACAAACAGTAATCTAAATTCTGATTATTGTGTGATTAAATCAGCAATCTATACCATTTTACAAAATGAAAAAATTGAAAATTGTAGAAATAGTGAAAAAGATTTTAATAGAGAAATTTTCATTATGACATTAGCAAACTAATGAAAGCAATTTGCTGATATGGATTAATCAAAAGTGAATGCTATATGTTAGAATCAATGAGGCAGTTATGCATGAAAAGATTTTAGCCACTTGTTGGAAAATTTTTTTTACTATCTTTCACTGTTCCTATGAAGGAGTTTATTATCAGTAAATGATTAAAAAAAAGAGCTGGATAGTAGAGTGTTACAAAGTATGGTGAGACTATTAGTGCAGGTAGGACTAATGCTACATATTTATTATCTTGAAAGAAAATGAAAATTCTGAAATAAAAAATCTACAAATTTTTTATTTGGATATATAAGTTTATGTTTTAATTTTATGCTTTCCAAATGATGAATTTTAGTTTTAACTACATAATTTTATATGTGTTATTACATTTTTTATTTTTCATCCTTAAAAAGTTGTTTTTAATGGTTTAATTTGTTGTTGGCCATAGGCTTGGAAGGGATTACTCCTAAATACATGTATTTCAGTATAAACACCAATGATCCAATGAATGGTATTCTGAATCCACTTAAGTCATTTTAAATATAGGGGATTTGAACCTAGACTTTCAAGCAATCTTCAACTATTCAAACTATCTCATACTACTGACACACATGAGCACATACATGTAGAAAAGATAAATAATCACCAATATTGGTATTTTGTGCTAAACCAACACTCATCAGTTGGCCCAGTGCTGCTTTAGCACGAAGTACATATACTGATGATTATTTATTTTTTCTACATGTGTGTGGTCATGGGTATCAGTAGTATGAGATAGAGCAGATAGTTGAAGGTTGCTTGAAAGTCTGAGTTCAAATCCCCTATATTTACAATTAAGTTCCAGGTATAAGAATGCGTCTATTTCAAATCTTAATTCATTTTAGCACACTTTATCATAGTGGAGATGAATGAGATGTCTCATTGTTAATTATAAGTGAAAGTTTATATCTCATTCTTTGTTTTGCATAAAAACTTAAATTTATCTGAGGCTGGACCCTTATGAAATATATTTTCTTTATTCCAAGTCATAGATTCATCTATACATTTTATAAATATTTGAAAACCAAACACTCTTCACAAACCTGGAGCTTAATTGTAAATATAGGAGATTTGAACTCAAACTTTCAAGCATCCTTCAACTATCCACAACATCTTATACAACTGATACACATGACCACATACATGTAGAAAAAATAAATAATCACCAATATACGTATTTCGTGCTAAACCAGCACTCATCAGTTGGTCCAGATTATCACCTCCCACACACATATATAATCAGTGTTCAGTTTTATATTAAGATAGCAAATCTTCATAATTTAATGGACAGGCTTCAATCTATTCCAATCTCCAACTTTTCAGCCATCCATATCATTTTCTACATGTATGTGGTCATGTGTATCAGTTGTATGAGATGGTGCGGATAGTTGAAGGGTGCTTGAAAGTCTGAGTTCAAATCCTCTATATCTATACATTTTATATATTTTTAGAAATAATATGCTTTTATTGTGAGTTTGAATAATTAATAATGGTAAGATTTAATTTTATGTTGGCCTCCATTAGGAATTACTTAAACACTCTTTAGCAATCAGATGGTTATTAACATTTAATCATATCTTGAGAGAGCATTAAGCATTAAAAAAGTTAAAACTGACACTAAATAATATGCAAAATTTTAAAGTAATATTGTTTTTTAAAATATTAAAATTGTGTAAATTATTGATACTTTTAGTCTCCCTTTTGTTTTTGTTTTTTGAAATAAATTCATCTGATTAAAGCGAACTCCAGCAGAACATAAGCTTATCTGACAAAAACTTTTTTTTTGTTTATATGCATGCTAAAGATTTTAAGATAAAAAGTAATTGAATTAATTGAATGGAAACTGTTAGAAAATAAAATTCAAAATTATACTTCATTATTCAAGCTGTTTTGACAAGTTGATTATTCTAAGAAATAATACATTATAATTATCTTAAAATTTCTTCTGGAAGTTTCTCGTTTAAACGTTGAAAACAAAAAGAATCCCATCTCTTTCTCTTTGTTGAATTGCAGATTTTTAAAACGCTTTGTAATTGAATTTTTTCCTGATCTTATTACTGGATGCAAAATAATTTTAATAAATTTAAATATTCACACCATTATTAATAATTTAAATAAATGGAATTATAAATATACAATGCTTTGTAACCTGAATTACACTTTAATTATGTAAAAAAAAAAGTTTAAATTTTATTATGCAGATTTATTTTATTCTTAATGACAGTGGCAGATATGTTAAGAAGAAATTAATTTTAATTTGATTTTATCAAAAGTGAGAAAACAGGATAGAATTATGAACTTCTGAAGGAGGTGGATTAAGTAAATTATATAGATTAAAAAGATTAATTGATGCGAGAGTAAATAATACTACGCATATATTTACATACACAAATCTATCTTATAATGAAATAACAAACATTGTGTGAACACGCAGTCACACATATGACGCCTGACAAAAAGTCAGGATTATATATATGTATGCAGTATATCTCAGCTTACATCCATTTAAGATATACTCATTTAAAATTATGATGGGGGTCTCACAAAGGTATTTTGATGTAGCCCTGACAGTATAATTACTTATTATGATTGCATATTTAACTACAAACCAATTATAAGCCAATAGTATCGTCAGTGAAATAACTTAACATTTTACATCTGATTTATAATATATTATAGTAATTAAAAGTTTAGTTTTATATAATAAACATGAATTTCTAATCATTGATGTTTATAATCTTCCTATATTGAAAAAAAATGTAAAGTTGTGTTTTTAAAAAAATATATACATTAACAAAGAACAATATAGCAAAAAATTGCAGAAATTCATGTTGATCAGAATTAGATCCTTAAGTTACTGTTTATTGGCTAAGAGCTACTTGACAAATTAGAAAAAAAAGCATAAGGACCGAGTCGTTTAATTTTTATTGGAAAAAGAAATGTAGAATATTAAATGATTAAACGTTTACTTTTCTTGATTTTATGGAAGCAAATTCATTCAAAATTTTATTTATGTCTAGTTTTTTTTATAGATTAAGATGATAATATAACCAATCATTATTTTCTATGAAATATTAGATGTTAATTATGTTTTAATTAGTTTTGTTTTTGAAAATGTTTACTATCTTTTTTCAAATGAGGACTTTTTATACATAGATTTTCCCATAGTGGTACCATTGATTTGTATCCACTACATTAATGAATAAGTATTTATTTGCTATAGGGATGTTTAAAAATGTCTGCCTTTTTTTTTAAAAAAAAAAACATCAACATTTTTTAACAGTGCTCATTTTGTCTGATGTCTTGAAACAAATGCAATTCTCACAAGATAGAATGGTGAGATTTGTGCCAAGAGAGAAAAAAAAAGGTTTATTTATTGGGTAATTAAAAACAAACATTGACTATACAATATATAATAATAAATTAGTGAAACATATTTAATGTCCGACAATGTACTTTTTAGATACAGCTGAGCTTGCTTTTAGTATCGTACACCTGAATCATACTAATAAATTATTATAAGTTGAAAGTACAATATTCAGTATCTTTGTGTTGTGGTCTGCAGGATAATTTCTGGCAGGCTTTGAATACAAATAATGTTGGCAAAACAAATATACAAATGTTGTTTTTAAACATTAATTATTTTAATACGTAATTAAAAACAAAGTTTTTTTTTTTTTCATGTATCATAGCATCGGCCGGGAAGTGAACCTGCTAACCCGGGACAACTGCTTGTAAGGTGGCTGTGCTGACCACTCGACTGCCAAAACTTGACAAAAATAAACTTTGATAAGAATAAATTGCATTAAAAATAAATTAAAATATGTGTACATTAGCTAATAATTTATTTACCTAATTTATATTTAATGTTTTCATAAATTCTAATTCTACCATTGCTATTGTTTTTTTCATAAGCAATTTCAGCAACAAATTGCTTAGTGCACTTTAATAATGATTAAAAGTGCACTAAAAATAAATTGAATAAAATTCAATGATTTAATTTTTATTTAATTGGACTAGATTATTATAATTATTGTGCAATAAAATTGTTTAGGCATTTAAAGAAAAAGGCTCATGTCACAAATATGCATTGTAAGTGTATTGTGTACAAAGTAGGGTATGTTTTGGTAGCCTATACATTATTAATAAATAAAAAGACTTTGTAGTCAAAATGTATAGTTGAATAATGTTACTAAATTAGGTTTTTGTTAATTCAAAATAATAATATAAGTCTACAAATTTTAAAATCATAAAGCAAACTTCTGACAGTTTTTATTTTAGGCATTGGTCAAATGTTTTATGGATGGGCACAAATATCCTCTCTTGGCCCATTTTGATAAAATCTTCCATCAATGAAAAAGTATTTTTTCATATTCTTGAAATGTTTTATTGATATATAACACTATTCAAAGGATCTTTGCATTCTAACTTTACTACATATATAAATTAGAATTATAGTATTAGCATCGAAAAAAAATTTCTGAGCTTGAAAACCACAATGGGTATTCTACTACATTTTATTTAAAAAAAGAGAAGGAAATCATGATATCTACTCATTAATAAGTTTGTTTATAGCCAATATTCCCAGTTTTTAATAACAAGCAAAAATAAAACAAAGCACCCAGATTGTCATCGATGCAATCAAGATCTCTAAAATCTGCAAGTCAAACATCTTTTAATTGAGAAATTAGATAATATTTTGCTGCAATAGATTGATTCACACAACCCATGCAGGATATCAATGTCATTGTTATTAATTCAATCAAAATAATTAGAGGGGATTTGAACTGAGACTTTCAAGCTTCTTTCAGTCTTCCACTCCATCTTTTATAACCAATACACATGACCACATACAAGTGAAATAGATTAATGATCTCTATTGTATAGTTATATAAGATAGAGTGGATGACTGAAGAGCACGAACATTTGGGTTCAAATCACCTCTAATTCCATCAAGCTAAAGTATATATATATACTTGTATTTAAATTTCAATCAAAAGAAGTAAATACCTCTAATTCCATCAAGCTAAAGTATATATATATACTTGTATTTAAATTTCAATCAAAAGAAGTAAAAATTATTATACAATTACTAAGGTAATATCATTATTTGAATCTTCAGCAGAAAATATTCAATAAAAATGAATTTTCCAGATTTGGAACATAAAGTAGATCATGGATGATTTGATAGATTCTGGGAGTGCACATTTTTACACAGCATAAAAAATTACAGCAAAACAATATCAGAAAAAAGTGGTAGACTTTAAATTTTCTACTCAATCAATTAATTGGGCAGAGGTTATACCATAAAGTAATTGTTCAATGTTGATGAAATGGGGTTTTTTTTTTCTGAAAATGTGTCTTTACACACATTCATTTCAGAAAAAAACAATAACATCTTGTATAAAGCTTTCAATATTGGTTTAGTTAATGCTTGAAAAACTGAAGCCTTTTGTAATATATTACACAGAGAATCCACCTGCCTTTAAGAAATTTCCCAGATTCTCAAATAGAAAAATATATGTGAGAAAATAAATTTTTGTGGATTACCTCAAAGGGTATCTTTTGCCTTTCATTACAAAATATGAGAGGAATTACAATTTAATAGACAAATTGTTAATAAGCAATACACCAAGATATTCAAAACATGTCTCAGAGCAAATATCAGACAATATTATTACCACCAAATATCAATCTTCCCTTTAACCTATTGATTGATGAAATATCATGATTTTCAGTATGTATTATTTCCGGCAATAGATGCATCTTATATGCAATTTTGATATAGATGTTAGTATAACATTATATAGGCAAATCTTGGCCCAAGATATCAAATAATCAAAAAGAAGTCTATGATAATACAGAAAAATATAGTCATCCATTAAGGTGGAATTTGAGGACATTGGTGATTGTAATCTATATAAGTGTTAAAGTTAAATGTGGGTTAAATAGGATTGCATCCTTGCATGTATTTTTTTATTATTATTTTTTAATTCCTTCTGTGTTCAAATTTTATTAGTGATGGTTTAGAGCCAAAACTAAAACTTCATACATTTTTATCAGAATACCTTTCATTTTGATGGTGCAGCTCAAAGGGTGCTTTGATGCACTCATTGTTGTATAACGTTAAACTATTTGTTACTTTTTATTGATTTATAAAGATCAGGAAGACAGTAGTGTTTCTCCAGAAAACTCTTATAGCTTTTAATATTTAATGATTAAGAGAAATCTTTAAATGGAAAACAAATAAAAAAAACTTAAGATAATCTAAGATTGACTCTTAAGAAATCAAGATTTATTAGATTTGATGTAGTACTCTCTTTTATGAACCAGAGATTTAAAAAGCTTGAAAAAGATCAAAATAGAATCTATCTGAACTTTAATGGATCTTTATCATGTGTTAAGAAAAAAATAATTATTGTAAAGATATGACTTACTAAAACATCAAAATTCCTTAAGAAGAATAGATTTCTAAGTAATTACTTTTTGATTAAATGTTTAAAGAGTAAAGTGTTAGACAAATTAAGATACAAATTTAAATCTTTTTTAAAAACAAATCTATTACATTATTTTAATATTATTTTACAATATGACATTTAATATATAGGTATATGAGCACAGACTTTCACATACCCAACACTCTCTACTCTATCTCATAACACTGATACACTTGAACACATATATGTCAAAAAAAAAATCACCAATATACATATTTCATGCTAAATCAGCAATCATCAGTTGGTCCAGATTATCATCTTCATACATATATGCAATAAATGCTCAGATATATATTAAGATAGCCAATTTTCAATATGACATTTAATAATTTTAACATTTGAATATAGATATTATTATTAGATTTAATACCCCATTTTTTATTTTTGAACTGCTTTATTTAGCAATATTTATAAATTTGAACCAACTCCCAACCATGTGGAAGACCACATTGTCAACACTAAAATGAATGATATTATTTATTTCAATATATATGTGGGTGTATTTATAACATGTTTCTATCATATTTTAAAAATGATTGCATTGTAAATGAAAAAAATAAACTTTACAAAATTCAGAAATTATTGAAAAAAAAAATTTTTTTTTAATTTTTAATTTTATTTCATGTATTTTTTTTTTTAAATTATGGATAACTGAAAAACCAGATTTGGAAATTGGTGAAAAAAAAAACAATTAGGTTTTCAGAAAAAAAAAAAACATGCTAAATAATTTGTATATTCTTCATAAATGTAAATGAAAAAGAAATTAATAAAGAATTTACTCTAAATATCATTGTGAATGCCTATTTAATTTTATCTCACCTAATAAATTCTTCAACAATGTCTGAAAAGCCTAATAAAATAAAGACTTTTATTTCCAAGTTCAATTTTGTTGATAAAAAATACTTTTATTTATAATAAAATAGATTTTTTTCTTATCTTAACTAAATTGTAATATAGAAGTTTTTTTTTTTTTTAAACTATATTTAAAGTATGCTTCCTGGTTTTTAAAAATGTTTTTAAAAAATGTACTTATGTATTAGTCTGATGGTGAAATTTCACATAGGTATTAGTCCGGTGATAGGTAGTAAGGGAAAATAACATTTGGCATATGGAGAAAATTATAATTTTCTCCATATGCATTTGTCGGCACAAACAAATGAGTAAATAAAGACCGAATTAAACATACTTACAATCTTCTAAAAATGAAAACAATTATTTTTTAAAGTGAATATTAGATAATAAACCAACATTTTGACTAACAACCTTCACTTGATTGGAATATTAGCTAATATTCGTTTTAAAATGTGTAAATAATGATCGAATTAAGCAAATTTACAATCTTCTAAAAACAAAATTTTTAAGTGAACAACATTTCGGGTCACAATTTTTCTCATGATCGGGATATTATCTAATATTCACTTTAAAAAAAAATGTTTTCATTTTTAGAAATTGTAAAAGTGTTTAATTCGGTTTTTATTTACACATTTGTTTGTGCCGGTGTTTTTCATCACTATCGGCCTAATATATAAGTATCGAAAAAAAAATTGTGTTTATATATCGATATATGTAAAAGCAGATTTGCAATTTTACTATATGCATTTCCTATTAAATGTTACATTCATTATTTTTATGGGAATTTGGGCTCTGTTTATCATGAATTCATTCACCATGTTTATGTTTAAAAGCAATTAATTACCGGGATAGGAGGAACTTCACCCTGTCTTAGAGAAAAACTGTGAAAATAAAAATGGAAAGAGAAGAAATCTTTAAATGAAATAATTGATGGATATTTATTTACTTATGATTCAATGTTTTTGTGAGACTTACATTTGAATATATAATAGATGATGTTTAGCTATATATAAATTACTAATAGTAATAGATTAAGATTCTCTTTATTTTGCAGCAAAGTATTTAAATCCATTTAGATAGTATTGGTAGCTAATTTAAATAGTTTTTATTGTTTATAAAAATGCAATATTTAAATATATATGTATTTATAATGTCATCATGAACATCACAAGATTATAAAAATAATTTTTTTATAGTAAAATCTACTTATTTATGGATAGTCAATAATGTTTTTAAAGTGTAAAGGAGTTTAAAAAAGACTTCATTTTTAACATATTTCCATATGAATTAGTTTCATAACCAACTCTGAATTTATTTTTATAAGTGGCTGATATTCTTTTTTGTCAGAAAGATAAGTAAACACAAAAAATATAAAGCATCCTTCAATATTATAAATGTTATTTAAAGAGCTTGTAAATAAGTTCTTAACAAGCTTTGCACACTATCCCAATCCCAGACCAGTTTCTGCTCTTAGCTTTCTCAGCGAGGAGCTAGGATTTCAAGCATTAGATTAAAAATACCAGGATAAGCCCAGAACCTTATCTAATGGATAACTATTAAGTAGAAAATCTGAAATTTTCAGACATTCATATGTCTTCCAATCCAGCTATCTAACTTAAATAACCATATGGGACTGAAACAAGATCAGATACACCATATATTAATAGATTTAGCAATATAAAATTACCAAAGCCTTAATAGCAAAAAATAAAATTACCAAGAAATCAAGTCACATGTCTCATGACCTAATTTAACAAGCTTGTATTACAAATGTTATATAAAGAGCTCACAAATAAGCTCTTAACAAGTTAAAGTAGGTCATGTGACATATGACTTTATTTTTTTGTAATCCTTCAATATCTCATTGTAAAATAAAGATTACTTCATTATTTCTTCATAAAGTAACAGTAATTAATATTACTCACTAAGGCAGTCATATAAGAGTTTTATGAGGTTTTTTTTCTTGCTTATCTTCTAATTATTTGAATAACTAAACATTCATTGACCAATAATTGAATGTTGAGCAGGATTGATCATGAAATGGATATCTAAAAAACTAGAACATTTTGGAAATACTCAGCAACTTATAAAATTTCTTAATTCTATCTAGATGTGAGTCATATAAAATGTGTGTACATATTTATACATTTTCATAAAATTTATAATAAATATAATAGAAACAAAAATTTATGTAATAAAAATTTCAAAAAGGACTGTTTAGGGATCACAAATTTTAATACAATGCAAAAAAAAATGTTTCATATTGTTTAGTAGTGTGAAGGAATGATGGAAACTAAACCAAACCATCCTGGTTTGAAGAAGCTCGATCTGTTAAATTGTAATGCTTGATCCTTGTGTGATCATTTCAAGAAAATATCATTGAATTACTTTGTATGTGATGAGATAGTTTTTACTAAGAAAAAATAAATTAAGAAAATGACAAGGGAATATTCAAAAATTACTGGAATCATTTTTCTGGAGAATGAGAGTATTGTAGTACATGCTTCTGCTACTAGATCTGTCTTGTAGGGTCATTTGCATCAGTCTGCCACCTGTTGTCATCGAGAGAAGTCATAGTTTAGTGTAGTATATGTTTTTGTTAAGTTCATCTTGCTTATTTTGATTTTTGTAATGACTGAAAATTTGGAACAACATGAAATTATATTTTTTGTTAGGGTAAATGGCAGAGAAAAACTTATAATGCTTGAATCAGCTTATAAGGAAGCTGAGTTGTTTAATTGAAGTTTTACCACATCCCAATAAACATCACATGATCACCATTTCTTTATGCATACACAAGATGGTTCACACAGAAGTTAAATTCTCCATATAAGAGCATCACTCAGATCCAAGGCTCTTCACAGATGAAAGCCACAAACTAAAATCTAGTCTGGGGATATTGGTTGAGTCAGCATTAGATATAGATTTGTGCCCAAACCTTCTTGCATCCTTTGATTACTCTGGCTTGCATTACTGTATGGAGAGTTTAGCCTCTGTGCACATCCCAATAAAGCATGGCAAGTGAAATTTTCATGTTAAGATTTTTTTATGGACCCATAGGGTATTGTTCACTTAGAATTCATTTTTAATAATCAGTCATTTTACTACAAGTTCAAAAAAAGTTTGTGTGATGTGGTAAAAGGAACATGTCTCAATTTGTGGAAAAATGGGAGTGGAAGCATCACTATAACAATGCACCAGCACCCAAAACCTTGAGTTTGATACAGTTTTTAATTAAAAATAGCATGAACCAGTGTATCCATTAGATATATTCATTTGATCTCATTCTGTGCAACTGCTTTTTATCCTTGAATGAAAAAATGGCTCAAAAGAAAAAGTTCTGCAAGTTTGGAAGTGGTGAAAAAAAATGATAAAAGCATTTAGAAGGTATCACTTTTCAAGAGTTTCAGGACTACTTAGAAAAGTGGACAATATATTTGGACAGGTGCAATGAATTCAAATAGACAGTCATTTGAAGACAATTCAATTTATAATACCAAAAAAATAAATACACATTTTTTTATTACAAATTTCGATTATTTTGGGGTACCTTCTTGTATAATTTAGTTTTAAATTATTCATTCTTCCTTTAGAAAGCTAAAGTAGTCTATCGTTTTTTAATTGTAATTTTTTTTAGTTAATTATATATTGTGCCAAATTAAAAACATCATTTGGACTGAGTGAATTGTTAATAATCTGAGTAATAGTTTATATTGCATGCAGAAAATTTTTATTTGTACTAATGACATCATTTAAGATTTAAGTTTTTGCAGCTCTGTTTAAAAGATCTTAATAATGACTTGTGATACTTCTGCCTACTTTTTTTATATGATAGTCTAAAAGTCTATTTTCAAATTTTTTCATTTGTCTTAAACTATTTACAACTGAGAATTTTTATTATATTTTGTATTTTGCAGCAGCATTTTAAATCTAAATATGTACAAAAACATAATTGGTTAGAGACTTTGCAAAACCCAAATTTTGTTACTTTGTAAATACATTTTGATTTCTATAGTTTTGACAATAATATTTATCAGTTCAATAAAAGAAAAACATTTTCAAACTTTAATAATCATTAAAAGAGCAATACAGAGATTTCAGACCACTCAAAGAAGTATGGAGAGATGCATGTTGGGAGTAACAAGAAGAGATCGAAAATGCAATGTATGGGTAAGAAAACAAACAGATGTTACTGACCTCATTGAAAAAATTAAAAGATTGAAGTGGAGTTGGGCTGGACATATTGCTAGAAGAGATGATAATAGATGGACCATTGAAATCTTAAACTGGATTCCAAGAGATTGTAAAAGACCCAGAAAGATACCACATGTGAGATTGATGAATTAAATAAGAAAGTGTGCAGGTATGATGTGGAAAAGAGAAGTTAAAGATCGGAGAAGATGAATTGAACTTGGAGAGACTTTTATCCTGCAGTGGATTGATATTGGTTGATGATGATGATAATGACGATGAATAGATTTTAATTATATTTTAAAATTTGCTAGTATGAGTTTTTGTTTGATCATGTAAATTAATATATTTATGAATAGTTCCTCCAGTCATTCTTATTATTAAAGGATATAGCTCTAAAATACAGTTATATAATTGGCTAAATTAATATAAATATATATTTAAGCTCAATCAATATTAAGTGACATTAAATTAGCATATTTATGAATAGCAGAGTAATCTATCATTATTAAGATTTTTTAGGTTTTTTTTCAATAATGCTCACTGTTATCATAATGAAATTTATCTATTTTATTGCTGGACATTTTTTAATATCACCATCAGTTTTATTTCCCTATATAATTAGTATCATATGTAATTAGTGTCACTTTACAACTTAGAATATTTTTTGCAGAATTTGGTATTTGTAAATTTTTAAGTAAACCAAGATGGCAGCTCATTTTTTTTTATAATTCTACAGTTTAAACCATCAAACATCACAGGAGCCTTCAAAAAATGTTTACAAAAAAAATGCCTTCCAGAAAAGGTCGCATTTAATAATTAAATTTTATTTTTTATTACTGTTATTTTTAAAAAAGAAATCATTGTGGAAAAATTAACTACAATATTTACAGCTTTTTTTTTGGGGGGGGGGGATTAACTTATTAAGAGAAAAATAACTAAATACAATATTTGCACTATATTTGCAGCATGTGATCATATCTGACTATTAATGCACATTTTTCAGGAGGACAGGATCCTTTACCTTCGGAAATAGTCCACTGCATCACGTTTTCTTACAGGAAAGTCCCAAATTTTTGTCTTTATGATGATTCACCAAAAAAACTGTTGACAAAAAGAAACACACAGGATTGAACCAAAGTATGGCAATATTAAGAATATGTCTCATGGCTTACCACATTATAATATAAGTAAAAAAAATTGAAGTAAAGCTTCTTAATGAAATTTATTGGAATTTAGTAAATTTAACGACTTATTAATTTTGTTTTAATTGAACAACTAACATATCTTTGATAGATTATAGACCCATTGAAACTGTACATTTATCAAAATTTCAGCTGCCATCTTGGTCTACTTGAAAACTGACAAGTACTCAAAATTTGTATCTTTGCTACTGACTTAAAAATAATATAATTTTCAGAATTATTGCGTCAAAAAATGAAATTCCATTTTTTTAATAGATATTAGTTGTTGATATTAATAATCCTATAGTGGTATTTTTTTTTTTTTTTTTTAGAGTTAATGCTGTTGAATTTTGAAGAAGATAATTTTTAAAACAATTGTATTTTAATAACTTTAATAAAATTTGACATGACAAATAGAAATAAAATTTACCTTTGGTATTGTAGCTTTTTTTTTATCTTTTTTTTTTCGTTTTTAAAATGTAAATTCTTTTTAGATAGAAAATAAAAATAATTACAGTAAATTGCTTTTGAATTAAGCTTTAATACTTTTAATACTAAAGTTATTTTTAGTTTTAACATGGTTGTTTACAAAATTTTAGTTCAAGCAGATTCAAGTTTTTTAAAAAAATTATATCGATTTGAATTAATTCCTTTGCAACTTAAAAAAAAGCATTCTAACATATGTAAAACTAAATCAAATTTTAATGAATATTTTAAGATTAGAGAATGAAAATCTTTGCAGTATATAGATCAAAAATGTTCTTACCAATATAATTAAAAAATTAAAATAGCTTTTATGTATTCTTTTTCAAGGCAAAGTCCTCATCAATATTTCCATCAGCAGTAAAAGAAAAAGTAGTTGTTTGATAACGACCAGATAATGAGAATTTTAAGGGTTTTCCATCTTTGTTTTACTTTGCAGCTAAGAATTGCTAGTTGTAACTAATAGTTGGTGATATATAGAAATTCAGAACTTGGAAACCTAAAAATTTCTAAAATTATTTGGCTTATGTTTTTAATCTTGGGGTTTTCTGTGTTAATCATATGTGCTAATCATTAATCCCACATGCTAATTATTCTTTTTTTTTTCAAGATTTATTACTGACAATATCTTATGTAACATTGTATTTTAATTTTTTTAATAAATGAAATAAATACTCTACACAAATTAGAATAATAAATTGATGTTATTGGTCAGGAGTTCTCAAGTGCTATAACTGAAAGAGATGGGCCATAATCTGTTGGTTGTAATCACATAATCTGTCATTTCACAACTGCACTTAACCACTCAAGGGCTTATTCACAGCTTAGATCAGGGGTAATCAACTTTTTTTTTTACCAAGCACTCATATTTATACGCTTGTTAACAGTATAATTTTCCTACCATCCACTTATGCACGAATATCTTAAATTTAATGCTTCATTTGATAACATTTTGTGGCACAATAAACACACCAGAAACTATTTATTTGTTACAGATGTGATAAAACCCATTTTCAAGGATTCTAGTAAACAGACATCAATGTATTTCTTTTTTTGAGACATAGGTTAAAATTGATTAAAAAATTTGTTTCTATTAATGCCCTTAACATCGCACTTATTAAACTAACCTCAAATACTCATGAACCACCAGAGATAAAGAAATAGACTACATGGTTGGTACAAGTCATAAACCATTATACAAGTCATACATACATAGCCATAGAGTTCATTGGTTGTTTTCTTGTCCAAAAGCATAATTGCAAACTGTATATCTCAGTAATGAAATTGCAACCTTTACAGGTTTATACTAAGTTAGCATATTTTATGAGAAGCACAGGAGCAACTCTGCAAAAAAATTTAAATATCTTTTGTGCATCTCTAGTAATTTATATATTTTTTTTTTAAACATCTGGCAAGTACTCATGGCAGTATCTGAAAGCTTTAAACGCCCACTAGTGGACGGTACCACTCTAAACTTAGATGATTAGTCAGAATTTTAAAAATATATCTATTATACTTATATAAACTTTAAAAATAAAATGTAGGTCAATATCTTTTTACACTTTATTAATTGTGAATGAAAAGAAAATTTATAAGTGCTATTGAAATTATTTTGGATTTGTGTTTTTACACCAACCCACGCTCAACTATATCAAAAAATTATCTACAACTGTTTTATGCTTTTAACAAATATTTTTGTTAAAGATCATTATTTTTTTTCTTTTATATAGCTAAATATAAATGAAAAGAAACTCTCTTATAAAATGTTTCGAACTTTTTGTATTGTTAAATGACAAATTTTTGTTCTTTTGTTAAACGTTTGTACTTTTTATTTTCTGTGTTCAAGTATCAATTTTCATCAGTTCTTTTAATTCTTTTAATATTTTCTATTCCAATAGATGCCATTCTTTCATTGACGCTTCTACAAATCTAAATAATAATAAATTTAATACAACATCTGTTTTTAACTTCTTTTTTTCTCAAGGTTTTTTGAAATAATAATATAAAAAAATCAAATATATATGTGTGGTTTCGTTGTAAAAGAATAAATAGGAACAAAACATTGTTGAAATATTCTTTTGATTTTTTATAGCTTCTATTTTTATAATAATTTACTAATTTATTTCTGATTATGAAGATATTTGTAAATGCAAGTATATTATTACTAATGATGATTACAGGTAATGTCGGTAATGTTATTAATGACACCCCTAAGACTATTATTTGAACATAAGTATGTATGAATATATATCACTGGGAAATTGAAATGCAAACGGAACAAAATTTATCCCTGGCAAGATGAACAAATCTCTAGATCGCATCTAAGGCTTAGTCAACAACATCCAGCTTTATTTTCCACATGATCATAAAATCATTGCAAGAGCAGACCAGAAAAGAATATATTATTTATAAAGCAAGCTTAGTACAAAAAATTATGAAGAAAAATATAAAAATAAACTGATTAAGTTTAATAAATAATTAAATATCTAACATCGAAGCAATATTTGCCTATCACCTGTGAAATAAATTATTCTCTGGTATTTTTTCTAGGGTCTTCACTATGACTTATTGTATAGTAGACTTATTTTTAAAAAAAATATCCATAGGTATTAAATATGAATAATATGATTTTATTTTGGCATCAGAAACTAAGTGTTTATTCATGAAATAAGAAATAGTAATGAATAATAATAGAAATTAGTATTGTATATATTTTATAGTTATGCACTAACAATTTTGTTATCTATTGACTAAAACTTTATGTAATCTATTGACTAAAACTTTATGTATTCATTGTATGTAAAATAATTTATTTACATGTGTTCAATGGCATACACAATGAAATGATTTTTTTAGAATTGCTTCTTCTACATTGTAAGCTCCTATTTATTTTTTTAATTGACATTGAATATTTCAAAATTATCCAAATGCAAAAATTCTTATAATAATCATCATTTCTAACCATAGGAAAATGAAGATTTCTCCCAAGTTTTAATTCATTTTCTCTAATCCCTGACTTCTTTTCTCCCCAAAACACTAACAAACTTTTTTATTTCATCTATCCACCACACATGCAATCTCCTTCTTGGGCTTTTACAATCTATTAGATTTTAGTTTAAGACTTTAACTGTCTAACTATTATTATTTGTTCTAGCAATATGTTTATCCCAACATCATTTTAGTTTCACATGATCACCATCGCTTATACTAGCACATAATTGTTTATAAACAAGGCAAACCTCTCCATACAGTAGTGCCACCCTGTGTCAACCAGAGTAATAAATGGATGCCAGAAGTCTTGTGCATAAAATCCCTATCTAATGCATACTCAGAAACTAGTCTGGGGATATTGGATGAGTAGACATTAGATAGGGATTTTATGCACAAGCCTTCTGGCATCCATTGATTACTCTGGTTGGCACAGGGTAGCACTACTGTATGGAGAGTTTTGCCTTGTTTATCATTTTAGTTTTCTAATTTTTTTAGTAATGTCAGTAATACCTGTTTGTCCTATCACCCATGTGTTTTATTTTTTTATCTTTTTTATTAATTCTAAAATACATCTCCCTTACTTCATTTAGTGATCCAATGTCTAGCATCCTAGTTACATATACATAAGTAAGAACTAGTAAAATGTATCTATTTATAACATTTCAAAGATGCAAGCATATTCTATTTTAATGTTACTTCTACTAAAGCACTTCATCCAAGTTTAACTCTACGATTGATTTCATCTGTTATTTTTCCATTTTTATTAATAATCTGACCAAGATATTTGTATTGGTTCACTTCATTTCATTCATGGTGGCTAATCTTTATTTTTGTTTCTGAGAAAATCTGTTGAACATTACATTAATCATTTTAGTATTTATCTTTCTTTTTTATCTTCATTTGATAAATCTTGTAACATTTCCTGAAGTGCTGATGCATTATTTGCAAAATAACTACCTTATCTGCAAAATGTAGATGACTTAAATAATTTCCATTTTTAGCTTCCAATTTTAATCCAGAAAATACTTTTTGTAAAACTGCTGGATAAAATGTTGGAGATAAGAATCAGACTGTCATACTCTGTATTAATCTTCTAAGTATAAACCAGTATTTTAATCACGTTTGTTGAATTTTGATAAATATTGTTCAGAATATGACAGCATTGTGAATTTATATCTTATTGCTCCAAAGCTTTAATAACCCTGGAAATCCCTATAGAATCAAATGCCATTTTATAATCTACAAATTCAAAGCATGCTGACAAATGATATCCATTGGTTCTTTATATAATTTCTATGATTATGTGTCTATGATCCACTGTGATAAAACTATTTTTAATTACAGATTATTTCTTTGGGTTGGTTAAAATCCAAAGTTTGCTATAGATCAATTGTAATTATCATAGTAATGATTTTCATAGAACTGATAAAAGATTGATAAATGTATAATTTCTAATATTTTTATTGCTTTACTTAAACATCAATATTACTACCACATTCTTTTAGTTATTTGGAACATTTTTATTATTTAAACATTTGATATATAATTTTTTGGAAAAAAAATTGTATTTGTAAAGCTGTTTCTCAATTACAGTTCCATTATTACATCACATGTTCACCATTTCTTATGCTTGCTCATAACTGTTGTTAAAACAGGTAATACTCTCCATACAGTAGCACCACTCAGTGCGAGCCATGAGTTCAGACCTATGTGACTATATAAGCTAATGAGTTTGGATTAAAAATATTATTGTTTTCAATTTTATTCTCATAGTTTTGTAGTTTTGTAGAGATAAAAGGTGGCTGCTGGGGGGTTGTGTTAGATCCTAAGATCTAAATGCAGTGCTCTCTGATCCAAGGCTCCTCACTGACAAAAGCCACAAGCTAGAAACTAGTCTGGGAATATTGGATAAGTAGGTACTAGATAGGGATTTTATACACAAGCCTTCTGGCATCGTGACACTACTATATGGAAAGTTTTTATTAGCAGGACTCATTTCTTCATTAAAAAGGGAAGACAATTCTGAAGATGCAATAATTATAGGAGATACTTAACTCTCCCACATAGTGTATATCATCTTTTTTTTTTAAAAAAAAAGTTCCATCTTTACTTCTTATGGCAAAAGCAATTTTTTTACACTTTCAAGATTTTATTCTCTTCTATAGATTTTCTTACTAATTCACTGTTATTGTATACTATTAATTTTTTTTTGTGTGTGTCATTTTACAAACCTCTAAATATTTAATTCGTTTTAGTAGAACATTTTAAAATAATTTCATATTCATTTTTTTGTCTTACTTTGTCTTGTCTCAGTAGAAAATTTGCAGCTAAGTTTCTGCTTTTTTTGTAACAGCTATCTTTCATGCTTTCTTAATTGAATGGAATTATTTTCTTATTGATTTCATTCAATTCTGACTCATTTTCAAAACATTACTATTTTTAAAGGATATTCAAGTTCTAATTTAAATTCACTGGAATGTTTTCTGAAAGTTAAGAATATTAATTGCTAATATTGTTTTTCACAATAACTTTCATCTCTCTAATTTTGCATTACCATGTATCTTATATTCCACTAATCAATAATCACTTCCTGTGTTCAATCTATTAAAAATGGTACTCTCTTGTGAAATATATATTTTCTTTTAGTCAAAATACAATTCATTTATGCTATGTTCATTAGGATGTTTCCTCATTCTTTCTAATTAATATATTTTTCAAAGAAAGAATTCATAATATAGTTTTCTTTTTCTGCAAACTCTACAAGTATGTGTTCTCTCTCATTTCTATTAGCATAAACAGATATACCCACATCACTTTAATCTCTCAATTGTTTACTAATTTTAGTGTTAATATTTTCCATCACAATGTTTTAAATATTATATCTGATCAAAAGTATTTTTTATATCTATATAAAAATTCTCTCCTTTATTATAATTAGAATTTGTTGTGATATTTTCTATTTTACATTAATTTGCATAACTAATCTTTGCATGACTAATCTCACCACTTTGTTTAATATACTATTTATCTCCACAATGTTATTATTCTACATGAATTCCACTGTAATTATGCTTCCAAAATATTTTTTGTTTTTGTAGTAAAATACAAGGTCATTTTACTAAAACAAAACAGCCAATTACTCAAGACTTTAGTAGGTTTATAAAGTTAGATAACAATCAACCCTTAAGCTATCAACAATCTCAACATGTAGTCAAGGCAACCTCCTTTAACAATAAAGATACCATCTTTATTGTGGTACCTTTATTGTTAAAGGAGGTTGCCTTGACTCTAGGTTGAGATTGTTGATAGATTAAGGATTGATTGTTATTGAGTTCATTTTTAAAATTAACTGTAACTTCAACTTACCAAACTCATCATTGAATCACAATTTGGGTCCATAATCAGATGATTATTAATATCCTTTAGTGTCAGTTAACAACTGCTTTGTTGGTTAGACATTTTTACATTCTGATAATAATGACCACAATTGAATTTTATCTGTAATGCTTGTAAACATGTAAAAAAAAATATTTGCATACACTTTACTCTGTTTTAAGAAAACTCAACTGATATTTGAGTTAAGAATTATCAGGCAACTGAGAAGAAAGGTAATGACATTATCTGATTTTAAATTCAGAAGTAGAAAGTCAATAAACTCACCACACTGCAGATGCACATTGATAAGCAGCCCATCCATGCTTGTTTACTCTGTAAATAATCATATAGTGAAAAAAGCTGCAGTAGTAGAACATATGGGATAGAAATTATGTCTCTGCCCTACTCAGTTCCTTTAATGATCTGAAAGAACAATCAAAAAATTTTTTTAAGTTAACAGTAAATTTATTTCTACAGCGTATGCATTTTTTTTTAAATTTATTAATTTATAAATAATCCACTCCTTTTTTTGTGATTCATCCCTTCTCCCTTCCAATTTCAGTTACAATTTAAATTGAATTTTGTTTTGTAAACATTATTTTTTTTTCCATAACCCGCGACAACTGTCTGAAAACAACTGCTTGCAAGGCAGCTGAGCTGACCTCTCGGCTACCAACACTTGCTGCACTGACCTCTTGGCTATCAATGCTTGACAATCATTATTTATTTTTTCACAAGTAAATCAACAGAATTAAAGAATCATTTAAAATTTTTGTTTCTGCAAAAGGTTGTGAATTATTTCTAGTTTGGTCTCTGTGATTGTCTTTGAGTTAAAAAAAAAGTAAATGTTTTAAAAACAAAGAGGGAAAAATGATACATAAAAAAATTGGTAGATTTATATATTTTAAAAATACTCCAATATATATTCTGGAAAAAGTGGTCTTAAATAATCTACAAGTTCCAGTTGGTGGTTTGTAGTTGCTTTAGATGAATTTGTCAAAGGCCTTATTTTAAGGAAATAGAGATTTGTATATTCAAAAAGTCAAACAAATCGTAAAATTAATCATATATGAAAAAATCTTATTTTAAAGTAATTTTTTATTCATTTTATTTAAGATTTAAGACAACTCCATACAGAACAAAAATCTATTGCTCTTACGAAATTACTGCTTTTGTTCAAAAATATAAGTTATTTGAAGTGGAAATTAAAATAGCATTCTCAGATTTAAAAAAAATGTTATAAATTTCAAATTAATTTGAATGATATAATTTTTTTAATTAGGCACGCACTTTAAATTCATATAGATTTCTAATTAATATATATTGCTCTGAAATATATAAAAATAATTGGAGTAGTGAATAATTTTTGATATTCATCCATACTCCAAAATGCAAATATTTTTATTTGCTATATATTATTTGTTTATTAGTACTCTTAAAGTTATTTTATTTTGAGTCTATTACTTATATTTTAATAGGCTAAAGTTTGAATTGTTTTTTATATTCCCTGTTGTTTTCTATAATCACTAAAGAAATTTTGGGTAGATTTTGAGTTTAAAAAAATGTTCTCTGTCCCAGAAAAAAAAAAAAAAAAAACTATGTAAAAAAAATCTAATTTTTCAAATAATCTCATATTTGTAAATTATTTAAATGTAAAGTTATTGTGTTTAGCAAGGTCAGTTAACTCTTACTTTTGATAATCTTCATAGCTCATATTCACATTGTTTGTCATCTTTGACTTGAGTTTACTATTTTTAAATAATAATTTTTATGTAATTCTTTTTTTTTTTTGTTTCATTTTTCTAATAGCTTCAATCATATTGAAAATATTTTTTTGTATAGCATTTATTATATGTTTTCTTATTAATTTACTCAGTGATAAATTTTATTTGATAAATTTTATTTTCAAATATTTAAAATATTTCTAATATTGTTGATAATAGGAAAGAAAAAAACCTTGTAGAGTATAATGACATCATACTTTTTATTTTATCATTTTTAGAAGTTTGGTACTACTTTTTAATTCAGAATGTAAGTTACTAACTATCATTGAATGTGTTTTTAACTCCCCGACACCCTTGTTAGCATATTATTTCTAGAAATCTTACTCTAGAGAATATCTATATCATTACTTAGTACAAAGGCAACTATTCTGTAATGAATTTTGAACACTATTTTTTTCATTTAATAAAATCTGTACTGGTTCAATACTATTATTCCTGTTCTCTTAATCCTGTAGTTTTTCCTAAATTGTTTGTATAGTAAAATTTAAATCACATTTTTCTCATTTCTCTTTATAAATTCATGAATTTTAAAGCAATCATAATTTAAGAAAATTGTAAATATTGTAGTTCTTTCAATTCTAAACAATGAGTTCAATAATATTCATTTTAACATAGACACACACACATATATAGATAGACGTTCATTTATATATATATATATGTTTTGAAAAAATGTATACACTGTGAATAAAAAAAATTTTTTTTTAAATTTATTTTTTTATATTATTATTTTTCAAATTTTACATAACTAAAAATAGAGAAATATAATAGAAATAAAAACTTGTTTTTAATATCTATTCTTTTGGATAATGCATATTATTTTAGATATTAAATTTCTTTTTAAAATATCTACTCTTTTGAATACTGTATATCATTTTGGATATCAAATTTCTTTTTAAAATAGTATACAATTTAAAGTAAATGCTTAATTTTACATTAGAAGTTATAAAAATTAAATATCTAGTAATTAATTCTTTTTTTTTAAAAAATACGAATCAGTTTATTAAATAAATAATACAAAAACTCTGTCTGATAACTCTGTTTATCACACTTTATACGTGAAGAATAATAACCAGTTTATTTCATGATTATTTTTTTTTCTCTTTTCCACTTATCCTTAAAATTGTGTAAGATTTAGCAATTAAATTTAATCATGTTTAAAATTCATATATAGCAAACTTTTTTTTAAAAAAAATATTGTTAAAATTATTATATCATCTTATTACTTTTTTTTTAAAAAGTTATAAGTTATTAAGTTAATCCAGAATTGATACAGAATTGAGAAACCAAACACCCCCCCCCCATCCCACCATATCATTTAGGCTTATTAATTTACAGCTATTTAATGACTTTTTAAAAATGTTTTTCTTCTTTTATAAATACTGTATTTTATTTACTTTTCTATGTTAGTTATTTCTAAACCTCATAAAAGAATTAAGAATGGCTACCAGAAATGCAAAGGCCCTCATGCTCTCCATTAAAGATGGATAATAGTTAGAAAACTAGTCAACAGATTTGGGTAAATCATGAATTGTCCATTAATTGTTCAATATTCCTATGGATAACTTTGGAACAAAGTGAATTACAGTTATTAAACAAAAATAAGTGTTTGGCAGCAATAAAAATTTAAAGGACTTAAATTTTATCCAGATGACAGAAATTTCTGAATTTAATGTTGGTATTCTATTTGCATAAGAATTTATGAACTTATGCATAATTGTATATATGCAGCTTTATAAATATATATTAAATAATGTCCACATTACATCACAATCCTTTAAAATCATATGAATAGATTCAATAAAAGACAAATGCCCCCCCCCCCGGATGCATTTTGTTCTAAACTGGCACTCATCAGTTGGCTCAAGACATCATCTCTCATATATATATCTATTATATGTAGAGTATTTATTAGTAGTAAATTGTTATATTTTGATTTACAAGTGTCAAAATCACTTCACCCACATCTTTGAGACCATCTACTTGAGATAAATATAATAATAATTGCCACCAATAATTTACTAAATTATAGATTGTCTCTAGCCCAGATATAAACTTTAAATCTCAGTTAAAGATTAATATATTTGTTTTTTTAATTAAACACACATATGTACATATAGTTATTCGTATGTCTCTTTCCCTGTGTAATATCTTCATAAATATATATTAAATAACTGTCACACAACCTCACATTCTTTTAAAATCATAATAAAGATATATAAGAAACTGGAACCAACTGATGAGTGCTTATTCATCATGATATGCACTTTGGGAGTCATTTATTGTATCTTTAGTCACGTGATTTCAAAGAAATGTGAGGTAATATATATTTATAAAGATATTATATATGGGATAAAGAAATGTGTTCAATTCCATTTGTGTGTATGTTTAATTAAAAAAAATCAGATATATTAATCTTTAAATGAGATTTAAAGTTTATATCTGGGTTCGAGACAATCTGTAATTTAGTGGATCATTGGTGACAATCATTATTATATTTATCTGTGGTGAATGATGTCAAAGTAGTGGATGGATTGAGTTTTGATACTTATAAAACAAATGTAACATTGTAGCTTTATAATTTATTTCTTGTCATTAAATAATAGATATTTGTCACATATATTTTAAATATATAAATAAACACATCTGAAAAATCTTTATTCATGTTTTTGAAGTATGTGCAGTGATAAAAAGTTTTAAGTTTATCTAAGATATTACATGTGGGGAAAAATAGAGATATAATTGTATTAATGATATCATGGGTTTGTATTTACTAAAATTAAATATATCAATCTTTAATTAAGTTTAAAATTTATCCCTGGGCTACAAATAATATGATAAATTTATAATTTAATAAATAGTCATTAATAATTATTAATCACAGCTGTTAAAACAAAAGTGAAACTCTCCACATAATAATGTCATATAATGCATCCATTGACTACTTTGATATGCACTGGGTAGCACTACTGTATGGAGAGCTTTACCCCTCTCCTAATTATTAATGTATTTATCTAAAGAGAAAGTTGTCAGTGCATGAATGTCAAAATTTAACAGTTGCATATTAAATTGTAATAATTTAAACAATAAATATGTGCTCTTGTGAGATGTATATATTGAAAAAAGGTCAGACATAATTGCTATATTTGTATATTTTTGTTATTTATTTATACATATAGTATATCCTTAAAATATTACTGTAAAAATCATAAAGTAAAATGGTATTATACAATTCATTCCAGATTAAATCTAGCTCTGCTTCACTCAATATAACATCAGTGAAATAGAAGATAATACTCATCTGGACAGAATCATTTTCTTGCTTTCTTCTCACTTTAGTCTTTAGCAAAAATATCTAGATACTCATTTACTAATCAGTACACTAGTAAATTAAAAAAAAAAAAGAATTTAAACTTGTTTAAAAATATTCCCAATTTCCAAGCAGATTTAAACCTATGGATATAGTCTTCACCACAATAGTTGATTACTTCTTTTGTTTAGTTGAAGATTTATTAATTGAATAAAAAGAATAGGTGCAATCCTATAATTAACACAAAATAAATATTGTTAGTTTCCAAATTATTAAAAAAACAATGATATGGATGACATATCTTCCTTAACAGAAATCAAAATGGACTATTCTATGTATAGAAAAACTAAGAATAAAATTACATAAATGGAAAATTCCAATAATTTTTATGATTTTAATACAATATGAATCATTGAAATGATGAAAACATAAAATTCATTCTGGAAAAAAAGCAACAATTCCAAAAAAGTTATTCATTTCTGACAACTTACATTGTGGTTTCTGAAGATGGAAAAAAGATATCACAACCTACACACAAATATATTTTCAACTTTTATTCTTTTCTCAGTACATCTTTCATCTTATCCCACTTATATCACAACCATCTATCAATCCAGAATACATTTTTGAAACACCCAATTCACTTTTTTTCTTTCTGTAAGACATACATAGCACAAATGTAAGTTTGTTACTTAAATATGTTTCAAAGAAAATTCTTGATCAATGATAACTTTTTATTGTTACATATCTAAATTGTATCACTTAATGTTGCATTTATTGCAACAGACATACATATATTAGAGTTAGATCGAATGTAAAAAATATTTTTAAATATTTACTTATTTTTTTAATAAGCCTTTAAGTCTAATATTTTTAGATTTTATAGACATGATTTGTATTTTGTCTATAATCTACGAGTATGTATCAAACAACACTTTAATGAAAATAGATGGCTTTTGCAGAAAGTAAATAATGTAATATACATATTTTTATAGTAACTATAGTAATAATGGAATAGTGTTTATAACTCTCAGTATTTGAGCATTAAAGTTAATTTTAAACTTTTAATTTTAATAAATAATTTTCATTTAAATTGTCCATCAAATTTATATGACTTAAATATTTTATTTATTATTGTAGTTTTTCCCTTTGTTTGAAATTTAATTTTTCTCATTTTCATACAATTCTTTTTTAAACAATTGTTTTTTATATAAAATGTATTTATGTTAAACAAGTATTTGTTGAGTAAAGATATATATAAATGCATTTTGTTTTAAATAAACTAACTTATAATTTTTATTTAGTAAAATTTTTATTTAAATAATTTTTTTAGATACACGCACACACACATATATATATTAGTAGAAAATTGATGCAAAAATAATTCGTAATGTGATATTTTTAATTAAGATGTATTTATTTAAAATATAAAGAAAATTTTTGTTTTGTAACTATAGACAAAAAATTACGATTTGTCTTATATTTGTATGATAATAAAACTTTGAATTGATAAATATCTTATTGCCTCCATTATTATTTTAATTAAAATTTTATATAATCTATAAAAGATTATTATAAATGGGTATATTCAATTATAGTTGTTATTTTTGTTTACATTAAAAAAACACACACACTTTTTCTAAAGCAAATTTAAATAATTTACATAATATTTTTTCGATTGCTAATTAATTATAAGACAGTCTTTAAATAATTTTTTAAAAATAATAGTGCTTTAAAAAATGGAAAACAGAAGACAAATAATGCAGATAATTGTAAGGAGAAAATTACTACTCTGGAATCATTTATTAAAAAGATTCAATTTGAACCGAAGAAGCAGGTCTTATGACGTACAACTGATGACATATCTTTTAGTTAAATATTATTATTATTATTTTTGACCAAAACTGACTTTTGGGAAAACCAAATAATAATCCTAGTTGAGAAGAGTTTTTTTATACTCTCTATTAAACAGATAAACTTTTTTGCTTGTCTTCAAAAAAACTGCAACAAATGAGTGATGTAAAATTATCTTGACTATAATATTAAAAAAATAAATGAATATATAAATAAAAAAAATTCAAACTGCTATATATTTTAGTAATTGTAATGTTATTAAAAAGATAAGATCATTAAAATATAAGTTGAGCATATGTATAAAATCCACTTATAAAAAAAATAAAATCAGCATAGATGTCAGCATAGATGTGATCACCCTCCATTTGTATTTGTAATTCAAATTTGCATATGCAAATTTTAATTACACTACTAATATTGATATATGTAATAGTTTGACATTTTATATATTTGAAATTTACTTCTGTATCTCAGGTTAATTTGATTTTTTCCAAGATAAAACGAAATTTTTTTTCTATTATTAAAACAAATGAATTATTTATTAAGAATAATTATGAATTAAAATTTCTGTTTATTTTTTTCTATTTAAAAATAAAAAAGTTTATTTTAAGATTGAAATATTAAGTTTATACATATTACCATATATATTTTTGTTTAGATTTCAACAAATTATTTTGGAAAAAATATTTTATAATTTATTTTTAAATATTTTATGTAACGTTTTTATCAACCTGAGTGCTAAAGTTAAGGTGTTTTCCGATGATTTTATTTTATTCCAAATCTTTGGACTAGATGATATTTTGTCTTTACTTTAAATTACTTTTATTGATTTTCTTTTAGTTTAACTTTTAAGAAATATTATATATTTTTATAATTAATTTTGATATTTAAAGTTTTATTATAAAATAAATAGTTTTCATTATTAAGACCCAATTATACATTAATATTTTTCATTAACTGTTAATAAATAGCTTATTCTCAATGAAAAAAACTTCTCGAATACTTTTTTTTTATAATACGGTTATTGCAACACTTTTTTGTTTATCTTTATCCAGAAAACTTATTATCCATGATCAAAACTAATGATATGTTATTTCATAGAATGCTTTTTAATCTTAAATATTCTTTTAGTTTAAGCCACCTGTTTAACTTTTTTATTTTTATGGATGCCATATTTCAATATAGTTTGAACTCAATCCATTGAGATTATATATTTTTTAAATTAACCAATTATGAATTTGTTATAGTTCCCTAAATTATATTATTTGTCTTAGTTGTCTCATCTTTGAAATCAAATTTTATGGTTACAATTATACTCATTTATTATCTGTCATATAGTTTTACCACGGTCCATCTATGTTTAAGCTTGCTTGTTTCTACAATATTATCATTAATAAGTTTAATGAGCAAATACTTTTTTTAAAAATATCACACACACACACACACACACAAACCTTTAAATTGAATCATATTCTTAAATGCATTTTAAATAATTATTATTTCTACTAGTTATGTTTTTTATTTTATTTGTATTACCTGATTCCATTATCCACCCCTTTTGGATTCACTATAAATTATTAAATAAACAATTTGTAAACATATTTTTAATTTTACCTATATTCTCAAACTTATATTAAGACTGGTTAAATTTAATTCACAAATTTATAATTATATTTCTTCAGTTGTTGTAATTGTAATACATATTAACTGCAAATCAAGGATGAGATTTAGTTTTTTTTTTTAATTGAATATCAAATGCATGTTAAACTGAGATTTTTTTGAACTTTCAAGTGGGGTTAGAATTTTTTTCCAGATATAGATAGTTATGCTAGCCATTCAATTAGAAGTTGGTAAATTTATATCTATATATTTTCTTATTAGAGGAATAAATTAGTACTTTTTATTCCATAACCATTAAAGTAAAAAATAAGTAATTAATGAACACAAGATGGTGATGTTAACTAAATTCTAGACTATTTTTTTTTACTATTGGTTTCCATTAGAAGAGTCACATGACACATGGTTTACAGTTAACATGTAATTCAAGTTATTAAAATATATAACTGTTTATCCAGCATCAGATTTGCATAGATAAACAAGTAGATAGATTTAGGTCTGAAAATTCCAAATCCTTATTTTAAGTGACATAATGAAAGTAAAGCTGGCTTCTCAATTACATATACTCTGTATAGTTCTTTTCAATAATTAAAAAATAATAGCCAGAAAAGAACCTGTGGAACTGCATGCCAAGTTCTAACTGGTGTCTATTGATTACTCCTGCCTACCTACATGACTTATGGTAGATAATTTCAATTAATACAAATGCTAAATCTTAATTAAAAATATCATATCATTATTTATTTGTACATTAAACAAGGAAGTTATACTTGGAAAGAAATTCATGAATTTCATTATCTGAAATTTGTATTCATAAACATATTAAAAGAAATACTTTAGGATTTTATCTTATGAAAGATTACTTAAGGTTAAATAAACCTTATTGTTAATATGGAAAATTGAAATTGTATTTTGATTCATTAATAAAAATTCAAAAAGCAGACAGAATCGGTATCATTTTAATTTGCTAAAGATAGTTAAGGAGTGATTAAATTTAATAAAATTGGTGCTAAAAGATTTATTTTGACTCTTAGAATTATTATATATGAAAATACAACTGTTTGATTATTATTATATTAGATATTTATGATGAATTTGAAATTCACAATGAAATTAAAATGAATACTTCAAAATTCTAACTTGTGAAATGTACTTAAACATAAACAGATTCCATTATAATAACATTTCTATGAAATAATGTTGAAACTGGCAAACATTGTTGACCATATTTCCCATGTTGTTAATAATTCAAAAAGCAGTTAGATATATTATCATTTTTATCTTGTAAAGATGATTTGATGCTGAATTAATGGGAGATAATTTAACAAAGATGGCATTAGGTGATTTATATTAGTTCTCAGAATTAGTATGTATACATATAACACACTTCTCACATCTAGAAAATTTAACCAAAACATTTTTTTGTTTTTAGAAAAATAAATTTATTTAAATATTTCTACATAATTAATGTAAATCATAACTAATATTGCATTCATATTTTGAAATGTGCTTCAACGATGCTAAGATCTCAATAATTGCAATTGTGTATAAAATCATTGTGGTTTATCAGACATATTTGTTCATCCTTCATCAAATATTTGGCATTATATTTATTTAAATTCTTGAAATATATGCTTTCGTAAATTTCTTGTACATTTGATTTTTGAATTGAGTAATAGTTCTACAATTCATATAAAGATAATTACCAAACTTCTGCTTTTATTTAAGTTCTCCAAAACTATAAAAATGAGACAACATTAATGATAATGAAAATGGCAATTGATAATAAAGATATTCTTTTTTTTTATATGTCAAAGCTCGTCCAGGAAGCGAATCTCAGGACAACTGCTTGTAAGGAAGCTGTGCTAACCACTCGGGTACCAATGCTTTCAGTTACAAATTGCAACTTTTTTGTTAGTTTGAATACTAATTTTTTAAGAACTGAAAAATTCTTACATATCATTTTTATATATGTTTCAAAAGGCTTTATTGAACTATAGATGTACAAATAAAAAGGGGAAGAAAATTAATAAACATATAAATAAAACAATTCCCCTGATCGTTACATCATTTTATAACATTTTATACATATATTAATGCATCAATGCTCTTTTTCTTTTTAATCATGAATCCTGGTGATCTAGTTCTTTGATGTTGGTGAGTCATTTTTATAAATTAGAGCAAAGTTGCATTATTGACCAGCGGTCTGAGAAAATGTTGGATATAAACTGTCAAAATAATCATATTTGGAAATTGCTAATCAGTGGAAAATTTTCATTACTGATGATATAAGAGTTATCACTTCATCATATCACTTGAATCATCACAATTTGAGTAGAATATTATGCACATTTAATATTTCTAATAATGTCTAATAAATAGAAAAAAAAATATTATTGATCATGAATTGTAGTTTTCTACTGTTTTTATAGTAATTCTAATTGAATTAAAATATCTAGTATGTAAATTTCCACAAAACAAATTCTCTTAATAATATATTGTCCCTTTCCTTAAAGGAAAAACTACTGAACAAAGAGAATCTGGCTAACTAGGATAAAACTATAGTGAACTGCAGTTAAGTTATATAAACAATGACTATCAAGACAATTAACATGAAGACTAGCTCAAGATACATTACTAAAATACAATACCTAATAAAACAATATTTTTTCAATAATTAAATTTAAGAAAACTTATTGTAATAAAATATCATAACACTTAAGTTCATAATAAATAATTAGGGTTCAATTCCAACTGCAATATTCAATATATTCCTTTCAATAATAAACTTAACTTATAAAAAACTTGCTCAATGTTATAAATAAATATGGTTCTATCAAAATAGTAAATATAATTATGAAACTCTTCACATGAGATGTTCAGTAAGGTAAACTAGCTTAAACATTAAGGATGCATCCAAAAATCTACATTTCCAATGGCGCAATAATATTACCCCACCAAAATCACATAACAAAACTGCCATGTAATACTTTCATGCTTTAAAACACACATTTATTAATCCTAAAACATGATTTTATAAATTTATTACAGAAGTAACAATGAACTAATTAATTTTCCTTTAATAAAATACTAATTTAACATTAACTAATAATTTTACTCATCATCTTTCAATAAAAATTCTACAACTTTCATCATCATAATAATAATAATCATCATCATCATCATCATCATCATCATCTCAGGTTCATTTCTAACAAATTAATAACAAAATGAATGAATTAATTAGCACCTTGTAGTTAAATATGATGAGGGATTTTACATGATATCTAATTACTCTTACAAAATAAATACAACAATAAGCAACTAAATAATATTTTAATTTGCTAAGCGCAGATAGTTGAAAATTGAAATAAATTGAGATACTGAAAAATCTCTAGTGTTTGTTACAATACTTATCTGACAGCTAATCAGATGTCATGGATAACTGTCCAAATGACATCCAAACCTAAACACACAACAAAGATAAATACTTATGACTGACTTAGATATATAGAAAGAAAAGAGTGGCTACCCTTTTCTCATAAAATCTTTGTTGTGTGTTTAGATTTGGATGTTATTTGGACAGCTATCCATGATATCTGATTGGCTTTCAGATAAGTATTGTAATGAGCACTAGAGATTTTGCAGTATCTCAATTTATTTCAATAAGCAACTAAATAACTTAATGACCTGCAGCATTAAATCTATTTAATGATTAAGGTTTAGGAATAAAGCATAAATAATATAATAAGATTTAAAGTAAATATTGTACAATCTCTCTTGGTTTAATGTGGCATTCTTAAAAAATATAATGTATTTTAATATTGTGGTAATTTCAATAATACCTCTCATTGGTGTTATATCAGTTTAAAAATAATTACTAATGATCATATGTTCTATGATAATAATAATATACTTTGTTAATCAATCAATTATAATAGAGATAATATCTAAGTAATCTTTATGGACTATGTGCCAAATAAATAATATTTTAAATTATTAATTTCTGTGAATCATGCATATAGAATGAAAAACCAAATAACCAACATGCAGATAAATCACAACTTAAGTAAGTACCCTGGCACCTCTCTGAGGAGTGCCAAAGCATGAAACCATGGTCAGGGGTTTGGGGGAGTTCCTGACAGAGATATTTTAAGTGCTGGCTCTGGCTAAGCATTTATCACAAAGCTTGTTGAGGAATTGGCAATCCTCACTGTTTATAACTTACAAGCTTAAGAGATATGGTCATGTGACCTATGACTCTTATTTTGACTAGTTAACAAATTTATTTATAAATTATCAATATCATACTATTACAATATAATAATAACATAATATAAAAAATATTTACAAAGTAAAATAAGAATTAACATTATTTTACATAACAAAAAAAAGTATTTACAATAAATCTTACCCATAAATACAAGAAATAAAATAAGAATAGCCTTCACTCTGGCCTTTTCAAAATAAAATAAAATGAAACTTTCAACAGTAATGATAATATGTAATCTTCAATTCAATAAAATAGTCTTCTATTATTTGTATTGGGAACTGTTAGAATAAATTTCCCTTTTTTTTAAAAAAAAAACCCCTAATATTATACTTATTCTACTATAAAATATATTTTTTATGATGTAAATGTATCAATATAAGTTTACATTTTAAATACATTTTTTAAAGTCCAAATAAAATATTAAAAGAAAAAATTAATAAAAAAATTTTCTTTGCAGTTTGGCAAAGTTATCATCCTGATATTTGAATATCAGAAAAATTTAAATAAAAAATATGAATGTTTCCCTCTATGCAAAAAAATTAACTAATATGCAAAAATATTTAAGAGATAATTTCATAATTTTTTGCAAATTAAATGGGTTTGAATTATCTATAATAAAATTTAAAGAACTATCCATAAGTTATAGTGCTTGATATTTGTATTACTTTTTGTTTTTATACTCTTACATTTATTATATCCCAAAATCATTTTCACTATTTTCACTTTCATTCCATTTGGATATGCATCTGTTTGAGCTAAGTAATCTCTAATATTTGCATGTATATTAATTCTTCTTCTCTTATATTATAAACTATGACAATCATCATTCATCTCAACATCATCTGCGAAAGAAATTTCTATATACTACATCTTGGCCCTCTCACAAACTTATCAACTTCAAACAGTTTAGTCATTACTTTACCAACTTATAAAACAATCTTTTACAATGATTCCTGTGGTGATAGATAGTGAGTAAAGAGTAGGGTATGGAATAATAACAAGAATGTCTCAAAGGAGTAAGATAATATCAGCATGGGTACATCATAAGAGTAGGTCCATATTCATTGGGCACATGAGATTCAAGTCATGGCTCTGTTATAGTACTTATTGCTGATAAGGAAATGCAATTGTCCATGGAAAGAGATATACAACACTCTATGTTATCTGTATATTTTAATAACTTTAAAATATGAAAATATATTTCACATATGTTTTCCACATAACCCTAACACCTAGTATTTCATATGAATATTATTACTCTCCCAACCACCATCCTATATCTTCTACACTGAATAACTCATTAAACATTATAAAATATACCAACAGTATTCTAAAATAATGTCCAAAACACAATATTAAAGAAAACAAAGATCTAAATTCATTTCAAGATGTTTTTTTAAAGTTTTCATGCACAAATGATCTTGATAAACATACATCAGTACTATACATTTTTATTTATTTGTTATGATATAATTTAGATTGATATTATATCTTTTTATGTATTTCAACAGATAACATTCATAAAATAACATATTAATAATTTGACAATGTTATATAATGTGGGCATATTCAAACATTCACATTAAAATAAATATTTAAAATATCCTTGGATGTTTTTAAATATTTGTCTGCATTTATCAATTCTTTTATAAAATTACACACGATAATTTTTATCAATGGTTCATTCCACTGTTTAACATTAAATTCAAGCAATGTGAAATATTAATCTTAAAAAACTAATTAGGATATATCTTTTCTTAAATAAAAGAAAAACAAAATTATTAAGCAAAGTGTAATCTTAATAACAATAAAAAAAGTTAACATATCATACCATTGACACCTTCTTTGACACTTTATCAATACTTTTATTTTTATTATTTGTATTACACTAACAGTTTCGACTGTCCTGCAGTCATCATCAGAGTTCTTGTTTTGGTAATAGAATCAACAAGAACTCTGATGATGACTGCAGGACAGTCGAAACTGTTAGTGTAATACAAATAATAAAAATAAAAGTATTGATAAAGTGTCAAAGAAGGTGTCAATGGTATGATATGTTATAATAGAAATCAATACATAGGAGAAGAAGAAGTAGAAAATTATATTACTTCCAATAAAAAAAGTTACCAATGATTTCATTATATTGCTAGATCATTTACAGTGATCTACTTCTGAAAACCATACATTAAAAAAATATTACTGAAATTTGCCTTGTTCAGAAAATTACTTTTTGAATACCCATTTGTTTTTGTAAAAAACAAACAAACATAATAATAAAGTTAATCTATCTTAAGATTAAATTTAAAATATACTAACAACAAGTTAGTTTTAAAATAAAAAAAATTGTAATATTTTAAACACTAATGTTAAACTTAATATTAAAATAATAATAATAAAGTTTTAAAATTATGAAAATATTTTTTCTCTTTCCTCCTGCTGTCTGGAATCTTGCATCATTGCCTAGTTATGGTTGGACAGCTTTGTGCAGAATTCATACACTTGTCTTTGCTCCATATGAAGAAATGTACAAATAATAACAGTAAAATCATGGAAAATACTAATATCCTGTAAGATAAAATTTTTATTTCATTCCTTTCTGAAAATTTTATCCAGGGATTTACTATCTTCATAGTATTATAATTCAAAATCCATTTTATATGAAATATTTTCTTATGTACATTTTTGGCCATTGTGTAAAAGATATATTGCAGTAAATATGATATAAATAATATTTGCATTTTTCCATCAGTCAAAAATATTAGTAGCATACATTATTTAATATAAATTATTTATTTAATACCTTTATCAGTAGACATATATTTCATGAATTAAAATAAATATTTTTTTTTTTTTAATTTATAATTTTTTATCAATTTAAACATATATCTTTTTACTAAATATTTTTCTTTTCCAGGTAAAAAGACAGTTATATCATTCAAAACATTTATTATCTGATATAATTGAATCTTTTAAAAAGACATCTCAGTTCATTATTTCCAGATGAATTATGTTAAAATATAGTTTATTTATTGATTTAATCAATAGAAAGTCCTTTTAAAAGTATGAAAGACATTTAAAAATTATCTTCAATTTGTTTCTAAATACATCATTTTAAAAACAAGTCCATTTTGTTTTTTTTAAAGACAAATAAAATATGAGTTATTACTATCAATTATGTAATAAAACAGACATTCATCATACCATATGGCATTTTAAGTTCAAAAACATAGATGCAGTGTCTTACTGTTCCTTTCCTTCTTTCAAATGTAATATTACAAATAAGGTTTTTAACAACCATCCAATTTCTCTTAATTAACTTTAATAAATTAGCTGCATTGCAGTATGATAAAGTCATTTCAAATATATGGTCACTCATTCCAAACATACTATTTATAAAAATTACAAAGTTCTTACATAAATTCTCTCTAGTTTTGTTGCAGTATTTTTCTTGATATTTGATATTCATTTTCACAATATTTAAGTAGCCACTATTATGTTCCATAGAATTATTGAGATCCTAAGCTAAGTTTCAAGTAGACAAACTGATAAGGAATTTTGGTTTTTAGTGAATTATTATTTAAGTAGTTATTTCAATTATATTTTTCAAAAACACTTTCAACTAAAATAATAATAATTTAAAAGAAATTACTACTGTCACAAAATAAAAAATACATAATTATAAATTTCAAAACTAAATCATATCTTAATCCAAATCTGTAAATCACTGAAAATCTATGAAAAAACTCTGAAAAGACTGGCTTCAACCTCTCTTTTATATTGGTCTTAGTCCAATGATTTCATTGGTCAATACTGTTTGTACAAATCAGTTAATTTGCATAACTACATCCATATGATTTTTAAAATTAAGTTATAAAACTATGATTCATCAATATTAAATATTATCCAATTATTTAGTGCCTTAAATATTAAATATTTTTATCTAAAAAAACTAAATATCCTTGTTAAAGCAATTTTTAATATTTAAATAACCTGAAATTAATTTTAAAAATAAATTATTACACTTAAATAAAATAATCATAATTTTAAATATTATTTTTCTAATATTATCTCTAGACTGAATATTTGCTACCCTTTATTATATATCAAATTTAAGTTAAGTTAAAATTTAAGTTTTCTTTCCCTAACTTTCTGAAAGTACACATATTCACTCAATCACCTAATCGTGTGATAGTTTCAGCACCTTTTAAACTAATATTAAATTTACTTATTTTAAGTATTTTAAACAAAATATATTACCTTAAACATATAATATAAAATATTTATCACCATAATTAAGCTATTCTACTATTATAGTATCTTTTAAATATAATAAATACAAATTAATATTATCTTTGGATAATTGATTGTATCATTTTACATTTAATTCATTTCTATATTATTTCAAACTATTTAATATATCTTTATAAGCCACTATCTATTGAGTTTGAACCCCTGCTATCTATAACATTTAAATTATATGTTAGAAAATAATCTAAATTTAGAATTTTTTCATATAACTATTTTTTCAACTCCATCTAAACTATCTGTACCTGTTATAAAGGGTACAATATAAATAAACAAAAAGTAATTGATATTTCAATTACTTCCTATATGAATTATTTATATATGTATGTCTATATATATATATATTAAAATCTTGATTCAAATTTTTTGGGGGAGGATAGAAAATAACAATGATATATATGGGAAAACCATAGCACCAGGACATTATTAAAGATCTAAATGAAAATAAAAAACTTTTGATTGGCACTTATTTTGTAAAACATGCCTCAATTCAAAGTATGACTTTTTAAGGGCTGGACTATCTTTATGGTCACTATTACTTATCCTCTTTGCACAAAGGAATTTTTTTATTTTCATTAGCCCATCAAGACCCGCTTGGGAAGGTCTCAATTGCAATTAGATTGGAATGTAAAACAAGAATAATAAAATACTTACTATACTATAAAAGTATTTTAAAAAGATACTTGTGTATTAGTCCAAGGTCAGATCTGGGGATAGATAGTAAAAGAAAAAAATATTTTGTACATGAAGAAAATTATGCTCTTATATTATAACACTAGCACAAACAAATGTATAAATAAAGAGTGAATTGAACACATTGACAATCTTCCAAAAAATGAAACAGTTAATTTTTAAAAATAAATATTAGATAATAAACCAACATTTTGACTAACAACTTTCTCCTGATCAAGATGTCTAATATTTACTTAAAAAATTGTTTTTATTTTTAGAAAACTGTAAATGTGTTCAGACTAATACGTAAGTACCTAAAAAAGTAACTGGAAAATAATATAATAAATCAGAATGATAATGAAACTGTCAATCATAAGAAAATGCATGTAATAGTTTATAATAAATTAATGATCAGAGATAATGTACTCGTAGATGTCCACAATGAAGCATTATCTTCGACTTTAGTTACCAACTGCTTTATTTAGGATGGAGAGTAGAGACTTTTATATGTCATTTCAAATTTCAAATCATCAACACCAGAATTTATTAACAATAGGTGTAATAAAATAATAATTCAAGAATTAATGAAACTTGGAAAATGTATTATTTTATTAAGCTGATTCCAGAACCAAAAAGAGCAGATGTATATGAGAAAAGTAAATATAATAGAAATTACGCGACGAGATTTCATTATATATATATATTATGTTATTATCTGTATATTATAGTCTAAAAATAAATGACTTCAAAAGATTTTTAATTATAGGACGATGCAATCCATAAAAAATATATTCAATTATTAATTTACTTCATTTTAATAGAAGTTATTGTCACATGTAATATCCAAATTTTATATAAATCAGTGACTTAGTCTTAGTTTTGTATATTAATAGGTGCATACTTTAATAAAATATTTCTGTGGTTTTTAATCTATTTATTTTTTTATTATATATAAATTTGTAAAATTAGTTTTCCCTCTCTAGTTTTTTAATTTTTTACCCTTTTCTTTTTTTTTTAAAAAAAATATAATTTAAACTTCACCTTATATTTAATAATGTTTTTTCTTCAACTTAGTATTAATCATTACAGAGTGCCACTGGCAATTTTAAACATGGTTGAGACCATTAGGTAAACGCCACTGCCTTGATTTGACTGGTTGAACAAGTTGCATGTTAATGTTTCTCAGGGGACTTTCTCCCCATTAATTTTGAAAAGAAAACTATTTTTTGCATAATGAATTTAGGGTCAGATGAAATTTTATGGTAATAGGAAAACTCCCTAGATTGCAGCTTAGGTATTTATATTTTTTCTACTTTTTTAAATCTCCACAGGTATTTGAAAAATAGCTGAGATTTTAACGTTAACAACCCTTAGCCACGTTCCGCGTGTACACATCGCTCTGTACATATTGGCTCAATTTTTTTTTTCTGTATTGTTGCTGGAAGGAATGATGTATTAAAGCTTCTGCAGAAAATATTTGCATATGGTATATTAAAAGATACTTTGGGCAGAAGCTTTGATAGATTAACAAATATTAGAAAATTTTCTACTAGTTAGTTGATTTGAAGTTTTAAATCTATTTACTCGTCATAATAAAAAGAATGATTAAAATTATGGCATATAAAGTGTTAATCTATTCTTTAAAAAAAATGATATATTTCTTTAATCGAATTTTGAAGGATAATAAATGTTTTAAAATTATAAATGATGCACATAGCAAACGTATCACAGCAAGCACTTATATATATATTGGACAATTTCCATGATTTAATATGAATATTGAATGTTTTTAGAAAAAAATAATTTTATTTCAATATTCCAAATACATTCAATTGTTAATAAAAGCACATCAACCAGGTTATTATATGCAGAATGTTTCGAGAGAGATTATTCTCCCCTCTTCTTCAGGTGTTGTAAGGTAATGCTGTAACCAACTGAGCCATGCTGCCAAAGCCAGCAGCACCTGAAGAAGAGAGGAGAACATGCTTTTACTAACAATTCAATGTATTGGAATATTTAAGTAAAGTTAAAAATTTCTAAAGGCATTCAATACTCATATTAGGTTATGGAAATAGTCTAATATATAAATACACATAAAACCCTATCATCACAGACTTTCAGGAAAACATATATATTAAATATTCTAATAATTTTAAGAATTCATGAATGTTTAAGATACTGATGTAAAATTGAAATGATAACCACCACATTGATGGTCAAGTGTAATAGTTTTCCTACTTTTCTTTGGACAGAATTTTTAGTATGCTTATACACAAAAAGTTGATTGTTTTGTTTTAGTGAAAAAATATATATAAACAAATTAGTTAATAAAAAAAAACATAAGAATGCTCATTAAATATGATATTGTTATATGTTAGTCTATTTGTACTAGATGAATTGTTAAATGCTTTTAGAAAAATTCAAATTTTATTTATACATCTTTATAAACATTCACTTTTTAATATTAACATACAGATTAATATGGAAGACAATGTTTCAAATGGCATTCTTTTTAGGTAATGTTGGTTTGACCAATAAGGGCTAAGACAGGCACTGAATGTGAACTTTAGATCTATGAATGGAATTAAAGGTGACATTCTTTCAAAGTTAACAGTCAGTAGAAATTTATATACTCATCTAAGTGGCTTCTGATTTCTTTATTTTTTTTAATAGTAGGATTAATGAGTGGCTTCCAAACATTACATATTATGATATTAAGTTTTTTTTTTTAAGGTGTCAAGTGCGTTGACTGGAGAGTGAACCTCGGCCAGTTGACATTTGCCACCATCATTTGAGAAGTTTTTTTATTTATTTATTTTTTAATTTGATAATCCATAAATATAAAAAGACACATGACTTTAATGTTTTCCTGAAGGTTTGTGATGATGGTATTTAGTTATATTTGTATATTGGACAATTTCCATCATGTAATATGAATCTTGAATGTCTGTAGAAAAATGTTATTTTATTTAAATCTTCCAAATATATTCAACTGTTAGTAATAGCACATCAGACAGGTTAGTATATGCACAACATTTTGAGAGATATTATTTTCCCCTCTTCTTCATTTCTTTCATTAACAGGTAAATGATGTTTAGGTGGTTTTGCTTTATTTAGAATCTTGTATATTTTCACTCTAATTATGTATACCTTTGTGCTAAGTATTTTTGATAAAGTACTTTCCACTTTACAAATAATATTCTCAAACTGTAACTTTGATGGTGAAATAGCAAAATCAAAACATTTATTAAGAACTTACAATTCATTATAGGATAATTTTCAATCTGATAAATTTTTGATAGCTTATATGATGTTTTTTTTTCCAAAGACAATGTTAGTTTTTCCTGTTCCTTTTTTACCAATTTGTTGAATTTATTTCTTGCCTTCTACATTTAACTTCATTTTCTTTAGTGACTCTAAAATCATGATCGTATCACAAATTGACCACCACAATACTGGATGAATAATATTACTTAATGGAAGGTGGAGTTGTAACAATTTTTTTTTTAAAAAATCTTTTTTTTTGTAATTTTAATAAAAGTGGTTAAAATATCAAGACTTGTCTTATTTAAAATTGTACTAATTTTTTTCATCTGCGTATGAAAGGAGAGTTTACAATAGTTAGGAAACAGTCCATTTGTTTACAATTAATTAAAAATTGAAGCTCTCAGAAATAATACTATGAATTTATATATATATATGAAAGCTGTCAACACTTAAACAATGTCACTAATAATAATAATCAACAATCTCAATTTGGTATTGAGGCAACTTCCTTTTATACTGAAGGTGGATACCCACCTTTATCTATTCCAATATGTTTATATAGACACTAAAGAGAGAGATTATTAATTCAAAGAAGTTTAAATAAACTTGATTAAAAAGGCATTTATAACCGTTCTGAAAGTTGACTAACAATTAATCAATTATAACTTTCAAATTCCACTGAAACTACGTGTTATTTAGATTATAAAGCTAATAATCCTCAAATTACAGAAATTTACTTTACCAAAGGAGATTTATTATTATATACTTATTTCAAAGCTATCATTTTTCAATAATTATTAAAAATATTTTATATAAATTTTTATATAGATATTAAAGTTAATAAAACTTATCCATAGTGATTTACACATGTTAAATTTTTTGTATTCACAACTTTGGCGCTAACTACTTTAGATGAATAATGATTATGCCTAATCATTTTCTAAATTACAGATTATATCTAGCCTGAATATAAACTTTAAACCTCATATATATATATATATATATATATATATATATATATACTGATAATATATATATATATATATATATATATATATTATCAGTGCACACATACACATTATGTATATACACAGATCTGGATGATTTAACTGTGGAATGAGAAAAATGATGTTATATAAGGATAAAGATGAGAGAAGAAAGTTATAAGAAGATATAATGAATATTTACTTCACTTATCAAGTACTCCATTATTAATGTACAAAATTCCAATACAGCCTTTTTTTTTAAAAAAAAAAAGCTTTATTTTTTTTTTACTAAACTAAACTTTATAGAAAATATTAGAAATATTTCAACAATTTATATAATTTTTTCAAGGCATAATTTATTTGAAAAATAAATGAAATAAAAATATATAAATAAATAAAAATACCAAAAAAAACCACATAATAATGATGATGATGATATAATAATAGCAATGAGATGGTAAAATTGTAAGGATTTGAAATATTTTGAATATGTACACAAGAAAGCCTTTATAGAAAGTATATCTACATAAAGATAAAGGGGGGAAATGATCATAACTTTAATAGTTTGTATATATAAGAAAGTAACAAACAAACAAATCCCATGTTGATTAAAATTAGAAGTATTGTGCTAGCAAAAACATAAATAAGAAAATAAAAAATTAATATGGAGGAAAATATAAAAGATATATATAAAATGTATCAGAAATGATGACAAATAAAATTTTTAAAAAGGCACTTGAAGTTAATAGATAATATTATGGAAGATGAGAGTTAAGTTTTGTTGTTTTAAAAAAAAACTCAACAAATGATGAAATGGTACAACTGCTTTCAATCTGCTTTTTGACTTGCAGTAATAAGAAAACTGTTAAAAGTTAGTATAATAATATAATATATATGAATGGTTTAAAGACTGTATTTAATAGTGGAAAATTATCACCTGCTATATTGTTATTAATGTGTAATGGTTTCTTGTTGCCTAGTAATCCTAAAATGCCTTTAAGTGGAGAACTTAACATGCATGAATAATACTAAAAATATATGTAATAAATACAAATATATACATATATAACAAATATACCTATGCATAAAGCTGTACAATAATTTTCATTAACAATAAATAACATAATCTACATTTATTGTATATTCACCATACTATATAGTATTATAGAGGACAAATGACAAATAGATGGGAAAATGGAATTATAAATAAACTAAAACTGATACACTATAACAATAACACCAAATATTTAAATGCACTAAAATGTCATTTTCCCATCTATTCATAATTTTTGTTGTATAATGTTAAGTGGCATGGTGTTTTGTGTATGTGGAAGAGAGGGGATTGCAGGAAAGATGCCTGTTTAGTATTGTGCAGTGTTGTTGTTATTTATTTTAGTGTGGAGCTTTATAAAATTAATAAAAACAATAATAATTAATGTTACTTTATAAATTGAAAATTAAAAGTTTGTCAAATTTGCCCTTGAAGTATTCTCTACTTACTTAATTATTCATTCCTATTGTTATTTTATATGCATGAAAAGTGGTGTCATTTTTTTGTTACTTATAGTTTGTGATCTATAATACTGAGCAGCATGGCAAGTTTGTATCAAATATAAATTGTGTTTATCATCATCATTTTTAATAATTATCACATCACTGCAAGATGAAGGTCTTTTTATGTTTAATCTCCTTTTCCTCCACAAAATAGCAGCATTTTTTATCCATTTATCTCACATGTGGTCTCTTTCTAAGTCTTGTGCAATCCATTTCTATCAAGTTTAAGAATTCAACTGTTCAGCCCAGCTCCATTTTAGTTTCTTTATTCATTCAATGATTTCAGTGCTTCTGTTTATTCTCTCATTTATATATACTCCCATCATATATTCCAATTTCATTGAGTAATCTGAAGTCTCTGGATTGTTATTCTGTTAAGTGTCCAAACTGTCAGATTTATTCATAAGTATTGGTAAATAACATCTATTAAAAAATTTTTTTTAAACATATAGGCGTATTACTTTTTAGTATTAATTTATTTCTACCAATAACACTCTATACAAATTTAATTCTATGATTACTTTCATCTATTATGTTTCCATTTATATTAATAATTTAGCCAAGATATTTATAGTTGTTAACTTTTTGTTTATGACTAATCAGTCTTCATTTTTTTCTGAGAAAATCCATTTAACATTATTTTAGTCTTTTTAGCATTTATCTTTAGTCCTACTTTCTTATTTTCATCCGACAATTCTTGCAACATTTTCTGAAAGTCTAAAGCATTATTTATAAAAACAGCCATATTATCTGCAAAATCTAAAGGACTTTAATCATTTACTGTTATTCTCTCCATGGAATAATTACTGTCAAAAGATTTGATGATATAGAATCATTATTCTGTATATCTTTCTCAATGTTAATCTTAGTATAACCAATAATCTAATGATTGCTACTACATTTTGATAAATATTCTTCAGAATATGACAATATCTCAGGCCAACATTTTGATGATCCAATGCTTTAAATTCTGTAAAAATTCTTATAAAAACAAATACCTTTTCATAATCTAAAAATCCAAAGTATAATGCCAATTCATACTCATTGGTCCTTTCTCTTATAAATACAAATATATCTTACAAATGCAATATCACAAAAAGTAAATTATACAACTTAAAATATTACTTAAATATTATTTTTAAAAAAATACAGAGTATTTCTTCAGATTTTTATGTATTTTCTTTCACTATTTTTTTTTTTTTATAAATTTATTTATCCCAGAGATAGTAAGTTTCATATTTTTACGTTTTTTCTTTTACTCGAATTATTTTTACCTCCTTCTTTCAAATATAGGATATTATATTTTCAACATTAAAAAATTATTATTAATTTTAACTCAAGTGGAAATTTAAAAATTGGATTTTTTTTTATTAATGTATTTTTTTTTTTTCCAATTTTACATTTACTGTACAAATTTTTGAAGTGAAAGAATAGAATTTCCTTCCTTCTTTTATTCTAGGATAATTAATTTATTGTTTTGTTTAAACATAAAGTAGTAGAAAGATAATAGAACAATTTTATTTCATGAAATTTTAGTGTTAGAAGAATATATACATATTTTTCACTGAATAATAATAATTAAATTTATTAATGTTCTTAAAGGAAAGTCTTTATTAAGGAATAATAATAACTAACATATATAAAATATATTGCTTATCTGTCTATCTATCTATCTATCTATCTATCTATCTATCTATCTATCTATCTATCTATCTATCTATCTATCTATCTATCTATCTATCTATCTATCTATCTATCTATCTATCTATCTATCTATCTATCTATCTATCTATCTATCTATCTATCTATCTATCTATCTATCTATCTATCTATCTATCTATCTATCTATCTATCTATCTATCTATCTATCTATCTATCTATCTATCTATCTATCTATCTATCTATCTATCTATCTATCTATCTATCTATCTATCTATCTATCTATCTATCTATCTATCTATCTATCTATCTATCTATCTATCTATCTATCTATCTATCTATCTATCTATCTATTTATCTATCTTCTGTCTTCTTCTTCTTCTTCTATCTATCTATCTATCCATCCATCCATCCATCCATCCATCCATCTATCTATCTATCTATCTATCTATCTATCTATCTATCTATCTATCTATCTATCTATCTATCTATCTGTCTGTCTCTGTCTAACCACCCACCCACCTACCCATCTACCTACCTACCTACCTGTGTACCTGTCTACCCTGTCTGTCTGTGTCTCTCTGTCTGTCTGTCTCTCTGTCTGTCTGTCTCTCTGTCTCTCTATCTGTCTGTCTGTCTGTCTATCTATCTATCTATCTATCTATCTATCTATCTATCTATCTATCTATCTATCTATCTATCTATCTATCTATCTATCTATCTATCTATCTATCTATCTATCTATCTATCTATCTATCTATCTATCTATCTATCTATCTATCTATCTATCTATCTATCTATCTATCTATCTATCTATCTATCTATCTATCTATCTATCTATCTATCTATCTATCTATCTATCTATCTATCTATCTATCTATCTATCTATCTATCTCCCTCCCTTCCTACCCCTCCCTCTCTCCCTACCTACCTACCTACCCACCCACCTACCTATCTATCTATCTATGTATACACTTTAAAATAATACGTAATGTAATTATTATGTTGTGTAATTTTTTTTGTGCTTTGGTATTAGAGCTGGAATGTGGAACATGTATTAGACCTACTGTTCCTGTTCACATTCATATCAATCCACTGATAACTTTGTAATCTTGGAATCTGACCAGAATAGCATGTGCACAGATCTTGTACATGACTTTTTTCGGCAAAAACCCCATGTACATGGTATTTTGGCACAATTTACAAAGTTATCGGGAGATTGATATGAATGTGAACAGGCACGGTAGGTCTAATACATGCTCTGTGTTGCAGGAATAAAAATAAATAAAAGTAAAAACATAATAAATATATTTATCATTTCAATAAGGAATATATAATTTTAAACAAGCCATTCAAATATGTACAACTTGGACACTAACAACTTTTAAGAACTTCTGAAATAAATAAAAAAAGTGATTTGCAATTTTAATGAAGAACAACATTTGAAAGCAAAAAAAAAAGTGATTTGTGCTCTTAATGAAATGACAGCATTACATAAAAAAAATTGTTAGTTTAAATGTGCACTAAACAAATAGTAAATGATTTTAGTTTTTAAATAATATCTATAAAAAGACATTAACTGTACATGCAACTTTCACACTAAAACTTTTAAGAATGATATTCCCAATCAAAAAAAAATGTGATTTGTGATCTTAATGAAATGATGCCACTATATAAAAAATTGTTACTAAACAAACAGTAAATAATTTTGGTTTTTAAATAATATTTATAAAAACACATTAAGTATACTCATACGATATTTACCATATAAAATATAATGGGAATTGTCGTATTGAAACCAAAAATGTAATATTACGACAAAAAATGGAGATTTGTACTAAAAAATTTTCCTCCGAAAATGTCACGGGTGATTGCAGAGTATGCTGGGATTTTCAACAGAAATGCTAATAAACTTTTTTTTTTTATAAACAAATTTACCCCCCCCCCCAAAAAAAAAAAAAAAAAAATAAAAAACACAAAAAAAACTACATATTAATTATGAGACTGAACATGTCAAAGTATTAAGAAAAAATTGAATTTAATTGATAAACAAAAACACGTTTTCAACAGAAATGCTAATAAATGTATTTTTTTTTTGTTATAAACAAATTAAACCAAAAAGAAAGATACAAAAAGTACATATTAATTATGAGACAGAAAATGTTGAAGTATTACGAAAAAAAAGATCGCGTTAATAAAGAAAAAACATGTTTTACAATCTTTACCATTAACAAAGAAGGTGCAACACCTGTAAATATTGACACTATGGTTTATTTGTATGTTTTAATTATGAATATTTTTTTCATATTTTTTGAAATTTCTTTCATCATTGCTACCATAATAAAATCTAGATGTTTAGAAATGGCATTATTTTTAAAATAAATTAATTGCCTAGATTATTTTAATACACATTATATTCAATATTTAATAATTATTTAGTACCACAATTACAAATGTGTTTGTTGCTGAAATATTATAAAAATTATAAGGAACAATGTTGATAGAAGTCGTTACAAAAACTACTTTTCATAATGAACAGATTCACATTTTTTATTGCATTTGTAATATGTTTTAATATTGCTGCCATATATATAATATCTATAGTGTCTAGTTTTATTAACTTATAAATAAATATTGGTAATGTATTTCTAGAGAACTTAATAGTGTAATAATTCCACCAGTGCATGTTGTCTTTATGCCACAAATTACAATCAACATGTAATGATGTATAATAGTCAAGCGTTGTTAGCTGAGAGGTCAGCACAGCTGCCTTGCAAGCAAGTAGTTAGTTGCAGACGGTTGTGGGTTCGCCTTCCGGCAGGTTCTATGACATATGGGGGGGGGGAAATCAGTCATTATAACACATAAAATGTGCTTATTATTATTTTTTGAAAATAATTAAAACTACATATATTTTTATTTCTTTTTTCATATTATAATGCGTTTAAATATGATGGTTCACATAGAATTTTAAAAAAAAACAAACCCTTTTTATAGTTTATTTGCTCTATTTTTACCTTGTAATTTTGATAGCTTTGTTTATTTTTGTTTAATCAATAAAATTATGCTCTAAAAATAGTGAAAGCCAATATTTTTTCAATGTTCTGACTATCATCAGGATTATTCAACTGTTTCCAAATTTATTATTTAATGTATAGATTTTTCTTTAATTTTTTTTTATTATATCATTCATTTCTTTTACATTAAATGCAGTTATAATTTAATTTAAATGCAGCATAAAATATATTCAATACAAGCTTTCCTATATTTTATTGATATCAACTAATTATGAGATTGATTCAATGGTAGCTTTATTTAATAAAATTTTTAATTTTTAATACTATATGCATACATTGGATGGCCATTATCTATATATACAAATTTAATCTTTTTAATGGTTAATATAGGTGTAAATTAATTAGTAAATGGGATAACCATTATATATAGGAAGTTAAATCTTTAGCCTAAGTGTATTGATATGCAGCAATTAATCAGATATGGTTCTGCAAGCTAAATGAAAACAATATCAAACCTGTCCAAGCTACCGTTTCTTATGGTTAGTGGTAGCTTGGATAACATTGATATTATTTTTATTCAGCCTGTGGAACTGCATCTGATTGGTTGCTGCATATTAATACACTTATCAAGGCTGTTGATTTAACTTCTATATATAATGGTGAGCCTATTTACGAATTAATTTATATATATATTAATAATTTTAATTGCACTTAAATGATTTTTACAGATGTGATTATTCTGATGTATATAAATTATTAAATAAATAATAAGTGTAATAATGCTGAAGGCTAAATGAGTTTGTAAGTAATCATTAAAAACCTGTCAACACTTAGAACAATTCCAATATCAATAACAATCAACAATTTCAAACAGTTGCCAAGGCAACCTTCTTTAACATATATATATATATATATATATCTTTTAACAATATATATATATATATATATATATATATATATATGATGGTTTTCATGTTTGAATGTAGTTATGTAAATTAAGAAGTGATCAATTTTATTTTAAAACAAGCAGATGATATTCCAGTTGGTTTGATATTATTTTAGATTTGGAAAAAATAAACTTATTTGGAAGCTCCATGTGAGATTCATTTTTTGCATAAAAATTATTTTGATTATTTGAAGGTTTCTCTATTCTGAGTATCTACTTGATTTGTGCATATATAAGTGACAAAAGTGTCTTATATTAAAATTTTACCTATTTAATAAAGTTAGTGGGTTTATTTCATCAGTTGTCATTAAAAAAAATCAAGTGATTTATTAAGAAATAAATAATTATTTTTGTATAAATTAATGCATATTTATAAATAAATTATTTAATTATTGTAAATGAATAATTTTGAAATAGTCAGAGCATATTATGTAATACCTAACTTTTGTTAATGCACAGAAGTAATTTGAAATAAGAAATGTAAATAATGTGATTAAAGTAATCTTTATAAGTAAATAGATTAGTCTTTGCACTAACTTCTTAATTTTTTGTTAATTAGAGTGAGTCTGAGATTTTGAAATAAAAATATATAACTAAAATGATTTAAATAATGAATTTTTTTTATTGTTATCACATAACACATAAAAGAGACAGGAATATTTGATTTTTCTTATATAAAATGGTTGAAACTTTGCTTACTTTTATTTCTATGAATAAACAATATTTTGTTTTTAATAGCAAGCTAATTCATTTATTATTGTTGCCATATTTTTATTATTTAAAAATGAATATTCAGTTTTCCAATGTATACTTTATTTTCTTTATATAGATGAGAATAATATTTTAATTTGCGAAGTGCAGATAGTTGAAAACTGAAATAAATTGAGATATTGCAAGATCTCAAGTGCTCGTTATAAGACTTATCTGACAGCCAATCAGATAACATGATAACCATCCAAACAAAATCCAAACCTAAACACACAACAAAGATTTTATGAGAAAAATTATTATTATTAATTATTATTAGATATTTACGACTGGATTTGTTGTGTGTTTAGGTTTGGATTTCGTTTGGAAGGCTATCCTGTCATCTGATTGGCTGTCAGATAAGTTTTATAATGAGCGCTTGAGATCTTGCAGTATCTCAATTTATTTCAGTTATATAGATGAGATAATTTTTATAGACATGTAGAAATTAAATTTCAATGACAAATTAGATTTTTCTTAAAATCTGTTCATGATCAAACTTCTTTTTTATTTTGGAAAACCCTAGTGAGAACTTCATTTATATTTGCAACATTTTATTTTTACAATTTAACCTTTTTTCTATATAATATATTGATAATCTTTATATTTTATTTATTGCAAATGTACTCTTTCAAATGATAGACATTCTAAAAGTTAATATTTGAACGTTGTAAAATATGAAAATAAATTACTAAATAGTGTTCTTAACCATAACAATGATGCTGTGCATTATTGGGCATAATTTTGTCTATTCAAAATTTATTTGAATTCGATTAATGAAATTGAAAAGAAATTTGAAGTAGATATCATTGAAGAATGAAAATATGACATAAAATTCAAATTTAAATTTATTATTATGAATCATGTCCATTAAAGGTTGAAGATTTGCTAACTTAATATAAACAAAGTACTGATTATATGTGTGGAAATTGATGATCTGAACCAACTGATGAGTGCTAATTTAGCACAGAATATGTATATTGGAGATTATTTTTCTTTTTTACATGTGTGTGATCATGTATATCAGTTGTGTGAGATAGAATGGATAGATGAAGAAATCTTGAAAGTCTGTGTTCAAATACCCTATATTATATAAAACTCCAAGTATATAAAATATACATGTATTTAGATATTATTAAAATATTATTTATTTATTTTTTAGCAATGTTTAAAAAGTCACCCTTGTTAGCCAGTAAGCATTGCTTTAATTTTATTATTAAGGTTTTATGACTCGTCTTCTAAAAAATAAATATTTTAAAATAAAAATCTACTTATACTCATGTAGCTTTTTGGTTTGAAATAAATATTTTAAAACATATTTTTTATAAATAAGCTTAAATATGTATAGACAAATTACTAAAAAATTTAATGTTTCTTTTCAAAAAGACTAATTTAAAAATTGCTCTCAGATCAAACAATCCACCAATCTTGTAAAAATAATATAGGCGCTATAGCACCTGAACGCAAAGCTATTTTATGCTTAAAACAAAATAAAATTAAACTATTCTGAGCGCTTTCAAGAGACGTGCTCTCATTATTACAATTCAATTTTAGGATGCTTCCATTTGCCACCAACGTACCTTGGTCCCTTTGTCAGCACTTCTTCAACATCATCCGAAGGAATTTTATCTGTCAAATTCACGAATGAATTGATTTTGTTCACGTCTATGCGAATGCTTTGTTTATTCGCCAAGAATATTAGTTTCTTATCAAATTTCCGCTTAAGCTTGGTATTTAATCTGTAACATTTATTACATATATATTGAGAGATGGGAGTAGTATTGGTCATTCTGACCTTACATTTGAACTCTTTCTTCAACGCATTTCTGCATCCTTTTACAATAAGACCAAGTAAGTACAACTCTAACTGTTCACAAATCCTGTCACGATTATATATTGTAGGGTTTATGTTGATTCTGCAACAATTTGGAATAACCTTAAACTTCTTGCATTTCAATAAAAAATCTACTCTCTGCTGAAATTTACACACAGAGAGAGACAAACCTTCAACAGTTGCTTGTTTCTTGCGATAAGCTCCATTTATAAAGTAACATTGTAATTCAAAAATAATTCAAAAACTTTGCATGAAAAATCTACTTGTAAAAATAATATAGGCGCTATAGCACCTGAACGCCAAGCTATTTTATGCTTAAAACAACCAAGCTTAAGCAGAAATTTGATAAGAAACTTATATTCTTGGCGAATAAACAATGCATTCACATAGACGTGAACAAAATCAATTCATTCGTGAATTTGACAGATAAAATTCCTTCGGATGACGTTGAAGAAGTGCTGACAAAGGGACCGAGGTACGTTGGTGGCAAATGGAAGCATCTTAAGATTGAATTGGTAGCTGATGTTGAAGCAGGACAGGCAGGGAATCCAGATAGAGATAATTATGTTGTGCAGGTAGCTAAATGCATAAACTACAAATCGTTTAAGGTTCGTAGGAATGATTGGGATGAGAAAATAGCAAACACCAAACTTTTTCTTAAGAATGAAAACATCACGTGCGTGAAAGAAGATAAAGGCAACCACTTTGTAATCATGAAGAATGATGATTATATTCAGAAAGTAAATGCGCAGATTGATAAACTAAAGTTTCAGAGAAATGCAGAACTTTAACATTAAAGCAAATAGAGAAAGGTTTATACATTGATTTTGCATGCACACTGTAATAGGGCTCTCTCGAAGTCTGAATATTACAGATTATACCCTTCGGCTACAATACCACCAGGAATTTTTGCCAATGCAAAGACGCATAAGCCACAAACCCCTTTAAGATTAATGTTGGACTTTGGGGAAGCCCATTACTTTAAAGTGGCCAAGTTGGTGAACAGATGGCTGATTGAAATGTTGGGTTTTGGAAGTTACACAATAAAGTCTTCATTTGAGTTTGTGGCAAAAATCAAAAACATACAAATAAATGCAGACACAAGGCTAGCAGCTATGGACATAACCGAGTTGTGTGGTTCCATCGACAGACCAAAATCTATAGATATTATAAAGGAAGCATTGGCTCACAGGGATATAGACCAAGCCTGGATTACGTTTATAATTGAGTTCTTAAGTTGGCTACATAATAATATAATGGCAATGTTTAATGGGGAGTGGTATTACATGAAGGATGGATGGCCTATGGGTCTTCCAATTAGTGGGATTATTGCCAGCATTGTAATTGACCATCATGAACAACATATCTTGCCAAAATATGACAACTTATCAGATTTTAAAATCTACACTAGATATGTGGATGATCTGTTTATAGTTGCTAACACTGATGTCATTAATGAAATCAAAAATGAACTCCAGAACAGCTCTCTTTTGATTCTAAACATAGAATGGGAAGATCTTAGCAAGCAAGTAAAATATCTTGATTTGTTGGTTCAACGTGAACACACACACTTGACATACAAAATGGTTGTGAAGCCATTTGAAGTAAGAGGCCATATCCAACCCAGTTCCATCACACCCACCAGTCATAAATTAGCTGGGCTTACATCTTTTCTGCACAGGAACCAACAGCTGTGTAAATTGGATGCAGACAGGAAGACAAATTTAATACTATACAGAGAGGATTTACTGAAGATGGGGTTCAAACATAGGCTGATCGACAGAAAGATTATACAGTTCAATAATAAAGTGACCAACAATACACTTAATGGGAATACACACAGGCTGCTGCTGCCATACATTCCTAATTTACATAATAAATTTTATGAAATTTTTAATAGACAGTTTCAATTAACTTTTCGCACCCCTCCCAGTTCTAACAGATTGCTTAACAACACTAAAGATAAATTAGCACTGTCTCAAACACCTCAAGCCATTTATAATATTGCATGCACTCATGCAAATTGTAGAGCCTCATATTATGGGGAGACCAAGGCAGCAATAGAAACCAGATTACAGCAACATAAATACACATATATTAAAGCTCAATCAGATCCATCACGTTATTCAATTTTTGCAATTCATCAAAAAATAACCGGACACCAGTGTGAACCTCAAGATGTCAGCCTGGTCTGCAAAGAGAGGCACGATTTAAAAAGAAAAGTGAAGGAGGCCTGCTACATAGCGATGGATTGCAACGCCATCAACCGCAAGGATACATGCTTCAAGATTTCAAGAAAATGGAGCAATTAATCTTAAACTTTACATAATTTACATATCATTATTTCACTTGGAGCTTTGATAATGAGAGCATGTTTCTTGAAAGTGCTCAGAATAGTTTAATTTTATTTTGTTTTAAGCATAAAATAGCTTTGCGTTCAGGTGCTCTAGCGCCTATATTATTTTTACAAGTAGATTTTTCACGTAAAGTTTTTGAATTATTTTTGAATTACAATCCACCAATCAGAAATTATCATTTCTATTGAAATCAACATAGGTTCTCTGTCAGATTAATTCCTATGTTAATTAAAACAGGCAAAACTCTCTATACATATTGCCACTCAATGCAAACCAGAGTAATCAATGGATGCCAGAGGCTTGTGCATAAAATCCCCATCTAGTGCCTATTCATCCAATATCCCCAGACTAGTTTCTGGCTTGTGGCCTTCGTCAGTGAAGAGCCTTGGATCTGAGAGCACTGCACCTAGATCTTAGTGCTTTTAGATCCAATGTTCCTCATTGACAAAGGCCACAAGCCAGGAACTAGTCTGGGGATATTGGATGAGTCAGCACTAGATGGGGGATTTTATGCACAAGCCTTCTGGCATCCATTGATTACTTTGGCTTGCATTGAGTGGCAATATGTATAGAGTTTTGCTTGTTTTAATAACTGTTATTAAGCAAACATAAGAAATAGTGATTATGTGATGTTTATTAATTCATATGCAAATTAATATTCAAATTTATGAGATTTATAAAATACTGAAATCGTCAGATTTTTTTTAAACTAATAATTTTATTGACTTCTAGGCTAAATAAAACTGTGCATCTTAATATAAAATTATAAAAAATTTCAAAATAATGAAGAAATGCCAAAAGTGACATCCAAAACATCTCAAAGAAGCAATTTTTTTAGCTACTAAACCAGAACATAATTATTCAGTATTTTAATGCAAAAGTGATTTTTATTTTAATATCCATTACTTCAATCAATGTTTATCACTCACATTGATAAAATAATCCTTTATTGAAATCTTGAAAGAAATCTTGTAAAACAATTTTCTCATTGTTTACAAATTTATCTCATTATTGATCAAAATTTAAATAAATAAAATTTAAATACGAGTATATTGTCTATACTGAATTTAATGGAATTATTAAGGGATTTGAACACAGACTTTCAAGCTCCCTACAGCTATCAGTTGTATGAGATGGAGTGGATAGCTGTAGAAAGCTTAAAAGTCTGAGTTCAAATCTCTTTTAATTACATTAAATAAATTTATTTAAACGCACATTGATTACGTAAATAATATTCATTAAGGCTGTAGCCTCAAGCACATGCGTATAAATGCGATAGTAGGGACCTCTACAGGTCTTAAAACCACAAGCTTACTCATTGGAAGAAAAGAGGGTTCCAGTTGTTGGTTGGTAAATAGATAATTGGATAATTTTAAGACAAGTAATATAGGTAACAAAAATGATAAATTCTCATCATCTGGAATTTTACCAGTTTGTTTTCACTGTGCAGTTGTGTGTTTAAACCTTTTAATCATATTTTCGTAATCTGAATATACAATATAATTTTAACTAAAAATTAAATATACGTAATTAATGTAGATAAATTCATGATTTCTTTAACACGAGAGAGAAAAATTAATGATTTCTTTGATTATATGCTCTAGTATAATATAATTCTTAAACAAGAGCACAACAATTTATGTTAATAGTTAGTAGTTGTGTAGAAAATGTGTTGATTCATATTAAATAATACATTTAATCTTAATTTTATTTTAGTTTAGGTAACTTTAATCATTTCAGATGTTTAAAGTGATTACTAGTTTTTGAATTGAAGTAGTGTAATAATGATATATGTAATAATGAAGTAGTATAATAATGATATAAATTGATATATTCACTTCATAAATTAAGTACAATGGCAAATGATATTATAATTGGACTATCTGATTTCAATGGATGAATTAATGCATCATGACAGTATTTGTAGCATATCTGTTCAGGGTCAGCCTCAGAAAATATGGGACTCAATTGCAAACATTTTTTTTTTAGCACCCAAACTCATAGTCAAAGTTTAAGAATTTTTAAGTTTATTATAGGTTTTCTACTTTTGTGACAAAATGGAAAACAAAAATTTAAACTTAAAAAGTGTATATGATTTAATAGATCAATAGAACCTAGTTATGTTTTAATGTAAAATTGCGAACATACAAGCTTATTAGAAAACAGAAAAAAAAAACCAGTTAAAAATTATCTTTTAAAAGCAAGTTCTTACAAAATCCTTGTTTGAACATTGTAAAATGACTTAGTAAAATTATTAAATGTCACTTTTGTTTAGGGGGAGAAATATAAATATAAATTAATGTTATTTTTTTGATTTTTTAGAATTAATTATTTTTGTCTTTAAATATGAAAAAGATTAATTATCTTTATTGATTTTTCTTGGAATTTTTTTTAGGGTTTTGTGTAAGTGTAGGAATGAGTTACATTTCAGATTCAATGATCATACTTTTCAAACTGTTCAAAAATAAGTTTTGATCAATTTCAGCATTGTAAAACTTTTGTCATCTGAAACCACAGACATTGCTATTACCAATAAATATTTGGAAATGATGTAGATTTGATGTTATGTACAAGAAAATTGAGCATTTTCATGGAATTTTGAATCTTTGTTTATAGAATTATCTACACTTATATATCAGCCAGATTTGGAATTCAAACCTTTTTTTATTTTTGATGTTGCTTGATATGTAACAATGCTACATCTAAATCAAGTGCACATTTTTATGGTATATTTAAGCAGGTTTTGAAATTGCTCAAAATTTCAAATAAATGTTGATACCTTTTTAACTCTTTGAGTGAATATAGAGCTTTAATTATGACTTGATTAAATATTGCACTTTTAAAATTATTTTTGAATTTTACAGAAGTTTATTTACTAACAGGGATTCATCTAAAGTTCACTATATATATATATAAATAATAAATACAATGGTAATTAAATATAATATTCTTTCAATTCACTGTAGTACTTTTAGTTAATTTCTTAACCTTCCTCATTTGCCATTAAGGAATTAGTCGAAAGTACTTCTGCAGATTGAAAGACTGCGTATTATATTTAATTATCATTGTATTTATTATTTACATCGTTATTACAATATTTTTTTAATTAATGGAGATTTTATTTGTATTATATATATATAACATTAAATTAAACACAACTCAGTGTATATGTAAACAAAGGGAGTAAATCATCTCCCCAGATTATGACTTAAAACACTCTAAATATTGAACTGTGGTTAATTTAAAGTTTACATATTAAATTTTGTTTAATTATTACAATCAGAGTGTTAAAAGTGAGATGTTGTCTCCAGCCATGTATAATTAATTATGAGTTTAATAATTCTTAAGTGCCATATTTCCTATCTCAATAAATTAATTGCACTCTAAATTACCAATGTGTTGACAAAGGTAGGCTTATAAATATCAGAGCTACCAAGTATAGGTGGATTCATTTCTAGTCTTGGTATTTTGTTTAACATTTAGAGTTTTTAAATGATAGCCTGGGGGAGGGTACCAGATATTGTTTTCACTTCCCAACATTTTGATAAAATGATAACTGCTATTGCCAAGGTTAACTTTGGAAGGATCTCAGATAGTAATGAGATTGAGTGTAAAGTAGTTGAGCATTCCAAATATGTGAATTAGCAGAATGTTTCCTTTTTTACTTTTCACCATTAATTGTTTTAAATTTATATTAGAAGAGATAAAATAAGTTGTAAGGCTGGAATATGTTGCGCTTTATCAGCTCTATTTAAACCAGTTGGCCTTTTTAATATTTCAGTCAACTCCCTCATGGTACTCAATTCATATTTTTTCAAATTAGCAAGCATTTTTGCATTATCAAAATCAGATTTGTGATCAATTTCTAAACCCAAAAACTATTTAATTTATATTATATTTCATAGACATTTACTCTGAAACTTGAATATAGGCTTAACATCTCTATATGTCTTGGATAAGTTCATTAGCATCAATAAAAAAAAAATAATCTTTTTATCTGTGTGATTTAACTATTTATATAACTCTGAACTTTTTTTACTAACAAAATTTATTTGAAAGCAGTACGAGAAAAGTAATAAGATAAAAAAACTTGTATTTTATTTGACTAACAATTAAGCATTGGTCTTTAGTTGAATATCTAATTCTTTTAATATATCTGGATTTTGCTTTTAATATAATCTGGATTTATCCAATTTATATTATTTGAAACTCATATACTCTTGTATTCAATTAAGCAGAAAAAAAAGATTATCTCTGTCTCTTTTATTAATAATTGTAAAAAATTTAACTACAGTAAATAATTTTTTTTATCTCTATAAAGTGCAAAGATTATGAGAAATATGTTGACATAATTCTCATCATTCTTTTCCCAAGTTTAAGATTAGTGATAATTTAGTTTTATTTTCAAGTTATTTTTATGTTTTTTAAAATTTTAATTATAACTACTTATACATTTTTCTCCTTTCGTGGATATTAAATTTATAAATAATATTGTTTCCAATGTTCAAAGAAAAATAAGTAAATTGCAGAAAATGTTTAAATATAAAAGAAATATAGTTTTCTAAATTTGTTACTTTTTTAAAGTATGATTAAATTAAATTCGAATTTTTATTTAATTTCCAAATGATATTTAACCACAATATTTATCCATGAAATCTATGATTATACCAATAAAAAAAATTGATAAATATAGCAAAAGTACAATGAACTTTACTTTTTTCACAAAAAAGAAAGAGGAAACACCATCAACAAAAAACAATTAAAACATCTGGAAACACAAAGTCAGACTTTTGTTTGATGGACGGCCAAACATAAAATTATTTTCAAGTAAGAAATCTAAAATTAGAAAAACAAAAATTAAGAAAATTAAATAATTTTTAAATGCTTTTAAACAATATAATATTTAATAGTGACATCATTTTTATTACTGATTTTTTATTTTTAAATAAAATAGATTATCAGACAACATTGTTGTTTTTGTTTTGATTGATTATCGTTCTTTAATTATGAAAAAAAAAATGTTTGTAGTCCAAAATGATTTATTTTCTTCCAAATTGCACGAATCTTCTTAGACTTTTTTCTTCTTCTAAAAACATGGGTGTACAATGAATAATATTACTTTACATTCATCATTAAAACAAATATATACATGGATTTAAAATAAGCATGGATACATGCCAGGTCCTTATATTTAATTATTTCATTGGGTATATCTCAATGTCACTTATCTCTCACATGCTCCTGAATGATCATTGAGTAGCTAGTCTACCTATTGTCTCTTTCCTTTATCACTATGATGTTCTTGATAAATATTCTCCATGGATCCATGATCTTACGAGGTAAAGCTATTTAATTAGTTTGTTGTGAACATTTTAATGTCAATCATGTCCCAAGTGCTGCTAAAAGTCAATTGAGGCGTGAGTCTCTTGTTTCTTTCCTTTATTGCACTGATCTTCTTGATGAATATTCACAGTGGGTCTGAGTTACTCGTGTCAAAAAGAAGCATACACTTTGTCAACCAAACACTGAATATCAAGAATGTAGCACTCCTTCTTACTGCAAATATGCCTGATTTGATGCCCTGCATTAGAGTCGATATTAAAATATTTTTCTTTTTATAAATTGCAAAAATCAGCGTTCTACAGTTTTGCAAAACAACACATCTATCAAAGATGTGTTCTGTAGTCAGCTTAAAGTCGTCTTACCCAATGATTTCAACAGTATGTTTGAAAAAATAATATAATTAAGTATGGTGCTAAAGAATATCATACATATCATCTTGGTAGAGAATAATTTGATACGTTTTAAGTAAGTTGTGCATTAATTTATAATAGCTAGATATATTTAATCTTTACTATAATATCAAAGTATATATAAAGTGGATTTAGCAAAAATGGTTTTAGTTATTAATATTAAATAGAACAATGGCAGTATCATTCACATATACACATTCTGTTACGGTGATGCTTATATTTAAATCAATGTTATGCTTACATGTATAAAATTACACAAGAAATAATAATGTATCATAAAAATTTTATAATATTAAAAAGTTTATTTTGCTTACCAATTAAACTTTTTATATAATTTACATTTTCATAAAAAAAAATAAAAACAAATGAAATTTACAGTAACCTGAATGACAAAGAAATTGGCTTCAAAATAAAATTATTTTAGACAGAGTAAAATTTAGCTTTAAATTCCTTTTGTCAGCAAACAATAATTGATGAATCACAAAACACTAATTAGTATCGCTTTAAAAATTATCTGGGAAGAAAGGAATGATCCGTCCCATTTTTCTTTTGTTTAATATAAAATTTATTAAATTGCTTAATTCATTTAATAAATAGCATCAGTTTAATATATATATTCATATGTCATAGCATCGTCCGGGAGGCGAACTCACAACCGTCTGCAACCAACTACTTGCTTGCAAGGCGGCTGCGATGACCTCTCGGCTAACAACGCTTGACCAGTTTAATATATTTTTACACTATATTTAATTTTAAGTATTAACTTTTTTTATATAAAATTAATTTCAAGATAGATATTATATATATTTGTGTATGTGTGTAAAACCCCAAAACGATGAATATCTTAATATTATGAATAAGAAAGTAATTTTCTGTTTATCAACACCCATGCTCACTTTTGTATGTTTTTAATTTTCTTTTTTTATAAAAAAAAAAAAAGTTATATATTTATTTTATATTTTTATGATTTTTTTTTTCAAATTATTTGGAGAATCGAAAAAAAAGATAAGGTGATTTGTGCTTATTTAATTTATTATATTTACAGATTTAAAATATATATTGCAAGTTGAAAAATTAAGAATTACAAGCCACACTTAAAAAATAAAAAAATATATTATGATATTTGACGTCATATAATAGCTAATTTCTGAATTATATACTATAACAATTATATAAGATACACAATTACAATTTTAAAGGAGATTTGGCGTTTCACCTCATGTGTCATCCTAGTAATATAAGAATTTATACATGATTCTGCTACAGTATACAAAAAAATTTGATATGAAGTAAATAATAATATTATTAACAATCTATACAAGATATATTTGAATTAAAACACATTATACCTAATTAAATAAACATAATACTGTATTTTATAATAGTACGATTGTTTTAACATTTTCCTTCTTTGTTCTGCACATTTTCCTCATTGTAATTAATATATTTTTTTATATAAATCCATTTATAATTTTTTCCCTAAATTTATTTCAATCTTTCTTTTTTACTTAAAAATGCGTTCATAACTCATGATAAATTTTTCACTCTTTTTTCTTTAAAAAAGAGAAAAGAGTGATTACTTTTAAAAATTTACAACAAAATTTTAACATCCCAATAGTTAACAATAATTTAATACTGCTATTTGTTACGAAATATGTGTGATAGTTATAAATTCTCATGCATATATTTTAAGATTTTATAACTTTAAATCTTTTAGTTTAAGCTAATAGCTACTGATTTAAATATACCCTATATATAAATTTCTGGCACAAGCGTTCTGACATAATTATATTAATAGCTTCTTTTTTTTTCTTTTTTTTTTAAAAAAATCTCCTTCATAGTCCAGTGGTTGTGAATCTTTTTCTATATCTTTCTCTGTAAGGCAGTTTTAACTTCATAATAAATTGAATGCTGTTGAAGATTAGTCTCAGGGAATAAAGAAATGATAAAAAAAAATGGGGGAAAATACTGCATATTATAGGCAAAGAAACACTGAAATCTTTACTTTGCTTTAGGTAGTTATAATTTATCAATGGATTATTAGTAAAATAAAAAAATATATGTGAAGAAGTGTGTGGGGAAATTCTTCAGTTTTTTATCAGAAAACTGCCTAAGAAAAACTGTTTAACTGTAGCTATTTTTTCACGCCATCCAAGAGGTTTAAAAATCCCTAACCAGAACCTAGTTTTTATCTTTTTTTCATTCAATATATTTAAAGACTTAAAGCATATAGTCTTTTATTAAGCATATATTGATAATGGACGTTTTCCAGATTGATCTTTGGTTTTATTTTATTCTTAAATATGGGACGAATAAAAAATATTCGGATTTATTAGTAAAATATTTTTATATTATTTGATAATAAGGAAAACCTGGTCAAAAGTATCGATATTAAACGCTATTATTACAATCAAACTACAATTTTATATTTAAATGAATAAAGTTTGATTTTTCCTTATAATGGAAGCCACTTATCTCTGTCATGATGCTAAATTTTATATTTGTATGGCACTAGCCAAATTTTATGAGTTAGTTGGCTACTGTTAAGTTGGTTCAGACTAGTAAGAAATAGTCACTATTTATTATAAATATCAAAATTAAAACAAAAATTATTTAAAAATTAGAGAAGCGAAAATTTATCCCGTGATCAGTGTATTTGTGATATTATGCAGCATATCAATACACACTTGCATTATATTTATTTTTATTGACCTAATCTTCAAAAGAGATAAAAATAGTCTGACAGGAAATTGATACTGAATTCACAAACTTGTAAAAAAAAATTGTTAGGCATGTAGAATGTTAAGTTTAGATAATGTCATAGTATTAGTGTTCATATTGATAAATAATGATTTACAAATAAAAAAAATTGTTAAATCATTATATTAATATCATTTTTTTTATTTTTATAAAAACAAGTTTTAAAAAAATGTAATAATGAAAATAATTGAGTATAAACAACTCAAGGTCTAAAAGAAAGTAATATATATATATATATGAATAGAGTTGTTGTGTTTGAATGTCATATGATCTCTTGTGGAATAATAGACCATATAATGATTTTTTAAAATCTATTTAAAAATATTTTAAAATTTATATTGAACTTGGTAATATAATTTACATTGTAAGTGAATAGTTAGTGTTAAAATAGCAAGCTTGTATATTAAAGTTGTAGGATTGATTTCCTACTAAGAAAATGGAAGAAAAAAAATGTCGGTCTGATCATATGAGTAAATCATTGTGATATCTAAGTATCATCTGACTTCCTGAGCAGCCAAACCTTTAATAAATCAAACTTTTTCTAATGGTTTTCGATTTGTTTTAAGTTTGTTATGAAGCAATACAAGATCTATAATCAGTATAATATTAGATTTTTCCCCTTATGTTTTAAAAATTGATGAGTACTAGATAACAAAAAAATATTGATATATTAAGTACTGTAATGACATGCATTGAGCAATAATTGTATATTTGTTGATCATCAATACTATACAATTTATTCAAAATTATCAACCAGTCTTCACAGTAATATACAATTGGTTTATAAAACATTAGTTTGAGTTAAATACATACTTTTATTTTGACTACTAAATTCTAACTTAGAGTTTAGTTGAAATAATGAAATGACTGTAATTCTCAAAAGATCCTGTTGTTATTGAAATCTTCCTCAATAAACGGATTGATTATCATAAATTCTTCATTTTTAGTAAAAAATTTACAGCAAAGGATCTTCAATACATCCTTGCTGTAAATAATAGCATCTTATAAATTATGTTATAGTGGATTGTTGAACTGATCAATAGCTATTTTAGTGCTAGGCTGATTATCTAAAAAAGAAATCTAATCTCATTTGAAAATGTTAACTGGAAAAAAATTTAAATTTCTGCTTATATTTGATTTCTTTCTGAAAATTTATTGGGCTTATAACTTTTATGTAATTATGCTAAGAATTTATGTTCTAAAAACATATATTTGTTTGAATAGAAATAAACTCAAAATGGTAGATGATTCTGAACAGAGGCATTTTTTTTAATTAGAAAGTTTAAAATATGGATTTTGACAAAACTTTAAAAGCTTTAATTGGCACCTTATTGAATTTTAAAAAAAAAATGAATTGAGATCAATTTTCACAATAAATACAGATTGAACAATGTTAGAGCAAAAAGCTTTACATTGATAGAAACTAGAAAAGCTAACAGTAAATATTGGGACAAAACACTCTGGACTTACAGCCTGATTACATTGCAATAGTAAAAACATCAAACACAGTAATAGAATGCAATGAATTCCATAATTAAATCAGGAAACTTTCAACAAGGTATCATTTCTGTTAATGAACTCACAAAATATATCAACAGCCAAGAACAGATCTTTAAAGTGGCTATGAATCTAGAACTATATCATTTGTAATTCAAGAAAAAGAAGTAATCAATTGTAACACATTGTACATGATAATAAATTTTATTTATTTATTTTTTTAAAAAAATAAGGCTAAGATAAGTAATGATTTCCATTAAAAAGTAAGGAAAATAATTTTTAATATCTGAAAAAATTATCATTTTGTTGTTTGTTTATAATTTATAATTTATCATTAGCTAAGTTTAAAATTACATCTTCATTGATAATTTCTTTGTATCCCTCACAAAATTCTCAAACCATATATAATACTTCTTACTTGAGATAATCTATAGCTTCAGAACTTATAAAAGTAGTAGCATAAGAAACTTTTTATCTTGTACCCCAAAAGTTGAAAAATCTAAGAAAAAGGTTCAGCCTAATAAAAAATAAAAAATAAATCACTTCTAGAAGGTGGATATGCATTAGTAATCATAGCAATTGGTTTCTTGTCTAGCCAAAACTAGAAATTGAAGGTGACTGTCTGTATCAATGATAAAATGAGTCCCCTCTTTTCATTTTATATTTTTTGTGCACATCAATAATGCTATATTGTTATATTTATTGTCTCACAGAGATATAATTTATTTGCATATAGCTCATTTGCTAGCTATAGACTTGAAAATAATGTGATGCAAGATGTGGCACAACTACTGATTTCACAGCATGAGTATCAAGGCATAGGCAAGAATCTGGATTTGATTCTTTGCTTGTATACAATGCCATGTAGTTTACATAACCATTATGGGTATTGCCACATACACTCACACCAGTTGAAATCTTTTTTTATTGGTTTTAAGAGTTCATATTTTCACATGGTATTATGCCATCTCTGATCAAGAATAAAATATTTTGCAGTGACATAAAGGTTACTGTTTTTCTCTATGTATTAGTATGGGCTATTATTTAACTTTGTTACTTATATTCTTTGTATAGTATAAAGAGCTATAACTTATATATATATATGAAAAACAAAAACACAAATTAGAACTTGCTAACGCCTGTATTTATGACAATAGATGGCATTCTAAAAGATTCACACTTGCAAGCTGAATAGAAACTGTTTCATAAACACTCAGAGTTTGTGTTTAGATCTAGTTTCTTATTCCTGTCCTTCACTGATGATAGCAAATAGCTTGAAATCATGATCTGAAGGTGGAAATTAAGTTAGAGATAGTGAATGCTTGCTCTGATGTTTATATAAACAAACACGCTTGACGGTGTTTTTGGTAGAACACAATCTATTGTCATAAATACAAGCATTAGCAAGTTTTAACTTGTGATTTTGTTTTTCATAAATGTACCTTTGAGGTCTTTCTTGCAATGATATATATTGCAGAGGCTTCTACTATGTGGTGATGCTGAACTGATATCAGACCCATATAGCTATCTGGCTTGCTATGCTGAGTTTGAAGACATTACGTGTCTAAAAGATTCATGCTTGCAAGATGAATAGAAACTGTTTCATAAATGCTCAGAGTTTGTGTTGAGATCTAATTTCTTATTCCTGTCCACTGACGATAGCAAATATCTTGAAATCATGATCTGAAGGTGGAAATTAAGTTAGAGATAGTGAATGCTTGCTCTGACGTTTATGTAAACAAACACACTTGACGGTGTTTTTGGTAGAACACCATCTATTGTCATATATATATATATTAGAAAGTAAATAACTATATTGAATTAATTGTGAAATAAGATATTATTAATTGACATATAATATGTAATTACTAGCTAACTTCTGCATTTTAGCAATACAATAAATTCAACACTGGTCAAAAACATTATTCATTAGCTGTGCTATGTCCTTACATTTTACTCACAACTAATAAGATTGGATAGAGTTGTGTTTTAGATAATATACATTTTATTACTTTATTTGAAGGATGAAAATACAGACTATTGTTATATGTGATGGTTTTTACATTCAGAAACATTTTTGATTACTTTTTGTTATTCCTAATATTGTGTTGCATTAAGTCTTTTTATTGTTCTTTATCTGTAGTTTTTTGTAAAATAAATAACATCTTATGATAAGGTTTTAGATGGATTGAGTTACGCATTGGCAATGCCTCATCTATGTAATGAAACTGAATAAGATATTGGTTATTAGATTGGGATGTATGGATGATTCAAATTGAAGCAAATCAATTTTTTTGGTAATGCAGAAAATAATCCATGTTAATATAATATTACACATAGCACCTCACTGAGGAAGCCAGTAGCAGAAACTGGTCTGGGGTTAGGGATATTCTGCAAAGCTTGTTAAGAGCTTATTTGCGAGCTCTTTATAAACATAATATAATCTTTCCTATAAATTTATGAATTTCTTGTTTTGCTTTAGTTTATTATGTTTTTTGGCTTTTCTCAAAATATGGATAAATAAGATTTACATATGACTATATGTATATATTTGTATAAACTGTACTTATTTAACAAATATTATCAAACAAATTTAACAGGAATATTTCCTAAATATAAAATATTTCTTAGTATGTAATGAAATATTCATTGGAACATTATGTTCAAGATTATCACCCCCCTCCCACTAATTTCCCAATCCCTTACAGGTTCACACTTATAACATTCTAGATGAAAAATGCATTAAAAGAATGAATTATGTATACATTTAGATCACTTTTCTACACATTTAGATTTGCAATATCATTTAATGATTTTTATACATGTTATTATCCGATATTACTGAAACCTAGGCTTGTAATGATTTCCTTTCTGGCCACTTTTTCATTTAATTTATATCTCTTATACTACATGTACTTCAAGTATAAATTACTGGTAGTGTAAATTTTTAAATTTTGCCTAATATTTTACTTTTAAAACATTGAACATAAAGAAAGAAAGAAATTATATGATTGTAAATAGTAATTATTATTTTTCAAGGCTCAGTTATAATTTCAATCATTTAGAAAATGCCTTTTCTTTCATTAACAACCAAAATGTTATGTCATCATATGATCATCATTCCCCATATTTACATAAGCTGTTAAAACCATAATAAACTCTCCACACAGTAATGCCTCCCAGTTGAAGCCTTAGTAATCAAAGGAAGCAAGAAGTTTTGAGCATAAAATTCCTATCCAGCATCCCAGACTAGTTTTAGTTTGTAGCTTTCATCAGTGTGAGCTTTGGGTTTGAGAGTATTGCAGTTTGCTACTGTTTTTAAATGTTAACTGTATGTCTAATTTTTTATAAAAGTAATTTCACAATAAATAATGGCTTTAAGGAGAAGTGGTTTAGATGTAGCATGATAACTCACATCAACATGCAAAAATCATTTAAAATTATATATAACACAGATCATTGACTTCTTAAATTTGTTTGTCTGTTGCACTTTATAATCAGTAGCATGAATATCACTGATTATGTATTAAATATGTTTGGTGTGGTTGAATCCATCTTTGTTAAAATAAATGTATTTAAGCAACAAATTATTACAATATTTGTGATGCTTATGTACAAAAGATCACTATGCATGCCCATAGGTCCATAAGCAGAAGAATGGATCAATGCCTCTTTATATTTAAAATCTAAAAACACTTTCATACCAATTACTAAAGAGAGCAAAGAAATATCACATCTTTACCTTAAATATGTATACATATAATACAAATAAAATGTCTATTAATTAAAAGCTATTGTAATAACAATAAAAATATAACGGTAATTAATTATTATATACAGTCTGCCAATCTGCAGAAGTACTTTCGGTTAATTATAAAAACACACTCTTTTTATCAAAATGAATAAATAAATTTCCACCTCTATTATTATATGTAACAAATGTAACTCGGTAACTATTGAGGAAGTGTTATTTTCAAGAAAGCCACTATAAACTGCCATGTGTGCTGCAGCCGTATTTAAATATATACGGTTTCATAAATTTCTCATTTTTATAAAATCGATGTAATAATAAATATGCAATCACCAGACACTTCAGAGGTGTAACAATATATTATGAAAACAATTTTAGAGTAAATGTAACCACATATCAAATAGTGCTACATCTGCAGGCAGTATGTAATGTATAAGCATGGTTTTGCATATATTTTTTAAAAAATGAATTAATAAAGAAATCGAAGTCTTGCGTTGTTAGCCGAGAGGTATCGCAGCCGCCATGCAAGCAAGTAGTTGGTTGCAGACGGTTGTGGGTTCGCGTCCCGGCCGATGCTATGACACATGGAAAAAAAAAAATAAAGAAATCGAATAATATTTTTCTAATCTTTATAGTACAAGTTCTTACACATAATCTTTCTGTATCACTAAAAATCTTTATATATTTACATATAAAGAACTGTTTCTTTAATGTAATATTTTTAATAACATTCTATTACTTAGACATATCTTAAAATCTTTATGTACATCATATTTTTTTATAAATTATTAGATAAATTTGTACCTTTCCATGTTGTTTTGCTCTTTTTTTATTGTTAACAAAATAGGATTCAATTGTGTGTCTAATCTAAGAAAAAAGCTAACAGAATGAATAAAGAATGAATGATAAAAATTAACATAATAACAAATAAAAATTAACACAATAACGATAACAACAAAAAAGAAACATCTTTTTTACTTTTTCATAAAACAAATTTCAGTATATTCAATGATCATTTTTAAAAAAGATGAGGATAATTAGTTTTAAATAAATTAAAATTTAATAATAGATTAAAATTACTGTAGTATTCATCTCTTTTTGTGGATGCTTATTGTTCTTTTAATTTTAAATGTTCATTAATTAGATATATGTGATATGGTTTTGGGATCCAGGATAATTAATAAAAAAAAAGTAGCATTCCTTTATGAAGATATCTTATAAAAAGACAAACATGATGATTATTTACCATATATTGTAATGGTCAAGTTTTGTAGATTCACATAACAGAATCTAGAATCAGACAAAGAGACCAAAGCTGACCAGACTAGGAGTGATACATCCTGAATCCAACCATGCTTAAACTTGTTTGCCAGTACTCCATGACTCAAGACCCTATGAATGACAACACTTGAAGTTACACATAGTATACCCATCTTTCATAGCCAGCATAGGGCAGGGAGGACCAGGAGACTCTGGACTTAATATATATATATATATATATATATTAACTAACTTAATTGCTACCAGCACAAAATCAAAGATAACATTTATAAATGGTAATTAATGCCTAGATATCTATATATATTATAATGGGACGATCCTTTTCAGGACTCGAGGAAGTCGCATCTAACTATAGTCGGACTTTCAGTCTTCTTATAGAATGCCATGGATGATGTTATTTAAAATATAATCCAATTCACTCCTCTATTAATAACCTCATTACTCTCGGAATTCGAGCTCAGAGTAGAAATTTGCAATCGACTCTCTTCAGGCATTTCCATAAGTATCCCATAGTAATGATAAATTTAGTATAAGCTATATATAACTTCTTTATAAATATTAAATCATTAAGTTGATTTAACATATATATGCATGAGTATGTATATTTATAATTATTGGTTTTATAAAACGACTAAATAAAATAAACAAATGAGACCTGTTTAATTTTGAAATCAAGTTTAACACATTTTAATCAGTAATAAAAAACAAAATATTATCACATAAAAACATTAAAATTTAGAATTATAATCTGTGCTTATATACACTAATAAATTATTTAATATTCAAAAAAATAATAATAATAATGTAATCATTTACATATATATATAATTTAAAATCATGCGTATAATAAATACACATGACACATTATAAATCTACCTATTGTGTCATTAAAATAATTCAGTGTGTGTTGTATGTTTATATACGATAACATCCATTCACACTAGATTAATAATAGAATGTATTCTGATATTAGTTATGTATGTTTAAAAATATATTATGTTAATTGTCATGTAAGATTCAATTTGGAATATAATAAAACTTACTTCCAAATTGAAATAATTTAAAAACGTTTACCTTAGTCAGCTGTCATTTCCATCAGAGTATAATATCAAAATATCAATATCTAAATTTTATTAAATAAATAAAAAAAAATAAAGTGTTCATCTTATCAGTTCTCCACTTTAATATACAAGTAATTTTTCTAAGTAAATATAATTATCCACAAAAGAAATAAAGTTTAAGAGTTCTTAAATTATACAATGAAGTAATCCAAGACGAGAAAGAATACAGTTTTATATCCCTCCTTAGATGAAATAAAATGATGATGAATGTTGAAACATAAAGTTCATTGATCATCCTTCGAAGAGACAATCCAGATATTCATTCTTTAAATATTTATGTAGTAAAATATTTAACATCTTCTTCAATATAATACTCCAATATTAAAGCAGCTTTTTAAATGAGAATTACGACGATTATATTTAAGGCATTGATTAAATAGGAATAAATTTACATATTCGGGTTTAAAACATCAATAGAAATCCCTGGCATAAATTATTTAGTCACAGAACATCTTTATAAATTTTTGTCTTAAATATATATTTTTTAAATTCATTTCAAAGACGTTGATAACTTTTATAACCTTGTTAATTACAATGATTATTTTTGTATAGTTCTTTATAATATTCAAAGGCAGTAAATTAATTACTTGAAGCAGGTTTTAAAATATTGAATCTTTTTTTTTTAATTTTTCTTAAATGTGTTCTAAATTTGAACACATTTAAATTTACAAACATAGTTCTTGCCTTGATAACTAAATAGAAGATTATTGTTATAACAATATTAGTTCGTTTTTATACTGGATTAATTTCAGCAAGCATATCACATAATCACGCTCACGCTCTATTGTTTAAAATATACAATTTGTAATGAACCCCAAACATTTATTTCCTTTGTTTCATCTGATAAAAATGCAATGTTGACTTAAGGTTTTGTCAAATGTCAAGTTTTATATTAACAAAAAAAAATACTATTAGTTAGAAACATTTTATTTATGTGTGTGTATAAATAAACCAGAATTATTCATTTTTAGAATTATTCTTTTAATACTAACTAGTTTATATATATATATAGCTGATACATGAAAAGCTTAAGATAGGTGTAAGTTATTTATATCTGTTGGTTTGATATAGGCACAGTTAAATTCACAAAGAAACACAAATTGTTTTAGGTGAGGCTCATAAGGTACTCTCACATTACCCCTGCCCTTAAATCAACTTAATGATTTAATATTTATAAAGAAGTTATATATAGCTTATACTAAATTTATCATTACTATGGGATACTTATGAAAATGCCTGAAGAGAGTCAATTGCAAATTTCTACTCTGAGCTCGAATTCCGAGAGTAACGAGGTTATTAATAGAGGAGTGAATTGGATTATATTTTAAATAACATCATCCATGGCATTCTATAAGAAGACTGAAAGTCTGACTATAGTTAGATGCGACTTCCTCGAGTCCTGAAAAGGATCGTCCCGTTATAATATAAATATATATTTAACTAAGACTGAATTGGATTGGAACACAAAACCAGAATATATTTAACTTATATTTATTAAATAAATAAAACATAAATTAATGTGGCAAAAGCACATAGGCTTTATAACATAAAGATTTAGCATGTCTCCTCATTAAATCTTTAATTATTAATTTGAATTAATATATTTAAAGAATCAGTAAGTGGTGCCTACATTAGGTTATACCAATTCCTATTTAAAATGGTAGCTACTATTATAAAACTGCTGTACTAGTCTTAAGCAAAATATTTATGGTAATGTTAATAAATTAGTAAATCATGAGTGTATAAATCAGCTTAGGGTTGAGATTGAACCCAGACACCAAAGATATAAATTTCAGTTTAATACTGAATAATTAAATTATGGGAACTCAGAATTGGCTATATGAGATCATTGACATGCTATAGCACCAGCAAATTACAATAATAGAACACCCTGTGAATAGAATCAAGAGTTCACATGACCAACAGCGATACCCTGAGACTGAGCATCATGCTGCTAAAAGGTCAGCATTGCTAACCCAACTGCCTGGAATTATATGTCAGGTCTTGCTAGTTTGCACTCCAAAAGAAGGTAAGATGGGGTGGTCTTTTCCCAGGTCCCATCTTAATGAGAAAATAAAGCAAAACATTAAACATTGAACATGAATTTAATATGTCTAATCTGCCAAGCTAAAGTATGACATTAATTATCACAAAAATATGGGGCAATAATCCAGTCAGTATTACTAATTATGAGCCAATTCTAACAATGATATATAATCAGGTGACATTAGGGGGATAAATAAAATATAATAATACTCTGGTATATAGTTTTCAATTTATACATAGAAATTATTACGAGGAAGGGAAAAGTATATTTGATTGACTGGTTAAATGATTACTGAATATACTTTCATATTACTAAGACTAGTACAATACTCTATTCAGAAATCTCAATAAGATGAAATTTAATTTAATAGTAAGCCACAATATATTTCAAACTAAATAATTGTAGGAATTCGAATCAGTGAGCATGGAGAATGTCATTAAGAAAATAGTTATGGGAAGATATTTACAATTACATCTCCAAATATTTATTGCATTTAAATGCTCACCACTTCGAAGCATTTGAATATAAATAACAAAAATAACAGTAAAAAAATATTATAGGCATGACCGCAGTGATAGACAAAGAAATTAGCATAGGGTACATTTAGTTTAATTAAGATATTTGTAAAGATATAGGCAAGTTATACAAATGAAATAATATTTACTTTAATGAGAATTTATAATAAAACATTTATAGGGTTTAGAAAGTTACATTAGTTTATAGTTTGCTAGGTTTGAACTTTTAAGTAGAAAATTTGGATTTAGAAATAGTTCATTAACACAGAACTCTGCAGTTGTAGGTTGGCATTACTGATTAGTTGAGTTGGATAGGCAGTTGTTTGGCTTCAGGCATCGTGGTGGTCTCCTTTAGTGGGTGTAGCATCAATATTAGAGAAGTAGGCTATTGCTGTGTGGTTTTATATGCATCTCCAGTGGTTGAAGCATTGGCTGGCAGTGGGCAAATCATTTCTCCATGGACTTAGATGGAGCTATCACCTATTCTTCGGTTAGACCTTTCAAAGATTAATCTGACATGGACTAGGTATGGTGATGCTCTTCTAAAATTAATAACACCACTCTCAAGCTCAAAAAATATACTCTATTTATACTTTTTATTTCCAAGTACCACCTGGAAACCCATTAACTCTGGAAAAAATATCACACTAAATTATAAGATTTCCCAATTTGATCAAACTACTTTTGTTTAGGTTTCCACGGTGCCACAAATCCTCCTCTAAGTGTCAAATCGTTTTGCTCCAGCAATTTTAACACATACACTTTCACGATAAAAAAATTTGAGTGTAGCAATGAACACTTTTCAAACTTTGATTTAACCATAGGTGCTGTGGACTTAAATGCAAATCTGTTTATGGCTAACTTTTTATTTTTAACTAATTTAACTAAAAACTTTTTTGCTCTTTTACAAAACTAAATCATGCCATTCTCTATATATTATTGTATAAGGTGAATCCTACATCTACATACGGATATATATTTACTAAATTTAATAAATTGACATTTCTACTATTTAAAATTATAACATAAATCATTTCTTTATAAAATATAAAATTTAAACCATTATATTCGCTGTAAAATTTACTAGCCTATGTATGCACAGCATTTATTCATATGTGCATATATAATGCTGTGCACCCAGCTGTGATAGAAAGGTTTATATGTTTATTTATTAAATGAACATTTTAATAGGGTTTGGACCCAGCACAAATAGGTTTGGTAGTTAAACTAAAACAAGCAATGAGAAGGGCTTGAACTTGAGCGTTGCAATATATATCATTAAAAATCAGTCAACACTTAGACAATCCTACTATCATTAACAATTAACAATTTTTATGTATATAAACAAAGGGAGTAAATCATTTCCCCTCAGGCTATAAATTAAAGGCATAATGTTGAACAAAGGATCAAGAATAGATGTACCTATTTGTGTAGCTCTGATGTTTATAATCATATCTTTGTCAACATTGTTGGTAATTCAGAATATGACACTTAAGTGTTATTAAATTAATTTTCATCTGAATTACCAACAATGTTGATAAAGGTATGCTTATATACATTAAAGCTATGTTTAATGTAAAGTGTATATATATATATATATATATATATATATATATATATAAATATATAAAAAATTATTCATATTGTTAACATTGAGCAAATTGCTTATTTGTAGGGACTTTGATTTTTTTTCATTGTCATATTTCACAATTTAGAAGTTGGCAATTATATACTGTATATAATATAATATTTTAGAATTCACACCTATTGTTTTTTTAAAAAAGCTCTTTATTAAATGTTTTATAAAGAAAAGTGTTATGCAAACAAATTTATTTAAAATATTGATGTTAGTTAAATTTTAATATTAATGTTTAATCTTTATTATAAATTAGATATGCAATTTTATTTTTAATAGGTTTCTCCACTGACTGGTCCTATAGAAGGAGGAACCCTTGTAACTATTATTGGAAGCAATATGGGTAGGACTATCCATGATGTTGCTAATTCAGTATATATTGCGGGTATACTTTGCCCACCTGTGGAGTATGAAGTTTCTGTCAGGTAAGAATTTGTTTTGTTATTATTACAGTTACCATTGTTTTAATGTTTTTGATTTATAAATATTTTTAATTTTAAATCATGAGTTGTAATAAATAATATAAAAATATGTTTTTATAATATATCTCCTAAAATTGAATATATGAACCTGTTTAGTAATTAACAAAATTATTTTAATCACAATGTACAATAAACAAAGATGATATATACTTTGAACAAAAAGGACAATCAAAGATGATATATACTTTGAACAGAAAAGACAATCATAAGAGCTGAACATTGTAAAAAGGTAAAGATTATCCTCATCAGTATTTTTAACCTAGGAATAAATACACTAAAAAATATTGATTTTGTCATAATTTAGCTTCAGGGGAAAAATTATTACAGACTATAGATGCTATTTAGACATAGATTTTACATGGAGTAACAGATTTCATTATAACTTTTGAGAATACTACTTATTAATTGTGAAGAGAATGAGTTTTTATAATCAAAATTAGCCATGAAATTAATTACAAAGTTAGAGGTCTAAAGTTTAAATTGGCTATTTTTTTGGAAGGACCAGAACCCAAATTTTGAAAAAAATATCTAAATTAAGATCAAACAAATTATGAATGTGTCCATTTGTTTTAATCTGACTCATAATATCTAATAGAATTGATGATTTAATATTATCTGATAGGAACTTTTAAGCACTACTGAATTGGACAGTTTATATTCTCAAGTTTAATTTTTTTTCACTTGCCAATTATTCAATACTTTAATAGGTTTATAAATATAGATTACCATTGGTCATGTTTTTTTAATAAATAAAAATAAGCCTTCCTTTATATTGTAAGAGATATTTACTTATCCTAAGACACATAAGAATGAGACTGCATTGGATTGTGTATTCTATTTTTTTTTAATGTTTTACATTTTAAATATATTGGAAATAGTTTCAATTTGTAGTCATTGGATACACAAAAGTAGAGATTTGCCAGGCATTTTGCAGGCAGCATGACCTATTCTCCCACAACGAAAATATTTTGACTGTCTTCATTTAACTATAACACTATAATAATATTAATATCATTTACATTCTTTATTACATTTACTATGCTTTTTGCAACCTACTATTGACCGTTTCGATTGTCCCAGCAATCTTCTTTAGAACTAACACTAGTTAGTTCATTACCAATTATTAATCTATACAGTGACTTATTTTTTTTATCAGCTTACTTTTAAATTTCTATAAATTATATAGTATTACTTAAGACATTTTAGGCATTTTTTCACATTGCATGTCAATAGTCATGTCTGAGTTGTTTATCTTTTTTTTTTGTTTTGTTAAAGAGGAATATTTTTAATAAAAAAAAGGCAATTCACTTATTTATTTATAAAATGAGTAAAAAGTAGTTTTGTAACTGTATCATCATAAACAGATAAATAAATAATGTATATATTTTTAATTGTGATTTGTTAGTTTAGCCACATATATCTAAAAATTCTACATCTAATTAATTAATTGTTTATTTTTTTCTGTTAAATATCTACTTTTTTTTAACATTAACTTGATTTTATTAGTATTATTTGTTTTACCATTAAGCATCACCTGATCACTATCTTATACTAGCACATAATTGTTTCTAAACAAAGCAAAACTCTCCATACAGTATTGCCACCCTGTGCCAAACAGAGTAATCAATGAATGCCAGAAGGCTTGTGCATAAAATCCCTATCTAATGCCTACTCATCCAATATCCCCAGACTAGTTTCTGGCTTGTGGCCATCATCAGTGTGGAGCTTTGGATAGGTGCAGTGCTCTCAGATCCAAAGCTCCACACTGATGATGGCCACAAGCCAGAAACTAGTCTGGGGATATTGGATGAGTAAGCATTAGATAGGGATTTTATGCACAAGCCTTCTGGCATACATTGATTACTCTGTTTGGCACAGGGTGGCAATACTGTATGGAAAGTTTTGCATTATTTGTTTTATCTATCCATATTTATATTTATCTGTTACTATTAAGTTTTACTATTTAAAGATAAATCATTTAAATTTAAACATCACATGATCACCATTTTTTATGCTTGCTCTTAACTGTTATTTGGATTGAAAAATATTATAGTGTTTTCAATTTGAGTCTTATAGTTTTGTAGTTAAGTATAAATAAAAGGTGGCTCCTGGAGGGTTGCATTAGAGCCTAAGATCTAGGTGCAGTGCTCTCATTTCCAAGACTCCTCACTGATGAAGGCCACAAGACAGAAACTAGTCTGGGGATATTGGATGAGTAGGCATTAGATGGACATTTTATGCACAAGATTCTGACATCCATTGATTACTCTGGCTTGCACTGAGTGGTAATACATATAGAGAGTTTTGCCTGTTTTAATATCATTTAAATTTAGTCAAATTCAGATAATGTTAGCAAACATTCTAGAAAAACAAACAAATATGGATTATTTCAAAACTGTTAAGTATCATTTTATTTACTTAATTATTGTATTAAATTTATCTTTAAATAGCTAACTATTCTCAAATATTGTAAAGAGTCTATAAAGAGTCCAAACAGAAAGCCAAATCTCTAGTGCTTTAAAAAGGCATATGGCTTTATTGTTCATAAATTGTTTGAGCACCAGATTTGCAAGCATCAGAAACAATTCTGCAACCACCTGATCACATGACAGACTCTTTAACAACTGTGCCAAACTTTTGCCATTGTGCATATTTAAATTAGGCAATCATTAAATGTTGCTTTATTCAGATTAATGCAGTAATAGAATAGTGGATTCTAAAGTTGAAGACCATAAATCATGGCTCAACTTTATTTCTTGTTCTCAGCCTTCATATGAGCAATAAACCATTTGAATATTATTTATTAAATCCATGTTTTATGATTTGTGTTTGGCTTCAACAGCATAAGTCAGTATTCAATAAATACCATGGCAGGCCTTCCATAATTACACCTTGTAAGTATCTTACCTCTGCATGTTAAACATTTCTATCTATACAGAAACCAATCTTCAATTTATGATAAATTTGGGGTTAAATAAATAGCAAATTATATATTATAAATTTCAGTAAACAATAGATATTGGTATTTATTAAATTTATAAGTAAATCTACCCAAAATATATCTGCAGACTATGGCTTTCATCTTTGAGGATTGATGATCATGACCCATGCTTCTCATTGATAACAATTATGAGCCAGAAATGAATCTGGGGATGTAGATAAGATGACACTGGATATGGATTTAATAAGTACCAATTACTGCTTATTCAAACATACAATGGATTGCAGCTGTAGAATTGAAAACAACGATTTGTTTTGTAAAGTTTGTAGCAACTTGGTGAAGGAATAAACACGACCAAAGCAACATCACAATAAATGGTTTAATATTTACTAATATAGTTTTGGTCTTATGTCACGATTAAGAGCTGCAAAGTAACATTGAAAAGGTTAAAAAGAAGTAATTAATTCCAGAAATCAATACATTAACTCAGGCAAAACTCTTCATGCAGTAGTGCCACTCAGTGCTAGCCATAGTAATCATGGATGCCAGCCACTGAATGGCACTACTGTATGGAGAGTTTTGCCTGTGTTAATAACAGTTATGTGCAAGCATAAGAAGTTGTGATCATGTGATTTTTAGTGGTTTAAATCAATACATTGATATAAAAGATCATATAAATAGTTTTAATTTAATTATTCTATGGTAAAAGTTAATTCCATAAAAAAATAATTATAGATATTTATAAAATTTGCATATTGTTATCTACTAACAGTCTTCAAATGGTGCTTTTTTAAATATGCGTATCAATATCTTCAAGGATGGCCATTATTTTGTTATTATCTCCAAGATCAATTAACTATGGTAGTTGTGCATTAAACTTTTGTTTATTTTCTTCCTAATTGGCTTCTATATGTTGACTATGTATATTCACTATTATCTTTTAATTATTTTAAAAATTAAATCTGATATATATATGGTAAAGGAATTTTAAATATTAGCATCCATACGATAATAAATCTCTTTTAATAATATATATCTCCAGAATGAGAAACAATTTCTATTCTGTTGTTATTTATATAATATCGATTACTATGTTTGAAATCTATGAAATACTAAAATTCAGATTTAAAAGTTTTGTTGTTAATGTTTTTAATCTACAGTTTTAATTTTTTTTATGATTATTGTGTTTCATGTCTTCTAAGAATTATATTACAGTTTTAAATATTGTTTTATTGTTATAATAAAATCTTGTTAAAACGACTAAGTGGTTTAATTGTTATAAAACTGTTTTCAATAATAAAATTACAAAATTTATCTGTTAACTATTATAACTGCAATTTAGAATTTATTCTTTTAAAGAAATAAAAAAAGTATATATAATTAAAAATTTATAACGTATTGTATTTTAAAAAATAAAGAATTAGCATTCCAGAAACATGATGATATGTTAATGATTGAAATATAATGTGACCCCGTATATAAAAAAATAATTAAGTGATAGATTTGATGAATATCAAATAGATTTTATGATCTCTAACTGGATCAATATGTCTTTTATTTCTTACTGTTAATAATAAATTAAAGATAATACTAATATTGCTTCTAACAGGTAAAAAGTATTGGAATTTTTTAATAAAACCTTTGTGCATTTTTGATGCTGAACTCTCATACAAATAGTAGTAATCATATGGTTAGTTGCTCTGGTAGTCATGTGATAATTGAACATATAAGTAAGAGATTGCTGCAAATTAGTTAAGTTTTAGTTCCTGAGCCACTATTTTACTTCTAAACTAATCAAGATTTTTATGTCCCGCCATTTTTATTTTCTTCTGTGTTGAATTGGTTTTAATTCTATATTAAGTTTACAGAGGTTGCTCGCAAATAAATTGGAGCATAGGTCCCATGTATTCAAGAGATACTGAATTACAAAAAAATTAAGAACACTTCAGATTTGCATCTATCATATTTATATAATAAAATGCATGTTTTTTTATTATCTTCTGTTATGATTATAAATTATTAAACAAAACATATAAAAGCATTTCAAAAATAATTCTAATGATATTACAACCAATCAGAATATTCAATAATTAGCTTTGCAAAACATTTGTAACAGTCATCAATGCTCACTCATAAACATTTTTCATGAATAGTAGCATCATATACCCTTATGAAATATATTTTATAAACAATTTGACATCTTAAATGTTATAGTTAATATTAGTCATGGACAAATATGTAACTAGTTATGATCTTAAACTTATGCATTTTATGTGTGTATATATATATTGTTAAAAGGAGGCTGCCATGACAACAGTTTGAAATTGTTGATTGATTGTCTAAGTGTTGACTGTTTTTTAATAATATATATAAATATTAGTTATGTATAAACATGGCTTTAATCTTAGGCACCTGACATATAAATTGTAACCTTACAATTATCACTGCAATTTTATAATATAATTTTAAAAAAATATTGATTTTATTTTTATAGTTAAAAAAAAAAATTCATTACTATGATTGGTTGAAAAATGTAAAATCTCTTATATTAATGCTTAAGAAAAAAATATAATTTTATAAGGCATTTAAAAAATGCTTCCCAAGCAAATTTTATGATCAACATTTGTATAAAAATATGTATGCTTATATTTTCTTCAGTATTTTTCTTAAGGAATAAAGCTATCAAATTGGATAAAGAAACAAAGATGATCACACACATAAAACAAATAATTAGATAATGAAATATAGAATAGATTTATAAATCTGACATTACAACATTAAAATATTTTAAAGTAAAGCAATTACATTTCTGCAGACCTTTGGAAGCTTTTATGTTTATGTATTTTAGATTTAGCAAAAGTTGGTTTAGTTTGACATAATATTTATTTAATAATATTTATTAAAAGATCACTTTAAATTTAATTGAAATTGATATCTGAGAACTATATAAGTTTATGATTTATTTATTTTAAATAAATAATTGTAATATTATTTTAAATCTGGAAATAAAAATGAAGCACTTGGAAAAGTTTGAAATTATTATTTTTTTTCTCTCAGTGTTTATAAAGTTTTACCATATTGATTCAAAAATTGTAGTATCTATACTCTGCACTTTAAATAACTCTGGCAACTTTTCCAAATTTTTCCAGAAAACCAGGAAATCCCAATGCATAAAGGGAAATATCTTATAATCTAAACATCAACTAATCAACAGGTATTAAAGTGAATTTTTGGAAAAATCAGACAGTCTTCAAAAAATTTGATTGCCATCAAAACCTTATCAAATTAAAAGCTTTAAATACACATTTAGTTTGTTTTCAACAACATGATCAGCTAGGCTAACCCAGTCTAGACATTTTGCCTTTGCTGGACAAAGTGACTTCTCATAATACTAAGAAAAGAATAAACAACAAATAAAACAAATTGTCATTAATTGTTTATTTTGGAATTCTCATTTATTGCAGGCAATTATTAATGAAAAATGGATAAATTGCCTCATGGATTGCTGTCTAACAACTTCAAATTAAATTGCTGTATTTCTTCAATTGAAAATAATAGTAAATAGTTGATATATGTGGAAACTTATGTTTATCAACTTCAAATAAGTTGCTCATATTTATTCTCAAAATGTGCATCTCAATATTGTGAATTTATCTCATTTTTAAGTATAAAAGGAAGAACTTTAAATAATAATTTTTCAACTCAATTATACTGTTATAAAAACTTCATTGCTTGGAGAAATGCTTAACTTCTAATTCAAAATGAATGAAAAACACTTTGTCTATGGATTACAAACTATTTGCTTGATTATATATACAATCAGAACTATTTAAAACATAGATTAAAGATTTATAAATGAATAAAATAATATACTTCAAATGAAATAAATAGTAAATGTTAATCACTTGGATAAAAAAATAATACCTATTCAAACGGATTAAATTGCTTTGTATTGTAAAATACGAATTGTTTCCAGTGCTTAATGAAATGGGTAATGGATTATTAGTGTTAAATCTTTAAATGTCATTAAGAGATTATGGATTATTAATGCAAATATTAAGGATAATAAACATTATATTTAGAAACAAATGTTTAAATAGATTAACGTGTTAAATATAGCTTACATCAAATTAAAACAGGCAAAGCTCTCTATACATATTGCCACTCAATGCAAGCCAGAGTAATCAATGAATTCCAGAAGGCTTCTACATAAAATCTCCATCTAGTGCCTACTCATCCAATATCCTCAGACTAGTTTCTGGCTTGTGGTCTTCATCAGTGAGAAACCTTGGATCTGAGAGCACTGCACCTAGAATTAACAAATGTGCTAAGTAAAATTTTTTTAATCTTTATATTGTTTTCTAGAAAGGATTACATTACAAATGAAATTAATGGTGCTTTATATCATCTGAATGCTGTTGTTTAAATGTGTTTGTAAATTCTCAAGATCGTTGAAGTATTATCACATATTAATACTTCATTGAAATAAATTTTAAATCATTATAACCATTGGAATATAAACTAATGGATTATGTAGTGAACTTTGTTATAATTGCTTCTTTCCTAGTTAGTTAATATATTTATTGTTAATGTAATAAAAAATATACCAATTCTTCAGATATTATTATGTGAATGTACAGATAATATATTTAATATTATTTTTGATGATATTGAATACGATTGAGTGTGGTTTATTCTTAGATTTCGGTTGTATAAATGCAAGTAACAATATGTTTTATAAGTTCTTAAGTTTCAATTTCAAAGTTAAAAAGAGTTAATCATCCTTATTTAGCTGAGTAAATCTGTAATGAATATTTTATGTAGTACTCTTATATATTAGTATGAATTTTAAAAATATTATATAAAATGAAATAAGGCATCCAAAGGATCTAGTTAAATTTTTGTTAATAGTTTTACTTCTAATGACCAAACCTGCAAATGAATTCAGAAAAGGATCTTAAGGCGTAATAAATAAGCCCTATGTCATTAATATGATTTAGGTATGTGAAAAAATAATTGAACTTGCTTCTTTTACAAGAGTAAAAACTCCTGCATTATTAAGGGAGAATGATCAATAATTAATCATTTAGTGAAACAAACTAATTAAGGACAGCAGAATGTGAGAGTATTCATTTATATAGTTAACTCTACAAAGTGCATGTGCATTAGCTTATTGGCTTATTAATATTATAGTTTATAAAAACATAGTGCTATATAAAATAAATGACTTATTTACATATGTTTAATTTAATAAGAACGATGTATCATAAATTCTAGAAATTTCGCAAGCATTGTTCATTCAGGCATAGTAAAAAGTAATTTAAAGTGATCGATTAATGTCTTCACATTCTCATTTCCAAATACTTAAGATTTGCTCATACATAAATGTTTGGGTTGAGATGATAGTTGGATTCATTCTACCTTTTCACAAAGACTTTATCTTGTGTTTGGAAAGTGAGAGTATTCATTTATATACAAAGCACATGTGCATTAGCTTATTGGCTTATTAATATTACATTTATTATGATGATAGTTATTATTTTCCAGTATTTAAATTGAGAATTATTCTGAAATAATAAGCAATCTATTCCTATTTATCACAAGTTTCAATTAGACTTCAGAAACAAATATTACATTTGTTAGATATTTTCTATAATTTTCTTTTTTGTTATTATTCATTTTTTTAATCATATATTTTATATTGTATAATAAGATTGGCACTAAGATGGGCTTTGAGTGTTGTATCATCAGATTTTCAATGAAATAGATGACTGAAGAGTTTTGGGTGGAGTGGTTTGACACCTGTTTATTAAAGTATTGAAGATTGGCTATCTTAATATAAGCTGAGCTTTGATTGTATATATGTGTAGATATGATCCTCTGGACCAACTGATGGGTGCTGGTTTAGCATGAAATATGTATGTTGGTGATTTGACATGTACACGATCAAGTGTATCAGTGATGCAAGATAGCACGGATGGTTGAGGGTCATGTGAAAGTCTGAGTTCAAACCCTGTATATTGTATAATAAAATAATTGTTATTTTTTAAATCCTTTTCTTTTGTCATTATTAAAAAATCATTGTCACTGCATATTTATGAGATAAACATCATACTTAAGAGATTAGACTATACATAAGTCTATTTGGATTAAATAACATCATTATTATTTTATTTGATACTATTTCTTTAAAGGTATTGGATATGGCGGTGTATATAAAATCCCGTTTACATTATTGTGTTTTTTTATTTTATATAACCCAGTATTCAATTTTATATTTAAAAATTGCTAGTCATAGATTAAACACAGATTAATTTACTCTTAATTAGTTATTATAGTAAGACCCATTATATTTGTAAAAATATAGTAAGACTAAGAATTCACATAGTATTGGATAACCCTAAGAAATTTATTTATTTTAAATTTAATCTATTATTAAAATATAAAGTAGTTTTATCTTTTATCTTATATTAAAGTGTAAAACTTATATGCATTGGAAGTTACTTTAGTAAGTACACTTCCACATTAGAGCATCGATTAGTCTTTTGTTCATAAGTATGACTTTCATTGGTCACACCAGCGATCGTTTCAATATATATATAACACTATTTTTTAAAAAAGAACGTTCTATTTTTTTATATTTTTTAGATCGACTACAACTTGGATTCACATAATTAAGATTTAAACAAGTGAAATAAGATGTAATTTTTTTTTCTCATGTGTCATAGCATCATCCGGGAAGCGAACCCGCTAACCCGGGACAACTGCTTGTAAAGCAGCTATCGCTGACCTCTCAACCACCAATGCTTGACAATAAGATGTAATTTGAAAGGAGATAATAAAATAAAAATAGGTTTAGAAACATAGTTTGTTATGTATTACATATGAATTCAAAGCCTACATTACCTGGAGATAAATAAGTCTGAAAAATTATGGGTCGATTCACTCATTTTTAATTTTTTAAAAAAATATTTACACTTTAAAAATCAGAAAAAGTATTTCATAGATTAAACTCTTCAAGTTATTAAAATCTGTTCTTATTCTCTCTTCGTTTTCCAAGTAAAATATTCATCTAGATAATTATGCTGAATCAAACGAGATATGATCAATGATTAATAAAAGTTGTTAAAGCAAATTTAATATGTGAGAAACTTCAGCCTAATTCTTAAAGTAATAGTGTGTTATTTATTGCAGTAGCTGAAGAAAAGTTACATTATTACCTACATTACTATAAAAATTACACGAGATTAAAGTTCCTTCTTTATATACGAATATAATTCTCTTAATTAAAACAGGCAAAACTCTGTGAATGTATTGCCACTCAGTGCAAGCCAGAGTAATCAATGAATGACAGAAGGCTTGTGCATAAAATCCCGATCTAGTGTGCTCACATCCAATATCCTCAGAATAGTTTCTGGCTTGTGGCCTTCGTCAGTGAGGATGAGTAGGCACTAGATGGGGATTTTATGCACAAGCCTTCTGACATCCATTGATTACTCTGGCTTGCACTGAGTGGCAATACGTATAGAGAGTTTTGCCTCTTTTAATAACAGTTAAGAAAAAGCATAAGAAATGGTGATCATGTGATATTTATTGGCTTAAATTTCTCTTAATTATAAGAATTGACCTTATTGGTTTCTGATAATTGCTATAACTATGACTAATAAAAGTTATATTCTAGAATCTTTCAACCCTCCCTGTGCTATTTTATAATAAATATTTTTAATGAGCTTCTAAAAATAGTATTGTCAAGGCACCACATATTATTAAATTATATCTTATATGTGTCTATACATGTATATTTTATGTTTTATTTACAATTTTAAGTTTCTTTTATTTGTTGTTTTTATTCATTTTTTTATTATTTTTACAGTGGCATATTATAAAAGATTTAAAATTTTTATTTTCTTTTTCAATTTTAATTGTTGAATTATTGATAACATTTTGTTTACATCTTAAAATAAAGCTTATATTTGAGGATTTTAAGAATATAGATATTTTTCTTTTCTAAAAACAGAAAATATTTGTTTACATTAAGAGTTGACAACAATAATCAATTTCTACATTCTGTATGATTACGCTCAGCAGAGACTTAAATGTAATAGTAAGCAATTTTTAAGATTACATTTTATTTTATAACTAGAATAAAAAGTACATTAAAAAATTTTATTTAAATTTTAAAAAAAAAAGAATATTATTCAAGACTTGACTAGCAAAATATATGTGAGTGCACCTTGGTAGATTTAATCATATATGTAAAATTTATCTTGTATTCATTGATTAAACTGTATAAAAGGAACACGTGTAATATCTTCATATTAATATGAATTAGAGAAGAACTGCCTTTAATCTATGTAAAATAAAATTATACATCATTTGAACAATATGATAAAGAAATATTAAAATATTTTGGACAGAGAAAAGCCTTGTGTTGCTGAAAAGGTGTGGTGTTAATGGCAAGTATTGTTGTTACTCATGAGATTGAATTACACAGGCTAATTAAGTAGATTATGTTCCTCCAGTCAATACATTATTACATGAGACATGGAACATGGAATGTTTTTTTATTCGCATGAACAGATGAATCATATTCCCACAAGTTTAAATACTTTGCAGCTATTATATGTTTTGCATAATAATAATTTCATCAAGAGAAGAGAATACTATGATATCACTATCCAGATAATGACAATTTTATCATTATGTTTTACAAGAATAATGAAGTCTTGTTGATAATTACAAAGAAATAAAGCCATATGTCACATGAATTAATTTAACAAGCTTGTATTACAAATGTTATATATAGAGCTCAGTGATAGGTTTTTTTCAGCAAATACAAATGTAAATCTTACTGTGATTGGAAAAGCACAGATACATTCTAAAATATATTTCTCTTTATATTCATGAGACTCCTAATTCCAATGGTTTAGAAGTTTTAAAATGGCAGATTATCATAAATTATTTATTTTCCAAACTCATGATGGATTATTTTAGTAGGAACTAAAGTGTTAAGCTATATGTTGGTATATACACATGGATATATACTATGATATATATTATGATTTTGAATTTATTTTATTTAGATATAATCCTTTATAATGTTCACTAGCCATTCTCAGTAAATATTGATTTTTGATTAGAGAAAGGATCCAGCTATGTGGTTCTGCAACTTTCAAAACTCAAAAACTTTTCTCAAAGAAATATTTTGTTAAATCCTTATTTTTTACTGTTAGATTGTAAATAATAAAACAAATCTTCATTTGTACATTGCCATGGTACCATTTCTCAAGAAGGAAATTATACCTTCCCCTCTTGGAAATCAGTGGCCAATCTCAATGACTCCTCTGTTAATAAAGATCATTGAATCTAGAATCAAGGATAAAATCCAGGATCAGATTCTGTTACAAATATCTAGCTGACAATTTGCAAAAAATTGGTCTTCAACATTAGAAGTGATCAGCCTTTTTAAATTAATTGTTGAACATGTCAGAAGGAATAGAAAATCAAAACCTATTGTTGTCCAGCTATATATTGCAGCTGCATTTGACTCTGTCAGGATACCACACATGGTTCAGTTGCTTGCTGACATGGATATTAATCCTGGGATAATTAACATAATTTCTAATGCACTTTCTAATAGGAAAATGGCAATATCTTTAAATGGTAAATTAATGGAGTCTTTCATTCCTACTAAATCTATTCCTCAGGGCTCTCCTTTAAGTGCACTTTCATTTATTTTATATGTTAATTCTTTCCTGAATTCTATAGAGAAAAATATTCCTGGAATCTTCATTCCTTACATTAATAAAGAAATTCATCTAATTGTGTACATAGATGATATAGCCATATTCCTGCCTTCTTGAAAGTACATTCCAGATCTCATGAAGATTATGTCCACTTTTTCAGAAGATTCAGGGCTTAGTTTCAACCTTGAAAAATCAGCAGCATGGAGACTGTCCTCTGGAAGCAACATTCCCTCCCCCTTCACAGCTAAACCACAGAAATTTAATATCTTTGCATTCAACCTCTCTCAGCTTGCAATGATGAGAAAGGTCCAAAATTCAATCATATTAGTAACTAACAGAATAGTTGGTTCTTTACAGAAAGTATATATGTCTCTTTATTCCAAGACAGCCCTTTTGAAAATGTTGTTATTTCCAAGGATTACTTACCCCATGCCATTTATTAAATTCACAGCTAAATTCATTCATGATATTAATTAAATTTGTTCTAGGCTACTGTGGGGGAGGGGAGACTGTAGCAATTAGCCTCAGAAAGATGCATACACCTACCAGACTAAGTGGTCTTGGGCTGCACTCACTGAAAGTATTTTGACTCCAGCAGGCCTTCAATATATTTTTGAGACTGAATCATATTATCTGTCAAGAATTTTATTTAGTTGATGTTGATCCCATAGATGCTCCACCTCTAGCAATGAATTTCTGGTTGGCTGAGTTATTATTTGAAATTTAAAAAATGAGCCTAATTCCTAATCCATTTAAATCTCAAAAAGTTCAATACTGGGAGGCTTATTATCTCATTAATGAAGAAATAGTGCCAATTAATTCAAGTCTTAACATGACAACATTTAATCTGCTGAAAAAGTTCAGATGGTGGGGTCTGGAGCCAAAATACTTTGATTTCCTGATAAAATGAACAAGAAACGTGGATTTACTTCAAAAATGAACAAGAAACGTGGATTTACTTCAATTGATGGCCTATGTGAGTTATGTTGCAGAGATGACACATTTGAACACATTTTTGATGTATGCAGTTATTTGCAAGTCTGTAGAACATTTATTAGCTTAATTTATAAACATAAAGGCTCATTGATACCTGTATTGATACAAGGAATTAAAGTGGGAGTTTTTGCCAATATTAGAAGTGCCACTTTTTTAATATATAGTTTATGGCTAACTCAGTGTGATATTCTCTTCAATTCCAATTATACAGATCCTCTGAAGATTCTAATTAAGAAAATCAGAATGATAAAAGAAAGAGACAATCGAATATCATCGCAAGCTTTATTCAATAGCACATGGGATCTAATTGACATTTAAAGACCAGGTTGGATATTATCAATTACCTTTCTTTAGAAAAGATATATATATAAAATTGAACTTTTATTCTACATTTTTTATTTAATAGTGAACACTTGGCAGAATCTGCCTATTGAACTTTAATTTGCCAATTGATTTTATCATACAATACTATGTATATATATATATTTCTTTTTTTTTCTGGATTAATAAAGTTTGTTAAAAAAAAAATCTACATATATTACTTCCATTTTGATTCAAACTATAGAAAAGTTTCTATTAGTAGGCCAGACTTATAAATAATTTACATTATAATAACAACAAACAAAAATGTGGAAAAGAGGTTATTATTATCATCTATAGACATATCTTTCATGGACACTAGAATGGATTTTCAAAAGTGTGTCTTTAATTATAGTTTGGTATTCAAAAATTATTCTATAAATTTCAGTTAATATAAAACAAATCAACTTTTAGTATTTTTACAAATATTTAACACCTTTCCAGATCACACACAAAAAAATAAAAGTCAAATGCAAAAAAAAATATAATAAAAAAAAATACTTCAAAATCATAATTTTTTAGCATGATCATTCCATTGCAGGAAATTGGCCTAAATTTAAACCAATTTTTTTAATCCATAGTTTTTTCTACACATCATTCTAACAAATTTTCTTACCATATCCATTCTTCTTCCTTTATAATCCACTTGGAATTTTATTTGGGTCTTTGTCTCTTTTATAATGACATGCACAACTCAATTCCATTATAGATTCTCAATTTTTTAAAAATTTCAGTATATTCAGTTTATTTTCTCATCCATGTATTTTGTTCTTGAACCTTTCTTATTGTGCCTAAAAAGCACCTGTCAATACTTTGAAGTCTTTGTATTGTTTTTTAATTAAGTGTCCAAGTCTTAAATCGACAAATAAGCAATAATAATACAAATTTATTAAAAACCTTTCTTTTCAAGCACATATTATTTTTTAATATTAAAATAATCTTATCAAAAGCACTTCAGCTAATTTTAATTTTATAATTAATTTTAATTTATGTGTTTTTATCATTATTAATAATCTGACCAAGATATTTATAGTTCTTATTATATATTACTATCAATTTTTATTTTCCTCTTTTTTTTTTTTTTTTGAAGTGCCATTGAATATTGCTTAAAGTTTTAAGCTGTTATCTTCTGATTCTATTTTCATATTTGTATGTGATAACTTGAAACATTTTCTGAAGCCTTATTAATGAAGATTATATTAACCTATACAGAAATCTAGATGATTAAAGTAATTTCCATTTATTTTTATTCTCTCAGCCCATCATTTTAATCCATAAGTTGCTTCACACAAAATCTTTATATCAGTGTAAATATTATTAATGATATTATATAGTTCAATCATTGCTATTTTACTTTAACAAATAATTTTCAGAATTTGGCAACATTCTGGTTTTATACATTACTATTTCTAAGCTCTAATCTCAATTTAAATACTTATAGAACCAAATGCCTTTTCATATTGTGCATATCTAAAATAAAATGGCAGTTGATACTTTTTCTTCTTTTATATAACTTATATTAATAGTCATGTATAATTTACTGCGATATAATCACTTTTAATTCCAGATTTGTTTTTTTGATTGGTTAGAGTTTGGTGTTCTATGCAGACAAATTACAATAATTTTAGTAAATATCTTGTAAAGCAGTGATTGAAGAGTGTTAGACCTGCAATTTCTAACATCTTTTTTTATCTTTCCTAAATATTAATATCAGAATGCAGTTGGTATATTTTATCATTTAGACATTTGCTACATAGCTTGATTAACAATTTTGCCACTTTTTCAGGTTGTTTTAAAAATATCTAGAATGATTTCATAATTTTTTAGATTTCTATTCTTCATAAAATTTATTGCAATTTTAATTTTTTATTTAAAATATTTGACATTTCAAAAAATGCCATATTTGTAGGAAATAGTTTGCTTATATTTTTTTTTTATATATGTCAAATGTGTTGACCAGGAAGCGAACCCGGGCCAGCTGCTTGGAAAGCAGCTATGCTAACCACTAGGCCATCAACGCTTGACATTGTTTTGATTTTTATTACTATGTAATAGTATTTTTGCCAAATTTTTCATTGTTCTTCATCATGATATTTTTATTTTAAACAATAGTGACATCTTTTCTTTTTTTCAAGATTAGGTTTCACAGTTTGAAATTTTTTTTCTCTTAATATAGATTTTCTTGCCAGTATATTTTTTATATATATCATTAATTCTTGTATAATATTTTATAGAAGTCCAGATATTCAATTCTTCCAAATGAATCATTTACAAATATATTCTTTCTTTTTTTCATAGAATGTTTTATCTCATTTGAACATTTTATATTGAATGTTAACTGTACAACAGATCTTAATTAATATCAGTTATCTTTATATTGATGTTATTCACTTTTGAGCCATTTTCAAAATCCGTAAATATTTTAAAATAATTTTTAAATTTTACTTCGAATTCAGTGTAATATTTTTCAAGTTATGTATATCAAATGATAGGACTATTTCTCAATAGCTTTTGTATTTCAGAATTTGCATTAAACATTTTACACCACACTAAATAATATTAAATATGTTAGCACATTGCAGTTTTGAAATACATATTTTATGTTAATCAAATTATAATATAATTTTTCTATATTATTTAAATGCTCTTATGTTTATTTTCATATTGAATTTTTTTTAAAAAAGAAAATTATTATAGAATATCTAAAAGTTTTATAAATATAAGTCCTCTCTTATTTGTGTTTTTATAGATAATTTTAAAATATTTAGTTTGATCAAAAGCATTCTGTGCATTTATATTAAAAATCTATACTTATTTTAAACCGAATTATCCCCATTTTTCGTCTTTCAACTTTTATTTATAATAAATTTCACTCCACTTTGCATACTTTCAACTTTTCAGTTTAATGTTTAACATAAACGTTATTTTTTTTCCTTATTAATTAAATTCAAATTTAATAGAAGATATAATGAATTATTATTAGTATATTATTTTTATATATTATTTGATATAATTTTTTTGCCACAGTTTCTGGGATTATTATTTTTTCTTTCACCCTCTTTCTCTCTTGATTTCAATTAAATCAATTAATTAAAGTTGGGTCATATTTAGATAATTACAAATTTAGTCTAATGAAGTGGAAAAGAAACTGAACTAATTTTTACATAGTTTCAAAAAAATGTTATAATTAAACATTGATTAATTAATTTATTAATTAAATTTTAAATTGATAATTTCACTGTTATTTAAAGAGTTTTAATTTTAAATTTTCTTAATTGAGGATGGATTTATAAGGTGATTTGAATACATTTAAACTGAAAGAAAAAAGGATTATAATTAAAATGGTGTCATTTTTAATGTGTTAATTTTTATAATTAAACATTTCAAAAACAAATATATACATTTATTTATGATGAAAATTAAAATCAAGATGCTTTAAAGTGATTTTGATTTGCATTGCTATTGTTTTAACATGTATATAAATTTAATAAATAGGAGTTTATGTGGCATTTGAACACTCACATAGCTTGTTGAACACTATTAGTTTCCTTCAAGAACATTAAATCTATAATCTAGGAATTAGGCTGGGGATGCACATACAATTATATCATGATATAAATGTTCATTGATTATTCAAGTTTACTATAGGTGGCTCTAGTGTAAAGTCTTTATTATTTTTAAAAGCATAAGCTAAATGTAAATACAAAAAGTCATAACTTTCTGTTATCTAAAAATGAATAACTGAAAGATGTGTTTATCCTGTCACAGCACAATTTTGATATTGTTAAAACTGAGTAAAAAGTTTACTTAATAGCTATGCACTTAATATGATTTGGAAATATAATATATAAGCTAATAAAATTATTTGTTCAACTTTAAATGAATGCATGCATAAATAATTTATTCAAATGTGCCATAATTTTGAAATAGCATAAATGAACACTTCCTAAAATGTTTCAAGCATAAGGTTAATTTCATCTTAATTATATTATTGGTTACTTGAGATAGAGTGGAGGATGAATAGAATAAAAAAATCTTATTTCAAATCCCTCTATTGACTATGATTTCGACTGTGAATAAATAATCAGTTCATTAATGTTAAAAACTGATTTTTCTTTCATTTTAATATTTATGAAGTAATCTATTGTAAGCATCCATTAAACAAAGCAATAATTCTTAATTTTCATATGTTTTTTATTTCTATAAAAATATAAATGGCTTTGAGAGTTCATAAGAAGTTCAGGTGCTGGATTCAATCTCAGGACCCCACATTTTGGACTTTGACTCTGTACCACTATACTAAACTGCATAGAGTTAAATAAATGCAAAGAAATATTCAGTTTTTAGATATATAGATTATTTTTTTATTCTTATTTAATTTGCTCAATATTCATTACTTACATCTGTTTGGTATAAATTTATTTTTATTTAGTAAAAAAATAAAAAAATAAACCAATTATGTATTTTTGAGATATCTCATATTGGATATCCACAAGGCAATGATCTCTTGCTTGCTTTGAACTAAATAGTGTTTAATAGAAAAATTCTTATATATATCATAAATTTTACCCTGCATTCTTTAAGAATCGCTTTGCCACCTAATGATTTAAATAAATTACAGATAGCAACTCATACATCAATTTTAATCTTAAACTTATTTATTTTAAAAGTTTTTAATGAATACACTTCATTTTGTGCTTTTAACAATGTTCTTTATTCAGTTCAATTATTTGACAGCTTTGCAGTCATCTTCAGAACAACTCTGAAGAAGACTGCTAAAGAGTGTTAGGCAATTGAATGGAATAAAAAGCATTGTGAAAAATGCATAGAAGGAGTGAATTATTTTTGAAGATTTATTTACTATAAGCAATGCAAAAAAAAATAAATAAAAGTATTTTAAAAGTTTTTAACTGAAATATTATCTATCTGTAATTGTTGCACTATTTATATTCATTTAGCAAATAACTTTGATTGATTTGATGTCACAACAAAAAATTGTATTTTTTTAAGTATCCATATTCAAAATGATATGATAAATTTTTATTATAACAATGTCCCTGGGGGAATAAGAAATTTTTTATTTTGATTAGCTTAAATTATAAAATATTCATTTCAGTTACAATGCAAATTCAAAGGAAATTAGTATTCAAATTATTAAAAATATTTTATGTGACTATTTTATTCTACATAGAAGGCAGCAGATAATAATGAATTTAATTCATCATCATCAACCATTATCAATCCACTGCAGGGTGAAGGTCTCTCCAAGTTCAATCCATCTTCTTTGATCTTTAGCTTCTCTTCTCAAGATCACCCCTGCACACTTTCTTATTTCATGCATCCATCTCACATGTGGTCTCTTTCTCAGTCTTTTAAATCTCTTGGAATCTAGTTTAAGATTTCAATTGTCCATTTATTATCATCTCTTCTAGCAATATATCTAGCCCAACTCCACTTCATTCTTTTAATTTTTTCAATGAGGCCAGTAATACCTGTTTTTTCTCTTACCCATATATTGCATTTTCAATCTCTGCTTGTTACTCCCAACATGCATCTTTCCATACTTCTTTGAATGGTCTGAAGTCTCTCTATTGCTTTTATATTAAATGTCCAAGTCTCAGATTATTATATGTGCTTATTTAATATTTAAATACAAATACATTGTCTACACTGAACTTAATGTAATTAGAAATGATTTGAACCCAGAATTTCAAGCTTCCTTCAGCTAGCCATACAACTGGTACACATGTCCACATACGTGTGAAAAAGATAAGTGATCTTAAATATATATAATTCATACTGAACCAGCATTTATCTGTTGGTCCAGATAATTATCTCCCACACACATATGTATTTAGTGCACAGTTTATATTAAGATAACAAATCTTCAAACTTTAATGGATAAACTTCAATCTTCTCCACTCTCCAACTCATTGAAAGTCTGATGATGCAATGCTCGATACTCTTGTTAATGCCAATATTATTGTCATATCCATGTTGACTTTAAGTTACTCTGACCCCTCATGTATAAAACTTTAATATGTCCATTTAAACACACAGAAGAGGGGTGGGAAGGATACAGACTGAATATTAATGTTTAAATATAAGTATATAGCATATACTGAACTTACTGTAATTAGAAGGGATTTGAACTCAGACTTTCAAGCTCTCTACATCTATCCACTAAATTTTATACAACCAATACAGATAACCACAAACATGTGAAAAAGATAAATGATCTCCAATATATGTTGGTCCAGATCATTATCTCTCATATATATATAATCCGTGCTCAGTTTATATTAAGATAGCAAATCTTCAAACTTTAATGGACAGGTTTTAATCTTCTTCACTCTCCAACTTTTATGCTTATAGAAAGCACTTTTCGATTTTCTGGCACAAATCCAATACTTCTTCGTTAAAGAATAAAATAATTATGAGAAATATATAATGTATTCATATTATAGTTAAAATGTTTGTATTATAGAGAAAATAAAATATATTGAATTTTTTTGGTAATTTATTTTTGGAATGAAAATATTTTGCTGTTATCTTTTATTTTTATAAGTGATTTACTATTAGCTGAGAGACAGATAGACACCCAAAAAGAGTTTTTAGAATCAAAGGAAACAAATTTATGTGAGTCACAAACACACAACCTTTTTGGAGTCTCCTGTCTTCACCTCTAAAATAAACCCTGTAAGATTGGAATTTTTGATTTTAAACATTTCTTTCCAGACCATGTTTTCAACTACCACTAATGACAATTTTACTTTTTTTACTCATTTTAAATTTATTTACAAAAGCAAAGAATTTTAATTATAATAAATAAAATAAAGAATACTTGTTTTTTTTTGTTTTTCGATTAATGTAACTTTTAACTCCAAATTAACAAATTTAATTTAATTTTTTTTTAAAATATATTTTATGATTATTATACATTCACATGTTAGTACTGAATGATAAAAAAGAAGTCACGTGATAATTTATTTATATATACATTCCTTATATTTTTAATGTATGATTATTTTTAAGGTCTCTTAATGTTTAGTTTAGGAGAAATCCCCAAACACCAGATTTCATTCATGTTCATTTGTTTTCAATAAAATATTTCAAAAATGGAACAAAACTTATCTACAATATATATACAAAAAAAAAAAACTACATGCATAAAATAAATTGACAATTAATAATTACTTTGAACATAAAATTAATACGATGGTGTTCAACAATGCAAGAGAAACAAAATAGGTTAACTTTTGAATGAATTAAGAAAAAGTGCTATAATAATAGTAAAAATAGAAAGATGTTTGCATATACTTTACGATTTTTGATTTTTTTAAAAATATTTTGTCATAAAAATTTGCCACTCCACAAGTTGATTGCTAATAGAAGTATTTTTTTTTTCTCTTCTCATATGTCATAGCGTCAGCCGGGAAGCGAACCCTCTAATCCGGGACAACTGCTTGTAAAGCAGCTGTCGCTGACTTCTCGACTACCAATGGGCTGAATTAACCTCATTTGCAAAATTTTTTGCTGCATCCCAATTATCATTAAAGTCAAATACAGATTGGAAACATCTTTTATTGATTGGATATGATCTATATGGACTGAATGTTTTTTTCTTAAAGAGTAGAGGCTAAAATTAAAAAACAAACAAACCTGTTAATGTGTACAAATTAAGATCAAGTGCAGAATTATTGAACATAGACTAAGAATTTCTCAAGAAGTCATTGGTATAGTTTAAAGGTGGTTTGGGGTGAAGTGAAATATGATTTATTAGGCTATAGGTTCACTTATGACACTCAATTAGTAGCACCATTACTTTTCAGTTCATTTCGCAACTATACATTGTTGTGGATTATTTCTACTTAAAACTAGTAAGGCAGTGATGAGCAAGTCTAAAAAGTTGAAATGGATTTTTTTAATAGTATTTAACAACAAAATAACATAATAAATAAAAATGGAAATAGAAATTTGTCACACTCCATTTAATTAATTTAATAACAGGTATACAACAATTAAAATTCTATATAATAACTATAACAGGTATACAGCAATTAAGATTCTATATAATAGCTATTTAGTTATCTTATATTTTATTACTTTAATATTTAACTTACATGATTTATATAGTATTATTTAGATTAAACCACAGATTAGTTTATAATGTATGCCAATAAATTAATCCAAATTATTATATTAGTTTCTGTTTTTAACTAAAAAAATTGTTGAATAATAATAGTATATGTTTAATATATCTATAAAGTAATAAATTTGCATGTGATACACAGTTTTATTATATTTTATTTTTGTACATCTTAGACAATTCATGCAGAATTTTAACAATAATGCATTTCTACAAGAGATTTCTCAAAGTATTTCTGAATATATGGAGTCTTCCATAATCTTGCTAAAATAATATAAATTAATCATCAATCTCACTTATGTTTCTAATTCAGATGATTATCAATATATGCAGACTCATTTAATAAACTAAATATTATTTATTTTGTATGTATTTGTATATGCGAAGATTTTAAAATTCAGAGTGTCTGATAAAAAAATAAGATTTATAGTAAATAATTCAAACTATCATATGTTAGAGATCTGTGACTCATTTTATTCAACTGATGAGTACTAGTTTAGTACAAAATATCTATATTGGAGATAATTTATCTTTTTTACATGTATGTGGTCATGTGTATTGGCTATGTAAGATGGAGTAAATATTTATAGGGAGCTTGAAAAGTCTGAGTTCAAATCCCTTATATTTATAATAATAAACATTTTATTTATTAATTAGGTTTCTTGTTATTAATGTAGGAATATTTACTTTTTTATAAAATTATAATAAAAAAATATTGCTTTCATTCTCCTAAGACTGTTAAGCTATCATCCAAAGCAATATTTGTTAAAATTTTTGGTAGTCTTTTATATAATTATTAATTGTATATCATCATCTTTTTTAAGCTAGTTTTATTTAGTGCTATATAAAATAAATATCTTAATTTAATTGTGAGATTTTGAACTAGTTTTGCTTAAAAAAATAACCTTCATTTTTTTAGCCTATATAAATTAAAACATTTTTTACTTCATATGTTATCTATATTTTTTTTCTTAACACCCAATTTAACACTTTTATAATATTTGCCACTAGAAGTTACCATGTTTATAACTATGTAATAAAATATTTTATTGGTAAATTTGTGCAACAAACTTAGTTACACAGAACATGAAAATTAATAATGTAAGTTTAAATATGAGATTATAGGTGTATTGCATGTATTGATAACCTGGAAATAACAGCACACTTTTCAATATTGTAATGGATAGCCATTAGCACATTAGTATAGTATTCTTAAACATAAAATGTCATAAACATTGATTATTGTGAAGCTTTTCTAAGGCATTAAAATATCATTGTTCATACATATGGAAAATATTCTGGATTGACATTGTCACAGGCTTTCTTAAAATTATTCTGAAGAAGAAAATATCTCAAACATTGATTATCCTTGAGACTCCTGATATTCTTCTAGATCTTAAAAACTTTTTGTTGTAACTTATTGAAGATGACAGTTTCCATAGTTAAATTGATGCAATCTTTAAAATTAGGAGTTAGATCAAAGTTTGAGCACAAGATTTTCTTTTACTGAAATAGTCCTGAATTGATAACTCAATAGAAAGTAAAATGAGCTTAATGACCTTATTAACTGATGGATTACATGCAGTTTGCTCCCCATCCTTATAATATATGCATTATGCAAATCATTAATCAATTTGCTTCCAAGGTTAGAAGATAAATTATCACCTATACAGCTGTTAATCTTAAAATTTTCTGTAATATTTCTGAATTTTACATACACTCCTACTTTGGGTATATCAAAGTGTTCTTCCAAGTATAATTATTTTTATGAGTGAAGACCAGTGCTGAAAAAATTCTTTATGTCTTTAATCATATTGACCCAATGTTTATTTTTAACATGTAAATGTTTTCTTGTAATATCTTTTTGTCTCCAAAAATTAGCACATTTTCTGTTTACTATGATGGCTTTGAGTTGCTTTTAATTAGATTCAAGGTATTAGCAGATTTAATAATATGATACAATTTATAATGTTTAAGTTTATAGTCAGTAAAATTGATGCCCTTAATTTGCACAAGTAATTCAGCCTTGTTTATCAAGCAAATTAACATCAACTCTTGATGACAATTTTTAATTCGAAGGCATAAATCCATACCAAAAAATATCAGTCTTAGATCTCAAAAATTATGTCAAAATTTAATTAAAAATATTAAGGAAACAATTAGGAAAACTCATATGTTTTATTCTGGACATGTTTAATGAAAGGAATATTTGGTCTTTACACTAAAAATTGACTTTCTGTAAATTATCATGGGGACAATAATGCATTATTGACTAACATAAGTTTGTGACTAAGATTAACCTGACTTGAATTTTATGATGAATCATACCATGATTTTTTGTTGACAGTTGTGATATAAATGAAGTCATAGTGGAACTTAATGATCCCATTAATCCTAGTCTAATTCTCTATAACAGAATAAAGCTTAGTGATTTTTTTATACTGACAATATTGGGATAAAGACTTATAATTTAACAATGACCATCATAAATATTTTTATTTTTATTATAACTAACTGTAGTAGGCTTTGTTATTGATCAGTTTGTGTTTATTTATAATGTTTGGATATTATTTATTATAAGTGCTTTAGTGATTTTATACTCAGCACAATAATAATCCATATCTGGTATAATAATTTTTTATTATATTTAAAAATTGCTACCTGCCTAAGATATGAAACAATTTTTCAAAGTATAATTAAAAATGAAAATTTTTTTTTAATATCAGATTTATAAAGAGTTCATAAAAATTTTCAAAAATATTCTTGCTGAAAACAACACAACTTTATCTGAGTTCATGTAATCCTAATCTGATTTATTTGCAAACAAACAGAATATGCTAGTGTAACAAGTAAAGATATACCATTAACACCTCAGTAATCTCATATAAAGCAAGTACCAACTTTGCATTAACACATGAAAATATTATGGGGGGAATTTGGGATACACTGATGTTCTCACTAATATTATTACAAATTGCTGAATTAACTATCCTTGATACCTCTTATTTTACAATTGAAATATCTGCTAACTCTTATCTCTGGAGTTCCTTATTATCTGTCACTAACTTCACTTTTTTTATGCAATCAAATCTTACATTATGTAATTTTGATTAATTTTTAAATCAAAAATGGACTGAGGAGTGATTTCTTTTTTCATGATGCAACAATGAGATTTTTTTAAATTTTAAGATAAATTTCTTATGTGATACAAACCTACATTTTGCTATTACATGTTATTACAGTATAATATAAATTATTTATTTTGTTACACTATGGTTTCAGATGTAAATCATTCAGCTTTAATGTTTACTTCTATGTATGTGGTTGCTTCTCCAGCAGTTCAATTCTGTAGATTTAGTGTTCATTTTCTTTATTTGAAGTTTCTGCAAATGACATTTACCAAATAATCTGGAGCTATTAAATTACCTCTTTGTTTGATTTTTTCTATGATTTTTTTTAGTTCCATTCCCTGTGGATCTCCCACTTTCCCAATAGTGATTTTATATCGTATGCACCATAATGTGAAGTATATAAAGATTATAAGCTTTATTTCTGCATAAACACCTTGTTTGATGCATCATTTAATAGGTATAAATTGCCCAGATGGGTTGTTTGTCCTTCTTGTGAGGAGTGTTCTATGGTGATTTAATTTATTATATCTTATAAATATATGATCGATGGACTCCTCTTCCTTGCTGCACATCTAGCACCTAAAGTCTATCTTCTTTATGTTCCTTCAGTGTGCCAGGTAGGCATTTATGGGAAAGGAGTCCAGGTTATATTTAATTATGAAGTGTTGGTACTTTGGTTCAATGAACCAATAATGGGATTTATATATCAGTTGCTGATTGGTGGTGTTCAATTTTCTGTCGATTATGTGTTTTTCTCCATTTAGTAAATATATGTGCAGTCCAGTATTTTATTTTATTTGTGATTTGGTTTTCTTTTATGATAATTACCTTTTGAATATTTGTATATAAAGAACCAATCCACTTGTTATTGGCTGGTGAGGACCAATCCATAAGGGTGATGTCTTCTTTGGGTGATATGATTGGGTATTTGTTTATTATATTGAATAGTGAGTTATAGTTATTTTGTATAATTAGTGTTTTAATAGAATGGAGTAAAATACCATTGAGTCTTCTTAGTGTTTGCAATGTTCAGAGATGGATAGTGGTGACCTTTCACCCCCCAAAACAGTTTAGTACATTTTCAAAACAGTTTAGTACAAAATGCATTTACTTTTTGAGCAAATTTTCTGGATAGGCATATCCCAGCCAGAAAATAGGTGATTTTTGGGAACACCAGAAAGTTTACTATTGTGACCTTATCTTGTAATGAGATATATAGCCCAGTAAGTGAAATGATTGTCTGTTGTATTGAGTTTAATAATGATTCTTCAATTTGGTGTCTCATCAATCCATTTGATTTGTAAAACTCAAAACCTAGAAATTTTTTGTGGATTTGCCATGAAATTTTGATTTTATTCTCTTTCTGTTCAGCAATTTCCACATGGTTGATTTGATCATGTCAAATTTCAATTTGAAATTGTTGGTATAATTGGATAAAAAATTCTCTAATTTGGGTATATACTTGCTGGAAGAGAGTCATACAAGTACATCATTTATATAACTGATGTGCCTTATCTCTCATCTGATGGGATGGAGGCACATATATTCCTGAAAGTGACCTCTTGATCTCTCTCAACAGCAGATTTTTATATTCTATAAATAATAGTGTGCTGAGCAGAGATCCCTGAGGGATAAAAATGAAAAGATCAAACCCAATAGTGACTTTGCCATTCATCATGATAAATATGGATTTATTTGTTAGTAGGTTGGCAATAATTTTAAGACAGACTCTCAGCACCTCATATTCTTGGAGGATGTCTATCAAGATGTTTGGTCTGATGGAGTCAAATGCCACATCAATATCCAGTTGGATGGCGATCAGCTTGGACATTTTTTAGGTCCTAATATAATCTAGAAAGAGCTTTATTTAGCTGATGGCATTAATTGATGACTCCCCCTACTTAGCATATTGATCTTTAGAAATAAAGTTGAGGATTTTGTTTTGTATTTGATCTTTGATTAGCTGCTCAATTATTTTTATTAATAGGGGGATCATTGAAATGGGTCTTAGGTTGTTTAGATTAAAGGCTCCCTCTATCTTTTTTAAAAATGGAACAAGAGATATTAGGCATAAGTTTTTGATCTCCCTGTAACCCTGTGTGAGGTGGTCAATCATGGATTTGATTATGGATACCGAGAATGTTTCCAAGTGAAGGGGGGTGAATTTCAGTATTCCATATGTCCCTGGGTGAATTCTTTCTGGGAGACTCCTAATCTTTGGGTCAAGATATATAGCCTCACTGATTGGTCTTGCTCGAAAATGCTGTCGAATAGTATTTATCATCTCTGAACCTATGAATGTATTGTCTTTTATTGTTAATAAGTGTGGTATGGCTTTCTTATTACTTGCCCCCAGTGCCTATTGAATGCAATTACCCGACCAACACTGCTGGTCTGACAGAAATCTCTGAATCTGTTTGATGGATAAATATTTTGACAGAGATCTCTGTCAGTCTTTATATTGACCTTTGAGAGAAAGGACCCATTCAAAAAATTTGGTATATTTGTGGTGGATGGTGTGGTTGTTCTAATTTCATTGTCTATTGACTCCAGATCTGTGAACAATCTTATTGGTCCTTTTTTGTTGAATATAATTTCATTGATTATGTATTATAGAATGCCAATGAAGGAGAACTAAGTCTCTTCCACTGGCCTTCTCAGGATGTCAATTTTACTGGAGCAGATATAGACTTCAGAGAATAGCTTTTCTGGAGTTGTTTGCTTGAGTAGCATTCTAATAGTTCTGTCCATTATATCAATGATTGCCCTCCTGATGTTGATTTCCAGACCTATATTTAGAGCAAGGTGGTCAGAGAAGGAGACAGGCCAGTGTTTACCTTCGATGTTAAAGTGCAAACTCAGCGAGTAATAAATTAGGTCAAGAAGTGAAGTGGTCTTTTTTTTTTCTTATTAGAAACAGTGTGTAACTTTCACTTCTTGAAACCATATTACATCATTAGCAATAAACTTTTCATAAATCATATAATATCAATAATTATGCACATATAACACTCATTAAGGAAGTTATATATATTATTAAATTTATTTAAAGCTTAACACTTTCAAAGCTCTATGGCTTCATAATCATAGCTGTATGCGATATTCAAATTTATGTATAAAAGGGTACTGAACAATAAGGAGTCTACATCAGCATTCATGGAACATGAAAAAGCTACTGGACACAGATTTGAACCCACCAACCCCAGAATAATGTGCAAAGAGAGTAACGACCATAGGCGCAACCCCAGAATAGTGTGCAAAGAGAGTAACAACCATAGGCGCAAAATAAAGGCGGCATATTTCATAAATAATGACCCCAATCAATCAATAGAAAAGACACCTGTTTTGCCATTTCAAAAAGATGGATAAACTAATTCAAACACTATTTTAAATAAAATACCGAACATCTAATTAACATAAATTTGAATACTCATCACCCTCATCACTATCAACCGCATACAGCTATGATTATGAAGCCATAGAGCTTTGAAAGCGCTAAGCTTGAAATAAATTTAATAATATATATAACTTCTTTAACGAGCGTTATATGCGCATAATTATTGATATCATTAGCAATAACAATATGAGTAATAAGTCTTCTTACTTGATAATTGATCATTTAAAAGCTTTTAATATTATTTCGACCTGTTCACTCTCACCTAATCAAGAATTATAATCACTTGCAGAAATCCTTTGCTTTTTTAAAATAACAGGTGCCTTTTTAATAATCAATTTTAAATAATGTTGTGATGGTGAAATAAATATTAAGAGTAGTATGTTCAGGTTCTAGTATTGGATCATCGTTAGCAGACTTCTATTGTTTGCCCCTCCCCCTTTATAAAATTTGTCTAGCATTTTAATGTCGGACTAAATCTCATATCTTATACATGTAGCTTTTTTTAAACTAATAAACTGCTTTCTACTTTATTTCTAATTCTTTATTTTAAAAGCATAACATTTTATGGAAGGTAAATTTAAATCACTTTTAAAATAATTAATCTTTTTCTCTCATTTCCCATCTCTCTTCCCTCATTTTTTTCTCTTCTAAATTCTAGAAATTATTCATCAATTGTAGTATAAGTATTTATTTAGCAAGTATGTTTTATTTTTGAAAAAATAAATTGGTTTAGTTTATGTTCATTATTTTTAAAGCCTTGAAACTTTGTTAATCAATCATGGGTTTGTGTAAGTAGGTGTTAACTCTTATATATTCTGAGGTGGCAAGATTTCCTTCTTCTTACATCTGTTTTGCTCTTTTGATTTCAACATTTTTTTTTTCTTTATGATTAATGGCTCTAATTATTTTTGAGAGCTGTAATGTGTGATTCATACTTTCAATTTTTATTTGCAGAGTATACATAAATCATGACAGTAGACTTTAAATTTTGATGTAGTTTACAATTCATTATTTCTGCTGTAATTTTTTTAAATGTAAATATTACTTCCATCGCTTATGTTTTTCATAATAGAATATAAGTTATATTTAAATTTAGAAACATTTTTTGTGTCCAACACTATTATTTTTATTTTTGAATTAATTAGCTAAATAATAGTGCATGACTTTTATACCTGGGTCAGTATTCTCCAGTAGTGCTTTAAAATATTAAAACATGTTTAAGAATTTTTTAATAATTATAAATTGAGGTGTACCATTACATCCAAATTTGTATATATGTTTTAATAATATAAATACATTTAAATTGATAAAGAGGCTTCTTCAAACAGAAAAAAATCTAAATATATGTTGTCAAGCGTTGTTAGCCGAGAAGTCAGCGCAGCCGCCTTGCAAGCAAGCAGTTGGTTGCAGACCGTTGTTGCAGGTTCGCCTCCTGGCCGATGCTATGACATATGAAAAAAAATCTTTTATGACAGTGATTGAAATTCTGTGGACTATATTCATCTTCATCATTTTAGTTATTTTTTTAAGATTCGTATCCAAAAGATTTATTTTTAGTCATGGATTTTTTTATTTTTTTTTTGAATTTAAGTTATGACATATTATTTATATGTTGTAGCCTTGCACAGCTTGACATGGTTGGTAGTGTCCGACTTGGGATTGGGAGATCCCAGGATTGATTCAGGCGCTTACAGATCTGGCGATCAAACTTCTTATGTTAAAGCCATATGCCTTTTTGTTTTATTTATATGTGTCTGTAATGATACGGCTTGGTATGGCTGCTGCTTCTTCTTCTTATCATCATCATCATTAAGGTCACATGATTTTAAAAATTTTGTATTTTTGCCTTTATAGGTAGAATATTACCACTTATCTGACAAACTCACACTATTGTGTTACATTTACTTTCAAGAAATGCTTTTTAATCACTAAAATATTTACAATTCAATTTTCTTAGAATCATTTTTTTAAATATACTTACAAATAATGCCATCTCTCACTTCAATGCTATTTCACTGGTCAGACAAAAACTTGTCCACTTTACTCTAACTTCTACATTGTTATATAGATCGCCAATCAATCATATAATCAAAAGGATGAAATGATAATTATAATGTTGGACTATTTTCATTCATCACATCATCATCATCATCATCAACCATTATAAATCTATATTATGTTTAGTCCATCTTCTCTGATCTTTAGCTTCTCTTCTCCACATCAACACTGCACACTTTCTTATTTCATCCACCTATCTCACATGTGGTCATTTTCTGGGTCTTTTATAATCTCTTGGAATCCATTTTAAGATTTTAAGTGTCCATCTATTATCATCTCTTCTAGCAATATGTCCAGCCCAACTCCACTGCAGTCTTTTATTTTTTTCAATGAGGTCAGTAACATCTGTTTGTTCTCTTATAATATATTGCATTTTTGATCTCTTTTTGCTATTCCCAATATGCATCTCTCCATACATCTTTGAGTGGTCTGATGTCTCTGTATTGCTTTTCTATTAAGTGTCCAAGTCTCAGATATATGAGCAAGAACTGGTAAAACACATTTATTAAAAATCTCTCTTTTCAAACACATAGGCACATTTCCTTTTAGTATCAAGTTATTCCTACCAAAAGCACTCCAACCAAGTTTAATTCTATGATTAATATCATCCATTATGTTTCCATCTGTATTAATCATCTGACCAAGATATTTGTAACTGTTAACTTCTTCTAATTCATCATAATCAATCTTTATTTACATATTTTGAGAAAAATCCATTAAACATGATCTCTTATTGAATGTAGAACGTTTTTAAACATAATCAAACTTTATTCAAACTTTCAAAATATATTCATCTGCTGGTAATAGCACTCAGCTTAGTATGAAGCTCTATATTTTGAAGGGTTTGAGTCTTCTCTCTTGTTTAGATGTTGCTGGCCTGATCAGTGGTAATATTAGAATGAGAATCTAATCTGGACATTTAGATTCATGAATATTAAATTGAAGTTAACATAAAAGTCCAGGTTTAATTCCAATGCTAGTACTTTCCCTAGTTAGCCAGCATCACCTGCTGAAGAGAAGAGAATAAAACCACTCATAATATTGTGTTATATACTAACCCATATGCTATTCCTAATAGTTGAATGTACTTGCAAAAATTAAATAAAGTTTTATTTTTTTTAAAGACATTCAATATTCAATAATAGATTATAGACATAGTCCAACATATAATTATCACTAAAATGCTATCACCACACAAAGAAATGTTATATTAGTAATGATGTTTAAAAAGCTCAAACATATTAACACATATTTTAGATAGCAATTGAGATGTAAATTATAATAATGTTAATAACATTATAAATAAACAACAGATAACAAATATGTAGCAGTGATAGAAAGTAGTAATATTTAAGAAGTAATAGAGTAATATAGAGAGTGTACCAATAGCTTAAAGTTGCTCTTAATTGATAAGTGTGGTAAGAGAAAATATTTAAAAACTCTATCCAAAATACCCATATCCCCAGAGCAATTGTTTTCAAGCTTATGGCTCAACTCAGTGAGGAGCTACAAAATTCAGACACTAGATCTAAAATATCAACTCAAATTCCAGCACTTATTTCATACATAATATTTAAATAGAAACTCTGAAGTTTTCGGACATGAAAATGTCTTTTACTCCAGTTATCTAACTTAAATAGCTATATGGGACTGAACCAAATTCAGATCTACCATATATTAATAGCCTCAGCATAGCCAAAGCCATGTTACATTATATATGACTTCCTTTATTGATAATTATGATCTAATAAATGCCAAATATACATACTATAAGATTAATTTAGAAATCAGGTTTTTTAGAGTCATTACTATTAATAATTTTGAAAATAGCACCATTTTTCTTATCAATACTAATCCAATAATCAGAGCCAAAAATGGTATGCTTTTAACTAACTTCACAGTGTTATATGGATAGTAAATCAGTCATTGATACTCAAATAAGTGTACTGTTATATTAGCAACCAGGCTATAAAGTCTTGCTCAGACCAGGTCACAGTTTTAAATAGGAATTAAGGTGCAAATTCTGACAATTTTAATAAACATGTAAACAAACTATGGCTAATAAATATATTGTCCTCAGAATATATAATAAAAGTAATAAACTCCAATTATACAAACTATAAGAATAATTTACGAATCAGGTTTCCTAGTCTTTTCTAAATAAATTTTCAAATATCATTTTTTCAAGTGACTGTCAGTTCAGGGAATGTAATAATAAAATCACAATTATAAATAATGAGATCTTCATTAATAATGAGGAGTCCATAATTAACTTTACCTTGTAGTTGTTTGGTGGACCCTATGAAAAATCAAAATTATTTATGAAAATGAACTATATATTTAGAAACTTGCAAATTTATGAGAATTTGACATCATTGGATGTAGTAGTGGAAAAAATAAAGATGAAATGTTATTCATTATATGGATAATCTCTAATCTAATGAATGACTAATAAAAATCAATACTTCCTTCAAGTGGTTTGTGTCAAAGTTGTGATGGCAGTAAGTTTTACATTTATCAATTTCCACATGCAGTCATTATTACATCTGATTGGCTGTCACATAAGCATTTTTAAGGTGGATCTGTCAAAGGTTTTAATCTTTCACATTCTTATTATCAATTAAACTTTTGTAATTTTCTATTTATATATATATATATATATATATATAAATAGAAAATTATATAAGTTTAATATGTTCAATATATATATATATATTCCGATCTATATATATTGAACAGTGATAAAGATATTTGTAAAGGATTGTGATCTGGGCTAACTAATGAGTTTTCTTAGCATAAAATGAGCATTTTGAGGGTTGTATATCTTTTTTACATGTCTCTGGCCATATGTTTACAATTACACCCCTTTACAAGATTTTCAAAGTGAATAGATACCAGTCCCCATTTTGAGTGAGTATTGGGTAGTGAAAATTATACTACAGAGATATTATTCATTACATGAATAATCTCTAGTCTAATGAATGATTAATAAAAAATATTAATATTAAAATATGTTTTAAATTAAACAAATGTTAATGAGAGAGGCCTTTAGTGGAAAATTAAAAAAAATAAATTTAAATAGTTCAATACAAAGAAATGGTGGAAATATAGAAGGTAAATTAAGTGTTTATCTAGAATTTTATAAACGTATACTTTTTAAAATGACTTAATTTATCAACTTTTTTTTTTATAGAGAACATTATGTACATTACTTTTATTTCTTTTGTAATTAGTGAAAAATATCACACTAAACTTTAAGTCTTCATATAAATAATGGATCGTTAAATGTGAAAAAATTGACATAGGTAATTTAATTTCTCTACTTTCCTTAAAAGTCTTGAAGAAAATGAGAAACCTTATTCTTTGCTATTTTCAAAGATTTAAGACAAATTGCTCAAGTCATTTTACATTACTAAGATTTCTTGAAATATAGAAGATTTTTGCACTGCTGGGTAGATTTTTTTTCCTTCTGTGTGCTGTAAATTGTGTGTTAACAAGTATTAAATTTCAAAATTATACTTTTAATATATTTCTTGCATGTATTCCATTTATAAATATTTTGTAATATCTTGTGGGAGTCAAATGGATTATTATTGTTGCTAAAATCTTTTGCACTGAAAAACCCAGAGCATGCCTTTAAAACCAAAAATTATTTAAGTTAAGATATTACCTGCAATTCTTTTTTATGATTGTAAATACAAATAAAAAGAGTGTTGACACTAGTAAGGCTTTTGAGATTATACAGCATCAAAAAATCAACTCATTCGGTATAAAGATAATTTTTTCCTTGAAGCACAAGCAATTAAGCTAAAATTATCTTATTTTAGTTATTTTATAAGGGAGGTTATAAAGAGAGATTATAATATTTGGAAGGTTAATAGTAAATGAAGGGGATATCTGGCAATAAGATGAATGGATTCCAGCATCATAATAATGAAAATATATTTGAAGAAATGGAAAAACCATTTGATGATAAAACATTCTGGAGAAATGCTATTCATGTCATCTTTAGTAGTTGATGATAACTTGGCAACTCAGTAATAATAGATAGCACACAACATATTAAATAATTTTTTTGAATACTGGCTGATTTTAAAGAATTTCTGCCAGTAGATAATATGAATGATAAGTCATTCAAATCACTTGTGCATCATTTTTTTAAGTCTTTCTAATATCTTCTCTATGACTTCTTGAATGTCCAACTGTCAATATCATGATTGTACAGCTTTTGACCCATTATCATCAGAAAACTTTTTTTAGGATGGCTTAATAATTTTTACAATTTCCGCTATTGAGAAATGACTTTACTAATAACGTTGTAATCTACACCTTACTATCATTTTTATAAAAAAATCCATTTTTTTAATCCTATACAGCAGTTTATTAAAATAATAACTGTATGGTTAATGCTCATTAGTTCATGTGATGTTCAAGGCACTGATTGGTAGGTTAAGGACAACACTTTTATTGTGTTAACTAAGTTGAGATTGTTATACTCCCTATTTTGCTCTAGATTGCCATTCCTTAAATAAAATATACAACCTTGTAATCATTATTGCAATTTCATTTTCTTCATGCATAAAAGTTGATTATTATTATTACTATTACTATTATTATTGTTGTTATCATTATTAATTACTATTGTTATTACTATTATTATTATTACATAAAATAAATTTAATTTTTAATCAATTTGACTAAAAAATAATGTATGGACTACTAGTATTAAACCACTAAACATCACATGATCACCATTTCTCAGATCCAAGGCTCCTCATTGATGAAAGTCACAAGCAATAAACTAGTCTGAGGATATTGGATGAGTAGACACTAGATAGAGATTTTATGCACAAGCCTTCCATTGATTACTCTGGCTTGTACTGAGTGGCACTACTGTATGGGGAGTTTTGACTATTAGTATTTATTATATTGCCTTTTTTGTAAAGAGATTTTATTTGAAATGTAAAACTCAAGAAAAGATATTTAAATGCAAAAAAGATGTTTTTGTTGTACTAATTATTTTGTTTTTAAATATTTCTTTTACATATGTACATAGTTCAGTCTAATGGCATATCAAGGTATTTAGAAGATAACACATGATTATTAAGTGGTATTAATTTATTATTGTAATTAATAATTTGCCAATGTTCAACATCTCTTCATATATTTCAGTTTAGATAAATGATCTATCATTCCTGAATGATTTTTTATCAAACATCAAGAAGAAGATTATGTATATGGAAATGAAGGGTTCAAAGAATCTCTAATTGTCACTGAAATCAAGCAACAGACATTTGGTCAACACCAATGTATCTTGATTTGCTTTATATCAATCCTTAATAAATGCATTATAGAATTTTCTTTTCCAGAAAATATGTTTTTTATAAGAAAATATAACTGTAGTTAATAATTGATACAAAATTTTTCCTTTATTTAAAAATATATTTGTTTAAAACTTGCCTGTTGCCTTAAAATGTAACTTAATGAAGACAGCAAATAGTAATTTAATTTCTCATTGTTTCCTCTTTTTCTTTTTCTAAAATAACATTCTATGTCCAAATAATTATGGTTACTAACTATGGTTACTAACTGATCAGTAAATTAATCAGAAAAAATTTAAAATTAAAAGAAAAACCATTCATGTATTTTAGTTTTTTTTTTTTTTTAAAAAAAATTTAATTAGTAAAGTTAAATCTAGCAATCAATTGATATTAATAATAGTTTTAATTTTCATATATATATACTTTTTTAATTTTAGTTTTACAATTTCTAATAATTAAAAATCTTTATTATCAAAAACATTTTTCTCTTAGGCAACTAATTAATAATCATAACATTTTATACATTCATTAACAGTAATTTTTTTATATAATATTTTAAAAACATTTCATAATTTTTTTATTCGTTTTTTACAATTTGCTTACAAAACAAATAAAATATACATTATATATATATACTAAGAAGTCTGCTGAGTAGATTTTGTCACGAAAGTATCATTTAAAGTACATAGATTATATTTTTTGTAAACAATATTTATTACTGTGCTAAGCTAGGCTTTCAATACGTGTATCTTTGTCAAAGCATTACTAAAATGAATATTAGCATGTACATTAACATATCCGCATTCATTAAACTAGTCACTGATTATCATAGATTTGCATATGTAAATTGACCATAGCAGTTGGCTATGTCATTAGATTAAATGACCAGTGCTTGTTACGAGAAATGCTATTGGCTCTTATATTGCTACAATTCTTAGAGTTATTTATGTGCATGATTCTTTTACTTTTTGTTTTCTATTATTATTGTCTAGGCAAATAATTTTAGCATCAGCAGGTTTAAAGGAGTGACCAGATTTTTTTTCTCATGGTCTACAAATAGAGCTATAATCATTGTTGCATTTAGCTCTTTTATGCAAGTGAGCATGCTGAATGAATTTAAGTTTGCATGTGTTCTCCACTGTACACACCATTAAATGTATGTTAGGGATGTACAGCATGTCAATCCATGGTTTAGAATTAGATGGTTTATCAAATTTATGACTATTAGTAAATAGGGTTGTCTGTTTATCAAGCATGACCCTAGAGTAACCAACTTTAATTAAATATTTTTTATAATACTTTAAATTATTTTTTCTCTCGGTTTCAAGTTTGCAACATTTTGAATTCCTAAACAAAAATCTGTAAAGCCTTTATATAACATCTGTAAATAGAAATATAATTATAATGACATTAACAAACTGTTAGATGAGTTATGCAATATTTTATATAAAAAGTAAAACATTTAATTACCCTTATCAAATTTAATGTAGAATAAAGACTTCTATAGGATTTATCCACACCAGAACAGGAAACAAGCATTACATGTCAGATCAGTCAGTTGCCAGTTAATGAACATTTGTATAGTTTTCCTCTCTTGTAAATAGATCTAGCTATTATTAGTAGGAGTAAATAACTAGTTATTTATTTTACACACTAATGAAGTGGATAGATATTAGCTATTTGAAAGAAAGCCCCCTTTTTTGTTGAAAATTCCATCTTCAGTTTGTTGTGTTGGTAGGTTGGTGAACAAATCACTATGAGGTTTTTTTTTTGAAAGCTATAATTTAGATTAAATTACAATTAAATAAATATAATAATTGCTATGAAATTTACAATTGAATAAATATAATAATTGCTATGAAATACCATGATTATGGTAAAAGTGACTGTTTCAAAAGTTGTGTTACTCGACCTGGTATATTGCGGCTTCATTGTTATTTAGCTTTTAGAAATTTATCATATGATTAATATATAATATAATAATTATTATGACAAACACATTTTGCTATTTTTTAAGAAAAATTCTTTAAATAATTTTAATTAATGTTTCTGGCATTTTAAGTTATTTTAACACAGTATTGTTTTGCTGAGTGAAAATTTAATTATGTGTAATGGGGAAATAATTCGATCAAATAATTTTTGTAATTATTTTTATAATCTTTTTTTATTACTATAAATTTATAAAAAATACATATACTGATATTGTAAAATTTCTATGCCCATAATGATATTTTACATTTACAAACAATAGAGATCATAATGCATACAGTTAGCTGAAAATAGATAGAAAACATTCAAATCACTCTTCACAACATATTGCTGAAATATTTTAATATTGGGAAGGGTGATTAGAATATTTAAAAACAAATATTTTATATGAAAAAAAGTTTACATATAATAACATAATTATTATAGAGATTTGCAATTATTATAGGAATGTGATCTACATTGTAAATAACGCATTAACAATAAATTATGTTATTAATTAAAAGTATAAATTGCATATACAATACGTGTAAGCATATGCCCATTTAATGCTCTTCAAACTAGCATTATTTGGATTGTTATCCCATTTAAATTCAGCTTTAGAAAATATATTTGTGAATATAACTCCACTATTCATTTATATGATTCTTTTACGGAAAGGTCTCTAATATTGTTGGCAGAACAACTTAACTAGTATGTAGAATGGTGTTATCTTATATTTCACATATAACTCTTATCTACTTCTTCTTTCTCCCTCTATATTTTGCTTTTTATATTTCACTATAAACTTCATCAATACTCCTTTAACACTTTAAGCAAATAATTGTTATTTATTATTACAGTTTAGACTGCTAGTACAGTCAAAACTGTAATAATAAATAAAATTTATTTGCTTAAAGTGTTAAAGGAGTGTTGATGAAGTTTATAGTGAAATATGTAGAATGGTCTTATTCAAATATTCAGAAAAATATAAAATATTTTTTTCTATATATCCTATTCTATCTTATTACTTAGTTAATAAAGCTAATAATGCTCAAGGTTAGATAGGTTTATAAATGTAAATACATGAAAGCAGTCAGCAATCTCAATCTGTTTCCAAGACAACCTTTATTTTTAAAAGGAAGTTGCCTTGACAGCAAATTGAAATTGTTGATTGTAATTGATATTAGTATTGTCTAAATATGAATTTATACATGCAATTTGTCTTTCATTTGGGTACTTTAACCCGATGTGCTATGTCGCCACCAGCATTTATTTATTTTTTAGTTGTCTATTTTCATGCACTTTTTGATATAATTTTTTGCCAATTTTCAGCGTTTTTATATGTCTAGCCTCGGGCTTTTTTAGTTTGACGATTTTCAGACACTTTTTGAAAATTTTTTTTATCACTTGCAAGTTTCTGACCGGTTGTTGATGGTGGTGCAGCGTCACCTGGTGGCGACATAGCACATCAGGTTAAAATACCTTTATGGAAAGTACCTTTATTTGTTAGTGTTTCATAACAAAGTGATTGTCATTGACACTTTTGGATAGTAGTATTTTATTTAAAATGGAAATATAAAGCTACTTATTTCATAATATTTAACCTAAAGCAAAAAAGTTTCTAAAGAACAAAAGATGGTTTAATTTCTTTTTAAATAAGATTTTTCTTCTCTTCATCTTCAACACATTTTACTTCAGGATTATGTGAGCTTTTCATTGTATGAATGAAGTTTATATTTATTATAACTTTCATTCTTATCTGAAATGAATCAAAAGTTATTTGCAGATGAGTCACTTTGTATCTTTTATTCTTGAAATTTGTAGGATGGATCAGGCAATGGCTATAGATATTTAAAATGGTTTATATGCTATCTGGTCCATCTTACCAATGCTTATATTGTAATAATAAATTCAAAAAAAGATTTTAATCATTGTTGGATTCTATTATTGCATTATCATTATTAAAATAGCAAATTGAAAGCTTTATAGTACATCTTGGAAAGAATGGTAGACTATAACTTAAAATGTCAGAAAATAATTCATTTACCCTACAAACCTGGCTGGTTTTTTGTATTGAATTTTTCACAACACATACATTTTGTTTAGGCAAAACAATCACTATAGAGAAATATGGATACAAATAATATTAAAAACAATGCCATATTATGGATTGTGTTGAAAATAATAATCAGAATGGAAAAGAAGTTAATATCAACAAGCATTCATATTATGTTTGATATATGTTTTAATGTTTAAAATGGGAACTGCATTTAAATAGATCTTATCACTAAAATATTTACAGAAAAATTAATGTTCATTTTTAGGGAACAATTGTGATTTATGTTGCAATTTAACAGCTGTAAAACACTAAAATTGTCAATTGGAATATCACCATATTGCTGTATGGAATATTTTTAATAAGGATATTGTTGATACAAGTAGGTATGGTTTTGGATTCACTAAAAAAATTCTAATTGATTCTTCAACACTGATTGTGTAAAATAAAAATATAACTTAGTAAAAATATAGAGATTTAAAAAGTTAAGTTAATCAACTGATATACATGATGGATTAAGAATTATTGATGGATTAAAATTGCAAAGGAGATGCAATTACTTTCTTTTGACGTATAGAAAGTAATATATAGATCTGAAAAGTGATATAATCCTACAAAATTTTTGAATGACTTTTTTTCATATGACATGACACTGATTTAAACAAAGTATTTATATTGATAAAGCTAAAACAGCTTTTTATAATCTTTTATAATATTGGCATCAGCATGGATTTTGGGCTTTGGATGGCTGAAGAGATGGAGATTGGAGTGGATTGAAGAACTATTCATTGAAGTATGAACACTTAGTATATGTGTGTGGGAGATGATAATCTGGACTAATTGATGACTTCTGGTTTAGCATGAAATACATATATTGGTGATTATTTATCTTTTCTACATGTATGTGGCCATGTGCATCAATAGTATAAGATAGTATGAATAGTTGAGGGGTGCTTGAAAGTCTGAGTTCAAATCCCCTATATTTGAAATTAGGCTCCAGGTATGTGAAGAGTACCTGTATTTCAAATATTTATAATCTTGTATATAAAAAAGTTTCAGGCTGCAGTAAAGTATAATTTTTTTTAGTTTCAGAACTCTTAAAAAATAATGTGGACCATTTTTAATGGTTTTATGCTTTATAATAAGGCATAAATTATTACTAATGATTTAATTTCAGAAAGCACTTTAGGCATGTGTTTTGTTACCAGAGAAATGAAAAAAAAGGCAATTTTGTGAGTGGAAACAATGGCATTTGATTTAATTAATTTGAAAATGTTCATATAATTATCTGAAAATACTTGTTTGTCCACTGAAGTATATTCATATTATACAGCTTCTGCATATAGTATAAGACAAAATATTACTGATAACAAAAAAAAATAAGACATTTAAAACGAAATTAGTATTAAAGAGGTTAATGGAATAACTTTGGCTTTCTTTTCCATTTTTAATGACTGTTCATAAGTGGCTTCATGAAGGAGACATTAAGATACAATAAAGTTTGCTGATATCAAGTAATGGAAAAAAAAACTTGATTGTCAAGCATTGGTGGTCGAGTGGTCAGCACATCTGCTTTACAGGCAGTTGTCCCGGGTTTGTGGGTTCGCTTCCTGGCCGATGCTTTGACACATGAAAAAAAAACTTAATTAGTTTTACCATGAAAATATGAATTAATTTAAATATCTTATAGATTTTTAGATAAAGAGTAAACTTGAATGTTGATTTATAACATAGAGTTAATGTAGTACTGCTACTAAAATTAATAAAAAAAAAAGTCTGAAGGTCTAATATTTAAATTAATTGTATTTGCATCCTTATTTTAACAAATGTATTGTTGTATTCATCCTCCACCACCCAATTATATTATAAAGATTCTAGAAATGATTAAAAATTAAAGTATGCTTCAAAAGAACAATTAGTATTTTATTCAAATTTCTAGACAGAATGATATTGAATTTGTTATTGAAGGATTGAATTTGAGAAGTGAATGAATAACATTAGATCATGGTTTTATATTGGAAAGCAGACAACATTATATTATAAAAATTAAAAATCTGAAGTAATGTAATAGGAAGATACAGCTGAGAGCTATAATTAAGTAAGATTAATATTAAGAATTTCAGAAAAAAAGATCACCATAGATGAAGTCCAGCTGACATTACATTTGTATCTGAAAAAAGAATTTTGTTTGTAATTTAATAAGAAATTCATTTTTATGCTGTAATTCTTTGGCTATTAATTTGTGGTTAAAAATTCAGAAAAGAGGATCTTGATATATTAATCTTTAACTGAGGCTTAAAGTTTATATCTGTGCTAGAGATAATCTCTAGTTTTGAAAATGATTAGTAATAATCATTAGTGTATTTATCTGAAATGGATGGCGTCAAAGTTGAGAGTGGAGGAAGTTTGACGGTAAATGAAAATGTAACAATTTACTTTAGATAAATACTTTGCATATAATAAAGATATATATATGAGAGATAGTGACCTGGGCCAACTGATGAGTGCTGGTTCAGCACAAAATGCATCTTGGGGGGCATTTGTCTTTTATTATATCTTTATTTATATGAATTTGAAAAGAATGGGAAAGTATGGAGGTGTTTATTATATCTATAAAGATAAATTACTGTAATTCCTTTACGAAAAAGATAGATTATTTTTGATATTGGTTTATCATATACAGTCATAGTTTAGTTGAGAATGAAAGTTATACTTTCTGATTTGCAATTAATTTATTTATTATTCCATTTTATTATGCCCCTTAAACGTAGATGTGAACCACCATTGGTCACGGATATAAAATTATATCAATATTATCATTTTTTAAAATTACATTTTGTAATTTTAGCAGGTTTTTTTTAAAGAATTAATAAAGAACTTACTTTTAATGGAATTACTGAAAATGATAAATGATATAATTTTAAGAGTACTAATGGAGGAATACAATTTTTTTAAAAAAGATTTATGATCTCCTGAGTAGGAGTTCAAAATGGTTTTTTAAAATAATTTGTTTTTTTAGTAATATGACTTTTTCTTTTATCTTTTTGTCTCTTGTCTTCAGAAATCTGACTTTACAAGTAAACATTTATATATACAGAATTATATAATTGCTACTTGAAAACAAGTGGATATTGCTGAATTCGCAAACAATTTATCTGGGTTTTTCTAGTAGAGAAAAAGATCTCACGATATTTTAAATGAAAACAGTTGCATATATTTTAGTCATGTTGTTCAAATAAAGTTTAATTTTAAAATGGAGTAGAAAACGTATTAATTATATTTCCAAAAGTAGAGCTAAAGACATGATTATTTCAAGTAGATGTTCTTAATCAAATGCAAATAGAATAATTTGAGTTAAAATACTCTTTAATAAGTTATATAAATAATAAAAAAAGAATATATATATAATAGTCTTTTGGAGTCAGATTGTTAAAATATAAGCCATTGAATAATATATCTTAGATTCAGATGCTAACACAATGAAGCTTAAAAGTTTTTTGCTTAAAAGTTCATAATTCATATTGTTGACTTTATAGAAATATTCAGGAATAAGTACATATATATATATATATATCATTAGATGTAATCTACAAAAGTTGCAAAGTTACAAGAATGTAAGTTATAACTGAAGTTTGAACAAGGCAACAGTATATGTGTGGAGAATTCTCACTTGGAGCAAAAGTTACAAGTTTGTAATGATTAAAAATAGTGTAAGCCTTATATGTTACTTATTATTATTGTTAAATAACACGAAAAATTGATTTGGTTATATAAGGCATTAAAATATTATAGTATCAAGTTTAGTTATATTTCCAAAATACTTACTGTTTGAAAAAAATAAAACTTTGGATATTTTAAGATGGTGAGAAACAAAATACTAAAAGGATAATTGCAAATTATTCTTGTAACATATTGTATTATTTTATTGGCTGAAATGTTAATTATAAAAAAAAGTAGCTTGAAGTAGCAATATTTTAATTATAATACAATTTTATTTTTAATATTTTGAATTAAAACCATACATCTATAATCCAACCATTACGTTAGTAAATTTTATAAAAATCTTATTAAAAAATTTAACAGGAAAGATCTCTTCCAATTTGAGATATTTTTATATTAGGTTAAATAAAATTGTCTTATAATTAATTATGTGTAACAACAAAACCAGAATTCTCTCTAGCAATGGGTTTTTAATTTATCTAAAAACGTTTATTGAAAATAATTTTGATTTTTTAGAAATAATATTTTTCTGATGTCAGTTAAAAATCTATGTTAAAAATAATTTTTGCATTAAAAATATAAAATAACATTGTTTTATTATCATATGTCATAAACTAAGTTTTAATTATATCTTCAGTTATAATTTCTTCGTATTACTCACAAAATTATCTTTCAAATCATATATAATATGTCTTACCTGAGATAATCCATAGCTTCAGAATCTCCAAAACAAGTTGCATATGAATTCTTTATTTTTATCTTGGACCCCAAAAGTTACCAAATGTCAAAGGCATCTATAAGAAAAAATTCATCCTAATAAAAGATACAAAACAAATCATTTCCAGAAGATAGATATGCATTTGTCATCATAGCAATTGGCTTCTTGTCTATCTAAAACTAGAAATTGTAGGCTACTATCTGTATCACTGATGAAATGAGTTTCATCTCTTCATTTTATATTTTTTTGTGTACATCAGTAATTTATATTCTTTATGCACGCCAGTGATGTTTATATTCTTTATGCACATGAGTGATGTTATCTTGTTATATTTATTGTATCACATAGATATAATTTATTTGCATATAGTCCATTTGTTAGCTATAAACTTGAAAATAATGTGATAAAACATACAGCAAAAACAGAGTGACTCCAAAGCATGAGTATAAAGGCATAAACAAGAATCAGAATTTGATTATTTGCCTGCATATGCAATCTTTCTGTACATTTGATTACTAGTTTTGTAAATCATTACTTGTAAACACAAACACAACATATAAACATAATAATAAATAATCAATTATTAAAATTTTTGAGAATCATTATTTTTATAAAATTTTATTTTTATAAAATAAGTGGATCAGAACTTTAGAAAATTACCGTAGTTATGAATTCTATATGAGCATAAATAAATATATAATTTTATATTGACACACACCAACTACAAATTAAAATTAATAAAAATTATCATTTTTCAAATACACCTGGGTCTCTTTTTACGTGGACTTATTTAACACGATTTTGAAGTTACGCGATTCATGTTTCACCGGAAGTCGAACTCCGATAATGCGCTTTACTTTAAATAATAAATTTCACGCACTTACATTATATTGAAAGTAATAGCACATTATTGGAATTCGACTTTCATCTTAGTAATTTCTATATTTTCAGTGCTTTATAATAGTAAGATTTTATGCAATAATGAAATTAACATCATGATTTCCACATTTTATGTATACACACATTAAATTTTGCAAGATTATAGTGTACATTTGTTCAAACATTGTGCGTGTTAATTTTGCATTTTAAATCACATTCTGTTTTTGCTTTTTAAAAAAGAACATAATCAATTATTAATCATTTAGTGTCCACAAGTTTATTTTTAAAAGGTGAGTAATAGCAGTGGGCACAATTAAATTTAACAATTAAAAATTAAAATCTGATTTTTAATTGTAATTAACAATTTAAAAATTACTTACGGTGACTTGAAATTAATGTGATGTGAAATTTGATTTTTAAACAGAATTGAAAATTAAAAAATTAAAGACAAAAATAAGAATTTAATTTTTAGTTGTTAGTTTCATAAACAATTAATAAAATCATCGTCTCAAAGATTAATTACTAATTACATTGTCACCAGAAAACCATTGACACAACATGAGTGTGAAGTTGGTGCTAGTTGTATTTCCTCTTGTGAAAAATCTGATTTTTTTACCAGTTTGCAAATGAACGTGTTTTTCTACCAATAGCGATAATAATTAAAACGTGTATAAAAAATATAAATTACTGTACTGTAAATTATGCATAAAAATATATTATTTTGAATAAAATTAAATATTATAGTTAAAAAAAGTTTGTCTTGTATCAATTTTTTTCAAATTTGAAATTTTTTATTAGTCATATTTTATTTCCTTATTTTTTTTTTACGTGAATTTTAAAGTAATTTTACATTGGTGCTTTGCTTTTATGCAAATTTTGAAAAATCATAGACCACACACCCCCTTTGTCAATGTAAGTTACGTCTATTTTTGTGCAATTTCATTTGCGCGTGTTTCTGAGGAACCTATCTATCGTGTAAAACGAGACCCAGATGTAGTTAAAAAAAAAGTAAAATATTATTAAAAAAATTAAAATTTTATACTTACGAGTCTGATATTCTGCTTTATGTTCAGCCTCCATTGTAGGCCTTGTTTGTTTATCAGAATACTTTTACTCTGATAAAAGTCTATTTGATGGCATATTTTCTGTCTTTATAGCTTTGTGGAAATTATAAAAATGATCAAAAAAAGAAAAAAAATTAAATACGCAGGTTACTAAAAAATTTAATAAAAAAATCCAAATTTCATCAGATTTTTTTGGTAGACATCTTTGGAAAGCTACATCAGAGATCTATCAAATGCCCATATTTCAGTTGACATCATGCTTATACTTTTTATGTCAGTAAATAAAGAAAACAACATTTTGACCAATCAAAAAAGATGTGCGGATCATCCGCTTAATGATGTAAAGCACTGCATATGAAATTTAAAGAAAGCCACACAGATATACACATCTATATAGCATAAATATAAAATTAAAAGTGATCAAAGATAAACTTAATATGTCATTTGAAAATACAATGCACTATACCTGCTGTAATCATTAATGCTTATGATAAGAAATAATCAATGATCAACTGAAAGCCAAGACTACATTTAAGATGTAAAATTCAAGGCAAAGACATAGTGTATATAAATATTTAATGACATTGTATGTTCTAAGAAGATTGCATTATAAAATTAAGAAAAAACTAAAACAAATGTTAATTAGTTTTAAATTTATTGTAACTATCAGTAGAAAAGCATATAATGCTTATCTTTAAAATCAAAAGGTATATATAATAAAAACTTCTTAATATATCTGGTTACTTTTGCATATACCTATTATCAATAAATCTAAATTTTTAAAATAAAATAAAAAATATATATATATATATATATATATATCTGGTTAAACTACAAATAGTAATAGTCTGGGGAAAAAGTGATTTACTCTCTTTGTTTACATATACATTGAGCTGTTTAATTAAAAATTTTAAATAGGTTATATATAATTTTTTGGGGCAGTAAATCAGTCTGGTTTTACTGCAGTAATACAGCAACTAACACATGTTTTTGTTTATTTGATGGAAAAAAATATTTTCTCATTTCCGAGATGTGTTTTTGCTCAAACTTAGTGTTACATTTTTATGAAATTAATCGAATAAGATTATTTTTTATAAACTAAAAAGTGTTAAAAGTATATACTTTTTTCATGAAGTATATTAATATATTTATGTCTAATAGATTTGTTTTCCAAAGTTAACATTCCTTAAGTTATTCTTTACTGCTGTTGATCTTTTATGCATATTGAACATGGTTTTGTGCATTATGTCATTCTGAAATTTAGCTGTCAATTGGGCTGATGGACAATTGAAATCTTAATCTGGATTCCAATAGATTGTAAAAGACCCAGGAAGAGACCACATGTAAGATGGATGGATGAAATAAGAAAGTGTGCAGGGGTGATGTGGAGAAGAGAAGCTAAAGATCAGAGAAGATAGATTGAACTTGGAGAGACCTTCATCCTGCAGTGGATTGATAATGGTTGATGATGATGATAATGGCTATCAACAATTAATTAATATATTAGATTTTTTTTATTCATATAAACATTTCTCTAAACTTTAATAAATTAATAATAATTTTGTTTAGAATAAATCATTATCAAATCAGTTTTTGAGCATATCATCATCATCATTATTATTTTCACCCATTATTCATCTTTTTCAGGATAAGGATTTTTCCAAGTTTAATCCAATTTTTCTAATTGCCAGCTTCTCCTCTCCACAAAACACCAGAAAACTTCTTTATTTCATTCATCCATCTATCAGTTGTCACTTTCTGTGTCTTTTGCATTTTTTAGGATTCCATTTCAGACATCACCTGTCCAACTATTATTATTTCTTCAAGAAATATGTCCAATCCATTCTGTTTCTATTTTTTAATTGTTTCCATGAAGTCAATTATGGCTTATATTTTATATTTCTTCATGTTACTCCTATCATACATCTGTGCATATTTTTTTGAGTAGTCTGAAGTCTCTGAATCAAGTCTAGAACTAGTAACACACATTTATTTAAAATGTTTATTTTTAAATAATGTAGGCTTATTTTATTTTAACACTCCATCCAAGTTTAACTCTATGGTCAATTTTTTCCATTATGGTTTTAGCTACATTAATAATTCCACCAGTATAGTTGTTAACTTCTAATTCTTGAGTGTCAATCCAAATTTTTTTGTTATGAGAAAATCCATTGAACATTAGTTTAGTTTTTTTTTTAGCATTTGTTTTTAGTCCTACTTTTTACTCATCTGATTTCATTCCCTAAGCTCTGATGTATCATTTGCAAAAACAACTGCATCATCTCTAAAATCTAAATGACTTAAATAATCTCTATTTACTTTTAATTGTTTTCAAGTGAGAAAAGTTTGAACAAAATTAATATTTATTTTATAAACTAAAATATTCTATATATGTCAAATGCGTTGACCGGGAAGGCAGCTATGCTAACCACTAGGCCATCAACGCTTGACTATAAACTAAAATATTATTATTATTAAGACTTATCACTTAAATTTATTTAGAATTAATTTGCATTATAATTAGATAATATTAGTAAATTACTGTCATAATAGAATTAATAATTTTATTTTCAGTTTTTGATTAATTCCATATCTAAGAATTAAATGCAATTATTATTGAAATAATTTTCAGCGAAAAATTATTATAAGAGACTTGAAATTCAATTAATAGTTGTGAAGTGAATTTATATAAATTTTTAAATAACTATAGATCTAAAGCAATTTTGAATTGTGTGTTTGTCCAGTTCTGTATAGTTTTTATATAAGCAATCATATTGTTTTCAAAAAGAGTTTTCTATTTAATTTTACTTTCAAGAAAACAATATATTCATTCAAGCATTTTCAGATTTTAAAAATTGGTATATTACCTCCAGCTTTTTAAAGAATCAGATTATTGATTTTACTTTGAAATATTAATTATTAAATTCTTTAAGCATTACTATTGGAAATCAGAAACAATATATCTATGCATTCTCAAGCTATTTCCAGTTTATTGGGTTCATTTTTTCTATGTACATTAAAAAAAATAGATCAATTTCTGTTTATCATTATGTTTTAAAACAGAGTAAACAGATATGTCTCTAGTGGTTATTGTGTAAGGTTTGTTATATAATAAATTATTAAATAAAAAAAGGTAAAAATGATCAATAAGGGGAATAGTTTAGCTGTTTATTGATTGTTTTTAACACTTAATGACTTTAAAAATCGTGAATAGAAGTTTATCCAAAATTATTTTACTTATACATGGTGTTTATGAATTACTTTGTAATAAATCTTAATAATACTATAGGAGATCTATGAAAACAGTTTATGGCAATTAACAGTTATTTTTAACTAACATCTTAACTATTAACTATGAAGTAATAATTACTCCAACTCCTAAATATAAACATGTTTTTGAAATCAACTATGATTTATGCTTATAATAAATAAGGATAAGTATTAGATGGAGTGGGACAGCTATCTTAAAACAATTTTTATTTTTTCAAAAAAGAGTTGTAATTAAGAATTTTAAGTCTAGGGAGCAAAATATTGTAAACAATATCATGATGGCCAACATTAAGTAGACAATTCCTGTTCAGGCAATGTGGGCCTCATTGATAGTTTATCCAAAACACAGATTACTTATTACTGTTTGTCGATATAATTTAATGGAGGTTTTGTGAAATATAAGTATATCACTGATAAATTCTTTACCAAAAAATGACTTGTATCTCACAGATAATATTTTTTACTAAAACAAATTATACACGTTTTTTTTTCTTCCAGGAAGTGAAATTAGTTCTGCATATGCTTGACGGTAATTGTCATCTAAATCAGCGTTTCTCAACCTTTGGGTCGCGTTAAATGTTTAATGGGTCGCGATTATGCACCAAGAAATAAAAACATAAATATCTGATAGCAAATTTTTTTTTTACATTTTAAGAAAATATTAGTATTAATAAAAAAAATTAGTAAGTAATATTAAACTATGCTTTGTGTAGTTTTCTCATATACGCTATATATTACATACATTGATATAGGTATATATTAAGCCTGTATTTCAGTTATTACATAGTAGAGATGTCTGCCCATCCCTTGTATATGAATATTAAATGGATTACCTGTACATGAGGGGTCAGATTGACTTTAGGTCAACATGGTTGTGACGAAAATCTATCCTTTGAGCGTTCCATCATCAGATTTTCAATTGGATGGATGGTTGAAAAGTTGGAGTGTGGAGTGGATTGAAGCCTATCCATTAAAGTATGAAGATTGGCTATCTTAATATATATCTGCGCACTTATTGCATATATATGTAGAGATGATAATCTGGACCAACTGATGATTGCTGGTTTAGCATGAAATACGTATATTGGTGATTATTTATCTTTTCGACAATGTGTTCAAGTTTATCATTGTTTGAGATAGAGTGGATAGTGGTGGGTGGTATGAAAGTCTGTGCTCATATACCTTATATATTACATACATTGATACAGGTATATAATAAGCCTGTATTTCAATTATCAAATTCAATTGTAAATTTTTACTTAAATAATCATAGTGTTAAATTTCGCGGTTATGTTCAAAATGTAATTGTTCAAAAATTTGTAATTTTTGCTTGTATCTATAGCTTTGAAAATGAAGGCATAGCTCCTTCGAAAAGCACTTTAGAAATAAATAATTAGAATAATAATATATATTTGAGTTTGTGTGGCGATATTACCATAGAATATCTGACTTTATTACATATATAAACCACATATTTCGTTATTTAACAGTTACATAAAACCTTATTTGAAAAGAAAACATTTTTTTTTTTTTGGTAATTAACCAAATGTGTTAAGCTTTTAAATTAAAAATGTGTAGTTTAACTTTGACTCAACTTTTAATTTACAAATTATTTGTTCATTATAAATATTATCAAATTGATCCGAATATATACATATATAAAGTACCCGTGATGATGTAATATCTCTTTTATTTTATATTATAATTTATGTAATAATCATTTGGGTCGCAGCACTATTTCAATGAAGTCTATTGGGTCGTGCGGCAAAAAGGTTTAGAAACGCTAATCTAAATCATTGCTTATTAAAATATGTTTTTTTTTTTTTTTTGCCTTAACTAAATGCGTATATAGCTTTCAAAACTATGCTTAATTTTATTATAATATTATGAGAAAAAATGAAATTAATTTATCTTTCTTAGTAATTTTTTTTATATATTAATTTTCGTGATAGTTGAACAAAATAATTATCGTTAATTCTAATTAATAAATTGAATAAGTCGGAATTTTATTGGAAACTTGTTAAATTTTCTATATAAAGACAATTTCAAGATACAAATAAATTTAAAAAAATGAAACGTTTTTTTTTTTTTTAATATTAGAAATAATCAATTTTATCATATTCAATTTTATAAATTGTTATAGTTATAACTATGTAAAAAAGAAATATGGCAAAATGTTTTATCAATCAGTAGCAACTTATGATGAGTAATGTTTTTCTTTTCTCTTTTATTTTTCTTCTGTCTATAATAGCTTATTTGTGATTATTTACCTTTTACGATTTAAACATGTACGTGTAAATTTAAATATACATTCGAAATTTTGAGAAAACTGCGTTCATTATAAAAAAATAAATACATTTACCAGTCAATATTATTCAATCTCATGTTTTAATTTATGTCTTTATTACTTGTTATTTACCATTGTCAAACTCACTCCACTCACAACTTTGACACCATCCACCTCAGATAAATACATTAATGATTATTACTAATCATTTACTAAACTAAAAAATTATCTCTAGCACAGATATAAACTTTAAACCTCAGTAAAAGATTAATATATCTGATTTTTAAATTTTTTAAAAAACATACACACACATGGAGTTATTCGCCTTTCTCTTTCCCATGTATAAAATCTTTATAGATATATTAAACATCCTCCATACTTTCCCATTCTTTTTAAATTCATATACATACCAATACAATAAAAGACAAATGACCCCCAATATGCATTTCATGCTGAATCAGCACTCATCAGTTGGCCCAGGTCACTATCTCTTATATATCCCTATTATATGAAAAGCATTTATCTATAGTAAATTGTTACATTTTTATTTACCACTGTCAAACTCACTCCACTCACAACTTTGACAGCATCCACCTCAGATAAGTACAATAATGATTATTACTAATCATTTTCCAAACTAGAGATTATTTTTATAATTATACAGCTTACTAGGAATGGTTCCATCATATGAATGTCATTACCTTTGGCAAATGACTACAGTAAAGTCAACGTATATTAACAGGCCTGCTAAAATATCTTTATGCAAGATACCTATAATTCTATAAACAGAGCCAGCCTGAGGGTAGTGCAGCAACCCAAGACCTCACCTTTACCAAGGTTCTGGGCATGCATGATCTATGTATTTTGTAAAAAATCAAAAAAATAAAACATTTTATTACATGCTAAATGAAAATGTTTTCTTTTTTTGTTGTTGCCAAATCTCTATAAATTTGTAGGTCGTATACAATGAATATCATATATAAAGTAATACATTTATAGAAGCACTGATTATGTGGCAATACAGATTTCTCAGTTATGTTATTTACCTAAATATCTAACAATATTTTGGTCATGCTAATGTGAAATCAACATCTCTTCATTAGCATTTTTATGCATTGAATCAGAATTTGCAAAAAAAAAAAAGATAAATTATAATGATGTTATCAGAAAATAAAAAAATATATACTTTTTTGCATTATATGTTATTTTGTTTTTTCAAATATTGATTCAAAATCATATTTATGACAAATAAATAATTATTTATACAGTATAAGTACCAATTTGTGCAATTTTAATATATCTACATTTATAAGTAAGATATTTTTTTTATTTTTAAATATCTGTTTTTAATCATATGAAAAAGATTCTCCTCTTTTGTGCCCATGAAATAAAGTTAGTTACTTAAAACAAAATGAATTTTATAACATTTTGTTTAGTAAAATATTAAAAAAAATCTATAATTCGTTATATTCTTACCTTCTTATTTACATATTAACTCTCCTGATTTTGGTGGCTGCAATGTGATAAATAATGATTACTTTTAACTAAGACTACTCTAACCAATATATTAATTAATTAAAAAATAACTCTTGTGTTTTACTTTGTTTTATTCAGAATCTTTCATGCATAACTTATGTTTTCTATTAACAAAGTTAGCCTCTCAAGTATATATTCAATAATAGAATATTTATACTACTTCATGAACTAATTTTTTGTATGCTTGTTATTTCAATATAATAACTTAGTCACACTATAACATCAGGTATCTATCATTTTAAGGGTTTACATTATATTTACTTTAGGGAAAAAATTCACAAATTGTTTATTCAATAAATTTTTAGAAGCTATTATACAACACCTTGCATTTGCTTTTGTTTAATGATAGATTATACAAACTAAAAAGAAATCAAACACTTGGTTTCTTCCATTGATGAGTGCTGGTTCAGCATGAAATATATTTATTATAGATCATTTATTTTTTTACATGTATGTGTCATTATATTAATTATATGAGATGGTGTGATCACCTGATGGTAGCTTGAAAGTTTGTGTTCAAATCCCTTTTAATTATATCGGTATTACAGAATAGATAAAGAATTTTGCAGGCACTTTCCTAACAGAGTGGTTATAAGTGATTCTACAGGTATTAAATGATAATATTCTAATGAAATGTGCACAAAAACATCTTTTTTAAAAAAATAGTTTTTACTAAATTAGTTTTCCTTAGATTTGGATCATCATGGACTGGGTCATTTTAATGATTCACTTATGAATTTCAATGAAATAATTAAATTTCACAACAGTTCAAATCCAATAAAAAGTAAATTAGAAATGCATATAAGAAAATTATATTGTTATTTTAAAAAAAGATAATATTAGGATTAAAAAAAAAAAGATAATATTGGTGTTAAAAAAAGTACATGATTTTATCAGATTCAATTCCCAAGCCTCATCTTTCATGTTCTGATATTCTAAGACTACAGCCCTAACAATACATGACAGAATAGTTTATAAAATATGACTGATAAACTAAATTACCTATTTAATGCACTGTACAGGCTTAAACCCACCTGCACATATAATGTAATATATAAGGGATTCGAACTCAGACTTTCACACGACCCTCAACCCTACATGCCATCTCATATTGTTGACTCACCTGATTACACACATGTTGAAAACATGTATGTGATCAGGAGGATTAGAAATATGTGTGTGATCAGGTGGGGCAGCAATATGAGATGGCATGGAGAGTTGAAAGTTGTGTGAAAGTCTGAGTTCGAATCCCTTATATATTAAATTATTTATACATAATTATTATGAGATAATGTTTTAAATAAATACATTTTAAAATAAATTATTAATAGTAATGTGTCATTATTTTCGTAAATTAGGATATTTAAATAAAGGTAATTTGGAAATCGAAGTTTTTTATTTACATATAAATTTTATTAATTGTTGCCGCAAAATGGTGCAGATCTGAATGGTTTAGTTGCAATAATAGACAATATAATGTTTACTATTATCGAAACACTTGTCTCAAGTCTAAGTAAAAAGTATTTCTCTTATGTTTAAATAAAAAATATTTGCGATTAGAACATATTATTAATAATGGAGTAATTTACAAATCTAAACATTTTCATTTACATATAAATTTTATTATTTATTAAGGCAAATTGATTCCTGTCTGTTTGATATAGCTGCAGGATAGAGTGTATAATATTTAATATATTTTGAATAATTTAAATAAAAAAGCAATCCCTTGTACTTAAATAAAAAATATTTACAATAGGAATGTGTTTCTACCAATGGAGTAATTGATAAATCTAAGCATTTTTAAATTAGTACATGCTTTTAATAGTTGAATAATTTATAAATCTAAGCATTTTATTTGCATATAATTTTTATTAATTATCACTGCAATTTGGCACCCACATTAATAAAGTGGCTTTGTGTTGTTTACAATTTGCATACCCACATGTAGCAGCCCTATATATTAAAGTATACATATAATGTGGAAATAGCAGTTAATTAATAAAACAGTTGATGTCAAATACTGTCAATAATTATTTTTAAAAATCAATCAGACCGAAATATATTAAAAAGCCTTTATGTTTAATTTTTTTTTACTTCAACAATTTTATGAACTATAAGTAAAAGTTGATATTTATAGTAAATCTTTATAAAAATGAATGTAGGCGCTATTTGTTTACATGTTTGAAAAAAAAAAAAAAGCCTCTCACATGGTTAAAATCTTATATAGATGATATATATGTATATATAATCTTATAATTGAATATTTATAAATACAGTAATTAGATATATTTATCCACTTAGGAGTGCTTTCGACTATCCCCGTAGTCTACTAAATGGGATGGTCAAGTTTTTATATGAGAGATGCAAAAAGCAAAATGAAAACATTCAGTAAATTGCAGTGTATGGATAATAAAAGAATAGCCAAAATAGTATTTATTTGGGTTACAAGTAAAGGGCAGGCAACAAGATGGGTGACAAAGGTAATGTGGTATGCAGAAGATCTGAATAAAGAATTTATATCAGTATACTTGTACAAAAGGTGGGATGATTGTGTTAGGAGGATTGTTGAGTGTTATAGTGGTAAGGAATGGAATAAAAGAATAGATGCATTAATAAAGAATAGGGAGTTGGAGAGATGGAGAACTAGTATGGAGAATAAAAAGAGTTTAAATATATATAGAAGTAAAAGGAACATTGGATGCAAGTTAATTTATGATAATAGCAAGGAAAGTAGTTTATGGTTTAAGGCTCGAATAGGATCTTTAGCAACAAGGGAATATACACACAAATGGAAAAATATGGGTAATTTAGTCTGAAAGTTGTGTAAGGAAGGCATAGAAAATAATAGGCATCTGTTAATTCAATGTAAATGCTTGAAAGCAGAAAGGGTACAAATAATGAAGTTATGTAAGAATAAATATGAACAAAGTGATTATACAAAAAGTGGGTTATTGGTTTTTATGTTGGATTTGGGAAAAGATAAGGGGGAATTAGATATAAAAACCATGGAGTTGACAAAGATTATGCTTGAATATCCTAGCACCTCACTGAGGAAGCCAGTAGCAGAAACCGGTCTGGGGTCAGGGATATTCTGCAAAGCTTGTTAAGAACTTATTTGTGAGCTCTATATATAACATTCTTCTCATTGTCACTCTTCTTAGTGTCACTGTGTAATTTATCACTAGTGTTGCATTTTGATATGTTTATAGACTTCAGAATATACAATACTCCAAATCTACATTGTTATGTTTCAAAACTTTAATCATCTGAAAATGCTTATAGAGTAAAATATTTTTCATAATCCACAAATCCAAAGAATAATGTATTACCTTGGAGACATTGTTTTTTACTACATTTTTGACAAAAATAAAATGAGTGTGATCTACTGTGCGGAAATCTCTTTTAAATCCAGCCAGTTAATTTGATTGGTCCAAATGCAAAGTTTTTTTTTTTTTTTTTGTAGAAGAATTGTAATGATTTTAGCAAAGATCTTATATAGAATTGATAGAAAATTAATAAGTCATTAATTTTAATATATTCTTTTTCATCTTTGCTAAATATCAAATTGCTCCTACAATCTTGTAACTATCTTTATTTCTTCGTCTGCTTATTTTGAGATATTAATAATAATGTCATTATTTTCTGGAGCTATTCCATTTTTCATAGATTTAATTCTAAATCTTATCTCTTCATTCTGATGTAATTTTTGAGGCTACTTTTTGTGTTCATTATTTTTATATAAATATTCATAGAAATTTTCTAATATGGAATCAAAGTTAGAAAACTGATTAACTTTGTCATGAAAAATAAATTATCAAACAAAGAAGGCTATAAACTATAAATGAATAAAAACTGCTATTATAGATGCCAATAAAGACAAGATTTCAGACCCTTTCTGAAAAGCAGACTTAGAAAGCTGATTAATACTATGAAAAAAAAATCTAAATGAGGAAGTAGAAATAAAGTGACGTCTATTACCATAAGTTTATTTAGCGTTCACTGTGATGGTAGAAAACAATTAGAATTAAAGGGGAAAAATTCAAGATAGAAGTCTGAAGTAAGCTGATTTTAAAAAGTTTATCTTTATTTATGCTTTTAAAAGATCAATTTTATTTTTGATTATTAAACAGAAAGTAGAATTAAAACGTACTGCTAAGAAAAAAATATTTTTTATGCAAAAAAGCAGAAGTTCTGAATCAGATATGGATAAATCAATCTGTGCATTTCTATTGGAAATATGTTCCTTACAATTGCATTATATGCTTTTAAAAGATTGATTTTAGTTTCCACTAAAATCAAATTGTTCAATATTTATAGTAATCACTTCTATATGTATTTTTATATTTTTGACTATGCATTATATTTTACTTATTTAAATGGTTGTTTTAAATGGTAATTATGCTGTAGGATGTGATCCTATAACAGGTTACTCCTAAACATATATATTTCAATGCAAGCTACAAATGACTTTCTAGAGCCAATTATATTTAGTATAATTGAATCTACTGTATTAAAAATAGACAACAACTTATTAGTTCTTAGTTGATGCCCAGTAAGTATTATGCAATCAGGTCATCTTATGGTGCTGTATAATTTATATGTTAAACTGTACAATTTTCTGTAGGTATACCAGGGAACATTAGTATAACTTTAGATAATAATATATACTTCACTCATTTTATTGAAAATAGTTCATGGAAAGCCATTCAAGTACACATAACTATATTAGAAAATTAAGCATAATGTAAATTATAATCTTACTAATACATATGTATACGTGACTTATACGAACATCAGTAATAAATCATCTCTCGAATTAGTTATATAAAATTTTATGAGAAAAGAAATAATAATTTAAGAAGCGTTAAAATTAGTAATAACATAAATTGTCATTTTTCTTTTTTAAAAAAATCCTGGCGTGATGGATATAAAATAAATTTTATTTTAAAATATATATATATATTGAATTCTTTTGTTTTTTAGAAACTAGATGAATTTACATAATCTTTCATATTTATTTATGATTTATATACAGTTGTATATTTCTTTAAAAACAATTATTTGAAGAAAAAAAAGTGTTTTTATTTTAAAATAATATTTATTATTTATATATTTATATAAATCACTGTTTAAACAGAATTTGAATAATTTTTTAAAATTAGTATGCGTTGAGGGGGAGGGGAGGCAAACCGCCGCCGCGGGGGGAGGGGGTGGGGGGGGGCAGGGCGGGGGGGCCCCGCGCCCCGGGGGAAAAGAAAAAAAAAAAAAAAAAAAAAAGGTTAAAGGTTTATAATGTTAAAAAATATAAAATGTTTATGTAAAAATAATCTTGAGTTTTTAATTTTTTAAACTGCTAAAAAAATAATTCATATATAAGCTGTATTTCTATAAAATGGTTGTGATACCTGTTATAACAGAACTACTTGAATCAAGCATTGTCGTTGTTCAACCATCAAAGATCACAAAGCTGTTTTTCACAGAGGTCTCCATACAGTAGCGCCACTCAGTGCAAGCCAGAGTAATCAATGGATGCAAAAAAGTTTGTGCATAAAAACCCTACTTAGTGCCTACTAATCCAATATCTCCAGACTAGCCTTGCTGATGAAAACCACAAGCTAGAAACTAATCTGAGAATATTGGATGAGTTGGCACTAGATAGGGATTTTATGCACAAACCTTCCTGCATCCATTAATTACTCTAGATTGCACTGAGTGGCACTACTGTATGGATAGTTTTGCCTTTGTGAGCTATGGTTGTTCTATGAGAAAAATTTATAACATTCAGATAACTTATGGAAAAAAAATTCAAGTACAGTAATCTCAAAAGTCTGTGTAGAATGTTGATTCTTAAACCTGTTGATTAAGAATATTTGTTCAAAGTTTGATAAATTTAAATCAATTAAATAAGAGAATAATGGAGGATGTGTAACATCAACTTTATATTTTTCAAATTAACATTTCTTGGAACATTACCACCTTGGAAGTTAACAGTACAGTCTTGAAAAATTGTTTGAATTTATTTATTATACCTGAACTGCCATAATGTTAAAATAATCTGGAGCTATGACATATCCAATCAGAATAATAATTGACCGAAAACAAATCATGATATAACTGCTTCAAATTATGACATTTTATAATTAAGACAAAACATTCTGATTGATGTGCTTTTAAAAAAATCATCATTAGATATCAATTCTTTATGTGTTTGGAAAAAGTATAAATATTAATTCATTCTTGGTTTAGCATTCACATTATAAAACAGTGACATTAAATGGCAATTTAGTTTAAATGCTTTTCTTGTGACTCATGACACTGTGTTGTTTATACACTTTGGAATGTTAGATATTTACTATAATACACCATATACTCCTTAAATTACACTGTACAATGCAGTTAACATAATATTTATTTTATTTCCTTTCTTACAGTTTCAACTGTCCAGCAGTCATCATCATAGCTTTTATCTCAGTACTCTTTCTCTTATAACTGAAACAATTTCCAAAATCTTACAGTTTCAACTGTCCAGCTGTCATCATCATAGCTTTTATCTCAGTACTCTTTCTCTTATAACTGAAACAATTTCCAAAATCTTACAGTTTCAACTGTCCAGCAGTCATCATCAGAGCTTTTATCTCAGTACTCTTTCTCTTATAACTGAAACAATTTCAAAAAATTTTTGAAATTGTTATAAGAGAAAGAGTACTGAAATAAAAGCTCTGATGATGACTGCTGGACAGTTGAAACTGTAAGAAAGGAAATAAAATAAATCTTATGTTAACTGCATTGTACAGTGTAATTTAAGGAGTATATGGTGTATTATAGTATATATAATTAAGCAATTCAAATAAGAAGTGGAATAAAATGTTAGATATTGTGTTAATATCTCCAGTAATTTTTTACAGTTGTGGTTTTGTGTATTTTGTTTAACTTTTTTTTAAAAAAATTCATAGATGCTATTGATAAACATTGATTTTCTATCTTCAGTATATTTGGTTATCAGTGCTTTAATTTAATTAATGAAGCATTAAAAATGTAACCCCTTGAAATTTACAAGTTTTATATGAAATAAAATGTCAGATTTCTTAGACATTATATTTAAACTACAATTTTTAAGGATTCCATTGAAATATATTGATAAAAGGTAGCAATAAAATGTAACCTCCTATTGTTTTGATTTTTACCAATACATCCATCCTCTCTTCTGAACTCTATTGTATTGTAACTTTCTGTCAGAGTAGAAAGTTTGATCATTTTATCTCAATGTGAACACATTTGGGCTCCTAAGTAATTCACAGCAGGGGTGCAAAACTTATTTTTATTTATGAACCCTTTTCTTGGACACTTTCTACATGAAACACTTTCTTATAATTTTTATGTGACTCCTAATATATTTTGATATTTAAGAAATAATAATTTTAATACATGTACATATAATTTATATTTATATAAGTATATGTAATTTTATGTATACCATAGTGTCAAAAAAATAATGAAAATAGAATATTAATAAATTTAATTAAAATAATGTTAAAACTTGTACTTATAGAATTCATAGGATCTTGTACATTGGGATTATATTAGCGATGGAGAGCTATAAATTATATTCTGAATCTGATTATAATCAATATTTTATTTTAATAGCAAACTAATTTTGAAAAGCCAGTTTTGCATAAGTATGTTGATGCAAATTGAATTGAAAGCGTTATTGTGTTTTTCTTCAGTTCAGAATAATTGTTTCAAATCAATAGCTAAATTTCTCACAAGTCAGTAACTTAAGTGATCAAGGTTTTGCCACTGAAAAGACAATTAATTATTATTTTTCATTTAAAAAGATGTTACAATTAAAATATCAGCTACATATTTATTAATATGAAGATGCCATAATCAAATTAAGTAATTAATAATAGTAAAAAACTGTATCCAAATGAACATAATACAGAATTTGAAAGCTTAAGGAGAACACACCGGATTGTCATCAAGTTTTAAAATGCAATTGGCATTTAATATTGCATTTTCAGACTTGTTTATTTAATCTGGAAGGGGTGGAAATTAAATGTTGGAGAAGGTGCACAATATGCATCCCTGCAACTATTGCTAGGTGAAAAATAAGATGCATTATTATATTTATATTTTTACTTTTAAACAGAAGTATATATTTTTATTGCCATGCATAAAGCTTTTGAGAATTCCATGATTTCCAAAAGTTCTTCACCAACCTCTACAGCGATCATGACTTTCATGCATTATCAATTTAGAGATATCAAACACTTGAATCTTCACTCCCATATTGATAGCTCCATACCTTTCATTATATCATCCCACATAAGGTAGAGACTGGTTTGTATCTGCCTTTAACATCTTGTGGAAAGAGAACAATCATATATATCTTTTAGATAATTCCTTAGCTTTACTTTGTCATATGCATTTTATGAATATCCCTCAAAGTTTAGATGAACTAGAGATATCAAACACCCAAAACCTTTTGCTAATGTTGATAGTTCATAGCTCAAACCTTTTAAAATCCAAAAACCTAAAAAAAAGATCTATCTTCTAACTGACTATTTTGGTTATTTTACTGAATAATAATTTCATAATCAGAAATTGGTTAAAGAATATGTAATTCTTATTATATATTTTTATTTAAATATACAAAGTAATCTATATATATATATATATATATATTAAGTAATATATATATATATATATATATATATTAAGTTTTAATGTAAATTAATATTTATATAGAGTTTAAATATAACATTTTTATAATATTATTGTACCGAGTATACTTTAGACATTTTCACATCATATTTGTGGTCAGCCATACTAAGTTTTACATTGTAAACTTCAACTGAACCCTGTACTAAGAGATAAACATCAGCAGCAGTAGTATGTTGTCTTAAATTTTATATTCTCATAAAACTCTGAGCCATAATTTTATCAGACACTTTATATCATGAACTTGTATCCCATCTATAAAAGTAAAAAAGTTCTATCATATGTAATTCCGCATCTATTCTAAATAATATAAAAGTATAGTGATAGTACAATATTTGTTTCTGTAATTTGTTCCACACTTGTTTAAACAAAATATCAATTTTTTGAAACTTACATTTAAAACATAGTTATATGATAATTAAAGCACTAAACATCACATGATCACCATTTCTTATGGTTACACAAGCTGTTAAATCAAAGACAAAACCTTCTACAAAGTAAAGGCCACCCAGTATAAGCCAGAGTAATCAATTGATGCAAGATGATTTGGGCATAAAATCCCTATGTATTACCCATTCATGCAATATCCTTGAACTAGTTTCTAGTTTATGGATTTCATCAAATATGTAGCTGATGAAATGGGTTTAGATCTATATGCATGTACAAGTGAATGAGCTTGGATTGAAAACATTATGTTTTCATTTCACTGAAGAAAGCCACAAGCTAGAAACCAGTCTGGTGATATTGGATGAGTAAGCAATAGACAAGGATTTTTTGCACAAACGTTCTTGCATTCATTGATTATTTTGACTTGCACTGGATAGCACTATTATATGGACAGTTTTGCCTTTGTTATATGATAATTCTTAATACATTTTGAACTATTGCTTTTTTAAACAGAAATAAATGTTACTTGGGTAAAATAAACGTTCACAAAATAAATCAAACCAGGGAATATAATGGTGAGTAATTTTATCCCAGCTTTCAGAAGTTTAAATTGTTGAACCAATCTTAAAAGAGTTTAATAATAAAAATTAAATATCGTAAATACAATTTTTCCCCCTTAGATTTGTTTAATCAAATAAACCACAGTAAAATAATTAATTGTTTTGGATCATGATTCTTTTGTAGTTATTATCTTGAATGTAAAGTTCTGATTTCACATAATATATTTATAATAATCTTTACATGTATGCTTGCATGTAGTATGGATATGTATTTATGAATAGATAAATGCATTCTCCCATTTGAATGCAACCTATGTATGGTTAAATTTTTTTAATGAAATAAAATTTGAATATATAGATGAGATGAATTTTTAGAAGTAACCTTTTCTCAGTGCCATCTTATATTGTTGACCCATCTGATCACACACATGCTGAAAAGATAAATAATTACCAATATCCATATTTTGTGCTAAACCAGTACTCATTAGTTGGTCCAGATTATCATCTCCACACATATATACAATCAGTACTCAGCTTTATATTAAGATAGCCAATTTTTATATTTGAATGGACAGGCTTCAAACTACTCTAACTCACAACTATTCCACCTTCAATTTCATTGAAAATCTGATGGTGGAATGTTCAAAGGCTTAGTTGTGGATTAGAGTAGTTTGAAGCCTGTCCATTATAGTATGAAGATTGGCTATCTTAGTATAAAGCTGAGTACTGATTGTGTATATGTGTGGAGATGATAATCTGGACCAATTGATGAGGGTTGGTTTAGCATGAAATGCATATATTGGTGATTATTTATCTTTTCAACATGTGTGTGATCAGGTATTAGCAATATAAGATGGCACTTAGAGTTGTGGGTCATGTGAAAGTCTGAGTTCGAATACCACATATTATACACATATAAATGCAGGTATTAAGCCTGTGCAATGTAGAAGTAACCTTTTCTAAAAATGAGACATTTCATGTTTATAAACAATTATTGTATCTTTTGCTTAAGAATAAATATTTCGAAATTGAATGTTTGTTGTACTATTTTATCTTAAAAATATAATTTGCCATACCAGAAATGTTAAACACAGAATTGATTTAAAACACATGTGTTTTTGTATTTAATGTATTAAAGACTCATGTAGCTGAATTTTGAATCTGAAAGATAGAAAAGGGTTTGTTTGATTATTATATAACAATAACTTAATTGTATAATATTGTAATCATAATTCGTTTATTTTTATAAGAGATGACTTTTCCAGGATTCCTAATAATTGCAGTTTGAACATAATCTTTATCAAATATTCCATTGAAATATTGATGGAAATATAATAAAGAAATTCACTGATTATTTTTATTATTTTATTGAATAATAATATTTTCATAATCGTAATCTGAATAAAAAAGATCTATTTGGATTAAAAATGCATTGATATATGTAATATGTGTGTGTGTTGTTATTAATTTTTTATCTGTTAAATGACAATGTAATTAAATTATAGAATCTACTACAAAGTGATAATACTTGATCATCATCAACAGTAGTTTGCCATTGGTTGCCATCTTACTTTTAGAGCTACATGAAACATTTTAAGGCGTTCTTATATCATTAGGATGCTTCCAGATATAATTATATACATTTAAAATTAATAATCTGGCAACTGACTTTTCAAAAGTATTTAAATCTGGATAATGTTATAAGAAATCTTTCAAATTTCTTTAACTCACAAGTTTATTATGTTAATATATGCCATAATTTTTTATTTCTTCATGAATACACATATGATTAATTTGTTAACTAGTAATTTCTCTCTCTTCTTTTGAAAGACACTAGTGAGAAATTGGTCATATCTGCAACATTTTATTTTTACAGTTGAACCATTATTTTGTATCATATATTCACAATCTTTATATTATTTATTACAAATATAAGCTTACAAATGAAAGACATTCCAAAAATTAATATTTAAGATTTGCAACGTAGAAAAATAAAGTATATTAAAATGAATACATAATATTAACAACGGCTCTCTTTTTATTGGCTCATAATCTTGTTTATTAAAAAAAATTACTGAGCAAAATATTTTTTACTTGCATTTCATTCTTAAAATGGAAATGAATTTTAGTTGAGGCATTATAAAAGAATGAAAATATATTTGAAAATAAACCTTACACCTCTTTTAAAAATTAAAAAAAATTCTCCACTGGCTTTTATGAAAGCAAATGTTATTAGCTGGTAAAAACAACTTCCACTTTAATTGTAAATATGTTTTACAATTTGTCTTCTTATATATAGAGCTCGAAAATAAGCTTTTAACAAGCTTTGCAAAATATCCCCAAACCCAGGCCGATTTCTACTACTGGCATCATCAGTGAGGGGGGAGGGCATTCAAGCATTAGATTAAAAATACAAGGACAAACCCAGCACATACATTAGATAATGTTCTGGGTTTGTCCTGGTATTTTTAATCTAATGTTTGAATATCCTAGCACCTCACTAATGATGCCAGTAGCAGAAATTGGTCTACAAAACTTGTTAAGAGCTTATTTGCAAACTCTATATATAACATTTGTAATACAAGCTTATTAAATTAGGTCATGTGACATCTGACTTTATTTTTTTTTTAATTTGTCTTCTTAAAAACACACATTTGAAAATAAAATATAGCTGCCATCAAATATTTTTTTAATTTAAAATAAATATACAAATATATTGCATAAATAAGCTTAAATATGTAAATAAATTACTAAACATAATTTTTTTTTTGGAAATATTAAAACATACACATGCATTCTAGAATTACTTTAAGTCTAAATAATCTACCAATTAGTGATGCTGTCTATTTCTTTGTGTAATAATGCAATCAATCAGGCATTGATGACTTGCTTTTGAATTTAAATTTAAGTGATATTTATGAGATCTATATGATACTAACATTTTTAGATTTTTTTTAGCTAAATATTTTAAACAGTAATTTCTACACACACATAAAAATGTATTGGCAATCTAATGTTATTGATAACTGCAAAATAGTGAAGAAAAATTGAAGCAATAATGGTACCATTGTAATGCTTCAAAATACTTCAAAATAAGTAATTTTTACTAAGGCTGTAAACCTCAAGAATATGCACATGAAAATGTGAAGGTAGAGATCTCTACAGGTCTTAACCACAAGCATACACTTTGGAAAAAAAAAGGGAACCCTTCTTTACTTCAACCTACTTTTTATATAAATAGGTGAAACTGAAGTGGTTAGATTCTTACAAAGTGTAAGCTTGTGGTTAAGACCTGTAGAGGTCCCTACCTTTGCATTTTCACATGCATATTTGAGGTTTACAGCCTTAGTAAATATTACTTATGTAATCAATGTGCATTTAAATAAATTTATAATTAAGTAATTTTGTAGCTATTGTTAAGAAATATGTTAAAAAAAAATAATAAAGACAGTACAGTAAACAAAAATTAATAAATATATTATTCCAAAAATAAACTTTATTTACACTATAAATCATATATATAAATAAATAAAAAAAAAATTCATTAGATAACATCAATAAGTGAGTAATTTATATGAACACCATGTTTCTAATTTATCATTTTTAATTTGTCTAATTGTTTTATTTAATGCATGATTTTCCTTTTTTCATAAAGTATAAGAGCTGATAAATATTTTTCATTAAATTTCTAAAAAAATATGTAACTGATGGAATGCCAAACACACTTTTATAAAAATGGTTAAAAATATTATTATACACAAAAAAATCAAAAAAAATTTTAGATGAATTTTTATATAAGGTCACTTCTAACATAATGTTACATCATTCTGAAGTTGGATACCAGAAGTCAGAATGAATTTGATTTGTGTTTAACTAGTGGATTGATCATAGAGGACATAACTAGCAAGTTTATTAAATAATTCTAGAAATGCTAACTTGTAAATGATTATTATGATACATGAAAATAAAGTTACTATTTCATAAATATTATTATATGTATATGTAAATATTATTATAATATTATTTTTCATTTAGTAATCAAATAAGCAATCACATTTGAGAGATAAATTGAAAAATGTTTTCCATCTAACATCATTTAGATTCATTTTCCATTGATGACAAAATACTCATTGAGACATTATAGACTACTAAAAATCTCTTTTATACTATATATCACAAGTAATGTTTTTGCCAACATTATATTACAAATGAACTAGACTTAGAAATGATTTTCTAATCATTTTTAAGACCTTGCACAATATTTAATTGAAAAAACTATATCATCATTAGATATAATTTTCATTACAATGTTTTAAAAACTTACTTTTATAATATCTTTTAAATGAGAAAAATGAAAGCAATCATACTTTCAAATATTCACAGTAGATTAATCTATCTAGTAAGAAGCAAAATTTATTTATTGTAAATTATATTAATTTAACTGTCTTTAATACTTTGTAATTGTTATGTTTATATTCATAACTGTTTATATAAACTACCTTCAACTGAGAATAAAAATTAATTTTAAATTGTTCTCTGTTGTTTGTTTTGTGACAGTAGTAAATAGTTATAGTTTTTTTATAAACAAAGGCAAAACTCTCCATACAGCAGTGCCACCCTGTGCCAAACAGAGTAATCAATGGATGCCAGAAGGCTTGTGCATAAAATCCCTATCTAGTGCCTACTCATCCAATATCAGACTAGTTTTTGGCTTGTGGCCATCATCAGTGAGGAGCCTTGGATCTGAGAGCACTGCACCTAGATCTTAGGATCTAATGCAATCCTCCAGCAGCCACATTTTAACTCTACTTTACTACAAAACTATGAGAATGAAATTGAAAATACAATAATATTTTCAATCTAAGCTCAATAGCTTATATAGTCATATGGGTCTGAACTCAATTCAGCACCCATACATTTTGGTGTCTTTGGCTCCTAAACAACCATAGCCACCACTATCCTATTAGGCAGGATTGGTGTTAAACCAATAAACATAACATGATCACCATCTCTATATTAGCACATAATTGTTGTAAACAAAGGCAAAACTCTCCATACCATAGTGCCACCCTGTTCCATCAGAGTAATCAATGGATGCCAGAAGGCTTGTGCAGTGCTTTCAGATCCAAGGCTCCTCACTGATGATGGCCACAAGCCAGAAACTAGTCTGGGAATATTGGATGAGTAGGCACTAGATAGGGATTTTATGCACAAGCCTTCTGGCATCCATTGATTACTCTGTTTGGCACAGGATGGCACTACTGTAAGGAGATTTTCCTTTGTTTACAACAATTATGTGCTAGTATAGAGATGGTGATCATGTGATGTTTAGTTTTTTTTTTATTTATAAATGTTACACATGGAAAGAAAAGAAATAAAGTTGAATTACTCCATATGTGTGTGTATGTAATTAAAAAACAGGTGTAATGATCTTTAACTGAGGTTTAACATCTTATATCTGGGATAGGGATAATTTTTAGTTTAATAAATGCTAATTGATAACCTTAATGTATTTATGTAGAGGGAGTCATTATCTTAAAATTATGAATGGAGTAAGTTTGACAATCAAAATATTACAATTTTAATAAATAGTTAATGGTACATTTTTTTATTTCATAATTTTTTTAATAAAATCATTTTCAGACATTATATAAGTCAATTTTAAAGATCTAATTAAAAAAAAAAGTTCAAAGCTTTGTTATATGCATAAAGTTTTATTCTCTTTGTTGTATTCTTTTACAATTATTTACAATTAATTTTAAATGCTTTTAAATTAACTTTCCCAGTCTGTGTATGTTTCTGTTAACAATGAAAAAAAAATCCATTCCCCTTTAAAACTCAACTCACATCCTTTTGCTTCCCAAAAAAACTACTTAGCAACTGGATATTATGTTTGTAGAATAAAGTTTTGTTAATATTGATTTAACTTATACTTAATTGATTCAATTAATTAAAATAATATTTATATATATGTTTAATGTTTATAGAATAACATAGAAAAATGATTGCAATGGAACCATATTGTTAATATTACTCATGAACTAAGATTGTTAAAAGAGACTGATGAAGACAATTATTCTATTTAAATTGAAATCATATTTTATTTATAACTAAAAAGTAAAAAAGTCGAGAGGTCAGCGATGGCTGCTTTACAAGCAGTTGTCTCGGGTTAGTAGGTGCACTTCCCGGCTGATGCTATGACACATGAAAAAAAAAAAGTAAAAAAAATAATATTAAAAAAATTTTTAAAAATATTTTTATAGATGATTATCAAATTGAACAACTATTTTTGATAAAAAAAATTTCAAGAAGTGGCTATTAATTCAAAAATACCATGTCTTTCATAATTACAATATAAACAATGTATTTTACATGAATTATTAATTGAAATGAATACTGTGTCTATATATTTAAAAAATATCTTCATATGTTTCTTCCAAATATTTATTTTTGTATCTTTTCTATTCTTGATATTTTCATTTGGTCAATTAAGGAATGTACAGTGTCATATATTAATTTTCTATTAGTTGTGACTTTTCAAGTACCTAAATGATTATTTAGAAAATTCCCATTAATATGCATGTAGATTTATGTATTTTTATTTACTTGATTGCATTACTTATTTATTTCTAATATGTATACCTACTCTAAACAAGCTAGTGCCTTTCCATTTTTAGGATACTGTATTAATGTTTAATATACATAAGCAAAAAGTATAAACATTTTTTGCCCATAAATTTTGAATTTTTATTTATGTTTATATCTTTATAATTGTTTTTAAATATAAGTTGTAGAATTTACATATTTTTCTTGCTTGTGTAATACTTAATGTGCCTTTCATTCTTCATTTTTTAAAAATTCTTCTCTCTCTCTCTCTTATCATACCATAAATATAATATGCATACATTTTTAAACATGTATGCATAAGTTTAAGTAATTTTTTTAAACATATATATACACACACATACACAATTTTATTATTAAATTGATTGGATTTTAAATATATACATTTAATTTTTATTTTTGATAAAATGCATTTTTTAAATTAAAATGATTTTTAATATTTTGAGATTGAAAAATTAATATCTTTTTAATAATTGATTTCATATGAGGAAATTATTCAAAATGTGTTCATTATTACTATTCATTAGATATTACATTTAGATATACATTTAATTCTTGCTAATATATGGACAAAAATGTAATTTTTGTATATTAAATATGCATTAATTATTCATAGCAAATATTGTAAATTTGTAATTGTATTTAATAGATTCTAATAAATTACCATTTAAATCAATATTTCCTTTATAAATATATATATATATATATAATATATAATTTATAAAGTTGAGGTTTTCTTTGCTCACTTGCTTGAGTTCATTGGATTTCACTTTCTTGACTACTTAATCAGTTTTTGATAGCACAGATTGTTAAATTACTAATCTTTTCTGGAAATTCAAAAATCAGGTTGGAGCAGATATTCTAAAATGCAGTTATTCTAAAATTTTGATTTCTCTTGCATTAAAACTAATAAATATGCAATAAAATATACTATATATGGTTATGTTTTATCATCATAAGTAAAGTAATATATATTAAGGCTATAACCTTAAGACTGGCTGCTCTTGTCTTTTAAAATAAATCTTGTGTTAAGATTTGTACAGGTCCCTACTGTCATTTTTCAGGCACATGGTCTTAAGGTTATAGCCTTAATATATGTTACTTTATGTAATGAGGATGTGCTTTACAAATTTAATTATTTAATTATTACATCATAAATAAATTATAAGGAATAAATTACTTATAAACAAAGCAAAACTCTCCATACAGTATTGCCACTCTGTGCTAACCAGAGTAATCAATGAATGCCAGAAGGCTTGTGCATAAAATCCCTATCTAATGCCTACTCATCCAATATCCCCAGACCAGAAACTAGTCTGGGGATATTGGATAGGGATTTTATGCACAAGCCTTCTGGCATTCATTGATTACTCTGGTTAGCACAGGATGACAATACTGTATGAAGAGTTTTGCTTTGTTTATAAACAGTTATGTGCTAGTATAAGATAGTGATCATGTGATGAATAAATTACTATCACTGTGGTGGGTTTTTTTGGGGGAAAAATTATATTATTTTATTTTACTTGAAAGGCTTGTAACTAAATCTCCAGTTGGCTTCCAAAGCTTTTAGAAAGTTACTCAGAGAGAAAGCAAGGCTTTGTTAAGAGAAAAAATAAATGGTGAAAGATTTTTCAAACATCAAAACTCGCATTCTATTAGTAGTATAGAATATTTTCCAAAAAAGTGCACTTATTATTGATGAAATCATCACATAAATTTTTGACCAGTAGAAAAATCACATTCTAAATTATATGAAAAAATAAAATAACATTGAAGGAAGAAACTTATAAAACTACATGGGTGTATTTTATGCCAAGCAATGTATTAACTTTACCAGTTAATAATCTTAGTTTGAAACTTTTGTTTTAAAGAAAGGATTGAACTTCACCATCATACCAGCAAACAATCTTTATTAGATATAATGACAATTGAGGAAGTCAGTCAAAAATTAACTTTAGAAGAAACAGTAGTATTATACTTCAGAATAAGAAGAACACTGGAAAGACACCAACAATCCAAATCAAACATTATAAATGTTAAAAAAAAAATCTCTAGAACTAGGCAAATTTATAATCATTCTTTTTAATGTTAAAGTCAGTGATACAGTGTAATAAATATTATTATATATATATATATAAGAACACTCTTCACAACAGACCAATATAAAAAGATGGTAAAAATTCTTTATTGTTTACAAAAACAAATCAACAGAGCCTTACTTAAGAAGCATCACAAGAACTTTACTGATTCAGAAAAAAGTAGATTCATATGAATGCTACAATATACTAACTTATGTTCATGCTATTACAGTTGAATGTATTTGAAAAGTTTAAATAGAGTTTGAATTTTTGTGGGACATTAAACAATTAATTTTTGATGATAAAACAATCGAATATATAATTACAAAACTTTCAAGCTAAAACTAAATATACAAATATGCATACATATGTACACACACACACACATACACATACGGAGGGCTTTTTGAAATTAGCACACCCAATTGTGATGCCTATAATCCGAATTTTAAATCCATCCTAGGTCCTGGAAATTTTTTTAGATTTTTATCAAATTGTTCAAAGTTTTTCTTTCAAGTAATTCTGATATTCAGTATTGGTCATTAAATGACTATACAACTTTTTAGTCGGAGAATAAAACAAATATAGAAACTACTCAAACTTTTACTATCGAACAATCGGAAAGCTTAGTGAATAATGCTTCCTGCTTTACTGTTATTGTGTGAGACGTTGCTGAAGAGTGTTTGAACTATATGATATTATTTACAAATTATTTTGTCGCCTAGTCATTTACTAATGCTTAAGAAAATGATTTCAGGAAAATAACATTCAATACTGACCCAGATTGTTAAATAATAATAAAAAAAGTTAAAAAAATATATTGCTGTTTTTTGTTTAAAAGAAAAAAAAACCGTAAGCAATTAAAAAATGTTTTATATTTATTTGATGAATAATATAATATATACTTTTTTATGTTTCAAATGTGAAAATCCTAAAATAAGTTTTTAGCTTTTAAAATTAGAAATAAAAATTAGATATAAATATTTTTTAAAAATAAACCCAATTTTAAATTTTATGCTGAACAATAAAAGTTTTTGTATTGCTTGACTAGTTAACGCGTATTATATAACGGCCGTAATACCTTCCCGTTATGATTAATAATTTACTATTTTTGTCATGCCCATAACATAATTTTTTTTTCGTGTTTTGATATTTAGGGTTATTTTATCAATTTTAATAATAATGCTTATGATTACACATACACTTATATTTAACCATATATATATTACTAGTCATAAATTTAATTTTAAAACGTATACTATTATTATAATCATCGACATCATTTTTGGTAGATCATGTACCGCATCTGTTAAAGATATTTATGAGACGTTTAATATACTAGATGTTTTCCATTAGTATAAATATAGAATGATTCTTGATATTTATTTTAGGAAACTTCATTTGGATACTACATCTTCTGTTGTAAATACTCCTTTATCTACTAAATATCAGCTAGTTTTACCTAATTTTCTTAAAACATCCTGTAGGAAGCAATTTAGTTATAATGGTCCTAAATTATTTAATACGTTTATAAGAGATTGTTCTGTGAATTTAATGAACACTAGTTATTTTATTTTATAAAGCATTTATGGTATTGGTTATATTATGTTAAGCATTAGTTTTATTTTTGTTTTTTAGTTTATATTGTATGTTATGTTGTAATTATTTACTACTGTGATTGAATTTCCAAATGTAATATCTGTGTGATTTTAATATTTTATGTTATATTTATACTTTTTTGTATTTTATTAGTGTTTTTAGTTGTTACATTTAAATTCCTCACTCAAGATTTTTCTTGTATGGAATTTATCTCACTGTATTATACATTTATTGTTTGTTTCATAATGAATAAATAAATAAATTATTATTATTAACATAATAAGTATTTCTTCTTTATTTAATCACATGATTAGACATTATTTTAACTTAAGATTAACGAGCATTTATTTAGTCTTCAGACTTTTAATTATATATATGTTAATTTCAGAATTGTTTGTCGAACCCAAGGAAGTGGTCGAGAATTATCCGGCAATATTAGTATTCGCATTGGCAGTCAAACTAGCTATTCCGTATCAAAGTTCTTTTATTGGGTAAGTTTTTTTATTTTACTTTAGACTAATTATCATATGATTATTTGGCAGTTAGTTATTAAGAAAAGTATTGTGTGTTGAAATTTTTGTGTCTATATACTGAAAAGCTAAAATTTATGTTTTATAAAACAAAGTGTTTCTGGATTTAATTGTGGATAAAATTAGATGTAGCATAAATAATTCATTGTTTTTAAATTTATCCAATTGCAAATATGTTCGGAAATAAAATTACAGCTTCCAAAAATAAAATTCATTGGAAGAATTATTTAATATATTCCAGGAAAAACAAAAATAAAAAGATTAATTATTTAAATAATCGGTACTTAGCAAGAAGACAATTTTATTTTAGAAAGCTTTGAAAAAAATTTTTCTGAATAGAGATAATTTTTTGAAAATTTCCACATCATTAATTAGTGAAACAAATAAAGATTGGTTTCCAATAAGAATCTAAGGTGGTAGCGATAACACTTGTAAATGCAATGTGTCCACTTGTGTTGACATGAAACCAGTTAATAATGGGTTAGGAAGAAAATAAATTGAAAAAAATATATAAAAAATAAGCCAAAATATTTCGTATCATTAATCTATGAAAAACAACCCCCAGAATTGGAAAAAAAAAAACAATCCCGACAAAAGGAAAATCTTTTATTAATAAAACAATAAAATTATTTTGAACAGTAATGACCTATATTCATATCTTCAATATCATTGATCACCAACTACTTTAATAGTTAAAATCGGATCAGAAATTTCATCTAACATATATAATAAATATAATGATGGAAATGCTATAAATACCAACAATAAAAATAGGTAAAAGTGTTCAAATGAACTCGACTCATAATTGGTCTTCTAATAAAAATCTCATTAACTTATTATTTAAAATTAAATAAAATATTCCATATCCAATTAAAATAATTAATGTCAAGCGTTGTTAGCGAGAGGTCAGCGCAGCCGCCTTGCAAGCAAGGTTGTCGCGGGTTCGCCTCTCGGCCGATGCTATGACATATGAAAAAAAAAAAGTTAAAATTAATAATGAATGATCATAAAAAATATCTGCTTTATTAAAAATTTAAATAACTAATGGCATAAAAATTTAACTTGATTAGAATGACAGAAATATATATTCAAGTGTATATCTCAAGAAAAATAATAATACTGAAGAATTTTTATTTGAAAGTCCATGTATTCTGTCTATATTGATGCCATAGAAGAAATAATCTGCATTGATAAAGTTAGTTTCAGCTGTTCATTATCTATCATAAGACTTTTTGGCAATAATTTATTTTTCAGTAAAGTATTGTATACGTTCTCACAACATAATTAAATCATTATAATAATATTATAATTCAAAGAATTCTCTTGAATATGGTGATCACATGACCATGATATTTAACTGCAAATATTTGATGTAGATATTAAAAGTATTAAAAGTAAATGTTGTATATAATCATTTATGTCAGTGTTATATAATTATTTTCTTTAGATAATATAATCCAACATTCTAATCAAAGCTATGACTATTTGACTTTCATTTGGACACATTCATATTATTTTTCACTAATTCTCTATAATTTATTGAATGAAAATCAATATGTTATATATTGTACAAAGGAAACAAGTATAAAATATAAGCTAATACATGTGTAAAAAAAAGATAATCAAGCAAGATGAATATGTTATATATATTAATGAATTCATAAGGACATATAGATTAATACAAATAGAATAGGGATAAAATAAATGGGTGATAATAACTGTCATATCTGGTACCATTGTCAGGGGGATTCCATGTAATCCGGGGTGAGTTTTATCTGGCATGGTTTGAAGTTTATCTTTGAAATCAACCTCAGTTATTCCATGATTGATTGCAGACTTCATTCCGACCCAGTCACAATAATGATGATTGGTTTTCTGGAGCCTCTGTGGTGGGTGTAGGTGTTTTTATGGTGGCTCCAAGTGCCCAGCGGAGATATCCCCTTGTCCAACAATGTTGATGTGCAAGAAAATTCTGCGAGCGCTTGATGGAAAGATAGTCAGCTATAACTTTTTGTTTGCTTTTATATTGTAGCTTAAGAGCAATGACTTCTTCAATGGAGTGGGAGGCTGCAGAAAAGGCTTTCATCCTGTTACTGAGATCATATAAATCCTTGAGAAGAGCAAGGGGACCTTTTCGGTACTGAGTGTTATGATTGATCAGGGTTTTCAGAATGCCAATAAAAGCAAACCATGCTTCTTCAATGGGTTTATTAAGGATGTCTATCTTTTTAAAGTAGATATAGGATTCAGATGGTATCGCCTCAGTAATCGTGGATTTAGTTAGTAGCCAGATTGTATTGTTAGCAGTTGGCACAGCATTATTCAATGCTTCAATTTGTATGATCTGTGCAAGATGGTCTGAGAAGACTACATGTTCTAAATGGGAGGACAGAATAAAATATATATCAGGAGTATAAAAGAATAGGCCAATCAATGATCTAAACTAATTGATGAAGTATTTAAGCTTTGGTGATTATCTCATATAATAGAACTTTATATTTTAATTATTCATTGATTGAAAATACTCACTTTGAAAGAAACTATATAATATTATTATACTTTAGCTCAAATAACCACACATTTAAGGTTTTGAATTTTGAAATATGTCTTGCAATTGAGAATATTTGTAATAGATGAAGCAAGTTTTCCAGTTCATAATGTATATGTATATGGTATAGTTTTAATTTAAATGTATATAACATGATTTTACAATTAACAAGATCAACTATTGTATTTTCTCAAATATTCAATTTAGATTTCTTGTATTCCTTATCAGTGTGATCATTCTCTGGGCTATTTTAATAATTAGCACCAATATCAAAGAACAATTTACTCATATCATCAAAATATTCCGTCAAAATAAGTACATCCTAAAAACAAAAGGCAAAATGATTAATGATATTTTTAGTGACCTATTGATTTCTATTCTGTCTGATAATGATCTTATATAATACTGACTGAAAATTTATCACTGTGAAAATCCTGCTTTTTTTGCTATATAACATGCATATACTGACGACATTAAGTAGATTTGACCTGATGAAGTCACAAGTAGAAACATTTAGTAAGTAATATTAGGACCAATACTAGAACAAAATGTCTAAAATGTAGAACTTGTTAACTTTATTTAATTACTAGATGTTATGTAACTGGAAAAAGTTATAATAGCATATATAAACCTAAGATATATTTTACATTATTAAATTTTGTTGTAGATATTTATAAATATTATATGTATATGGTTGATGAATAAACTTTTTACTAATAAAAATGTATTTAAAATTTTTTTATATATATTTTTTTATAACTAATATACATTTAGAAATAAAGTGGTGGAAGGAAATTATTTATTTTTTAAGATTCTACATTTTTAAATTGGTTCTGTCATAAATTCAAAACTATTTAAAAATATATTTTAATAAAATTATATTTATTTTATTTAAAATTCTTTTATGAGATAAAGGTAAATTATTAAAACAAAGCACAAAGAAATTTTATTGAAATATGGAATTTTGGAAAATATGAAAGGAAAAATAATCAATAAATTCTTTTTAGGATTAGCTTGTTGAAAATTAAAACATATATTAATATTTTGTAACTGAGATTTGGAATATATAGAATTGATTTTCAATATATATATATATATATATATATATATATATATATATATATATATATATATATATATATATATATATATATATATATATGTCTCTACCTGTATACATAATGCAGTTTAAATTGTATTTTTAATTAAGAATTAGTAAAATAGTAAAATTTAATGCAAGATATATATGTATTTGTGGAAGAAAATATTCCAAAAACATAAGAACAAGGCTATGAAGCAACATCATCTCATAAATAGCAATATTTCCTTGGTGGATGAACCAAAATGTAAAGGAAAACTCATAAAGACTGTCAAAATGTAAATCTAAAACAAATGCTTGCAGGTTTGGATGATTATGAATATAACAAAAAAATATTATAACTGAGCAGAGCTAGCTGGCCTGAAAGTGACTCATAGATTTGGTAAACCACATATAATAAATAAAATTGTGAACCAAATGGCTTTCTCCATTATGCATTAAATATTTGGGCACCCTAAAGTATAATCATCATCAACCATTATCAATCCACTGCAGGATGAAGGTCTCTCCAAGTTTAATCCATCTTCTCCGATCTTTAGCTTATCTTCTCCACAACACCCCTGCACATTTTCTTATTTCATCCATCCATCTCACATGTGGTCTCTTTCTGGGTCTTTTAAAATCTCTTGGAATCCAGTTTAAAATTTCAATTGTCCATCTATTATCATCTCTTCTAGCAATATGTCCAGCCCAACTCCATTTCAATCTTTTAATTTTTTCAATAAGGTCAGTAACACCTATTTGTTGTCTTACCCATACATTGTGTTTTCGATCTCTTCTTGTTACTCACAACATACATCTCTCCATACTCCTTTGAGTGGTCTGAAGTCTCTGTATTGCTCTTCCATTAAGTGTCCAAGTCTCAGATCCATAAGTAAGAACTGGTAAAACACATTTGTTAAAAACCATCCTTTTCAAACACATAGGCATATTTCATTTTAGTATCAAGTTATTTCTACCAAAAGCACTCCAACCGAGTTTAATTCTATGATTAATTTCCTCCATTATGTTTCCATCTGTATTAATAATATGACCAAGGTATTTGTAACTGTTAACGTCTTCTAATTCTTCATAATCAATCTTTATTTTCATATTTTGAGCAAATCGATTAAACATTACTTTAGTCTTTTTAACATTTATTTTTAGTTCTACTTTTCTACTTTCATCTGCTAACTCCTGCAACATTTCCTGCAGCTCTGAAGCATTATTTGCAAAAACAACTACATCATCTGCGAAATCTAAATGACTTAAATACTATCCATTTACTTTCACTCCTTTAGTTTCCCATTTTAATCCACAAAATACTTCTTGCAGCACTGCTGTAAAGAGTTTTGGAGATATGGAGTCACCTTGTCTTACACCTTTCTCAATGTTGATTTTTCCAGTATCATTATGTAATCTAATTGTTGCTGTTGCATTTTTATAAATATTTTTTAAAATATGACAATATCCTGGATCTATACCTTGATGATTCAATGCTTTAATCACTAAAGAAATGTGTATAGAATCGAATGCCTTTTCATAATCTACAAATCCAAAACATTATGACAACTCATATTCATTTGACCTTTCTATGACTTCTCTCAATACCTGGATATGATCTATTGTACTAAAATCACTTTTAAATCCAGCTTGTTCTCTTGGTTGGTGGAAATCCAAAGTTCTCTGTAGACGAGTTGTAATTATCTTGGTAAAAATTTTATATAAAACTGACAAAAGGCTGATAGGTCTGTAATTTCTAATATCTTCTTTATCGCCTTTTTTAAATATTAATATTATTACTGCAGTCTTCCAATCTTCCGGTACATCTTTATCATTTAGACATTTGGTATATAACTTTGCTAAAATTGTTTCTATTTCTTCACCTGCTTCTTTTAATATATCAATTATAATTCCATCATTTCCTGGAGCCTTTCCTTTCTTCATACACTTAATTGCATGTCTCACTTCTTCATTTAAAATTCTGGGCAATTCGGATGATGTAATAGATATAGGAGGTACTTGTTCTTTATTACTATATAATTCTTGATAAAAATCTTCTACCAATTTCATGATGTCATCTCTCTTTTTAGTAATAGTTCCATCTTTTTTTCTTATTGCAGATATAAATTTCCTACCAATACCAAAATGTTGTTTAACATTTTTGAGACTTTTATTTTCTTCTACAGCTTTCCTTGCTATTTCACAGTTATACTTTCTTATATCATTTTCAACTCTTTTCCATACCATTTTACAAAATTCGAGATATTCAATTCTTTTTAATACATCATTTTTGTATATCTTCATAATTCTTCTTTTTTTCATAAATTGTCTAGTCTCAGTAGAATTTTTGTTAGTCAATTGCTGCTTTTTTCTACCAGCTATGTTTATTGCAGTTTTTAAAAGTGTATCAGTTATTTTCATATTAATTTCATTCAAATCTGAATCATGTTCAAAATCTCCTAACACTTGAAAACCTATTTGTAAGTTCTAATTTAAATTCATTAGAATGTTTCTGAAGATTAGGAATATCAACTGTAAATATTGTTCTTCTTAATAATTTTTGTCTCTCTAGTTTTACATTAACACGTAACTTACACCTTACTAATCGATGATCACTTCCTGTGTTAAATTTATTAAGAACATTACAATCTTGAAATATGTATTTTCTGTTAGTCAAAATATAATCCAATTCTGCTGTACCTTTATTTGGATGCTTCCATGTCCATTTCCTTTTAACATTTTTCTCAAAAAATGAATTCTTAATATAAAGTTTTTCTTTTTCTGCAAACTCCACAAGTGTATGTCCTCTCTCATTTCTATTACCATAACCAAAATTACCTACATCAATTTTATCTTTCATTTGTCTACCAATTCTAGCATTAATGTCTCCCATAACAATTTTAAAATGTTGTTTACTCTGATCAAAAGCCTTTTGTACATCCATATAAAAATCTTCTACTACTTCATCACTATGAGAACTTGTTGGGGCATAAACCTGAATTATCTGCATTTGGTATCTGCTATTAAGTTGTATAACTAATCTTGCCACTCTGTCAGATACACCATCAATCTCCACAATATTGCTCTTCCACTTTTTATTTATAATGAATCCTACTCCACTTGTATTTCCAATATGTGTGCCTTTATAATAGAGTATATAGTCCACTTTTTAAATCAATTGTTTCTTCTCCTTTTCCTCTAACTTCACAAAGTCCAATAATGCCTCATTTAATATAAGACAGTTCTTCTTCTAATTCTTGCAACTAAAATATAACTAAAAATTGACAAATAAATATGCTGACCCATAAATGGTTTTATAACAGTTTAGATTTATATTTGCAATGGACTTATGAATTTGTAAGGTGCCAAGAGTGTGAGAATCATCTTGCTTGGCAAAGAAAATAGATTTAGTAATTGATGCTCACATTGATGATAAAGTAATGTACAAAATGTACAATGAATTATCTTAATTGTAAAATAAATTGTGTAATAAAATAGTTTTATAATGATTGATGCAATAAGCAAATCAAAATACTTAAATTTATAATAATAATATAAATTTATTGAAATAAGCATTAACCCACTTATACTTCAAATAACAGAGAAACATCTTTTGGCCAATTTGCCGTTGGTAAATTTTTCCATAAGTATTATACATTAAATTAGTGTAAAACAGTATACTTTATTATAATAATTTTTTTTTCCCGAAAAAAGCATGAAATTCAAAATTCCTACTCTTACAATAGACATAAACCCTGCCCTGGCATGTTCAACCATTGTGTGTTGCCAAGACTGTAAAACGTTCATTGAAAGTTTCCAATGATGCAAAAACACATTTATTTATGAATTTATTATGGTTTTAAATTTTTTTAAAAAATAATTTCCACTATAATTATTAGATATTAACAAATATAAATTATTAATAACTTATTTTGACTTGAAATACTTTATTTTCAAAAATATAACATTATATTAGTAGCTAACATAAATATGGCCTGAAGCAAATTTGGAGACTTTCTATGACATAAAGAATCTACTTATATTTACGAGGAAGAAAATAATCGCAATTTTGCAATAAATATTTAAATAATTTAAACTTCTAAAATATAATTCATTAGATATTTGAGAAATAAACAATTGTTTGTTCAAGTTTTTAAAAATATTCAAGAACAAAGAAGATTTTGTTGATTTTATAAATTGAAAATAATTTTTCTAAAAACAATGCATATAAAGTCTTTGTATTGATTACATCCTCATTTTTTAATATTTACAGAAATACAATGTGAACATTTAAAATTTATTTCAGTAATAGACAAGAATATCTATCAAATGAAATCAAATTTATTATTTTCTGATAAGTAATAATTATTTTATCATATATTTTATATTGACATGTGAGACAAAGAAAAACATCAGAATAGCGAAGTATGAAATGGTTAACTCATTGAGGCAACTCAAATAAAAATTATAACTCTAATTTACCAACTGCAATCTAGTATCCTGTCATATATTTTTATAATTCCACCCCCTTCCTCTATTTAAAATTGCAATTAACAGATATGATATATATTTTAAATTATTAAAGCATAATCATAAAAGGGTTAAACTCTTTTCTCACAATATAAGGACACAACATAATAAAAGATTTTAATATTTTTTTAAAAAATATTTCTCATATTGTTTAAAAGTTATCAAATGATAAGTAAGACTATCCTACTGAAAATTATATAGAAAAAGGGAGACTTTAATAAATCTTTATCATTATGATTTTTAACAATTTTTTCTAAGAAGTGAAACTTATTGTATAGTGGTAATTTAAAAGATTTTTTTAGCATCTATTACCACATGTTTGCAGATATATGACTTCCAGCTGATATTCCATTATTCGATGATGTTTCCTTTGTTACCTTTTTTGCTAGCAAAACATAGGGATCCATAAGTAATTTTAATCATTAGATGATGTCCAATTATTATTCATGTTGACATTACAGACCATGGTAAATTTAGTGATATTAGCTCTATGGAAGTCCACATAGTATTTGTGATATCTATTTTGTTTTAATTACATACATACCAAATGAAGAAAAAGCTTATGCTCCTCTCTCTAAGTTGCTTTACCCACAATGCATATTTCTTTGCTATATATCCTGAATATATAAAAGTAATGTAAAATAAACAATTTTTTAAGTAAAAAAATTATTGGCTTCTTGCTAAAATTGTTTCTGTAGCTATGGCAATATAATTTGCAGTCTTTTCCTTTCTTTAAACAATATCCTATTAATATGTGGTTCTCTTTCATCTAATCCCAGTAAGCATTGTTATCATTTGATAATAATAATTTAAAAAAATTTTTTTAATTTTTTAAATTTAATAAATAAATGGTTCACTTATTTCAGATTCATTCAAAACAATAAAATATATTTTATTAAATAAATGATCTTTAAATGTTTTCTTTGTTTAGCTATTTATACATTGCAAGGAAAGTATGGATAGCAATGTGTATATTACAATATATATATATATATATATATATATATATATATAGAAATTATTCATATATATATATATATATATATATATATGAATAATTTCTTGGTTTATGATTAGCATAGTCACGTCCCATACTCATAACTATAGGATTAAAATCAAATTGGAATTGGATCTTTTTTTAGATAGCCAATAATTTTTAAGAAAGTATGGATTTTTTTTTGTAGTCAGCCAATATTTAAACTAGTTAGCCAATCAGTTTTTGAATGCCAAGTCAATATTTATTTATTTTTAACTAGACAGAAAAATTAGGGAAGATTCTCATAAGACCATTATTGGCAGACAATTAGGTAACTGAGTAACATATATTTACCATTTCTTTATAAAAATAAAAATAAATCAAATGATTCTTCAATCATGAATCATACAACTTCAGAAAGTTATAAAATTGAGCTGCTAGTGATGGATTTTAGCTCTTGAGCATATTACTCTGCCATTGAACTGAACATGCAGGGCAAGAAATAATTAAGCAGTTTCCCTCTTGAGAATAATATTAAAATAGAAGAGATAGAATTGAAACACAATCCAGAAACTTTTAACTCTTGAATCAGCTTTTCTATGTCACCTATTTTGTCTTTTTTTTTTGTATTTGAGAAAAATGGATAGAGCAATAGAAAGACTAGGAACAGGGTAGAGATACCATTAAAAGGTGGCAATGGAGTATATACATTGTCGAGTCTTATTTGTGGATAATGTCTTTTTGTGTGCAGAAAGAAGGTTATGCTGAGGACATGCACAAAGATGGGTAAAGGGATGGGGATTAGGATTTAGTGAAGAAAAATCAAAAGTAATGATGATCAATGCTGGGGAAAGAGAAGACAGTGAATTTTTATTGGGGGATATAAAGTTAAGTGTGGTGAATAGATATAATTATTTGGAAATTGTCTTAAGTAATCAGAGAAATTGCTTGGATGAATAGAAGAAAACATTATAAAAGAAGCGAAGAAAAGAAAGGATCACTAAAGAAATTAACAGTGTTCTCATATAATAAATATGATGTAGCTAGAATTGTACGGAAGGGAGTAGCAATAGCAGGGTTAACATATGGTAACAATGTGTTATGTGTAAGTAAAAGAGTATTAGATTACTTAGAAAAAGTACAAAGAGAAGTAGGAAGACATGCATTAGATGTAGATGTGTGAACAGCAAAAGAGGCAGTTCAATGAGAAATGGGATGTTCAAGTTTTTATATGAGAGATGCAAAAAGAAAAATTAAAATGTTCAGTAGATTGCAATTTATGGATAATAAAAAAATAGACAAAATAGTATTTAATTGGGTTATGAATAAAGGGCAGATTACAAGATGGGTGAGAAAAGTAATGTGATATGCAGAAGATTTGGATAAAGAATTTATGTCAATATACTTATACAAAAGGTGAGATGATTGTGTTAGGAGAATTGTTGAGTGTTATAGTGTTAAGAAATGGGATAGAAAAATAGATGCATTAATAAAGAATAGCGGGATGGAGAACTAGTATGGGGAGTAAAAAGAGTTTAAATATTTATAGATGTAAACAGAATATTGTGTGCGAGTTAATTTATTATAATAGTAAGGAAAGTAGTTTACTGTTTATAGCTTGAACAGAATTTTAACAGCAAGGGAATATTCACATAAATGGAAAAATATGGGTGATTTAGTCTGCAAGTTGTGTAAGAAAGGCATAGAAAATATTAAGCATCTGTTAATTGAATATAAATGCCTGAAAGCAGAAAGGGTACAAATAATGAAGTTGTGGAAGAATAAATATAAAAAAAAGTGATTATACAGAAAGTGGGTTATTGTTTTTTATGCTGTGTTTGGGAAAAGATAATGGAGATTTAGATATAAAGGCTATGGAGTTAACAAAGATTATGTTGTGAAAATGTGATGGAGCAATATAGAGAAGAATATGCGAAAACATAGGGTGGGGAATGGAAAGGTAAGTTAAAGTGGCTAACAAGTTTCTCTGCGCATAGTTGCTGAGAGATTCCTGACTCCATATAAGAAGAAGTCACAGTGCATCACATCACAACATTACATAGTTTTTGATTGATTGTTTACTGCCTGTCTACATCATAGCTGATATAGAAAGTCTTAAGGTATCAATATTTACTTATAAAAGTTTGTGAAAATTTTCTAATTAATGTATTGTTTTTAATATTCTGTAAATATATATTACAACCTCTTTATATTAAAAATTATTATTATTTTATCTAATTTTTATTATAACAAAATATTTACTCCATTAATCCAATTATTATTACATAATCATAGGATATATAAATATGTATCATTTTGTAAACTATTTTCTAATCAACAAATCATTTATGAGGAAAAATAATTGATTTAAATTTATATTTTAGAAAATTCTTTTATTATGTAAAAAAATTACTGGTGTGTGTGTTTATATATATATGATAAAAAGTAGTATGGTTAAATCTGAAAGCAATCTTGTCTGTGTACTAAATCTCAACCGTGCTAACAATTTATTTCATTTAATCATATTGGTACAAATATTTTCCTAAATAAAATTCCCCATCAAAGTTCATATTTATTATTGATATTAAAATTATTTCTATTCTTTTAAAAAGCAATCTGTCATTCTCAGTGACTTCATCAGATTTTGTAAGACAGACTATTTGTAGACTACTTTTTCAATTTTTTTCTCACATTGAACAATGAAACATTTTGTTTTAAATTCATTTCTATTATGATTTATTACTGATATCATGCCGCATTAAAAAATGCAGTGTTTTAAAGCTTTTCCCATTGGTGTAATTTCAGTGCAGGGTGGGGGCAGTATGAGGATTACATGCTTGGATATAAAATAAGATTCGAACAGAAATTGTAATATGCATTACTTTAAAGGGCAAAATAAGTACCCAATCCCATTGTTATAGTTGGTGCAGACAGATGACCAATGCTATGAGTAGTTCATAATTATCAATTCCTATACCAAACTAAATTGCTGAAACCTGTAAGATCCAGAAAAGTAAAATCCCAAAGAGTTTAAAAAGAAAATTGAATATATTGATTTCATCAGAAATGGTCAGTAGTTTTTGTTGATCAATAAACCAATCATATTTGAAAGTCATTCTACAATCCCCAATGTGAAGATACCATTCATATCCTGAATTCAGCAATCAATTCAGTTAGATGATAAATAAATAAAACAAGTGGGTACTTATTAAGTCAAATATTTTTTTACTTTTGGGAAATATATGTATTCAAGCAGTCCTGTCACATGGAGCATGTATTAGACCTACTGCACCTTTTCACATTCATATCAATCCACTGATAACTTTCTTGTCTTGTGATCTGAGCAAAATAACCTGTACACAGATCTTGTATATGATGTTTTTTACAAGATTTATAAAAAGTAATGTGTACATGGATCTTGTACATAATATTTTTTGCAAGATTTACAAACTTATCTGCAGTTTGAATACATATGTGAAAAGGGGCAGCATGTCTAATATGTGCTCTGTATTGTTTAGGACTAAAAATACTATTTTCTCATAAAAAATATAAACAATTTGGAGTGTAATTTACCCAAAAAAATCTTTAAAATTACATTTCTAATAGCAGTTAAAAAAAATTAATTTGTCATTCAGAAATATATACAACTTTCACGGGAAAAATATAAGATACGGTGCAGAATATAAATGAATAACAGTACTAAACATAAAATTTGACCAAAAATTTGATATTATACAGTAAATTTTTAAGCAATCAATATGAGAGATGCTATTATACAAAAAGTTGCAAATATTATTTTGCTATCATCATCATCATTATCAACCATTATCAATCCACTGCAGGATGAAGGTCTCTCCAAGTTTAATCCATCTTCTTCGATCTTTAGCTTCTCTTCTCCACATCACCCCTGCACACTTTCTTATTTCATCCATCCATCTCACATGAGGTCTCTTTCTGGGTCTTTTACAATCTCTTGAAATCCAGTTTAAAATTTCAATTGTCCATCTATTATCATCTCTTCTAGCAATATGTCCAGCCCAACTCCACTTCAATCTTTTAATTTTTTCAATGAGGTCAGTAACACCTGTTTGTTCTCTTACCCATACATTGCATTTTTGATCTCTTCTTGTTACTCCCAACATACATCTCTCCATACTTCTTTGAGTGGTCTGAAGTCTCTGTATTGCTCTTCTATTGATTGTCCAAGTCTCAGATCCATAAGTAAGAACTGGTAAAACACATTTGTTAAAAACCTTCCTTTTCAAACACATAGGCATATTTCCTTTTAGTATCAAGTTATTTCTACCAAAAGCATTCCAACCAAGTTTAATTCTATGATTAATTTCTTCCATTATGTTTCCATCTGTATTAATAATCTGACCAAGGTATTTGTAACTGTTAACTTCTAATTCATCATAATCAATCTTTATTTTCATATTTTGAGCAAATCGATTAAACATTACTTTAGTCTTTTTAACATTTATCTTTAGTCCTACTTTCCTACTTTCATCTGATAACTCCTGCAACATTTCCTGCAGCTCTGAAGTATTATTTTCAAAAACAACTACATCATCTGCGAAATCTAAATGACTTAAATAATCTCCATTTACTTTCACTCCTTTAGTTTTCCATTTTAATCCACAAAATACTTCTTGCAGCACTGCTGTAAAAAGTTTTGGAGATATGGAGTCACCTTGTCTTACACCTTTCTCAATGTTGACTTTCCCAGTATCATTATGTAATCTAATTGTTGCTGTTGCATTTTTATAAATATTCTTTAAAATATATATGACTGTTACATGAAAAAAATAAAAACATGGTGTGGAATAGACATTTATAACAATACTAAATATATGAATTTGAACATAAAATCGTTAAAGTACAAAAATTGCCTAAAATATTATTTTAAAAAGGCATAAAATTTATACAACATTTATATGAAAAATATATGACATTTGCATAAAAAAGTATAAAATTTATAATCATACTAAAGATTTGACATGCCATTATGGACAAAACAAGGACTAAATTATAAAAATTGGCTAAAATATTATTTAAAAAAACATAAAATATACATATACATTACTTACCATGCATTATATAACAGGAATTGGCATAATGAATAAATATGTGGTCTGTTGTACTTTATTATAAACCGATCAAATTTTCTGCAGAAAATGGAGATTTCAAGTAAAAAATTTTCATTTTTTTCCCTCCAAAATAAACACAAGATTGCAGATTATATCACCTGAATGGGATTTGGTCAAAAATGATAATAAATAAATGTATTTTTTTTAAAAATAAACAAAAAAAAATTTTTTTTTTACAAAATAAAATATAAAACTTTCATTAATAATTCATGTTGGTGGCCATTTTTTTTATTTTGTTCATTATTTTTATTTTATTTTGTTCATTATGCAAATGAATGCATCATCATCTTTATGACATCTACACCACATAAATTCGGCCAAATATGAATCCAGGTGTTGCCAAGATGCTCCTCACTGTTATTTATTATGTCATTTCACAGAATCCCAAAAGTCTTTTGATGTTTTGGGTATGGACACCAGTTTCTGAATTGATGAAATTATCCTTGTGGTTCACATGAAAATGGTTGTAATCCACAGTTCTCAATTCATCACTTTTATATGCCTTCCAACAATCTGAAAATGATGCAATGGAAATAAAAAGGAAAGTACAATTATTTACTCACTTAAAATCAACTGAATTAAGCAACAATGAAATTGAAATGGACAAAAACCACAAAGAAAATTGCAATGCAATTCAAATCAAACTGTTGTCAGAATGAAATGTTGACAAAAACTGGGCAAATAAAAAAATATGGATTGGGGCAAAAAATCTTTTACTATCAGATTGGAGGTCAGATAAAAAAAATTCATTTGTTACCAGATCAGAGATAGGATAAAAATATGTTTTGATACGAGATCAGGTAACAACATTGCATTTATTTTACTTAATCGCAATGTTACACATTTGTCGCCGATGCAAAAAGGTGCAGTGCTGTGCACAGGAATAATACATAAGTACCAACAAGTGTTAAAATATGTCCATTTATAACAACTTTAATATAATTTAGATTCATATAATATTAAATCATCTGTGCTATTTATTACTGTTTTACAATGCTTTTATTACAGTTTCTACTGCTCCAGCAATCTTCTTCAGAACTCTTCCTTTTTTCTTCCTCAAAAAAAGGTGCTTTGAAGAAAAAAAAGGTGTTCTGAAGAAGATTGCTGGGGCTGTCGAAATTGTCTGTAATAAAAGCATTGTAAAACAATAATAATAAGCACAGATGATTTAATATTATATGGATTTGGCAATGCAATAAGAAAGATAAAGTTATAATTTAGATTCCTGATTGAATTTAATGATTTAAAAACTAATTAAGGAATTCTTTTACATTTGCAGTTGTTTTTATATCTTTGAGTGTTATTTATTTGTGTTAAATATTTAATTACTTAAACTTTATTTGCTCTGGCAAATTATAAATTATTATTTGTAATAATGAATATTAGTATTACAAAAATTACTAAAACTTTTAAAAAAATAAATGCTAATAATTTGTACAAAATTAAAAAATTATTTGTATATACGCCACGTTATCAAATTAATCCGCCTTTGATAACTACCCATTTATCCAAATAATATATATATAAAGTTACCTTATAATCTGTTGTTTTATATTTTCATCAAGATGTACTTTAAGCTGAAGAGCAAATAAAATTACTGGTCTATTAAATAGAGTGCTGGGCTATCTTAACATTTTATTTTAGTTTGTTGTATCTCATCCCTTTCTGTTTCATTTTTAAAAAAATTTAATAGGAAACATGGAGAGCTGTCATTAGTTTTTGTGGCAATGCTTTCAAATCGAGAACTTATTAGATTGAATTCGGTCTATCTAGAGATTACTAAGTTCACCAGATTAACCTGACCTCATCTTTTTAAAATCTCTCAACATTACCCACTATAAGCTTTTAATGTGGCCTCTACCATACCATATTCTAAAATAAAGTGTACTTCTACCCCTAGTGGCTTGGGGTATTACATACCTTTAGAACTAAAAAGATAATTATGTCTTTGGTTAGGGGATGTTATCCGCAGTGAAATTTATGTATTAAATTCTTTTCCCCTTAAGTTTTTGTCAAAAATTCTTTATCTATTAGAAGTGACTAATAGAAAATAAAATGTAAATTTTCCTATGTTTTTACTGAATATTAATTTGAATAATCACACTGACATTGATTATTTATTTATAAAACTTTCTGTTGTTTTAATCTGCTAGCTGTCTGCATTTTCGATTAAATTCTATTTATTCTTTATCATTATTTATTTAATAATGATTTCTTCGGGTTTTTTTTTTTTAAAAAAAATAAATCATGCCTGTTCTTTTTAATTTTTGATATATAAATAAACATTTATTTGTTTAATAATTATCTGCGTATTTTGAATCTAAATGTAGATCTCGATTAGAACAATATTATATACAGCTATTTCATTTCAAAGACGCTCTGCACGGTTTGGTTTAGGTGGTGGAATGTCTGACTTCCGATCAGGAGATTTCAGGATCGATTCTGGCATTTTGACTTCTTAGGAATTTCCGAACAATAAAGTCATATTCCTTTTTAAATTTTATTTTGAAGTTCATATTTAGAGTTCGATTTGCTACAAAAAGAAACTAAAGCACACAATGCGTTCACTGCCCATAGGAGTATAATATATCTTCGACTGGCAGTAGAGGCATTTAGTGATATTGAGATCTTAATCCTTTAGCCAAAAATAGATAAATATCCAATTATCGATTAGTATTACTTAAATAATAAATTTGATTTATAATATATATATATATTACCGTTTTTTTAAAAATTAATAATTTATTATGACTACTGCTTAATAATTATTTTAGAAATAAAATTTCTGTTCTAAAACAGAGGTTCCTTTAAAAAAATTAGTTATTATTATTATTAGTAGTAGTAGCAGTAGCAGTAGTAATAACAGCACTGAAGAAGTAAACTGAAGAGCTAAAAGTTGTCGGATCAATTTCCATTTGAAGAAAGTAAAAATAAATAAACTAACATCTAAGTTTCTGTTTGATTTTCATTGAATGATCAATAAACAACTAAGTAAATATATATATTATTCTGTAATTTTTAAAAAAATTATAACATATAACACATATGAGTATGTTTTGAAGGTTATCAAAAATAATCTTGTTTCAACTTTATCCAATAATAATATATTTTTCAAAATAAAACAATAAAAAAATATTGTTAGCAATTAAATGTATATAATTTGCATTTTGATTATATATAAAACATCCAATTTCTCTGTTGTCTGATTGGCAAATGTATGTTTGTTTGCAAAGGCTGTCACAGCATCCATGTGAATGTTTGTCTACAAAGCTGTCACATGTCAAATTTACAACCAGTTAAAATATTATGTTTATGCAAAGGAAATAATTCTCCCATTAATAAAACTCAGAAAAAAAATCAATACATGTACTTTTAACTACAGAGGTATAGTATTTAAATCATAAAGAAAATGTTATTAGAGTATATAAATTTAGTGTTTTTCTGAAGGTTTGTGATGATGGTGTTCTAGTTGTATTTTTATATTGGACTATTTCCATAATCTAATATGTGTGTTGAATGTCTTTAGAAAAATTCAATTTTTTATTTAATATTCCAAATACATTCAACTGTTAGTAATATCACAGCAAACCAGTTAGTATCTACTAACTGTTAGTAATATCAGGTTAGTATATGTACAGTGTTTTGAGTGATATTATTCTCCCCTCTTCTTTAGGTGTTGCTGGCCTGACCAGTGAAAGTACTAGCATGGGATTTGAACCTGGGTTCTTAGATTCTTGATTATTGAATTTTAAAGTAATGCTCTAACCAACTGAACCATCCTGCCAAAGGCAATAGTCCATAGAAATTTCATATATTTATCTATGAGGTTCCTCCTGATTTCTCCACTTTTTTCTAAGAGCAAAGTTGATTAGTAGTTTTCATACATTATGTATAGTCACACTAGGTTTGGCTTATGGGATTTTTTGCCATTGTCATGTGAGCAGCTTTTTTAAATTTTTTCTTTGTACCTTTTCTTCTCTATTCAATGTTTGTGTATTTCCCCAATCGAACACGTTCATTGGTATATACATGGTCTGCTATCTTAGACACATCTGTTTTTTTTCTTCTAATCATCAATTTATGTTCTTGCAAGTGCTTTTCAATGGGATGGCTGGTCTCACCAATATATGTTTTTCCACATTCACATGGTATTTTATAGATGCAGTTTTTTTTTTTTTTTAGTATTTCAAGTTTAGGTTTTGTAGAAGTTAAAATTCCTCATAGTGTGATATGGCTCTGGAAAGTTGTTCTGATGTATTGATTGCATATTTTCTTTAATTTGCTATTTTTGGAATGTATGGGTACACCACAGTAACAATATGTTTGAAATGTGATATTTAGTGAGGAGAAAAAGATAGATGATATAGTAATTCCACTATTAATAAAAAATGCTCAGAAAAAAATCAGTACATGTGCTTTTAACTACAGAGATATAGTATTTAAAACATGCAGAAAATGGGATTACAATATGTAAATTCATATTTGAAATATGATATTTATGGGGGGATAGATGCTACAGTACCACAATTCATTTACCTTTTTTAGCATATTATTATGTTTATGCGAAGGAAGTAATTCCATCATTAATAAAATATGATCAGAAAAAAAACAGTATATATGCTTTTAATAGTTTATAGTATTTAAATCATAATAAAAATGTAATTAGAGTACATAAATTCATATTTGAAATGTAATTTTTAATGAAAGGAAAAAAAATAGATGCTGCTGTCAAGCATTGTTGGCCGAGAGGTCAATGCAGCTGCCTTGCAAGCAAGCAGTTGCTTGCAGACAGTTGTTGTGGGTTCACTTCCTGGCCAATGCTATGACATATGGAAAAAATAGATGCTGTAGTAGAAAATTTACATTTAGTTTTGGTTAGTATATAACTGAAGGTGAAATGAGACCTTTTCAGGCTAGCTACACTTAAGTTTAGTATATAATACACCTTTTAATCATTACTGCTAGCGTTCATTTATAAACTTGAAAGAAATCAGATTCGATGTAATGTGATGTATTGTAGCTTCTCCTTAAACGAAATCAAGAATCTCTCAGCAATTCTGCCCAGAGAAACCTGTTAACCACTTTATTTTTATTCATGATGTGATGTACAACTAGCATCACTTTCAGTATTATGCTGTGTTAATGGTTTTCTGTTTCTATATTTAAAAAATGAGATCAAAATTAAAACAAAAAGATTATACATTATCATTAGAAAGATTATTTTCAGTTTATAAAATCTTCATTTTTTATTTTAAAAATCTAAAAGATTATATATAACAAAATATACATTTTAAAATTTCAATTTTTTTGAATATTTATTGCGATATTTTTATATGTAAGTATAAATCTATTATTATTATTTACTCATTAGTATAAATAGGTTATTTACATAGAAGCTAAAATTCTAAATACAGTTTCAGGCCATATTCACATTAGCTGCTAATATAACGTTATTTTTTTTTTAAAAAAAGTATTTCAAGTGAAAATAAGTTATTAATAATTTAAATTTTTTGATATCTAATAAATATAGTGAAATCTGAAAGATATTAAGAAGAAACATGAATTGCATAACTTCAAAATCCCATAAAAATAATCCGCATAAAACGAGACCCAGGTGTATTAAAGTTTTTTGTTTAATTTATGTTAAATCATATAAAAAAATGGTTAAAGCAACCAAATCCATGACCTATTTATGCTAGATACAATATTAAAATAAAATGACTTAAACTCTTAAAGAATAATCTTATTCAAACAAATTTGATAAATTGTTTAAACATTTACTAGATTTTTTAAAAGTTTAATTGACTTAAGTAATGAAATGAATTGTGGGTATTGTGTGTCCAATTGTTGGAAAGAAGATCTTAATTAAGTGTAAAAACCTTATATAATGGTAGTAGAGTTACCATGAAAAAATAAGAATAATTAAAAAAGCAAACATTATTTAGTTTGAATAGTTAATATAAAACTTTAAGAAAGATATTTATAAATCAGTGATTTACAATTTAATCTAAATAAAGAATGTATTTGTCTTTAAAGAATTAAATTGACTTAGAATCACGATTATCTAATCTACATTGATTTTCCAAGCTTACAATAGGTGACTGAAACAATATATGGAATATATATTTAAGGAGAAGTCACAGTGCATCACATCACATTATCGACTCATATTGAAGATGAATGTAATTGGAAAATGTTATATAATATTTTGTTGCTTATTAATAAAAAGATTTCAAAGAAAATTAAAGATTTTTTTACCTCTCTGCATATGAGATGATACTTTTTTAATAAAAGTATGAAGATAAATTCACAGCATGCAGATGAATTCCAGATTTACTCTTTGTTGAGTGAAATATGAAAATTCAGTAAAAAAATTGTAAAGTTACTAGGTGGCGGTATAGTAGCAAAAATAATTAATTCGTAAAATGGTAGATTAATGAAAATCATTTCTAACAACTGCAGTAATTAATGTATATTGCTATGATGTAAAAAAGTTAAGATTTTTAAAAAAATGACTTAAAATTTTACATTATAGATTAAAAGAAAAGTTAATTTTTTCTAATAGATTTAGAAGTAGTTTTTGCACCTTGGATTTTTTACAAATATTAAAATATAATTTTCCAGTGCATTTCATTTTTGTATATTGGAAAAAAGCTTTCAGCTTTACCTACGCACACATACACATATATCTAATGAGAGGATCAAAGTAGAATGGTTATATGTGTGTTTACACACTAATAAAAATAAAAAGATTAATTATTAATAAAATAATACAGAGTAAAAGAAAAATAAAAAAGTAGAATTGAAGGAGTAAAAAGATATTTATATTTAAATTTTGTAATGATAAAAAAATTATGATATATTTGTCAGATAGGATACATTTTGTAAGTATTTTATTTAGTATTTTCAGATGCAGAGAGGAAAGCAAAACTAACATGCATAATTGAAAATACGTATTTTACATTACATGATAATAACCAAAAATTACCAAAACATCACGAATCTGCAATTTGTTATCAAACAATGTTTATAAATAGAAAACATTTAATGGGGTTTATTTAAACTTTTAGAAATATAAAAATCTCAGTATAAGTGTCAACTTTCTTGTCTATACTACGATCTCAAACCAGATGAAAGATGGAATCCATCTTCTTATAGAAATCCAGCTTTTATTTATAGTGGTTGCCTAGACAACAGATTGTAAAAGCTGTTATCATGTGATTTACTTATAAACCATCTAGCTTTATGCTAAATCAGATTTAATATTATTGCATTTATGCAAGTATGTGTATATATATATTATGAATAACCAAAAATTTAGTTGATAATTTTATTTGAAGAGATAAATAATTAGTTTTGATAAAAATATATTGGTTTAATTTATTTTCTAATTAAGTCAGTTAGGGCAAAAATAAAATAAAAATCTAAGAATAAATTATTTAAATAATCTATTACCTAATTAATTTACATAAAAATTAAAATAAGCAATTATTAGGAAGTTTAGAAGTATAAAAACATTTTAAGTAAAACTGATATAACACAAATTATTGATAAAACAATTTGTTTTAAAATCTAAGTTCATATAGTCAAAAGTGAAAAGTTTGTAACATAAAAGTTTTATAGAAGATACCACCCCCAAGCTGACCAATTGTATTTATTTTAAAAAAGTTTGAACGTAATAAATACATTCCAAGGAACATCTTGTTTAATGACAAAAAACAGAATACCCTTCTGATAACAAAATGATCACTCTTTGAAACTATCATATTATTTTTGATGCCAAAATAAATATCTTACAATCATTTACTACCACGAAAAATTGTTAAGTGTAAATATAAAAATATATATATATAATAATTGTTCTGGGTATAAAATTAAGAAACACTGTAATTCTTGAGTAATCCAAGGGATAGAAACCAGTCCCTACCTTGAGTTATTATTATTCATTATTGAATATTCTTTGGCCTTATGAATGACTAATAAAAATTATTAATATACTTTTATGAAGTGACTTGCGTCAAAGTTGTGAGGATATCACATTTGACTCTCATCAATTAAACTGTATTAATTTGCTATATATAGAATATTTTAAATACATGTATATTTTATATATCTGGAGTCTAAATGTAATACGGGGGATTTGAACACAGATTTCAAGCTTTCAGCCAGGAACTGTCTCATAAAACCAATACCCATGTCACACATGTACCAATACATATGACCAGACATGTATGTGTGGTCATGTGTAGCAGTTTTATGAGATAGAGAGGATAGCTGAAGAGAGCTTGAAAGTCTGTGTTCAAATTTTTTTATATTATAAATATTTGTAGAACAGTGATAAAGATATGTGTAAGATAGGTTGTAGTCTGGACCAACTGATGAGTGCTGATTTAGCATGAAATGTGCATCTTGGCGATCATAGATCTTTTTCATATATTTTTGGTCACATCCCTCCACAAGGTATTAAAAGCAGATATAAACCAGTCTCTACTTTTCATGATAGCAGTGTAATGGAAATTACAGTACACAAATATTATTCATTATTGAATAATCTCTAGTTTAATAAATTATTCATATACTGTAATTTTTATGTGTTATTTCAACTGTTGTAAATAATGAGTATCAAAAAACTACCTTCTATTATTATAAATTGTTAAATGGTTACTTAATACGTCAAAATTCTACAGAACCTAATTAAACTTTTAATGTACCATTTTAATACAAGAAATGCCATGAAGAAAATATAGAATGAAAAATATATTGTTTTTTGCATTCCATAAGAAGATAACTATTATGACAGTGTAGTGCAGATTTCTGCTTTGATAATGTTTTTGTTTTGCATGTGGTAAATGATTTGAAAAAAAAAAAGAAAAATTAAGGAGTCATATTTTATAAATAGTACAGATAATGTATTGAATAAACAGAGTAATTGTGTTAGTATTCACAATTTATGGAAAGTTGATCATTCATATAGGAATATTACTGTTGTGTGATTTTAACAAGATTTAAATATTAATGTTGTATTGCTACTCAAGATGGCAGAAGAAGCTACAAGCTGGCTATAGCAAATAATTTATTTTTTAATTTTATATAGGTATTTTTAATTTTGTAGAGTTATTCTAGAGTATTTTGTTTATTATATACATGTAAATGAGAAAATATTGAACATTATTCTTTTGTGTGTGGAAATTCAAAATAGTTGTTTAAAAATAAATTTGCAAGGCCAAGTTACAATTGATCCTTATTCATTTATATATGGATATGCACATAATATAAGAGTTTGCTTTAATTGATTAAAACCCAAGGAGTATCATAATCTTTGGTAAGAAATGGTATGTATGTTTCAATTTATGGATTTAAGGTAACCAAAAATTTGGTGACAATTAATCAAGGCAAATATAAGATTATGGGAAAATGGGTGTCATAGAAGCAAATGGTTCAAAAATTTAAAGAACACAATTATCTCAAACAACAGACTCACATGACCACAGACATGTGGAAAAGGTAAATGATCTCCAAGTGCTGCATCTGCATGTAATACATATATTGGAGATCATTTATCTCTTTTACATCTCTGTGGGAAAGTGTATCAGTTATTTGAGATGAAGTCGAAGATAAATATGGACTGAAAATTCTAAGTTCAAATCGCTCTATTTACCATAGTAAACATTTAGTATACAGCATGAATAGGTTAAGTAGATATCAATATAGATATTTGCTCAACAGCATTGTAAAATGTACTTATAAGATTGTCTTAAAACATATCATGTAGCATAATTATTGCATATAAATTGACTACTCTACTTAAAACTTCTTTATTATCTTTTTTAAATAAGAAAAAGAGAATAGACTAAGTCATGAGCCTTTAACTTGGACAATTAACTTTAAAAAAAGAATAAATAAATTTATAATTCTAAATTATATCAAGTCAAAATATGAAAATCATTCTACTAGATTTATAAATAAATAGTACTGAATATTTGTTAGGAAAGGCAAGGGGATGAAATAAATAAACATTTTACTGTTTTAATTTAGTTAGTGTTTTGATTTTTTTAGTTACAAATAAAATTATTTGTGTATTAAATTTTAATCTTCCTTCAAATCACTTCAATGGGTTAAGATAAGAGTCAGTCAGAATATCATATTAAACATCACATGATCAACATCTCTTATACTAGCACATAATTGTTTATAATCAAGGCAAAACTCCATACAGTGATGCCACCCTGTGCCAACCAGAGTAATCAATTGATACCAGAAGGTTTGTGCATAAAATCCCTATCTAATGCCTACTCATCCAATATCGCCAGACCCATATGACTATATAAGCTATTGAGCTTAGATTGAAAATGTTATTGTAATTTCAATTTCATTCTTATAGTTTTATAGTTAAGTAGAGACAAAAGGTGGTTGTTAGAGGGTTGCATTAGATCCTAAGTTCTAGGTGCAGTGCTCTCAGATCCAAAACTCCTCACTAATGAGGGCCATAAGCCAGAAACTAGTCTGGGGATATTGGATGATTAGGCATTACATAGGGATTTTGTGCACAAACCTTCTGCTATCCATTGATTATTCTGTTTGGCACAGGGTGGCACTGCTGTATGGAGAGTTTTGCCTTGTTTAATATATTAACTAATAAGAAAAAAATGTTTTAAAGATAATAGGAAGTAAAATGTTGTATTATTGCAATGTTTCATAATGAAAGGTTGAATGAAGATCATACATTAAGTGAATGGATGTGGATAAAGGACATCAATTCAGAAATGAAAATTATGCTTAATTTTATGTAGTTTTTAGTATGATTGTGTGTTTGATACATAAATTTAAGTATCAATAACATTTAATAAATATTCTATTATTTATATAGTGCATCTGAAATATGTCATATTGTTATGAATAAACAATCTCTCTAAGTATGTCATTTAAGAATCTCCTTGCACTCACTCATGAGCTTAAGACTACACTTATGATTTTAAAGTTGATGCTCACAGATGAGTGAAAGAGATTCTTAAAGTACATGACAAGAGAGATTTTGTTCCTTCATTGTAATAGCAACTATGACATGTGTATACATCATTAGGGAATTAAAATAGCAATTATGTGATCTATCTTGATCTGAACATTCATTGTGGAGATAGTTTAATTAATTGTTTATAAATTATAAAGATTACATATTAATATAACCTCAAACCTAATAATAAAATCATATATTTCTGTATAACAAGTGTATTACCTCATTAAGGATTGGTAGACAAAAGTGATGTTGGTATTAAGATGTATGTGGAGTCCAGATCAGATATATATAATATTTAAATACAAGTATATTATATATAATATGTATGTGGAGTCCAGATCAGATATATATAATATTTAAATACAAGTATATTATATATAATTTTAAGCTACATGTAATTAGAGAGGATTCAAACCCTGAGTTTTAAGCATTTTTTAGTCATCCAATACATCTTATACAACTGAAAGACATGACCACATACATGCAAAAAAGTTAAATGATCTCCACTATCCATATTTTGTGCTGAAGCAGCTTTCATCTGTTGGTCCACATCATCACTCCTTTACATATGTATATAATCAGTACTCAGTTGATATTAAGATAGCAAATCTTCAAACTTTAATGGATATGCTTCAACCTTTTCCACTCGCCAACTCTCCAGCCTTCCATATCATTGAAACTCTGAAGATGGCATGTTCAAAGCTCTTGTTTATATGATGGCAAAAATAATTTAATGTCACAAAACTCAGTAGTAGTAATTATTTCACGTTTAATTACAGATTTTAAAAAAATTATGATTATTATACATATTTAAAATTCCTGCTTAAAAAGTATAAAAATGTAAAAATGTTTTTTTAGTTCAACAAAATTGCATGAATAATTAAAATAATAAAATTTGTTTGCTAATATAATTCAGTTTCTTTAAAATTATTTTATTTATTGTATAAGAAGATTTAAAGATTATAATGAAATTTTTCTGGTAGTTGGATAAATGATGTTATTTAAATCATCTTAGATTTGTTGATGATGTTTACATTTTTGCATCAATATCTTGTAGCTTAATGAAATCAAATAAATGGGGAAAAAAATAAACAAGTAATTTTAATTAGTTTGTTTTGCCTGTTTTAAAATGTGGTTAAAAATTATAACCATGCAAGACTTTTTTTTTACCACATGAATCTTTTATAATGCATGTAAAGATTATGGCCATATTTTACTGCTGATGACTGAATAATTATACTTAAACTTACTTTATAGTCTTATAAGAGTTAACATTTGTGATATTTTCAGAGAGTTTATTAATGTCCTTAGTGTTAATCATTTAAAATAAAAAATAGTTGCTCATCTAATACAAAGTAATATGATGAATTGTTTAAATTCTAAAAATAAAATTAAAGATATATTTTTGAAATTCTTTAAATTTTTGTTAGCCTGCTGTGTTTCATCAATAGTTTTTTTTTATGTCAAATGTGTTGACAGGGAAGCGAACTCAGATCAGCTGCTTAGAAAGCAGTTACGCTGACCGCTAGGCCACCAATGCTCGACAGTTTCATCAATAGTTGGAAGTCAAAAGTTAGCATTTGTTATTTTTTAGAAAGTATGGGGGGAAATGATGCTTACTGTATTTGCACATGATAAAGTCACATTGTAGATAATTTATTTCTTTTTTTATTGATATTATCAAAATGGTTATTAAATTCAAATATCAGCCTTTCAAGCCAATTGTGCAAACGCTTTGCGAGTGTTAATAATAAATGAATACTTTCTCACCAATACAAGATATAGTATTTATGCAGGAATAAAAGGATCCCTCTTATTCCTACAACTCAAATATTTATATATAAGCAAATCTGAAGTACTGGCAAAGAAAGTGTGACGATAGAACAGTCACTTTCAATTACTCTATATGATGTCTGAATGAATGACGTCGCTATATAAAATAAATACTTATTTATATACAAAATGTTTATATGACTTTTTTTTTTTTACATATTTTTTTGTAAAAGTTATATTTTTTTTAAACAAAATTTTTTATAAATAAAAAGCAACACAAATAATTCATATTTGAATTTTTTAAAATAAATTGTTAGATGTTTGTGTTCTGTACAGTTTTAATATACATTTTAAAATTATATCCAATCTCAATGTGGAATTACATTTAATCTTTCACATAATGTATATTAAGACAACAATTTCATAAGTATATTGTATCTTATTTTCTGCTGTCCATCTCTAATTTCTACATTTTTTTTAAAATTCTAGATGTGAATTCAATAAACAAAATTAGTCTATAAAATAAAATATTAATTTGGCAAGAAGTAATCAGAAATAAATTATCAATAAGAAAAGGCTTTTTATAAGATTTAATATTTTTTCATAGATATCTTACTAATTCCTAATTTTAAATAACAAAAACTTTTTTTAAAATTAAAAATTAAACTTATAATTATAAAATAAACAATAAAACATTGGAAGAATAGCTTTAAAAACTTTTGACAAGAATTATTTTAATTTTTTTTAGTCTCTGATATCAACAAAATTTTACTTTCCTAATTTTCTTTAGAATCTTTATTTAAAAAACTCAATAAAATCAAAATATAAGTATTACCTACATTTTCAAAAATATAAATTTGTTGTAAAAAATAAATAATAGAAATTTAAATATTCAATATTTCACAAGTGTTAATGGAATATAACAAAGAAATATAAGTAAAGTGAATAATTTAATACATTCACACTTTTATTCCAAGATGTTTACGATAGCTTATATAATTGCATTTAGGTGCAAAAATAATCCAACTGTTCATATCTTTTTTAAGTCTTTATTTTGTGACTTAAATTGAGAGTTTACTTGTATTTAACATTGGTAATTGTATTGTGCAAGTATGGAGGGTTGATTACCTTTTCTTTAGAATTATAGCTTGACACTGTGTTAATAAAACTTCTTGATTATGAGCTTTGATTGTATATATGTGTGGACATGATAATGTGGACCAATTTATGAGTTGCTGTTTTAGTATGAAATACACATATTGTTGATTATTTCTCTTTTCAACATGTGTGTGATGTGTATCAATGGTATGTAACAGCATGAATGTTTGAAGGTCATGTGAAAATTCTGAGTTCAAACCCCCTATATATTATATATAGAAGTGGGGTATAAAAAGCCTGTCCTGTAGAAAAAAATCATATTTCAAAATATAATGCTTCATCCCTTGTATATTTATATAAATGGATTATGTCCTTATATAAGGGGTCAGACTTATGGTAACATGTGTAGGGTGAGAAGGTTGGCACTAAGGTGGGCTTTGAGTGTTCCAGCATCAGATTTTTAATGATATGGATGGCTGAATAGTTGTGACATGGCATAGTTTGAAGCCTGTCCATTAAAGTATGAATATTGGCTATCTTAATATAAACTGAGCTTTGATTGTATATATGTGTGGAGATGATAATCTGGACCAACTAAACCATGAAATATGTATATTGGTGATTATTTATCTTTTTGACTTTGTATGTGATCAAGTATATCAGCAGTATGAGATAGCCTGGATGGTTGAGGGTCATGTGAAAGTCTGAGTTCAAATCTTCTGAATATTACATATAGAAGTGCAAGTATAAAAGAAAGCCTGTTCTGTAGAAAAAATAAATACTTAAATAAATTTTAAATAAACTTATTTATATATTAGCATTTTTTCAATTTTGTTCAATATGACCAAGCCTTGTCTTTTTAATTTTTATTAAAACATTATTTTTATATCTCTAATATCTCCTAAAACGTAGATACTATAGTTGGAATTAATAATTAAAAAATCATTTTAATTAAAACTTCTATTGCTAGATATTGAAAATAGATTCCAGACACTAATAGTGTAATACCACAGGTAGTGTTCATATTTATATGTCAATAGTTTATTATAAAAAAGAAACTCGATTTATCATCAATATTTATTACACTTTTATTATTAGTTTGTAAATTTAATTTGGCCATATAATAATATTTAGAATGTGCATATTTTTGTATGTAATATATACGTATATATAGATGGATTCCAAAAGTATGTAAAAGACCTAGAAAGAGACCACATGTTAGATGGATGGCTGAAATAAGAAAATAGATTGGAATTATGTGTAAAAGAGAAGGAAAAGATTGAACTTGGAGAGACTTTCATTCTGTGGTGGATTGATAATCTTTGAAAATGATGATGATGATGATATACACATGTATGTAAGATAACAATGATTTTTTTTCTATTTAATTTTGGGATATGAACTAATAAACATCCTACTTGTGAAATGACATTGAAACATCAATATGTTTATTGCATTTATTTTTGGATTTAATAAATGGAAAAATACATTTCATAAAATACAGACTTTTTAAAGCTTTAAATTTTGCTATTTTTTTATTATATTGTTTGCTCATTTACAAATTATTTCCATGCTTTTATTTAATTAATTTTTTCCTGAATCTGGATTACTCTTTTAAACAGATTTTTTAAATAAATCATTTTGATATAATGACTTTTCATTGTCAAATAATTTTAATGCACAATATGAAACCAACTATTTATTTGGCATTTGTCCACATACCTGTATTTCATTTTATATGAATTGTTTTCATTTAACACTTATATTACTGCCAATTGGTTTTGTCAATTGATTATTTATTACTTTGCCTTGTTTGTAAATATACATTATTTTTAAACATGCATTACTTTATTTTTTTATGGACACACTTATTGTCATCAATTAATTATTTATGGAGTACTTTTTCTATTGCTTTGCTTACTAAACGACTGTTTTATAATTAGTTAAGAACAGATACATGTATTTTATTTTTATGGATTAATTTTTTGTAAACTAAATTTTTTCTATTTAACATTATGTGGTTGGTTATTGGTTTAAATTCAGCTAGAACTTAAGCCAGAATAGTAGCATCATCAATTATATTCTGTCCCATAGACAGGTCCAGAGAGTTATCAATTCATCAATTTTTCTATTCCATTCTTTTCATTACCCAGCTCTTCAATTCCATATAATTCTTCCCATCTCTTACATCACCCAATAGCGTCAATCTTTTCCATTGTTTTTTATTTCTTCCATTTATTATTTCCTCCAAAGCAACTTTCATTAATTTATATTTATTTCTTAATATATGTCCAATCCAGTTTCTCTTTCTAATTTCCTCAATCTTTCATTTTTTTTATGTACTCTTTTCAAAACTTCTTCATTTGTTATTTTCTCTATCCAGCTGATTTTTCCCCATTCTTCTCCATGATCACATTACAAAGGCTCCCAATATATTCCTAATTTTATTACTCATTGTTCCACATTTCACAACCATACAATACTGCACTTTATACATAGCATTTAACTAATTTAACAGCAGCATAAAATTATAATATTTGAAAATCAATGATTCTGCTTTGTTTATGAAGATATCTAAAGATTTGAAGTAAAAAAAAATATTTACTTAAATGACAGATTTTATTTTAATTATTTGTAGCTCTGTGTGTTGTAATAAATATCAAAAATTATTTTTTATATTAATCTTTTTAGAAGTAATAATAAAAGTGCCAAAGTTTAAAATACTTTTAAAAGTGCTTAATACATTTAATTTAATTAGAAATCTTTTTTTTAACTAACTTAAATCTAAAGAAAAAAAATAGTTTAATATAATCTTATTTATAATTTAATGCTTTTGATGTATGTTAGTTATATATATGCTGTTAAGTTTGAAGTTTAAAAAAAAAGATCCTGGAAATTATGTCATCTGTTTACAGTTTGTTTTATTAATATTATATTTTGTGGAAAGTGATAAAATATGAAATGTAAATGAAATATTGATTTTGGTTTGCATTATTTAGATACTAATTTTTTTTTTTTTTACTTAGATATACTATTTCTTTAGCTAATAATAATAATTCATCACTGCTGAAGTATTATAATCTTGATAATTTTAACATAATATATACATTATTCACCAGTGGTTACTATATTATGATGTACCCCATTTATATACTTACATGCTAGATCAGTGATATTTAATTAAATATATGTTATTATTTAATTAAATATTATTCTGACTTTCACATGACCCACCATTCTCCACTCCATCTCATAACACTGATACACTTGAACACATATATGTCGAAAATATAAGTAATCACCAATATACGTATTTCATGCTAAACCGTAATCATGAGTTGGTTCAGAACTGATGATTGCTGGTTTATTTATCTTTTCGACATATATGTGTTCAAGTGTATCAGTGTTATGAGATAGTGAGGAGAGTGGCGGGTCGTGTGAAAGTCTGTGCTCATATACCGTATATATTACATATATTGATACAGATATAAAATAAGCCTGTATTTCAGTTATTAAATATCGACCTGTAAATTATCATTTAGCTAACATTTTATACACTTTTATTATTAATGTTTGTAGTCTTTATAATTATAAAATAATGGATCATTACCAATTAATTAAGTGTTAATATAGTTGCTTTATATATGAAGTGAAGGTTTTGTGAGTAAAAAATATAGAAAAGTAGTTTTGTGAATTGTCTATGTAAAATATTAAAAATGAAAAAATACCCATGAAGCAGATAGAACTGAGAACATTCAATATTATGTGGCTGACTTGATAAAAGCAGGCTATTATAGAATGCATATACCTAGATATATACAGTATTTCAAAACCAAAATAATTAATAAAGTGGATGATTGTAAAAATAATAAAAACTGGATTGTTCTACCATATTTATTAATTACCATTAATAAAATAGCACAATGATACAACTCAATACCCTAAGTGTTAATAGATATCAAATTATTCAGACAAAAATGAAAACCTAAATTACCTATGTCATTAAGATTTTGAATTGATAATTACTTAAACCAAGGAAAACAACAAATGAAAAATTAAATGAGCCAAGAGTTGTTATTAGCTGTTTAAAATGGCTTTTTATGTCACATTTACTAGAAAATTTAATATTAGTATGCATGATATTTGTTGTATTTAATTCCATTATAGTTTTGTGCATATTCTAACTCCATATATAGTTACTTAAAGTAGTTTTCAAGATTATTACAATGAAAATTACTTTTACTTGTAATCCTAAAATATAAAGTTTGTTTTTAACAACTATTGCAACATCTTATATCATTTACTTTTAGTCCTGTTATCTTTATTGTTGCGAGTTTCTGGCTTTAAAATCTTAGCAGCAAAAGAAATTTGGATTTTTATTTTCCATTGTAATACACAGATGCTAGCGAAACATTTATTGTATTTCATTCCGTCTTGGCTTTATGCAAATTTAAACATTTGTTTGTTAAAGATTTATTAGCCTTTATTGATCAAAGCTTGATTGCCACATTTGAAAATCAATTGCATAAAATGCATGAAGAATGGTCCATGAGATTGTTGGTTTTAGCTGCTGTATGCAGTTATAAGTTGGAATATTATGAAGAGAATACCTTCAAATTATATGTTAAGGGTTAATTTAAATATGTTGCTGTGTCACCTGTTATAGTAAAATATTTTTGAACTAAATTAAATGAAATTGATGTCTTGAAATGGACTGCTTCCTCTGATGTCAGTTTAATGATTGAAATTTATAGAGAGAATATAATACAATCAGTTATAAAATCTTCATAAAACTTTTATGGGAGTTTGTTCAGCTCAAGTCAAATACCCCACTTATACATATATTAGCTGAATTTAGGGCATTTTTATTTAGAAATAATATGGTATATAAATTTCAAGGTAATAAAGTATCCAATATTGAAGTACATGCTATTGAATTATTGAATTTATGATATAAATAGATAAGATATTTTTATATATTATATAAATTTACATATAGATGGAGGAAGAGAAATGTTGAAGAGAAAATATAGATTTCTCTAGTATATATAATAGTAGTTTCTTCCCATTGTAGTGTTGCATCTAATTATGGACCAAATACAGGTGGATTAAGTATTAATGATAAGGTTGCTATTGATAAAATGAGCAAATATAATATTACATATGAAGTAGTATGCTGATATACATTAGAGAGTCATTGGAGAGTTGAAATGTGTATTGAACAAGAGAACCCATAAACACGAACTTTTGTATAATAAATTACATTATTTTGTGAATAGTTTTAAATCTGTATTTGTTGAACATTCAGTTATTTGTAATTGAAGTTTTTGTTTTGACAGTGTTTTTATTTTAAGTGTGAAAAACAATTTGAAGAAAAGAAAAACCATAGAATCATATGTTATAAATATGCTAAATAAATAATATAATTATGTTAATACACATATATTGTGGAAAGTTAGCCATTCATGTGGAATGTTAATGTTGTATGATTCTAATACAAAAAAATACTCAGGCTGGTAGAAATTCAGTAAGCTGACTATAATTATTATTTATTTTTATTATTAGATATAAGTGCTTGGAGGCACAAGTTGAGAAAATCTTGAAAATTGTTTACTGGGAAGCAAGATATATGAACTCCCTCAGGATGAGATTATTTTATATGTTTAATGTAATCCACTTAGCATGCTTTTACTATCTTGTAAGCAATATCATAACAGTTTTTTCCAGAATTTTTTGTTTATATACATATATGAAGACAAAGAACAATATGGTTATAATGATAGTAAAATTGCTTATCAGGTCTATAACCCAAATTCAAATCCAGGCCATGTAAAACTCAAAATTATTTTCAGATTCTAATTAGGATTAGTATGTGTTTTCAGGTAGTTAGCCCATAGTCAAATGAACTGAACATGCATTACTGATTAGTAAATGAGTATTTACTATTTTAGCTGAAGTTTAGAGCAAAGGCGGTAAAATACTCAAATATTTATCAACTGCCATTGGAAAGTTTGATAATTAATGCTAATTTTTCAGTACTCTTTTATTGGAGAGAGACACATTAATGATGTTTTTGTTCTGCACTGAAATTTAAAGGTTGTTTACCTATTATCTATATGAAAATCTAAATAACTCAAACTATTTATTTGTCAATCATCATCATTTTCAGTTATTATTGATACACTGCAAGTTGAAATTCAATTCATTTTCTCCATTCTCTAGCGTCTCTTCTCCATATCACTCCAGCACACTTCTTTATTTCACCCATTCATCTCACATGTGGTCTATTTCTAGGTCTTAATTAAAATCTATTGGCAATCACAGAAATTATTAAAATTTGGAAATGTCCTGAATATTAGGCTTTACCATTGGGTAAAGCTAAATTTCATTATAATCAGCTTGTAAATACATTGATCACATGATCACCATTTCTAATATGGTTAGAGAGATTTGCCTATTTTAAATACATTGATGATCAATCCAGATTATTAAATGCCTTTGTGCTGGTTACTTTAAAAAAAATTCTAATTTTTTTATCAGGTCGCAATTACTTGCAAAAAAATTTCAAGTTTCACCCTAATTCCAAATTCCAAGTATTGGGTATAGGATCCATCTTATTAGTCTGTATTTTGGAATTTGCTAAAGAATTTTAAATGCAAAAAGAAAATCATCATACGTAATAATTATGTATATACAGGCTTCATCTGGTCTATATTATATAGTAGAATAAATTAAATTGAATTACGGAAAGCAAAGGGAGGAAAATGAAAATAAACACAATCTTTTTTTCTCCAGAGTATTCTTTATTTACTTGAATGATCTAGATATGATCTTTCATAATAAAAGTTCTGTGCTCTTGAAACTTTGCTTTATATTTTTTAATTGGAATAAGTTATTGAACAAAACTTTTGTCAAAAACTGTGACACGTTCTTCAATATGGATAAGAGCTGAGAAAAATTGGGCACAAATGTGATAGAAGTTTATTAAATGCATTTTAAATATTTTTAATTATCCTTATGTACTATGTAATATATATTAGAATTTATATATTTTATTTTTTTATAACTTTCTTACTTCAAATAAATTTTATAAGCTTGATTTGTCTGTGTAATCTTTTTAGCAGTCTTCTCTCTCCCCCGCTCTTACTTTTTTAAAATATGCTACTCCTGCAGCTTCCTTTAGCTTCATCGATTTTTGGAATAAATCTAATTTTTCAAGTGATCAAATTTCTAAGCCACAAGTATATACATTACTAATGATGAGTCTGTTCTGAAGAATGTCCTCAAAATTACTTTCCAAAGCTCACTAGGAAAGAATTCAAAATTGAATAAGGCAACATTTTGGTCTGGGTACTTTTCCACCTAATGACAGACCAACCCTGAGTTCTTTTGCCATTAGAATTAGCCAGTCCACTGAGTCTTGAAGAGTGACATAAAATTCAATAAACAAACTGCCATGTTTGACTGGTAGACTTTTGCCAAACAGCTCCCATAACTGTTGAGATTTATTGAAAATTACAATCTCTGACTGATTATTTTCTGATTCTAAACAATAAATAAATGTTCAAGTTTTAGTAACTATGTTTTACTGGTTTTAATGCAGAATTTCTTGTAAGCACCACTTAGCATGCATTGGAAATATTCAGAGCAGACATAACCTGCTTTTTCATTGAAGACTTAATTTGAAGTTCTTAAAAGAGATATTTTTTTAGTCTCTTTTATTTTTACAGACAACTTAAGAGGATATGTATAATTTTAGTTTCTTTTAAAAACTAAAAAAAATATTCAAGTTTGAATTACTTTATTTAGTTTTTATTCACCCTTTTCAAGCTAGCGATTGTTTAGTCGTATTTATTTATATATATATATGTAAACGTCTGTGTACGCTTACTGATTTATTCAAATTTATATATAAAGCTTTGATGTTCAGGTGCAAATTGGTTATAATCTTATATACCCTATGCATGAGTGTGTAGGTGTTATGTATGTGTGTGCGGAATAATATACGTTAAAATGTATTATTTTCTTGCAATAGTCCCTAGTATCAAAGTAATTGATATTGCAGTCAAAATTGAAACCATTTTTGCGTGCTGTCAATGATCATATATTCATAGTGGACTAGTTAATGATATCTGATTGGGTGAACATCAAATCAACAGAATGATCCATGCAACCTCATTTAAATCAGATTCTTATTTAAATTCACAAGATAGAGTGAATTGGTAGAATGAATTTCTGTTCATTTTAATAGCCTTGAAAACAAACAAACACAAAGTAAACTTTTTATTCATTTTCTACATATTAGTATTTCAGATTTATGGATAGACTTTAATATCAAAATAGATATTTCTATAAATATTTTTTTCTGCAATTTTCTCTTGATTTTTACATTTTACTACAATGCCTATTAAAACTTATGTCTATCTCTTTTTTCTTATTATACTTTTCTTAGATTCTCTCTCTCTTTTATAGTTTATTTAGTTTACAATCATTTAAATCCAAAATTACCAATTAATTTTTAAAATTACTTTGCCAAGTTCTCTATTAATTGAACAATCTTGGTAGTCTTTTCTTTTTTTTAGCTTCATATGAAATTGATACATAAATCATATGCTTCTGCCATGATTTAAATACTAAAGATTTTTATCATTAGGTATGAAGAAAGTAATTTACTTGATTTATGTAAATTTCATCTAGTAAATACCATGCATTGGAAATAAAAAATGTAGTTGAAATCATAAATTGTATTTTCATGTCTCTATTTCCAGCAGTGTTTTTTTTTCTTTTATTCTCAGAATTTAGCATTCAAATCTCTAATCACTAAATGATTTTTTTTTCAAGTGTCATAGCATCAGCCGGGACATGAACCCACAACCTGGGCAACTGCTCATAAGGCAGTTGCACTGACCTCTCAACCACCAATGCAAGACTAAAGGATTTTTTTGTGTGAACATTTTGTTAATTTTTACTGGAATCTATTATGGGATATATATCATATTTGTATTATAGTAATAATGAATGAATATTTATGAAGTTGAGATAATATCAGTCAGTCGTTCACAAGATGATATTCAAAAACAAATCATTGCAAAAATTCCTGATATTAAATCTGTAACATTTTCTTTATATTCATGTTCTGGAATCGTAGACTGCATGAATCCCTGATTTCTCAGTATAATTTACTTAACTTTCCTAACTTTACAGTATCAGTGAGTAAACAATTTATTTACATGTTTACCATTTTATTGGTCTTTTTAACTCAGCTTGTAATGGTAATCAAAGCAACTGTGAAATATCTTTAGCACTTTCTCATTAGTAGGGTATTTTTAGACAGAATGAGTCCAAATGTAAGTATTATATTACTTCATTTTTTTGTTTAATACTTATAACTTTTAATAAAGTATGTGGAGAGTATTTTGTGATTTTTTTTTTTCTTGCAGTGGATATTAATCACTAGAATTATTCTCTATTACTATAACATAAGCTAAATATTAGTCACATGTCATTAAAAAATGTGAATGAACTAAGTAAAATAGGGGATGACAAAATAGAAGTAAAATAATAGAAGTTAAATGTATATATGTGTACCTTATGAAGATTTTGTATATAGAAGATGAAATTCAATATAGATTGCAATATCATGATAAAAAGTACAATTAATAGGTGACAAAAATACATCTAAAAGTGAGTCTTGGCTATACTCAAGCCATATTTACTAATTAAGGCATCATAATTGATATATATATAATTTTATAATTGAATATTTATAAATACGATAATTAGATATAGGTAAAGTATAACTTTAAAAATTGTATCCACTTAGGAACGCTTTCGACTATTCTCGTAGTCTTTGTCAACTAACACTTTGAAAGGTGAACTTTCCCACAATTCCATGGTCTTTCAGCCTGTCTATTAATTAAGACTTGTTGTATTTGTATATTAGCATAGCTTGCTTTATTTTTATTTTGTTGTTATTTTTTTCAATTTGCAATAATATAAAAATATTGTAAATTGAAAGAAAATAACAACAAAATGATAATAAAGGAAGCTATGCTAATATATAAATACAAACAAGACTTATTAATAGATCATGGAGTTCTGGGAAGGTTAGCCTTTTAAAGTGTAAGTTGACAAAGATTATGAGGATAGTTGAAAGCACTCCTATGTGGATAAATTTTTTAAAGTTATACTTTACATATATCTAACTACTGTATTTATAAATATTCAATTATAAGATTATGTATACTGATTTGAAGAAATACAGACATCGAATTATATATATATTGTGACGACCACATAAAGTCGTCGACACACATATATATTTATTAATAAAATTAGAAAGTAATAAAGGTGAAATAAATTAGCTAATAAATTTTTTTTTAAAAAAAAAAGGAAGGAAAAAAAATTGAATTCTAATGTCAAATTACTGTGGATTTTGTAACAGTAAGAGAAGGGGAGGGGGGCTGCATAAATAAAGAAATGTGTCTCTTTCTCTCTTGTAAGTCAAATGCTAGAAAGTTATTTTGTTTATTGTGGGAGAGGGGAAAAGGAAGCATAAAGAAAGGCGTGTCTTCTCTCTCATTAAAAAAAAAAAATACTATAACAAATTAAAATAAATGTAAAACGTAAATGTGAAAAAAATGAATGAATTGTAAACTTTAAATAAAATAAATGTATTATGTGATATATAAAAAAAGAAACAATATGGCCGTAGGTGTGAAAGTCTGTTGGACAAATTAAATTCTACGGACAAAGAAATGTTATCAACGGAAGATCTTTGCCTGATCTGTTAAATTAATTGGGACTTACATTCCAGCCACTAATTAAATAAAGAAACATAATGATAAGAATTGGTTGGAAATCTAAGTCTTAATTAAAAAAATTTTAAAAACAATGAACAAAAGAATGAGATTAAGAAAATTACAATTTTTGTCTGGCATTGCTAGTAGAGACTTTAGAGAAGCAACAGCTAAAAGAAAATGGGAGAAGTGCATGGCTAGTGGCGTTAAAGGGACATGGGTTCGGATTCAAGCCATCTCATCACTGACTCGCAATATAAGATCTTTGCCTGACCTGCTAGAGGGACTGCCGCTTCTGTAGCTATTGATGAAACTCAACCTAAAGAATCAACCAGCAAACTGGATGAAAATAACCCCACAAACAGAGGAAGTTAATGGAGAACCTAAGGAATCAACCAGCAAAAACTGGAACGGAAATAGCCCCACAATCTGAGGAAGTTAATCAAGAGTACTCGGAAGAAATACCCATGGGACAATTACAACAAAGCCTAGGTAAAAGCATGCATGCATTTTCATTTGTCTACTATCCATAACTGAATATAAAATTAATGATTTGAGAAAATTAGAACTCTATCAACTGGACTTTAAGAACTTTTATATCTGATCTATTTTCATATATTTATTATAGCCATGTATTTTATAAGTGTGTGTTTGTATTATTATAATGTAATTTTTTATATAAAGTGTAAATATTATTATTAAACATATTTGTCATTAAATTTCGTATCCTTGCTTTATTCTCCTATTACCAAGCTGTAAGTAGTGATTAAAGGGGCATACTGATTTGTTTAAGATATTCATGTGCTGCTTGTTCATGCAAAATCCCAATTCTAAAAAATAAATAGCAAGCGCTGGAAATTCGTTAAGTTTCTTTGAAATAGTTTGTGTTGTTCAGCAGCCGAGGGTATCTTGGTCAGGAAAAATAATGCCAAGATAATATGTACGTATTGCCTTGGGGTTCGATCAAGGGTATAGATATGAAATTAAGTTTGTATCTGTATTAGCTCTCTGCTTGTATTGTAACGGCGTTGGTTAAAATAATAAATAAGATAATAAAGAATCTAAGTTGTAAACAATAAATGGATAGAAATAAAAGTTATGAAAAGAATAAATGGATATAATAAATAAGTATAATATAGAATAAAATAATCGAAATAAATATAGTTGAAGGTACAAATAATTAATCAACCGTACGAATAACCATTTCCATTATAATATATATATATGAATGTTTTCATGGGTTAAAAATATAAAAGACATATTTTGAGGGTTTCATCCATGTAAATTTTTAATTGGTTTGAGTTGATCATATAAGCCCTCAAGTGGGAAATGTATACTATATAATTGTAGAGGTGTTGTAAACAGTCTCTATAAAGATATATGCAGAAGCATTGTAAATAGTGTTAATAATAATTATTAAAATTCCACAAATAGGAAAAAAAAAAAGATATATAAATGAACAAATTAAAAAATAAATAGCAAATAAAAATTCAGGAAATCTTCAGATTAAGTTGTTTTTAAAAAAAAATTCAGATAAGAGGAAGTTTACATGTGTCATCATGTTTGTTGATAGAATCTGGTCTTTTTAGTATCTCATAGCTTTTCTGATCTAACATTGGTGTAGGTTTTTACATCTGGATAAAATCTGATCTTAGAAAAATCAATATTGTGATCTGAATCCATAGCATGGATTGAGAATGTGATGATGATGGATGTTGTTTCATTGCATTAGCATGTTCATCTCTTCTAGTATTGATGCAACAATTGCTCATCCCCACACAAGAAGACTTACAAATGGCACATTATTGATTTTTCTAAGACCAAGATCTTATCCAGATGTAAAAACCATTGAGATATTAAAAAGACCAAATTGTATTAACAAATATGATGACATATGTAAACTTTCTCCTATTTGAAAATGTTTTTTGAAAAATAAATTAAGTTGAAGATTCCCTGAATTTTTATTTGTTGTTTATTTATTTTTCAATTTGCTCAATTTTATACACCTATTTTTTTCTAATTGTGGAACTTTAATAATTATCGTGAATACTGTAATACTGTTTACGGTGCCTCTACAACTATCTTTATAGACACTGTTTACAGCACCTGTACAATTATATAGTATTCATTTCCCATTTGAGGGCTTGGGTGATCAAGTCAAAACATTGGAACATCTAATTAAAAGCTTACATGGATTAACCTACAAAATATGTATTTTATAACTGTAACTTATGAAAACATTCGTATGGATATATGGGTATTATATACACATAATACAAACTTTCATATATTAACAATATTTATCTTACATTAATTGCTTTATAGTATATTAAAGAAGTTAAAAACATATAAAGATTAGATACTCTTTTCTAGTGCCACATGCAAAAACAAAAACGTTAACTTTAATAATAGACATTAAGTACAGGCACATGTGTGAAAATAAATTCTAAATATATTTGCAATATAAAATGCTTTAAGTTTTGTTTACAGTATGATACTTTGCAGCACTTTATTCTTACATTACTTTATAAAATAATATTTTCAAATTCTTTCCATCTTAGTTCCAAATCAATTACACATGCCTTTTGTGAAGTTATTGTTTTTCGTCTGCTAACATTTTTATCTCGTTATTGTGGAAGGATTTTCTGAAAGTTGTGCAAAATTTAAAATTTAGAAATGGTGAAAATAGCAGGAACAACAATAAATGCAAATATATGAGAAATGGAATGAAATATAAGACAACACTATCTGATTCATTTTGCTGTTTGTCATAATTTCAGCTCATTCTGCAGCATTGCATACCTTCTTTTTGTATATTAAAGGTTTCACTACATAACTATGAGATTATATATATATAAAATACATATTTTGCGGGTTCATCCGTGTTAAAAACTTTTAATATCAATATACTGACGTTTCGACTTGGTGACCAAGTCGAAACGTCAGTATATTGATATTAAAAGTTTTTAACACGGATGAACCCGCAAAATATGTATTTTATATATTTAACCCGTGCAAATCTTCGTTTTAACATATATATATATATATATCAACATAAGTCATAAATTATGTTGCATTATTTAATGCAATGCTAAAATGGTGAATCAGTAAAGTTTCATTCACTGTGATTCAGCTCTATTCTTTCCCATATTTGGAGGTTATATGACCTTACCAGTATCAAACTATTAGGTGATTTACTAAGTAAAAGATTGACTTTTTACTTTAATTTGAACCAATGAACTGCATTAGATAAAAGTTTTTTTCTCATGAATAACAGTCACAAAATTTATTGATATACATGTTACTATTATTTTTATACAAATCCTCAACATTTGGAGTTTTTAAATTGAATATACTTTACTAAAATCCTTCAGTTGTGATGGAGATTTGCAAGAATTGTTTTTCAAGTATTAAGAATAATGTTTATATGTAGTTTACAGTTTTTTGATAATTTAAAAAAAACCTGTAAACTACATATAAACATTATTCTTAATACTTACAGTTTTCCACCTTTTAACTAATTTTTTTTTTCTATTGCATTTTTAAAATATAGCATTACAAGCTTCTGTATTTATACATTTTAAAAAATCTTTTTAAAATAAAACTTATGAATTCTCATATCTTTATTTTATATGAGAAAGAGTTTGGAAAAATACCGTGTTTTTTTTTTTTTTTGTGTGTATTTTTTTTTTTTTAAACTTTTAACATCAGCTTGCAGAGAATATAATCAAAACGGTTTGTTTTCTTCAGGTAGACAGCCTTTAACCTTCCAGCCAGTTCTGATAAACAGCAATAGATTTATTTTCCTCAAAATCAGACCAAATCAGGTCAAATGAAAAATATGAACAAAGCTTTTTAAGGGTAGAATATCTCACGGAATGGAAAAGTAAAAAGATGCACTTAATAAAGAATAATTTTTTATTATCCTTGCACTAAATAATATAGTCTTTCTTTTCGTAGTCTCTAAATTCCAGATCAAAGCGTTTTAATATTTTATTATTATTGTGAGTTACACACTTTGTGAGTGAATAAATATTGTGTTTTATAATTGCACGATCTTTTTCTATTAATACATGTCAAAAACAAAAAATCGTAATAGATTGACATGACAATAAAAAAAAAAAAAATGTATTTTTTTTCTCTCCTCATTTTTTCCTTATGCAAAGAAAAATATCTTCTATTCTCTTCATTAATGTATCTATTAAACTTGCTGTTTGGTTCCTTTTTAATTTCATCATCATTTTATAGAACATAAAAAAGCAATTATCTTATGTGTGACTCATCAGAAATCCAATATGCATTTCACTGCATAGCTAACATAATTAGATTTATTTAACGAAAAGTTTAACTCTATTTTGCCCAAAAAGTGAAATTTACAAAAAAAAAAAAAACTTAGTGCGTTAAATTTAATTGCCATTTTGGTATACAACTTTTTTAAATCATTGATTTTTTTATTTATATATAGTTTTATTTTATCAATATTATTTTTCTAACGGTGCAAATAAATATATTAGTTTTAAATTTATAACATATTTTTAGTCTGTTATATATGTAATTTTAAAAGTACAAACATGAGCATATATGTATGTGTAACTCCATGAAATATGTATAATATACATATATTTTAAGTGAATTTTAATGCAGTAAGACACAAATTATCGTGGCATATACTAACATTTCGTTAATACATTTAGATAAAAGAGTGAACAATCGATATCAAAATTAACAATTAAGGTAACGAAGAAAAGGACAATTTATGTTTCTTTGGATCATTTATCAACAGTTTTGTTAATCTAGTAGTCAAAAAATATTTAGTGTAGTTCTATACTGGGAAGATTTGAAATAAAAAAACTAAATAACATTTTATATGGAGATATCTAAAACAAGGATCAAAATTGTCGAAGTTGTCAAGGGTTTGTGGTCGAGTGGTCAGCACAGCCGCCTTACAAGCTGATGCCCCGGGTTTGCGGGTTCGCTTCCTGGTCGATGCTTTGACACATGAAAAAAAATTGTCTAAGTTATGCAGTTTTTAACACTGGAAGTGAATGTTGGATTATGAAAAAGAAAAACTTGATCAAATTAGGCTTAAACTTTTACGTTATTTACAAATGTCAACATTTGAAATTTTACTTTAAGCATATCAGTGATATTATTCTGTTTTATTAGAAATTATATAATGCATGAAAAAATTGCTTATGAATAATGAAGGTGATAAAGATTGAGATTATGACAACATTCTGAAGAAATGCTTCTTATATATGTTCCAGGAATGAATATCAGATTAATAGTATCTAATAATAATACATATAAAGGTTTGTTTTATGAATTTTGAATTTGTAAGTAATGAAATCCAATTTTTTATAAAAACAGGATCAACATTTAACACTTTTTTCTCTCATTTATTTACCTTTTCTATTGGCACTTAGAGCTGTCTGTGTACTTTCCATAAATGATAAACATCAATATTTGCCTTAGAACATGTCATATGAGTAATAAATTTTAATCATTTATGAGTTCCTAGATGCCAGACATTGAGATAATCACAAGACAGTCTGAAGAAATGCTTCTCATAATAATACTAATATGTATAGTTTTTACTGTAAGGCTGTTTAAAGTTAAGTTAGTAATTATTTATTTTTTGATAAGTGATTTTATGCATAATTTTTTAAGTATATTTTATTTTTATAAATATAATAGTACTGCTGAAAACATATGTAGTGCAGACACACATTGTTTTGAATCAATAAAATTATTGTTTTTTTATTTACACAGCTGATTCTTTTTTTATTTTTAATATTACTTTCATTATTTGGCTACAGAATTTTAATAAAATTTTACTGAATATTAAAGATTTGATAAAAAAAAAAAATTCCATTAACTTGTTAACTGACAATTTTTCTAATTTGTCAAATTGAGTAAAACTTCAACTGTTTTTATTTGCAAATTGCATTATTAATCATAAAAATATTAAAGTCTGTCAAGCATTGGGGGTCGAGAGGTCAGCAACAGCTGCTTTACAAGCAGTTGTCCCGCGTTAGCGGGTTCGCTTCCCGGCAGATGCTATGACACATGGGAAAAAAAATATTAAAGTAAAATAATCAGAATTGTTTTAATTTAGCTTTTAAAAATTGTATTTTTTACATTCAAATTGTTTATTTACAGTGAACAGTTTTAAATTAAATTCATAACTGCAGAAAAATGTATAAAATATTGCCAAAAATTGCCTGCAGGTGAAAAGAATTGTTTTTCAACCAATTACATATAGTGATCATTGATTTTTTTTGATTTAGAAGTAGAAATGCTGATTATTCATATCTCTTGTCTTTTCTTCTTATAAAATTAAGTATTTATTAATAAAAATCTAAATCTAACCACATTATTGGTCTATATATTGTGAAAAATAATTATATTATATATATGTAAATAATTATGAAAAATAGATTGTTTTCTATTTGTAGTCATGATATATCATTGATTTACAAAGAGTGGTCGAGCATTATTAATTTCTCTTGATTATTCTTCTAAAAACTAAATATTTTTGATTAAAGGTCTATGTTCAGTATTAGTCAATATACTGTAAAAAATAATTATGGAAAATATATGTTTTCTTGTTCAAAACTATTATGAAAAAATAAAAGATTTTACATGTGAAGTTTTATGTTGATAGTTAAATATTCCTATGCAACAATGGTGTTGATTGACTGACAGCTCTTTCCAGCACCATATAAGGTGAAACAGAAAAGACAATTGGTTCTTTAGAATACCATTAAACATCACATGATCACCATTTCCTATGCTTGCTCAAGCTGTTAAAACAGGCAAAACTCTCCATACAGTAGTTCCACTCAGTGCAAGCCAGATTAATCAATGGATGCAAGAAGGTTTGTGCATAATTACCTAGTGCATACTCATCCAACATTTACAGATAAGTTTCTAGCTTGTTGATTTTATTAGAAGAGCTTTGGATTTGAGAGCACTGCACCTAGATCTTAGGATCTAATGGATTCTGCTAACAACCACCTTTCACCTTGTTACTAACTATAAAGCTATGAGTTTAAAGTTGAAAACACAATAATAGTTTTAATCCAAGCTCATTTGCTTGTATAGTCATATAGATTTGAACTCAGTTCAGTATTTATACATTTTGGTGTTTCGTTCTTTAATAAACATAGCCACTATTATCCTGTTGGGCCGAGTTGATATTAATCCACTAAACATCACATGATCATTATTTCTTTCTCGTTAAAGCTTTTAAAAACAGAGCCAAATCTCTATACAGTAGTGCTATTTGGGGGTAATGGATGAGTAGGCACTAGATAGGAATTTTATGCAATAATCTTTTTGCATTCATTGATTACTCTGGCTTGTTGAGTGGTACTACTATATGGAGAGTTTTGCCTTTGTTTTAAGCAGCTTTATCAAGCATAAGAAATAGTGATCATATGATATTTAGTGGTTTAATACCAATCCTGCCTAATAGGATAATAATAGCTATAGTTATTAAAGAACTGAAGACACCCATTGTAGGAATACCGAATTGAGTTCAGATCTATATGACTATACAACCAAATGAGCTGGGATTGAAAGTATTAATATGCTTTTAATTTTAGACCACAGATTTATAGTTAACTAAAAAGTAAACAATGACTGCTAGAGGATTGCATTAGATTCTAAGATTTAGGTGCAGTGCTCTCAGATCCAAGACTATTCACTAATGAAAGTCTTAAGCTAGAAATTTGTCTGGGGATGTTGGATGAGTATGCACTAGATAGAGATTTTATGCACAAATCCTCTTGTTTCCACTGATTACTCTGGCTTGCACTAAGTGGCACTACTGTATGGAAGAGTTTTGTTTCTTTTTGGAATACAATATAAGCCAACAGAAATTCAACTTTTTTTCTAAAATACTGACTTCTGCATATTTTTTTAAATTAAAATATTATTATAGACTTAACTTTATTTGTATGGTATAATGAGCATAAAATGAAGAATATGTGGCTAATAATTTCCAAAAGATGACATATTAAAGAAAATTACAGATTTGAACTGTTATACTCAGATTGAGATTAAAACAAAAAAAAATAAGCAGTAAGAGTAATAAATGTGTTTTATAAAATTTTCAAATAATAGAGAACACAGAAAAGTTCTTGTCCCATTAGAATAATATAATTTTTATAATATACACATGAGTCTCGTTTTATGCGATAAATAGGTTCCTCAGAAAACACCCACAAATGAAATCAGGCAAAAATAGACGTAACTTACATTGAAAAAGGGGAGATGCAGTCTGTGATTTTTCAAAATTCATGTAAAAGCAAAGCACCAATGTAAAATTACTTTAAAATTTGCGCAAAAAAAAAAATAAGGAAATAAAATATGACTAATAAAAAATTTCAAATTTGAAAAAAATTGATACAAGACAAACTTTTTTTAACTATAATATTTAATTTTATTCAAAATAATATATTTTTATGCATAATTTACAGTACAGTAATTTATATTTTTTATACACATTTAATTATTATGATTTTCTGGTGACAACATAATTAATAATTAATCTTTGAGATGATGATTTTATTAATTTTTTACAAAGCTCGCGATATCCAGACATACAACCATTTAGCTCTCGTTGGAATTTAAGAGCACCTTAATGATTAGTGTCATTAATAAGAAAATAATAATTGATTACGTTCTTTTTTAAAAAGCAAAAACAGAATGTGATTTAAAATGCAAAATTAACACGCACAATGGTTGAACAAATCTACATTATAATCTTGTAAAATTTAATATGTGTATACATAAAATGTGAAAATCATGATTTTAATTTCATTATTGCATAAAATCTTACTATTATAAAGCACTGAAAATATTGAAATTACTAAGATGAAAGTCAAATTCCAATAATGTGCTATTACTTTCAATATAACATAAGTGCGCAAAATTTATTATTTAAAGTAATAGCTCATTATCGGAAATCGACTTCCGGTGAAACACGAATCGCATAACTTCAAAATTGTGTTAAATAAGTCCGTGTAAAAAGAGACCCAGGTGTATATAAAATATTAACATGCTGAAAGCAAACTAGTTATCATCATAAAATCTAATTACTGCTATTCAGTATTATCTATATTTTTGTTTCATCATTGTTTACTTATATTTGCGTTTAAATATGTATATAGTAATTATGCAATAGAATTTTGATGAAAAATTAACAAAAAGTATCAAAATATTTCAAGAGTCACCAAATTATTCAGTTATTACCAAAATGGACAAACTTAAAAAAATCATTTAGAAGGATAGAAGTTTTGAAATATGTTATTGCTGGAGAATACTTTAAATCCCCTGTATTGACTATAGAACTATTGCATCTATGTTAGATGGATTTAAATTCAGCAAGGGGTTGATAATATAAATAAGGAGATAAATATTTTTTTTTTGAGACAGGATAGTGATAGAACCATGATTGTTATTAAAAAGGATGATAACTTCCATATGGTTGCTTTCAGTTGTGCTGTACAGATCAGATTAGGTATGAGATGTTACATAAGATCCAAAATAATGAAATATAAAGGATTATAATGAAATTTGTTTGCATGGTGTCACTAGACTATTTTCAGGTTTATTGATTTAAATAATGAATAATTATATAACATAACTTTATTTAATATTTTTGACATTGTGTGTCATTTAATTAATGCTAATTTATTCAACAGTTCAGCTTAAATGGAAGTTTACTTTGGTTGAATCTTTAAAAATATGTTTGATTGTTTATATATCAAAAGTGTTGATTATTTTGTATTTCTTGTTTAAATAAAAATGGAAGTGATCCTAATTATCTTTCTAAGAAAAATCATTTCTGTTTTTCAGATTTGACTAATGAATAAAAGCTGAAGTATAAATAGATTTATCAGCAAATTATCTAAATTACTTCATTTCATTATGTTATCTATTATCTACAATGAAAAACTTTATATTTTGATAATAGCTATAGTTTGAATATAAAATAAATGAATACAGAATTTAATATAAATTTTTAATAGAAAATGCATAAAAAAGAAAGAATTCCTTATTGGTGGAATGAAGTTGCCATAGTTATAAGAATAAATATAAGGAGAAATATTATGAAGTAATTTAAGTGAGAGAAAAATTAAAAGTTTGCCTCAAAAATATTATTATATTGTTTACCTATCTATGCTTCTTTCAGTTTCCAATATGTTTTATTAGTTTCAAATGTTAGGAACTTATCTAAAGAATTCCTTTATTTTGATCTCAGTTGAAATAACTATTTGAAATCTTCAAGGAGAATCATATTAATTTTAAAAAGTTTAATATTTGTTTATTTAACTATTTATTTATATTCTTAATTATATACTATTGTGTTTGAATATTTGAATTTTGATAAGCTGAACAATGCATTTACCCTTTATTATGTTGTTTTTTTTATATTAATGACAGTGTATTAGATAAAATTTATTATTTTTTTCTGTATAAAAATAATATTAGTTGTAAGGCAATTATGTAAGGTTTGCATAGTTAAAAAATGTTCCATATTAGTAAATATAAAATATGTAAAAAAATGAATGCATGAAAAACACCTAAAATTAGATATTCACTGATTTTTTGAATAAAATAAGTTAATGAATAGGTGATATTAAAAAAATATTTATAAAATAACAATTACAATTATTTTAACTAATTTTACTAATTTTATTAAATTGCATTGCACACACGCGCGCACGCGCGCACACACACACACACATATATATATATATATATCCCCATAGTAATGATTTACTTTTACAGGAATATTTATTAACATTACATCAGAACGAAAAAGCACATCTATTGTTCTTATAATTTTATTATCATATTCTTAGAATCTTTTACAATATCCTTATATGTAATTTTTCCATTGCTTTTAGGTTTTATATTATACTGACAAAGTATCCGTGCTTTTTCCATATGATACATTTAGAAAGATAAAACAGTTCTGTGTATAATGAATTTTTTATTGTGGGGATTACATTAGTATGGTGAAATATTCTACTTTTTAATTTGTTAAATATAGTAACAATCCATAGGAATTTTTGTTATATCTTAAAAGTTCCACATATCTACTTTTATTATTTATAAGTTATTAAAATATTTAAAATTTTACTTTTTTAAAGGCAAAGCAAATCGATTACTGATTTAAACTTTTTTAAACATTAATTATTAAATCAAAGTCTTTATAGGATGCATTTAAAATGCTGTAATGTTTGAAGATTATTTTGTGAATTGGGCGAAATTTGCGCTGTGGTTAGCATACTGCAAATTTAAAAGACAAAAAGATGAGATTCATATTTTTGCTTTTAATCATTTAAAATTAAAATTTTCACTGTTTCGTGATAACCTCTGTCGGAAAAATGGAGAATAAAAAAGTTGGAGTTAGAATACATTTTTAATTAACATAAGTTTTTATTTTAAGTGATTTATTTTTTATATCAGTATACTTTATTATAAATGCATATATATATGTAATTACAAATTTTTATGTTTTTTTAGGATCCATGGGTTTCAAATATGAATCCTCGCCTTGGTCCACAGTCAGGAGGAACAAAGTTGACTATAAGTGGTCGTTCCTTAAACATTGGTGAAGTTATCAAAGCATATTTAGATAGTTTGCCTTGTAAAGTATTAGTGTAAGTATTCTTTGTTTTGCTTTTTTTTTATTTTTAATTAATTAGCTTATATTTTAATTGGAAATAAACTAAACATATATAAATGTATTATTATCACTATTATGATGATGATGAGGATGATGATGAACAAACAATCAATAATCAACTACATTTTTTCTGTGTAATTGCTTTTAATTTTAACAAAATAAAAATTAGCTATAGGACCTTAATTTAAAATAGTTAATGAAGCGGAAAACAAAGACTATTTAAAGTAAGCTTAAATTTTCCGTAACAATAATAAAATACTTAAGTAGAAGCTTAGTGATTAAAACATATTTAATTTTTATTATCATCATCAACCATTATTAATCCACTGCAGGATGAGATCTCTCCAAGTTCAATCCATCTTCTCCAATCTTTAGCTTCTCTTCTCCAAATCACCCCTGTACACTTTTTTATTTTATCCATCCATCTCGCATGTAGTCTCTTTCTGGATCTTTTACAATCTCTTGCAATGCAGTTTAAGATTTCAATTGTCCATCTATTATCATCTTCTCGAGAAACATGTCCAGCCAAATTCCACTTCAGTCTTTTAATTTTTTCAATGAGGTCAGTAACACCTGTTTGTTCTCTTACCCATACATTGCATTTTCGATCTCTTCTTGTTAATCCCAACATAATCTCTCCATACTTCTTTGAGTGGTCTGAAGTCTCTGTATTGATCTTCTATTAAGTGTTCAAGTCTCAGATCCATATGTAAAAAAAATTCTTTTCAAACATATAGGCATATTTCCTTTTAGAATCAAGTTATTTCTACCAAAATCACTCCAACCAAGTTTAATTCCATGATTAATTTCATCCATTATGTTTCCATCTGTATTAATAATCTGACCAAGGTATTTGTAGCTGTTAACTTCTAAATCCATCATAATCAATCTTTATTTTCATATTTTGAGAAAATCCATTAAATATTACTTTAGTCTTTTTAACATGTATTTTTAGTCCTACTTTCCTACTTTCATCTGATCACTCCTGCAATGTTTCCTGAAGCTCTAAAGGATTATTTGCAAAAACAACTGCATCTTCTGTAAAATCTAAATGATTTAAATAATCTCCATTTACTTTCACTTTTTTAGCTTCCCATTTTATTTAATAATAATATTTTTAATTTTCTCTATAAATTTCATAGTCATGTTAAAATAATAATTAAAAAAACACAGTAATATTGCAAACTTTATAAATTTACATTGTATAAAAAAAATTTTTTTTAAAAAGAATGTAGTCATTACATTAAATAAGTCATTAAAATGTTAATTGTTATAAGGTTGTCTATGACTGTATATAGTAATATGTTGATCTATGATTCATTTCAAATCAAGCTCCTCTTTCTGGATATTCAATAAAAACTCATTTCTTGTGAAGCCCATTTTAGATCATAATCAAACTTTTTTTTTTCAGATCCAACGGTAAAAACCAATTAATTTGATAAATTCAGAATAACTCGTACCCATTATGCTCACCTCTTTTATAAACCCGAGTTTAACATCCATAGATTTATGCTTATGTGGTTAAACATGAAACATTGGTCAGATACTCCCTATCTATCGTATCCATGACTACAATAGCAGAAATGAAGAATTTACTAAAAATCACAGTAAATGAAACTTCTGATTGGAATGTCTATAGGATTTGTCATGTTATTTTAAAAAAATTATAACTAAATAAACAAACATAAACTCCAATCAATCATGCTGTATTTTAATTTTCTCTTTTCCCCCACATATATTGTAAAATATAATACATTTGTAAATCTATTAATTATTCTGATTCAAATAAATGATTGTAAACATCACAGATGATCTATAAGAAGCATTAATAATAACTGAAGTTATATATATATATATATATATATATAACTTCAGTTATTATTAATGCTATATATTTCAATATATATATATATATATATATATATTGAAATGGGCCTACAGTTTTCATCATCTTTTCAAACATATATAATTCTTTATCAATATGTAAGAGGAGTTAAAACTGAGGGGTAAATAGATGTCAGGAGTAACAAATTATTTTGTTCTAAAACCTAATATCACAACTAATGATGGTCAGAATGAATATTCAGCCATATATCACGACCATCATTTTCATGAAATATGCCTAAGTACTGAGAGGCTATATCCCCTGCCACTATAAATGATATTTATTATTTAAAAACAATATCTGACATACTGCAGAGTAGGGCATCATCTCTAAAAAGAGAAACAGCTAGAGGTCAAGTTCAAATATTTCCTAGTTTCTTAGATGCTTGCCCCCATTTATCTACTACTAGCTTAAAAAAAATTGCAGAAAGTAAAAAGAAAATTTTTGGTAGATTGCAATTTATGGATAGTAAGAGAATAGCCAAAACAGTATTTAATTGGATTATAAATAAAGGGCAGGCAAAAAGATGAGTGAAAATGTAGTACAGTATGCAGAAGGTTGGATAATGACTATGTTAATATACTTGTACAAAGGGTGGAATGAATGTGCTAGGAGGATTATTGAGTGTTATAGTGGCTGAGTCTGGGATAAAAGAATAGAAGTATTATAAAAAATAAGGAGCTGGAGAGATAGAGAACTATCATAGAAAGTAAACAGAGTTTAAATATATATAGACATAAACAGAATATTGGATGTGAATTAATTTATGGTAATAACATGGAAAGTAATTCGCTATTTAGGATTTGAGCAGGATTTTTAACAACAAGGGAATATACACATAAATGGAGAAATTGGGTAATTTAGTCTGAAGGTTATGCAAGAAGTTAGGCATTTGCTTGTAGAATATAGATGCTTACAAGCAGAAAGGGTACAAATAATGAAGTTGTGGAAGAATAAATATAAGCTAAATGATTATACAGAAAGTGGGTTATTGGTCTTTATGTTAAGTTTAGAAAAAGATAAGGGGTATCTAGATACAAAGACCATTGAGTGGGAAAAGGTGATGTTGTGGAAATGGGATAGAGCAGGGTAGAAAAGAATATGAGAAAAACTTAGGTGGGGAATGGAAAATGGCTAACATGTTCTTGGACATATTGATTGAGGGATTTTTGACTTTGTTAAAGGAGTAGCCATATCACATCATATCACATCTGATTTTTAAAAGAAGTCATCTTGATAAGTTTTCTATATGGAAATGAAAACTAATTTGATGTTTTAAATAAATTTTATTAATTTGTTTATTCTCATATGTGGTAAAAGTTGTCTGTAATTTAAGATATTAACAACTCTTAAAGGTGAAAATTTATCCATTTGAATTTATATATATAAATTGAGCTAATGTGAAAGTTGAACTGATAAGAACAAAACTTGAGAATAGACTGCCATCATGGCAATGATAATTTATTATCCTAAAGGAATGGTTAAATTGTTAAAAATGTGTTTAAGAACATTATTTATAGTTTGTAGCAGTATTATCAACATACTTTATAATACATCAGACCAGATCTTGGATACGGTTCTAAATTGTATATGTTTTAGAATTTTTGTATAATTACTATTTGCTTCTCTTAATTTTTAGAATGATAAAACAATTAAGTTTTTAACAAATGGGTAGGAGAAATCCTGATTAAAGATTTGTATTTTATTGATGATGTTATGAAAATAAATTATTATATCCCTTTCATGAATGTTTACTAGCTAAATTTATTTCTCAGTGTGTGTAGAAAATGAAGTGAATTCTTTAAAAAAAAATGTTGAGATGAATTACTTGAATGTGTGTAGAAGCAGGTAATGATGAAATACCATTATTACTGATTTATACTAGCACTGGTCCAAGATCCAAAGTTCCTCCCTGATGAAAGCCATAAACTTGAAACTGGTCTCAGATTTTACAGAGGATAGTATAAAATAAGGATTTACTAAGCACTAACATCTTGCTTCTACTCTTACTTACTAAAACTTACAGTACATATCATAGAGATTGTGAAAAATTATGTTGAGTTCATGCAAAAAAATATAATGAACTCATTTTATAACTTTTCTAAATTTACCTGGATCAGTATATTTGCTCAAATATCTTTTATCCACACCTACAATTTTTTTTCTAGATGTTTTTTTTAGTGCACACTAAAATGTTATTTTAATTAACAGTAACTAAGCTTTGATAATTTTTGGTAATATTTTAAATATTTGCTAAATCTGTTGTGAGAATTGTTTCATTCATGACAATAGTTATTTATTATAATTTAATTAATGAGTGTCAGAATGTCTGTTTCATAACTTTGACATGAAATACATGGAATAAGTATATTAATGATTATTACTATTCATTCATTAATAAAAGATTATCTCTAGTACTGAAATAAATTTGACACTCATTTACAGATTATATCTGGAATTTTTGTCTAATCATGTAGAATAATTCATTTATCCTTTTCCATATGTAATATCTTGTGCGATATATGTATAACTTCCACTTTGCCCCATATCCTTGCAACATATGATTAATGACATCCAAAAAAAAATGACACCCAAGATGTGCATTTCATGCTGAACCATGATCAAAAAAAGCTTTATTATAATAAATAATAAATAATAAATAAGGATTTTATATTTATTTATTAATAAAAAACAAAAACAAAAAAAACAAATCCTGTTTCTATTAGGTATATTAAAAAAAGTATTCAAATAAATATAAATTTCATTTTAATATGAAAAAAAATATTGTGCATCTATGGTAAAAAAAAAGGAAGGAACACAATCAGTTATTTCAGGGTAAACTCTCCAAATTTCTTGGTTTTCATTTCTATTAGAATCCTTCAGCAATGAGAATAAGCTTATAAGAAGAACTAAAACAAAAAACCAATCAGCTAGTTTCATCTTTACACGGATGGCTGAAAAGTTGGAGATTGGAGTGAATTGAAGTCTGTCCATTAAAATATAAGAATTTGCTATTTTAATATAAACTGAGCACTGATTATATATATATGTGGGAGATGATAATCTGGACCAACTGATGAGTGCTGGTTTAGCATGAAATACATATATTGGTGATTATTTATCTTTTCTACATGTGTGTGGTCATGTGTATTGGTTGTATGAGATAGTGTGGATAGTTGGAGGGTACCTGAAAGTCTGAATTCAAATCCCCTATACTTAAAAACATATCAATATACTCACAAACATCTCATTTCAATCAGTTAATAATATGAAGAATAGCATACTACCAAACCATGGTAAAATTCACAAAGCAATTTATTTCATATCTATACACAATTTGCAAAAAATGTTTATGGGCAATGAAAAGCCATCATCATTTCAATACAACAATTGCAGCTCCCATTAGATGAAAATGGTCTGGGATTGGACTAATCTACTTTCATCACTTTTACTTCATGTATTTATCTCTCCAAAACTTACTAAATGTACTCCCAACTGATACTATCTCCACATGGTCTAATTTATTAGATTCTTTCAAAGACAATGAAAACATAAAACTAATAATACTACAATCAAAAATTGATTACTGTGAGACATATAGACTAATCAAAGCAAAAACACTCTTCAACCACCAACAATCTTTTTTTGATATAAACAATGAACAGCTGATCAGGAAGGTTAAACACTGGTATTTCAAATTCAAATTCTTTGATTTCTTGCTCAAACTCAATCTTAATGCATTACCCACAGCACACCTTGAAATTCAGAAGGTGATATAACATTGATGATATATGTTCATTATGGTACAAAGAAAAAGAAACAATACCATTTTCTCCAAGATTGTATTAGCCTCACAAACTCATGATTAAAATTGACATTATTTAGAAAAACTGATACAACTATACCAAATCTCCTCAAAATCTTTACAAAAGAGTTTTTCTCAGCAAAAGAGCTTCTATGATCACACTTTATGCACTGTGGTGCACAAGATGCATTTTCATCTACAATAACAATACCACATGGCACTCAAACACAGTATTAAACAAATTAGAGCAACTAAGAATCTGAAATATTTTTTGCTGTCACCTGATCACACATAAAACAAAGATCCAACTTGTAGAAGGGCACCTTCAACTAATAACCCAAGATAGACTGATAGCAAATAAATTTATTCATAGGAAAAGTTTTTTAAAATAACATATCAAGAAAAATTAGTAGTGCACGATGCTTGCTAATGATTCTTCACAATATGAAGATTCACAACAAATTAAACACATGTCAACCCTGTAACTTTCCTATTGTTTTTTTCTAACTATCATACACATGTGAAATTTGTGACAAATGTAACAGGTTTAAATAAAGACCTTTGAAACATAAAATATACCACAAACTGAATTATTGCTGACATTTTTTTCAAAACAAGTTAAATAAATAAATGTGAAGTATACTTCAAATTCAAAGAATGTGCATTAATTTACAAATGCATATTATTGAAAAAAATAATTTATTTTTAAAAATATTTCTTTTGCAAATATGATTCATGTGTAGGAGTTGATCTCCGAGTGGCATGTTTTATAAGTTACTTCATAATTTTGTTTAGTTTAATTTATTTTCTGTGTCATTTTATACATTTTAGTCTAATATATGTTTCATCTTTTATATTTATGAACATGTCCAGTTGAATTATGTTTTTAAATTTTAACAAAAGCCTTTTTATTCTAAAAAAAAACAAAAAACAATACACATTTGTAAAAATAAAATTACATTAGTGGAATAATAATTACTTTTTATGTTTCAAAAAGGAATTTTGTTGATAAAAAAAAGTAGTACTGTATATTACAATAGAAATAATATATATATATCAAGTACTTGACATATTTACAATTTTTTAGAATTGGGGGGAAAAAAAACCTACATATCAAACATACAATATTGCCATGAATATACTAGACAATATGAAAAAATGAAAAATTATATTTAAAACATATCACTATAGATTAGAATACTGGCGAATAAATGACTGTATCTACAAATATATCTGAAGGAGTAAGTTTTTGTCTATCTGTTTAATTGTATTTAGTTTTGTTTTTAAAAATGTCCATGTGTGCTCTTGTAAAGAAATAATCATCTTGCCCCCCACAAAGCATATAATAATAATGGGATGGTTTTTATTTCTGCAAAACAAGCTTTTGGAAAAAGAGTTCATGATTGAGTGAATTGTATTATTATTTTTCTGAAGTATTTTTGTGGTGTATGACGGAGCATCTTGTATGCTGCTATACTTAAAAAAATGATGTTTTTGATCCTCTTCTTCCGTGAAACATAATGGACATATAAGATGTGATATGTTGGAGTATTGCTATCATTTATTTATGAGTGAATGTTGAATGTATAGAAAATTTTAAACTTTATTTAAACTTCAAATACAAACAATTTGTAAGTAATAACGCTCTACCAACTGAGCTATTCTGTCAAAGGCAACATATAATAGAAATTTGATATATTTATATATGAGGGTTGGTTCAAATCCTCCTGACTCCTTCAATTTTTTTTTATATAATTAGGCTAATTATTATTATTTATTTCCTAAGACCAAGATTAATTAGAGTCTTCCATACATTGTTCATTGCCACACTGGGTTGACTTATAGGATTATTTACTATTGTCATATGATCAGCTTCCTTGAATTTTCTTCTATGCATTTTTTCCCTCTTTATCCAATATCTTTGTATTTTCCCTCTTAAGCATATGGTTATTAGTACATACATGATCTGCTTAAGTGAGGAAAATACAAAGATATTGGATAAAGAGGGAAAAAATGCATAGAAGAAAATCAAGGAAGCTGCTCATATGATAATGGTAAATAACCCTATAAGTCAACCCATGTGGCAATACGCAATGTATGGAAGCCTCTAATTAATCTTGCTCTTAGAAAAAAATAAAATAAATAAAAAATAATTAGCCTCATTATAAAAAAAAATTGAAGGGCTCAGGAGGATTTGAACCAACCCTCATATATAAATATATGAAATTTCTACTATATGTTGCCTTTGACAGAATAGTTCAGTTGGTAGAGCATTTGCCCTAAATTCGATATTCAAGAATCTAAAGGTGCGAGTTCAACTTCTAAGCAAATATTGTCACTGTGTATATAGGTCAGTAACACCTGAAGAAGAGTGGAGAATAATCCTACTCGAAACGTTGTGTAATTACTAACCTGTATTGACTATTTGTGTGTTATTACTAACAAGTTGTTTGTGTTTGGAAAGTTTAAATAAAGTTTAAAATTGTCTGTACATTCAACATTCACTCATAAATGATGGAAATAGTCCAACATATCACATCTTATAATATACCATCATTACAAACCTTCAGACAAATAATGGACATATAGTTTCTGTGTTGACAAGATTTCTTTTATACTTCAAAAAATATAATGTAGGCAAAGACTAAAAAGAATCTAATATTTAAATCTTCTTATCAGTTGCCTATTATTAATGACAAACAATGAAGATTCAGCCACTTTAGTTATGTTTGAATAGAAAAAAGCATGACTTACCCAATGTTTTCATTTTTCTTGTGGCAATGTTATGATGCAATGTGCTATGACTTCTCCTTTATCAAAGTCAGACATCTCTCAGCCACTATGCTCAGAGAAACCTATTCACTGCATTATCTTCCCTCTCCATTCCCCACTCTAAATTTTTCTCATATTCTTCTCTATTCTGCTCCATCCCATCATCATCTTTGTCCACTCTATGGCCTTTATATTTAGATCTTCCTTATCTTTTTCCAAACCCAGCATAAAATCCAAAAACCCACTTTCTGTATAATTACTTTGTTTATACTTATTCTCCCACAACTTCATTATTTGTATTCTTTCTGCTTGTATACTTTTACATTCAATTAACAGATGCCTAATATTTTTCATGCCTTCTTTACATAACTTGCAGAATAAATCACCCACATATCTCCATTTATGTTTATATTCCCTTGTTGCTAACATTCCTATTTGAGGCTTAAATAGTAAACTAATTTCCTTGCGATTATTGTAAATTAACTCACAAATATATTCTATTTACTTCTGTATATATTTAAACTTTTTACTCTCCATACTAGTTCTCCATCTTTCCAACTTACTATTTTTTATTAAGATATCTATTCTTCTATCCCCCTTTTTAACACTCTAACACTCACCAATCCTCCTAATACAATAATGCCACCTTTTGTTCAAATATACGGACACAAAGTCTTTATATAAATCTTCTGCATTCCCTACCACTTTTCTCACCCATCTTATTGCCTGTCATTTACATGTAACCCAATTAAATACTATTTTGACTATTCTCTTACTATCTATAAATTGTAATATACTGAACATTTTTCTTTTTCTTTTTGCATCTCTCATATAAAAATTTGAGAATCCCATCTCTCCTTAAATTTTCTTCTTTGTCATCCACATATCTGCATTTAAAGCATGTCTTCCTACTTCCAGTTATATTTTATTATGTTAATATTTGTCAGTAGGTTAATTGGTTCGAGAATTGTTAATTATGTTTTAAAATCTCAATATGTTTTTATAAAAATATTTAAAAATACACACCATTTGTCCCACATTTTTTTTTTTTTTACAAATAATTATTATATTAGCAAAATTATATTTTAAATTCTTTACTATTAGAATAGTAGATAACAATTGTTTTTGAAGCAAATTTTTCAAATGTTTTTTGACAAATGATATAATTATTTCAATGTTTAATATTTTAATTAAATCATATACTGCATACATCTTGTTTTTTTATATAAAAAAATATTGGAAAATAAAATAAAATTCACTCTCTATTTTACATTACAAAAAAGTGCATTTATTTTCTACAAATTTCAAATTAATAAGAATAGCATGTAATAAAAGTAAAGAGATTTGAACTCAGGATTTTTCAATCTATTCATCCTCCACTCCCTAACAATCAACCATTACACATGATCACACACATGCGAAAAAGATACATGATCCCCAATATATATATATATATATATATATATATATATATATATATCGATATATATATATATATATATATATATATATATATATATATGTATTTCAAGCAAAACCAGCACTCATCTATTGGGCCAGATTATAATCTTCCATATATATATAATCAGTATTTGGTTTATATTAAGATAGCAATTTCTCAAGTTTTAATGGACAGGGTTCAATCTTTTCATTCTTCCAACTATTCAACCATCCATTTCATTGAAAAATCAATGATGGAACACTCAAAGCTCTTATTGAAATTAATATTGTAGTCATAGCCATGTAGACATTATATCAATGGAGGATGAATATACTGAGAAGTCCTGAGTTCAAACTTTCTACTTACCTATATGAAACACTCAGTATAAGCATGTTACATATTGCCTTATAATAACATGTGATACTTTTTAAAAATTATTAAGTGCTGGCTCTGGCTAGGCATTTATCATAAAACTTGTACAGGAATTGGCAATCCTCATTGTTTATAACTTACAAGCTTAAGAGATAGGGTTATGTGACATATGACTCTTATTTTGACTATTTATAATCTCTGTCATAAGACTTATGCAATTTTATATTGCTAAGACTACTAATATATGGTATGGCTGAAGATCTATCAGCCCCATATAGCTATTTGAGTTGGATAGCTGAATTTGAAGACATGTAGATGTCTGAAAATTTCATATTTTCAACTCAATAGATAATGTTTAGATAAGTGCTTGGCTTTGGGTTGGTATTTTTAGATCTAATGTCTGAACCTACCCTGACACCTATCTAAGGAGTGCCAAAGCACAAAACCATGGTCAGGGGTTTGGGGAGGGGTTCCTGACAGAGATATTTGAAGTGCTGGCTCTGGCTAAGCATTTATCATAAAGCTTGTAGAGGAATTGGCAATCCTTATTGTTTATAACTTACAGGCTTAAGAGATAGGTCTTGCATTGGTGGTCGAGAGGTCAGCGTGACTGCCTTGCACTTTCCCGGGTTGCGGGTTCATGTCCCGGCCGATGCTATGACACTTAAAAAAAAAAAAAAAGCTTAAGAGATAGGGTCATATGATCTATGACTCTTATTTTGACTATTTATAGCTGTATTGGTAAAAATCGGTTAATTCAAGTAGGGTGATTTGTTGCATTCTATTTTTAACAAATACATATATATATAACTGTAATACTTTAATGTTATACAATTTTCTGTTGTATTTTTTATTTAAAAAACAATAAAAGAAAACGTCTCCACAACATCTATAAAATCCATAATGAAAAATCAATATTTTCATTAATTTTTATTATTATAAAATTTTATTAACAGTTTAAACATATATTTGGTTTGTATTTTGTGCTTCCTTTTTTTATTTACAATAAATTTTTAGAAACTAAATTTGAAATTATGATAGAGTTGTTTATAGGAATTTCAAAATTAATAAATGATGTTTGAAAATATCAAAAAAAAAAAAAATTTAAATCAGAATTTATTATTAACTAAGTGATTAACTATTTAAAGCATTCTAATCTTTAATAAACATGTAAATAATAATAATATGTTTATATATATGAAATAATAATAATTGCAATATGAAATGTAGATAAAATTCTCTAAAAAAATTAAACAATAAACTTTATAACATAATAGTAAAATTATTAGTTCATTAGTTGCACTGATTTTAAACAGTATTAACCTGATTTCAATAGGAATCAGATTTTTTACGTTTGGAAGTATTATATTATTCATTTCAAAGCTGAAATATAAAACTAACCATGCTATTTTAAAGTATATTGTATGTTACAAACAAGAAGTGCATAAACAGGCAAAACTTTCCATGAAGTAGTGCCACCCTGTGTGAACCAGAGTAATCAATGTATGCGCAGGGTGCGACTATTATGTGGAGAGTTTTTCCTGTTTAATAACAGTTATGTGCTAGCATAAGAGATGGTGATCATGTGATGTTAAGAAGTGCATAAATAAATATTGCCAAGTAAATTGGTAATTATAGTTACATTTTAAAGTATATTTATTAATTTCATTAAATTTCTTTATTAAGTTTTAAATCTCAGAAGGTTTCATTATCTTTCTTACCATTATGATATCCTTTTTTTTTTGTCATGAAAAAGATTTTGAGTATATTTATTGTTTTCATAATAAATTAACTGTTAGGGAATAAAAAGTTATGAGACTGAACTATTGGTTCTGATTTAGTTAGCGCTCATGGCCATTTTGAAATGTTGAATAAAAGTATTTTAAAATCATGTTTAGAAATTATAAGCTAGTAAAAATAATATACTTTATTTTATTAAGGTTTTTTTTTAAAATTGGTCTTCATAAAATATTTGAAGTATGAGAGTGCAGAGTGCTGGAGTTTGCAAGGAGAGGGAAGGATGGTTTGGACAATATCTATCAAAAGTTGCAGAAGTCTGATGAAACCAAGATTATAATTTCCAAATACTAAAACATTATAGTATATGCCCATATGAAATAAAGCATATTATTTTTACTAGCTTATAATTACTAAAATATGAACTTAAAGTACTTTGGTTCAATATTTATTTCATTTACTGGTTAGATGTGTCAACAACATTTTTCTCTGTTCTTTAGATTTTAAAATGGTCATTAGTGCCAACTAAATCAGCACTGAACTATTATTAATTCTAATAATATTTAGATTCAGAGATTAGCAGTGAGAAACTGAGCATGCTCTGGAATAATGTATTTTTTTTTCCATTTTTACAGTTAGTTGTTTTAAATCTGGTATACTATACTGAATGTTTGCTTAGTTTTTAATATTTTGTAATATAATAAATATTTACTAAGGCAATAAATCTAAAACATGTGTGGTTGAAAATACGAAGGTAGGGACCTCTACAGGTCTTAACCACAAGGTTCTGCATTATTTGTTATTTACACATTATATACAGAGCTTATAAATAATCAAAATCCAAAAAGCCAAAGTAATTACTATAATATATAAATTACACCAAATTCAGAATTAAAAAACTAGTCAACATTAAATCGTAAATTTGATAACCAATGGTTTACTGCCAAGTCAGATTTCTCACGTGTAACACAAAACAAATAACCTATTACACCATAATTTTATCTTATATTTCAATTACCTTATTATAAAAATAAAATAAAATAAGACAATAACTTCAGAATCATAAATTTTCAATAATAAAAGTTCTTTTATTTTTTCTATTTATTTTATTCCTTTCATAGAAGACAATTTTAGCCTGATCAAATATCGTCTTATGACTTGAATTTTTTTAAAAGATATAAATATTTATTTTTTAATCAATTTTAACTTTTTCAAATAAGCTTAAATTATCACATGATCACCATTCACAAGACTCCGTATTGATAAAAGCTACAAGTTAGATACTAGTCTGGGGATATTGGATGAGTAGGCACTAGATAGGGATTTTATGCATAAACCTTCCTACATTCATTGATTATTCTGGCTTTCACTGAGTGGCACTACTATATGGAGAGATTTGCCTTTATGTAAGCTTAAACTACTTTGATCTATCTATAATTTATTATAAAACAAAAAAAACAATATAAACTACTTCAGGAATGAAATTCCTATCAACTGTCTCTTTTGTATTATTCAATAAATTATGTAGAATTAAATATGTGAACAAAATTTTAACATTGTATTGTGAAATAGATTCAATGAAAAATAAATTGCTTTTCAGAATATTCTTAAATAAATTATTCTATCCAAACCTAGTGGTTAGCATAGCTGTCTTTCAAGTAGCTGGCCTGGGTTTCCTTCCTGGTCAACACATAAATTGCTTTTCAGAATATTTTTAAATCAATTATTCTATCCAAGCTTAGTGGTTAGCATATCTGCCTTCCAAACAGCTGGCCTGGGTTCCCTTCCTGGTCAACACATTTGACATATAAAAAAAAAAAATCTCAGACTCTGTAATGAAAACAAAACAATATATCTTTCTGTATAATAGTTTGAACAAAGTCACTAAACAAAGAAACACCTTTTTTGGGGGGAAGACAATTCCAAAGTGTTAAACATTATTTGCACTAATTCAACAGGATTGTAAAAACATGAATAAAGAGGCACGATTTATGACCAATGCAGATGGAATCATAAATAAACAAACAATTTGCAACTGAACATGCACTGAAACATATAGTGATAAAATATATATACAATAAGTTTTTTGGCAATGAATAAAACATAGCTTTCACATGATTACAATGTTTTATTCTGAAAATGCATTAAAGAAGTTATTAGTAGATGGAAATTTATTTATTCCTTATTAGAAGCATAATCATTAGCATAATAATTACCATGCTTTATTTTATTCTAAAAAATTATAGGCAACCTGGGTATATCTTTTAAAATAAATTAATTATTCTGAATCCAGATCTTTTCAATGAAATTAAATCTATTAGCATTAATGATTAATGTCGGGTAATACATTTTTATGATATATATATATATATGTGTGTGTGTGTGTGCGCGCGCGCGCGCGTGTGTGTTTAAAAACAAATGTATGTTGTTAACATTGTATATTTTTAATAATAAAAAAATATATTTTCTTTTTTTGGAGGATGGGGGAGTTGAGGCAAATTTTCCACATATATAGATTGGCAGGTTACCATTCATGGTGTAAAAAAATCAGAAGTTATTAGTCTTGAAAAATAATAACATCATAGTTATTGTATATTGTGGGGGAAAATAATAATCAACATTTTAGTTTATAATGTTTTGTTCTGGAAAAAAAACTATGTTGTTATTAAAATTTCTTCAGGTAATCTTGGACATTACCATAGTTACCAGGATTCTTTTCAAGATCTTCCACTTAATGATCTTTCTTCAGATGAATGTTGTTCTGTTTAATATATATATATATATTAAAATTACAAAATATATATATATATATTAAAATTACAAAGTGTTTGACATATATATATATTCTGATAAAATCTAAGGATGTAATCCCTCTGGACGCTTGTCTATAAGATTTCATGTGGCATAGGCACTTAGCTTATAAGTTCTAGAAAAAATGAGCACATTAATGCAGTGAATCTCAACATCTTCAACACTATTTCCCAAATACTAAAATCATAACCACATGAAACAACCATTATTAGAGCATATTAGAGCAACTGTAGAAATATTAATAACCATGGTGACAATAAAATTACTGACTGTATTGAATATTTTCATCACACAAATGCATAAAAATTTACTACCAAATTTAAATCAATCTAGATAATATGATTATCTCTGCTGCAACCATATGATTATTACTGTTTTTCACCTAGATGAGAACAAGTGATATCTTGTTATAACTTTGCTGTTTTATTTTAATTTTTTTATTACACATGGTTGCTTTTAAAAACATGGTTTATAATATATCACATGCTCTTGAAAACCTTCATTTCAACATATATATATATATATTGAATGAAATATTGACATGGATTGTTATTATAAGAAAAAATAGAAATGATATTATATTCATGTAAACAGAGATAACTTTTAGCTTTTGATTTTGCTTAAAAAATATCAATTATTATTAATTGACAATCCCCGAGTCCAAACAAGTTTTCTCATTAACCTATAACAACTCATTTGTTGGAGGTTTTTGCTAAAATAAAAGACCTCTTATACTTGAAACCTAAGTTTTTATCTAGAAATAAATCCAGAAAGCTATTTTTATAGGTGCTAGAATGTGAAAGAATAATATCTTTCTTGATATTCTGCAAATAATATTTTTAACTTGTCCAGAAAAGTTGTATATATATAACCATTAGAAACCAACCAGTCATATATATATATATGTATATAGTATATATATATATATATATATATATATATATATATATATATATATATATATAACCATTAGAAACCAACCAGTCATATATATATATGACTGGTTGGTTTCTAATGGTTATATATATACAACTTTTCTGGAGAAGTTAAAAATATTATTTGCAGAATATCAAGAAAGATATTATTCTTTCACATTCTAGCACCTATATATATATATATTAGGTGATAAAATGGCAAAATCAAAAAATTCATTATGAGTAGCATATAAAAATATTTTGGTTTTAAAAGTATTATTAAAAACAACTGTGTACAGTTTATTAAAGCATATAATTACTGCTTAATTGATTATAATATTTTATTATTAATACTGGATTTCTAACTGCTAGATTTCTTATACTTACCCATTTGATCATACCATTTTTAGATTAATAATTATTTGATAATAATTAATTAGGCTAGAGATTATTTTTATCCCAGATTTGAAGTTTAAAATTAATTCAAGGTTATTGTATTTATTCTTATTAAATACAATCTTATGGTATTGTTGAACTCATTTTTTTTACTCATGTGTCATTTAATGGTATACTTAATATTCTTTATTTTACTATATATTCTTTTCAAACAAATAATAAAGACAACTTTAAAAAATGTTCGAAGATGTCTTTATGGTTGAGCCAACTTTCTTTACTTGTTATAGATCATACCTTCTCATACACAGTATGTTTTCATCATTTTTGCATAGTATTTATCCGTAATAATTTGTAAATTTTAATGTAATGCATTTGTCTAAAAAATAGTGGTATCAATGAGTAACTTGAAGAAATTTAGCATTGTAAGTTGAGGTTTGCTACTGAAGAAAGTTAATGAGGATATGTGAGAGATTGTGACTTCTGACAATGAAGAGAGCTGATTTCGCAAAAATGAATATTGGTGGTCATTTTCATTTTCTAAGATTTTTTTATTGATATATTTGAAGTATATATACTAAATCGAAAATTTAAAGTATAAATATAATATCTATAAAAAATATTTTTGTTGCTGTATTTTCATGCTATGCAATCTTGTATTCTTCCTGAATATGCTGTACCGCATATTAAGTGTGTGTGTGTTTCTGTAGCCTTCATATCAATATTGATTTTCTTAATAAAATTTAAAAGGTTTGTTGAGGACCTTCAAATGATTGACTTCATCTTGTATTGTTAGTTTATTTTTTATATCATCAGTTCATTAAAACTAATAATCCTTTCATTTTTTTTTGTCTAATGCTTGAAGTCTGCAAGGTCTCTGATTTAAAGAAAAGTGAAATGAGCAAGAGATCTGCGTCTTTTTATTCTACTATTTTTTAAAAAAAAAGGAAAAAGGAAGTATTTTTTAATATGATTTTTTTCATTGATTGTAAATATTCAGATTTTTTATTATTATAATATTGGTTTCTTTATAAATTTGAAACACTACAAAAAAAAAAAAAAAAGGTAAAAGTTATAGATAATCAATAATTTATTTACATTTACTTTCTTTTTGTGACCTTTTTTTAAAAAAAAAGTAAGGCAAAGTGTAAGTCCATGTTTTTTATTATTTATTTGCCATGCTGTTTAGTTTTAGATTTTGTATTTTATAATAATGAGATTTAAAGAAGAGTAAATAAAATTGGTATTTTATTTTTACCTTAGATAATATATTTTGAGATCATCTATTTAACTGTATGTTTGGAATTTATGCAATTATTATCTACATTAGTAAATGGTTAATGGAAATATTTACATATATACAAATTTGATTTAATGCATACTCTTATCAATTGGAATAATTAAAACAGGTAAAACTGTACATACAGTAGTGCCACTCAGTGCAAGCTGGAGTAATCAATGGATGTCAGAAGGCTTGTGTGTAAAATCCCTATCTAGTGCCTACTCATCCAATATCCCCAGACTAGTTTCTGGCTTGTGGTCTTCATCATTGAGGAGCCTTGAATCTGAGAGCACTGCATTTAGATCACCATCTCTCAGATCCAAGGCTTCTCAATGATGAAGGCCACAAGCCAGAAACTGGCTGGAGATATTGGATGAGTATGCACTAGATAGGGGTTTTATGCACAAGCCTTCTGGCATCCAATGATTACCCTGGCTTGTACTAAGTGGCACTACTGTATGTAGAGTTTTGCCTGTTTTTGAAAACAATTAGTTAGAGCATCACCATTTATTCAGTATTCACTAATAATAGAAGTTCCAGATTCAATTCCCAAACTAATACAGTGACTGGTTATGCCACCTATATTTAAAGGAAAAAAGTGAGTAATATCACTTGAAGCATTGTTGTTCTACATCGAACCATGTGCCATTACTAATAGACAAATGTATTTGGAAAGTTTAAATAAAGCTTGAATTTTTAAAAAGTCATTTAAGCAATTAGTTGTATATGATATAATTATATAATTTTAAGTAAAATTCAGTTATAATCTTTTTAATATAGTTTAACTTTATATATATATATATATATATATATAGTATAACTATATATATATATATTAAATATATAAATAACTATATATATATACACGACGCTCTTCCGATCTATATAAGTTGACTATAGATGTGAAATTTTGAATATGTACTTTTTTATATAATCTTGAAAAACATAACTACCAGTACTAACAATAATAAATGTTAACCAGTTAAAGGGTTAACCCTGTCACATTTTAATGTTTTTGACCTCACCCCCTAGTGGTAGTTTGGAATATAATTGAACATATTGTTTTCATATTAAACCTTTATTCCATATTATAAATCAGTAAATTGCACTTACATTTATAAGAAATATAAGTTTACAAACAAAAAACATTCTCAAAAACATATAAATCTATAATTAGACACTGAATATATATGTAATCATACAAAAGAAAATTAACCTTCTAATATGTGTTGTTCAGTATGTATAAATCTCCATGCACTCAATAATATTTGAACTTTGGAAATATGGAAACAAAAAATTGAAGTACATAATCATAATAATAACTTTTTTTATTGGACAATTACTGCATTACTAATTAAAAAAATAAATTAATGAAATCGCTGTTGATTTAATTTCATTTTAAAAATCTGAATGAATTATTGCTTAGTTATCATAAAGTAATGAAATTCTATTCTAAAATTTAAAATTGTATTTATAATTATCAAAATATCACAAAATTCTAGATTATATTTGAGAAACCATAATCAATCACAATTTATTTTTTTAATTACTACAGTTTCTTGACTTCTCTTTTTAAAAATAAACTATATTTAATTATTGAAGTTGTTATCTCATTTCTTATCTGGTACACTAGTTACCTTAAGAGTGCAATGAACATGGCTTCTCTAACTGAAAGCATGCTAAGTTATTGTTAATAAATAAACAGGCAGTATAAACCTTTTCCTTAGTTAATGTTAGACATCTTGCTGGTAACTAATTAAAAACATATTTTAAAAGTGTAAATGTAATTATGAATATCTTTGATTTTAAAAAAAATACTATACAAATTTTTGACAAAATAATCATTAATATATAAAATACTTTGGAAAATATCCCCCCCATAAATCAGTACTATCAGAGCAAACTTGCATGTATTCTTCCAACCACTTTTGAAGCCAAAAATAAAAAATCTACCAATCAGCAGCACTGTTGGTTAATATATTAATAGTTTTTCCTTACGATCTGACTTCTTTAGATTTTTTAAAATTAATAAATTACTATATATTTTAGTTTCATTTATGCCATGAAATGAGAAAAAAATGGACAGCCATAAGAAAGTGAAGAAAAGATAAAAATGATTGTAATACCATCAATATTTTATGATATTATGCAGCTCAGATCCATTGAGTTAATAAGTGGCAATGGATAATATATCTTTTTTGTTAGTTATTTTCAATTATAAAAGACAAGACGTATTTCAATTATGATTAGTGATCACACATAAATTAACATAGTTTTTTTAGGTTCATTGCTCATTTTTCAGAGTTAAAAAATAGAAAAGAAATGAAATTATGAAATGAAGAAAGAGGAATTATAGTATTTTCTGACAAGTTTAGATTTTGTTGGATGGTAGACATAGAAAAAAATTAGAAGATAATGTTGTAATAGTGATTTAGCCAATTGCATTTTGGTATGAATATTGAAAAGATCCTTAGATATTATGATTTTGAAAACAGCTATGTTTTCAAAAGTGATTAATTTGCATTTTTGGCAGACTTATTGATTATATTGATAACTACTGATACACCATATTGATGTTTTATGCATTTTATTAAAGATGCAATGTACACAATAACATTAGATTATATAATACTAAAAATAAAATGTATACTCCATAAAACTAATATATCACAAACAGAAATAATTCTGAGAAAATGTTATCATTAATATAAAATAAAAATCCAAATATTCTGTTGCTTCATTCAATTCAAAATAATATGTAGGTGACATCTAGTTAGGAGCGAAGAGGGTTTTTTTCTATGAAATAAATATTAGATTATTTAATAATTTGTTTTCAGATATTTATTTAATAATAACATTGATAAGTTGGAAAAGCAATTACATGTATGTTACTAATGGAAATTGATAATTTTATACACATTCACACACACATGCACACACACACACACACATATATATATATATATATGATTCCATGGTTATATGATGTAAATAAAGTAGTTTTTGGTTAAACTATATGTTATTTTTGCTTCCCTACATTTTGACAAAATAGCATACTCCATTGTCAAAGTTAACTTTTCAAAGAAAAACCATTAAATCTCAATCTTGTTACTATCTGAAATCTAACCATTTTTTTTTTTGAAAAGTTAACCATGACAATGGTGGATGCTATTTCATCAAAATGTTGGGAAGAAAGCAAAAATAACACATGGTTTAACCTAAGAACTACTTTATTTATATATATAAGGAATAGAAATGAGGAGATAATATCCATGTAAATAGAAATAACCTTTAACCTTTGATATTATTAAGAATTTGTCAAATACTGCTAATTGACAATCAGAGACCAAACCAGATTTTTTTTGTTAAATCTATAATAGCTCTTTTGATTGAGATTTTATTGAAGTAATTCAATATATATATATATTATATGGCTGAAATGCTTTACAAACTAAAATCTAAAATGGAATCCTCATAAAGTTTATTTTTATAATTAATAATTTTATTTTCTGAATAATAAATTTAAAAATATTTATCTAGATAATTTATTATGATGGAATATAAAAATCTAATTTATTAATATTGCACTTACCCTGGAAATATTTATTAATTCATTTTTAATATGACTTTTACAATAAAATTCATTAAAAAAAAATACAAGTAATTACACCATTTAAAAAATATTATTTGAAAGATAAATAAATTATTTATAACATAACATATTATATGCATATATAGTGCTTATTTTTTTTGTAACATTTACTGAAAGTCAAATTTGGTTAAATTTATTTCTGAAAATACGAACTAAACATGGCTGGAAATGATCACATTAAATTGATAGATTAGATGATTTGATTTTTTTTTTTATATTAAGATTAAAGAAAAAAAATTCAACAAGACAATATTAGTTATTTGTATTTATATACTGGACTATTTCCATCATATTAAGTACTTAGAAAAATTTAACTTTTTTAAATATTGCAATTGCCTTCAACTGTTAGTAATAGTACACATGTTAGTATATGCACACGATTTCAAAAGGTATTATTCCCCTCTTATCTTAAAGTGTTTCTGGCCTGGCCAGTGACAGTACTATTATACAAATTGGACCTGGACTCATAGATTCTTGAATATTGAATTTTAAGAGGGCACTCAGGTGGTGTTGCTGGCCTGACCAGTGACAGTACTATTATACAAATTGGACCTGGACCCATATATTCTTGAATATTGAATTTTAAGAGGGCACTCAGGTGTTTCTGGCCTGACCAGTGACAGTACTATTATACAAATTGGACCTGGACCCATAGATTCTTGAATATTGAATTTTAAGAGGGCACTCAGGTGTTGCTGGCCTGACCAGTGACAGTACTATTATACAAATTGGACCTGGACCCATAGATTCTTGAATATTGAATTTTAAGAGGGCACTCATGTGTTGCTGTCCTGACCAGTGACAGTACTGTTATACAAATTGGACCTGGACCAATAGATTCTTGAATATTGAATTTTAAGAGGGCACTCAGGTGTTGCTGGCCTGACCAGTGACAGTACTATTATACAAATTGGACCTGGACTCATAGATTCTTGAATATTGAATTTTAAGATAATACTCTAACAAACTGATCAGTGACAGTACTAGCATAGGAATCAAACCTGGACTCATAGATTCTTGAATGTTGTAATTTTAAGGTAATACTCGGTTAGAATGTTACCTTAAAATTCAATAATCAAGAATATACAGATCCAAGTTTGATTCCTATACTAGTACCATCACTGGTCAGACCAGCAATACCTGAAGAAGAGAGGAGAATAATACTTCTTGAAATGTTGTGCATATACTAACCTGTGTGCTATTACTAACAGTTGAAGGTAATTGGAGTATTTGAATAATGTTAAATTTTTTTAAAGACATTCAATGCTTAATATCAGATGATGAAAATAGTCTAATATATAAATACAATTAAAATAACATCATCACAAACCTTCAAGAAAATATTAGTTATTATGTTGCAAATATTCAGAGATTTCATATTCTTTCATTTAGCTAATAACTGTTATTTTTATTTTGATGGGAAAGCATTTATACCGAGACAATAAAAATATGACGTAGCAGATCTAAACCTAATAATAAAAAATACTAATCAACTCAGTAAAATAAAACAAAATTAAAGATGTTAATAGAAAAAGACATCCACTAAACTATTTAAATGAGTTTTATAATATAGGTAATTTTTCATTTCTGAAAATGAATTGTAAATAAATAACAGTATTTAAAATAAATTAGTATAAATAAGAAATTTATTTGTCAAATAATATTTTACTATAATTTTGGTATGTAATTTCATTTTTATAAATAATACAAAATATTTGTATTAAAGTTAGTAATTTGTTTCACTGCATTAATATATACAGAAAAAAAATGATTTTTTCACTCTTCTATAAATTTGAATCTAAGCTACTCAAATTGATTTCTACCCCCGCCCCTTCCCTAGGATCTTTGTTCCCAGTGGTAACTTCGTTTATAATTTTTTAAGTATTTTATTAAATGATCCTTTTTTAAAGTAATCTTTTTAAATTGATTATTTCATAAAGTAAAATAGACTTTACACTCCTTACCAAAACATTTACCATTGAAACAAAACAACTTCTATACTATCTACAGCAGAATTTATGCTAAAGTTTAGATGAAAAGCAATCAGAAATCTATTGATAATAATGAAGTAATCAGAATCTCATGTTTTATTTATGTAGAATTATTTACCCAGGAGACCAATTGATATTTAATTAGAAAAAAGCGGTGACTTAAGCATGCCATGTCAATTATTAATTTATCAAACGAAAGTTTTTAGAATGGCACAATGGAAAAATAAGAAAGTTACAAAAAAAGGGGGGTAAATGAGTAGAAATTCGTGTTTATTTTCACAATTTTGGTATCATATTGGTGATTATTTCTCTTTTCTACATGTGTGTGGTCATGTGTATCAGTAGTATGAGATAATGTGGATTATTGAAGGTTGCTTGAATGTCTGAGTTCAAATCCCTATGTTTATTACTAATTATATTTTTTATAGCCAATAAGCGTTTTTTATCACGTTACTTAAATTATGTACACACATACCTTCGCGTATTAATATGATGCAAGTTATAATTAATAGCAAATGTCATATCAAATCTACAAAGTTTATTTTATTACTATTTTATCTTTTCATTTGGTTCAGCCTCCCAAGAGTTAATATATTACTTTTACCTTAATAAAAGTGAAGCTTCCTAAAAAGTTAATAAGTTAAAATATTATCTTTGACAAATGATAATAATGTTAGAATGTTTTTATGTCCAATGTGTGAATTGAAATTCTATAATAAACCTAAATTTCTTAAATTAATTCAATTAAATAATATTATCTTTTGGGTTTTTAAATTCTAACTTGAGGTGTTGCGTATAATTGCTTCCTTTTTTCCTCATCTTACAATCGCTTTAAAAGTATTGTCCAGACATTACAGTCGTTGAATCAGACTGCCATTGTGAGTAATACAACCAGTAGTTGAGCAATAGTAGTTAAGGTGATTTTTTTGACATAACTTTCCACTTGGTAAGATCTGATTGGTCAATTTATTCTGAAAAGTGCTCTATTAGATTATAGGATGTGAATTATTTGCTAAACTTACAGATCACTTGTACTGAAAAATTACAAAAGTCAATTAGGAAGTCAAACTAAAGATTAAGATAATGTTTTAATTTTGTGGAAGGGGGGGGGGCAGAACACAACAAACGGTTTGTACAAGCACACAGTCTAAGAGCATAATGCTAGAAAAATGAAAAATTTGTCTTATCAATATTTCTCTAATGCTATGAGTATGAAATCATAAATAGGCCTCGAAAGAGCTAAGTTTGATTCAAAACGCATTTATTACAAACTTTTTTTAACAAAGCGTCTAATTATATATATATGAAAACTCAAGCAATCTTTATATAGTCCACTACAAAGAAAAATATCCAACAACAGACTAAAGAGATCAAGTTAATAATTTACAGAAAAGAGAGAGTTAAAGATTTCTGTTCTAGATGGCATTGTTGTCTTCAAATAAATAATTTATATATATAAATAATATTATATAATATTATTATATAATATTTTGTATATTTGTACAAAAGATGGATGATTGTATTAGGAGGATTGTTGAGTGTTATAGTGATAAGGAATGGGATAAAAGAATAGATTTATTAATAAAGAATACGGAGTTAGAAAGATGGAGAACTAGTATGGAGAGTAAAAAGAGTTTAAATATATATAGAAATAAACAGAATATTAGGTGTAAGTTAATATATGATAATAGTAAGGAAAGTAGTTTATTATTTAAAGCTTGAACGGGATCTTTAGCTACAAGAGAATATACATGTAAATGGAAAAAAAATGGGTGATTTATTTTGTAAATTATGTAAGAAAGGAATAGAAAATCCTTAGGCATTTGTTAATTGAATGTAAATGCTTGAAAACAGAAAGGGTACATATAATGAAGTTATGGAAGAATAAATATGAAAAAAGTGATTATACAGAAAATGAATTGTTGGTTTTTATGCTGGGTTTGGGAAAAGATAAAGAGGATTTAGACATAAAGGTTATAGAGTTGACAAAGATTATGTTGTGGAAATGGGATGGAGCAGACTATGGGAAAATTTAGAGTGGGGAATGAAAAATAAAGTGGTTAACAGGTTTATCTGGCCATAATTGCTGAGATATTTTTGACTTCGTTTAAGGAGAAGCTACAATGCATCACATCAATAACCTTAGAAATTCGTTATTATTGACAATTTGGAGATTAAATCTAGTGATGATACTCTTACATGATAACAATGATATTTTGAACATATAGAAAGAGTACTTTGCTCATTTTTTAAATACTGATACATAAATTGAGTTGATAGTTTTTAATGATATATCTATTTTTTTTAATTTAAATTTGGATAATGTTATCTAACTTAAAGAAATCAAAGCAGTACTTTACAATCTTAAAAATATGGTGGTGGTAGATTAGTTTCAAAAATATTGGAATTTTTTAGTAATGTATGGATCGATGAAATTGTTCCAGCTAATCTTAAGAATGGTTTTATTGTTCCAACTTTTAAAAGCAAGGGGAATAGTCAAGCCTTGGTGGTTGCGAGGTCAGCGATGACTGCTTTACAAGCATTTGTTCCATGTTAGCGGGTTTGCTTCCCGGATGATGTTATGATTTATGGGGGAGGGGGGAAGCAAGGGAAATAGACAAAATTACTGTAATTATTATGGAATATCATTATTATTAGCTACTTTCAAGAATTTTATTCAATAAGTTGCTTCCACTTATAAATTAATGTTTATATAAGTCTCAATACAATTTTAGAGAATCAAAAAGCACATATTAAGATATGTTTTTTGTTGTCAGGAAAATAAAAGAAAAATGTTGGTATCAAAGGAGTGAATTTATATATTGGTTTTATTGATTTGGTCAATGCATTTGATTCATTTAATAGTACAAATCTTTGGTATTGTTTGATATTAATTGATTGTCCACTAAAGTTTATACACTTTATGCAGTTTCTACATGGTGGAATGAGAGGAAAGGTTATTACTACTGATGGAAAATGTGAGTCATTTGTAATAAAAATTGCTATTAAATAAAAATACGCATTTGCTCCAACATCTGTTTGTAGTCAACTTAATCAATCAGGGATCAAGATATAATATATAAGTTTGATGGTAGAGTTTATAACTTGAATCAATTAAAAGCCATATATATATATATATATATATATATGGCTTTTATATATATATAGATATATATATATATATATATATATATATATATATATATATGGATTCTGATTTTATAGTATGCTAGATGATTGTGTTACTTTTTCCAATTCAAAAGTCCTTTTACAGAATGTTTTTAATGTTTTATTAGTTCATTAACTAATGTTCAAACAAATCATGTTCTTTATCAAGAATTGATTGAAAACAAATCATTAGCAATCTTCAATTTAAATGATTATCAACTTGAGAATGTAAAACAGTTAAATTTTTGGGTAGTTTTGTAAGTAGACACATTGAGATGCAGCACAAGAGTACTATGAACTGCTGCTTATAACAGTTTAAAAGATAAAATATTTTATCACCAGAAAATAACTACTACTGCAACTAAGTAAGTTTTATATAAAGCTGTTATTTTACCTAATTTATTGTATGGAACTGAAACTTGGACACCAGATTGGTAAAAATATTAAGGCATTCGAAAAGTTTCATTTAATGATGCTCCCTAAAATTGTAAAAAGAGCCTGTCAATATTGTAAAACTAATCAACAAATTTTTCAGCTTGCTGGATGTGATGTCAACTACTGTAAGATCACATTTTTTTATTTTTTTTATTTCTATGGATATGTAAAATGGGAATGAACAATGGAAGACTTCTTAAAAAGATGTTCTATGGTAAACTGGACTTGGGTTTTATAGAAGTAAATTTCATCTACCTTATAAGGATTATCTCAAAACCATCCTAAAGAAATACAATGTTAATTGTTTCCATTATGAAAATATGTCAGAAAATAGATTAAATTGGGAAGCTACAATTAGACATGGTGTTGAAGTATTTTGGAGAGTTAAGTTTTTTGCTGAAGAAATTAAAAGACAATATTTTAAAATATCAAGTAAACAGAAAAATAGACAAGCATGTTTTATAATGGCATATTATTGTTCACATATTGATTTGTATTGCCATTATAAAACTCATTTTCTAGTCTTCTTGTACTATGCTTGCATTTTGGCAGATTTCTTTGTTCTCATTTACTTTAAGCTTTGAGTTTTCACTTTAATATTAAACCATTATTATTTATCAGAATATAATAAATTTGACCTCATTTGAAATATATTTTTGTTTAGAAATTAAATAAATTAAAAAAAAAATACATTTAATTTTTAGAATTATTTTAAAAAAATAGATTTTAATCAAAACAAATTGCTGTTTTGTCTTCAAATTTCAGATGGAGCAGATCCGATTTGCAAACTGAACCAAATCATCTTTGTTTGATGTTGATTTTAAAAATCTGAACAAATTATTTTTAATATCTAGTAAATTTAGCAATTTATGCTTTAAAAACTTATTTTTTTTGTAGTTTTTACAATATCACTAAATGTTATAGCAGACTTTTTAGTGACAGCATCTTTTGACAATTGTATTTCTCATGACCATAATCTTTATGGTAACAATATTCAGAAGAATATATTCATTTTTATTTAAAAATAAAATGTTTCTGTAAAAAGTAAATATTTATTAATATATATGTTTGTTTTACAATAATTATTATCTAACTATTATACAAAAATGATCATAATTTTTCCAAAAAATGAAGTTTTTAGACTATTGTAATATTTTCTTGAAGTAATCTTGCAAAGTTTGAGATTTCCAAATACATAATAGGCACATATCATTGGAAACTTTGAAGACTCACTTATTCGATTGTACTGACATCTTTTGATTTTTTTAAAATTAAAGTATTAGAAGAAAATATAGGTGAATTTTAACCCACTTATACTTCAAATGACAGAGAAATGTCTTTTGGCCAATTCATGCCCTGGTGAATTTTTTCATAAGTATTATATATTATAATGCATGTAAAATGGTATAATTTATTATAATAATTTTTTTGGCAAAAATTCCACATTAAAAGACACAAAATTCAAAATTCCTACTCTTACAATAGACATAAACCCCACCCTGACATGTTCACCCATTGTGTGGTGCCAAGTCTGTAAATGTTCAGCATTTTATGACATTGAAATTTCCAATGATACAAAAACATGTTTATTTGTGAATTTATTACAGTTTTAGATATTTTTTTAAAAATAATTTACACTATATTTATTAGATATCAATAAATATAAATTATTAATAACTTATTTTGACTTGAAATACTTTATTTTCAAAAATATAATGTTATATTAGCAGCTAACATAAATATGACCTGAAGCAAATTTGGATACTTGCTATGACATAAACAATCTATTTATATTTATGAGAAAGAAAATAATCACAATTTTGCAATAAATCATTAAAAATGTAAACTTTTAAAACATAATTCATTAGATATTAGAAAAATAAATAATTATTAATTCAAATTTTTAAAAATATTCAGAAACAAAGAAGATTTTGTTGATTTTATAAGCTGAAAATAATCTTTCTAGAAACAATGACATATAATGCTTTGTTTTAATTATGGTCTCATTTTTTAATATTTACAGAAACAAAATGTGAACATTTAAAATTTATTTCAGTAGTAAACAAAAATATATGTCAAATGAAGTCAATTTTTTTATTTTCTGATAAGTAATAATCAGTTTATCATATATTTTATGTTGACATAAACTGAAAATAATTTTTCTAGAAATGATGATGTATAAAGTCTTTGTTTTGAGTGCATCCTCATTTTTTTAGATTTACAAAAACAAAATGTGAACATTTAAAATTTATTTCAGTAGTAAATAAGAATATCTATCAAATGAAGTCAAATTTATTATTTCCTGATAAGTAATAATCATTTTATCCTATATTTTACATTGACATGTGAGACAAAGAAAAACATCAGAATAGTGAAGTATGAAATGGTTAAAGCTGTAAAAGATAAAAAAGGTTCTCAAAATTTCTCAGTAGAGGCCAAAAAATACAAATACAATTTATTGACATCTGGCTCGAGAAAGTTTCATAATTAAAAATGCAAATTTTTTTCCTCCATTCTTGTTTTTTTTCTTTTGGAATTGGAATGGCCATACTTGTTTATGGGTGGCTATTTATTATTATTATTATTATTATTATTATTATTATTATTATTATTATTATTATTATTATTATTATTATTATTATTTCTTTTTAATTCTTTATAATAATTTATTATTATGCACATCCTCATCAACTCTGATTTTATTTTTCAAGAAAGCTGAGTGAATGCAGGCTGAAATCCAAATATTTTTATAGTACATTGTAATTCATCCAAACGTTGCATAATTTATTATTTTAATGTTAAAAGCAGGGGTTGTATTGCAAAAGAATGTGGGAAAATTGTGCTTACATAAAAAAATCTATATGATAGAAAATTATTAAGGATAATAATAACATTAAATATTTTAAAATTATAAAGAGATTATCAAAATGTAAAAAAATATTTTTATTCAACAAATAAAAAGGTTAATCACCCTAGTATTGATAAATTAAAATTAATAAAGTTTTCACTTAAATGTTACTGCACTATATTACTTTTTCTAATTAATTTCTTTTATTATTTGGTACTTGAAAAATTTTCCAGCAGTTTTATTTGTAAAAAAAAAAATATTAATTAGGAAATAGCAGGCAAGAATTGCAATTAGTTTGAATATGAGAAACAATTCTAATGATTCGTTTATTCTTTTTTTAATGTTGTAAAAATTAATATAGTTATTTGTTTTAAATTTATAACTACTTAATTGATATATGAAAATTTTCACAACAGTAAAGCCTCTTGTTGTTATAGTTGTTTTTAAAATCATGAATATTTATTTAAATAATTGTTGGAAAAAAAGATGTTTGACTATATTTAATACAAGATGATGAATGATTTTGAAGAAAATACTAATACTTCCGTAGCTCAATGTTCTGTTTGTGATTTTTTTTTCATGGATTCACAAAGCTTATTTATATTAAAGACATTGAATTGTCTTATAGTGTGTCATTTACCTTAAGTTTCCCATTCTATACATATTGGAAGGTACCTGAAACAAACAAAAAAAAACACAATGGAAAAATTAATCCGTAAGGAATTATATGTACAGTATATAATCATTTGTCAAAAAAAGAAAGAATTACAAATCGATTAAAAATGTGAAACAAAAAAAAAGTATTCATAATAAGTTGAATGATGATAATAAGTGTCCCTTATTATATTGTAAGAATAAAAAAAATATTTTATCAGTAATTTCAAAATAAAGAAATTAAATAGTAATGATTTTTTAAAATTTGAGTATGGGATACTAATTCAAGGGTGAATAATATTTCTGTAGAGTAATTTTCACTACACCACTCTCGTGCAAGATAATGATTCATTTCTACTCACTTTTAGCATCTTCTGGATGCATATAATTATAAATATTTGACCAAAGACAGGAAACAAAATGTATGATCCCCAGAGGCACATTTCATGCTGAGCCAGCACTAATCATTTGGCCCAGATATCAGTCTCTTACACATGTATCTATCATTGTTCAGTATATATTAAACTGGCTCCCCCAAATTGCTGTATATTCTTGCTTAGGTTTAAATACCTTTTAACATATGAGTTTAATAAGTTTAACATTTAGCTTTAATAACTTTTGAAATCTATGGGAATGGACCAGCTCTTCAAGCAGAGAGGAGAATACCATTGATAGAATAACCATCAACAATCCCCATGGCCAATCAGGCTATGCAAAGCATAACACAATCATATTTGCAGGCTGTGGCCTACCTTGACTGCCAGATTCAAATCCCTGTCATTCCAAGCATTTTATTTGTGTTGAGGATCAACCTTAGGTGCCAGCCAACCACAGGTTATATAGTAAGCATGCTTCAGATGACAGCCATGCAATCCAGTGTTTGAAATATCTTTTGGCTAGCTTACACTCTGTCTCAGGGTCCAGCACATTACTTACCACATAAAACAACTTTACACTGATTTACTAGTGATGCAGTGACGAGAGAGAGAGAGAGATGAGAGAGAGAGAGGGGGAGGGAGGGAGGGAGGGAGAGGGAGAGGACAAGGGGTAGGGGAGGGGGAGGGGGAGGGGGGAGGGAGGGAGGGAGAGAGAGAGAGAGGGAGAGAGAGAGAGAGAGAGAGAGGGAGAGAGAGAGAATATACAAAATAATATTTAAGCAAACACTAGTATTTATTCAAACACACATATAATATAATATTTTACATAAAAAAATAAAAATGATTATTGATTAGTTTCAGGCTAAATTTTATAATAGTCCTTCATTGATTAAAGTTCATTTAAGATAAAAATAAAGTGTCTATAGACAAATATAAAAGGGTAATTTTCTATCTATAGATACTGAACAATGATAAAGACACATGTAAGAGATTGTGATTTGGGCCAACTGATGAGTGCTGGTTTAGCATGAAATGTGCAGCTTGGGGATCACATCTTTTTCACATGTCTTTGGTCACATATTTATGATTACATCCTTCCACAAGGTGTTAAAAGTGAATAAAAATAAGTTCTTACCTTGTGTGAAAATGGTGCAATAAAAATTACAATACACAAATATTATTCATTAAGTGGATAATCTTTGTCTAATAAGTGACTAATAAAAATTATTAATATATTACCATCAAGTGGTTTGTGTTAAAGTTGTGAGGGCAATAGGTTTGGCACTTATCAATGACACTGTAGTAATTGACTATCTATAAATACTGAACAATGATAAAGACATGTGTAAGAGATTGTGATCTTGGCCTACTGATGAGTGCTGGTTCAGCACAAAATGTGCATTTTTGAGATCATACATATTTTCATGTCTTTGGTCATATGTTTATGATTACGCTCCTCCACAAGGTGTTAAAAACGGATAGAAACCAGTCTGTACCTTGTGTACGACTGTAGTAGTGAAAATTCCACTGCAGAAATATTATTCATTAAGTGGATAATCTTTAGTCTAATGAATGTCTAATAAAAGTTATTGACTGAGGGTTATTTCACTTTTTAAATATCAGTATCAAGAGCTTTTCTAGAGCTATTTTTAGAAAAAATATATGCCAAAGTAGTTAATGTTTCATGATGTGTTATTTGAAATTATATTTCAACCTTGTATTAATTGTTATGGATTATTTCTTCTTTTTTTTTGGGGGGGGGGTACATTAATTTAATTCTTTTACTATGTTTTTATTTGCTATCACTTAATTAAAATTCTTAGGAATTATTTTTTGTATTGCTTTGCTTGCTAAAACGTTGCTTAGTAAGTCAAGCATTGTTAGCCGAGAGGTCATCGCAGCCGTCTTGCAAGTAAGTAGTTGGTTGCAGACGGTTGTGGGTTCGCCTCCCGTCTGATGCTATGACATATGAAAAAAAAAAGAAAAAAAAATTCAATTTAAGTATTTACACTTTTAAAAATTAATCAATGAGAAATTATTTAAGGTCAGTAACTGTGTAAATGAAAGACAGTAAATAAAAGGAATTCTTAAGAAGTCAAATGCACTTATTTATAAAAAGAAATAAAAACTAAAAACAGTGATGGTAATAAATGATTGAAATGTACTTCTAAAGATCGAATAATAAAATATAAAACTCATAACTGCTTGCAGTTCAAAAAAATATAGAATTTTCAACAGTAAAATATTTTAACTTATTTTTCTCCACCAAAAATAGATTCAAGGAAAACCACGAACTTTTACTGCTATAGGTAGCCCTCAGTTATTATCCCAAAAGTGAATTTAAGATATTCCCTGCTACATTAAAAACAAGTATTTTATTTTGAATATACCCTTAAGAAAATATTTATAATAAATTATATTTGCTCACTAGTTACTGATTTCAGTTGGTATTTTTTTTTTTTTAATTTTGCAGTTTTTTTGCACGAATATATGTATGTATTTAGTTCAAGCGTTGGTGGTGTAGCGGTTAGCGTAGTTGCCTTCCAAGCTGCCGGCCCGGGTTCGCTTCCCGGTCACGCTTTGTCATATAATATATATATTGTATATGTATGTATTTGTACAAATTGTAAAGTATAATTATTTATCATGAACTTTTACTCCAAATTGCCGAAAATGTTATATCTTAATGTATAAGTTTTTTTTTTTTTTAAATTCGGTCGTATTTAAATAAAAAATAGACTAAAATATAATTCTAAAAAATAGAAATTAATTTTTCACCAAACAAATAGTTACTGCCTTGAAGATAATTTTTAGAACGAATTCATTTTTTATACATTTTTTCATTGGATAAATTCTTGACTTTTAATAAATTTTATAGCACATCTTATCAGATGTCGGTATACTTTCTTCAAATCTTTTTAATTTGCCTTGTAACTATTTTTTTTTTTTTTTTGCATTTCCATTATTACATATTTCGTCATAAATAAATAGTCAGATAAATATAGAAATGGAGGGGGGGTTGGTCAAAATATTTTTACCATCTTTGTATGATTCTTTTTCTCTAAAAAAAAAAAAATTATATTGGCATGTACCTGTACTTTAGTACTATTTTTTATGTACAAATAAAAGACTAAGACGATATTAGGAAATATCTGATATCAATTTCGTAAGTTTTCAAAAAGTGGATTTTAGATTTAAATCTGATTTAATTATTGAAGTTTTACTAGTTTTCAAAACTGCTGTATTGTTAAATGATTATGATTATCAATCTTTAATAAGATGGTGCCATTCTTTAGAAATGGGGTAATAAAAACCTGTTAGACTAGATGTGATTGAAAATTTTTGTTTACTGAGAAAAAGGGACTGGTCAATATGATTGATATATTGTAGCAAAAGAAACGCACACATACACAACAATGGAAAGTGCAGATAATTAAATTGGGTTGTCATCTGATCCTTCGTGTTAGCCGCCAGAGGCGCGATTTCTAACTGAAAAACACATTAATATATAGTTCCCGGGACAGCGATTCTCTATTAATATTGACTTTTTTTTTTGGTTTGTTTACAAAGTTTACTTTTTTTCGTTTCTGAATTATTTTTCCCAAATAATATTTTTGACGATGGGATAATAATAGTTTTTTTTTTTTTACCAAAGGGTCTTTTTTGGTGTGTGTTCAAATAGTAATTTGTGTTTTTTTTTTTTTAAAAAAATAATATTACTGTTTTTGTAAAATTGGATTGACAAAATTCAAGAGAGAACGGGGTTTTATGATGGATCTTTAAATAATAATTTACGTTACTTTGATAGGTTTACATTTGATTGCCGAAAAAATTATTGGGAGAAGTGTTTTTTTTTTTTTTTCGCGCGCGTGTGTTTATTATGTTTAAATAAAATTTAAAACCTTTACTTTTATCGGTTTACATTTGATGGATGACCGATTGGACTTCCTTTCGTTTATAAATTATGGTTTTGGTTCTACAAATAAATATTTTTGACAATGGGACGATAATAGTTGTTGTTTGTTTAATTTTTATTGACAAGAGCGGGTGTTTTTTTTGGTGTAGATTCAAATAGTAATTTGGGTTACGTTTAAATAATAAGTTGCGGTCTTACTTTGATCGGTTTACATTTGATTCCCGACACTAATTACTGGGAAGGGTGTTTTTTTGTGTGTACGATTGTAGACAACAATTATTGGGAGAAGGGGTGTAACCGTTTAAAGAATAGTAGTTTACGTTACTTTTAGTAGTGGTGTACATTTGATTGCTGACAATAATTAGTGAGAGGGGTGGGTGTTTTTTGGTGATTGGCGACAACAATTATTGGGAGAGAGAGTTTTGCATTTTGTTTTTGTTCGTGTGTATGTTTAAATCAAAATTTAAGTTACTTTTATCGGTTACCATTTGATTGAAAACCGATTTGACTTTCTTTTTTTTTTTTTTCGTTTATAAATTATTTGGGTTTTCCCAAATAATATTCGATTTGACAATGGGACAATAATAGTCTAGGTTTCTTTAATTTTGATTGACAAGAGCGAGTCTTTTTCGGTGTACGTTCGAATAGTAATTTGGGTTATGTTTAACTAATAATTTACTGTCTTACTTCGATTGGTTTACATTTGATTGGCCAGGACAATTAGTGGGAGGGTTTTTTTGTTTTTTTTCTATACGATTAAAGAATAATTGACGTTCCTTTTATTTGACCGTTTGATTGCCGACGACAACAATTATTGGGAGAAGAGGGGTTTTTGGGGTTACGTTTAAATAAAAATTTTAGTTACTTCTTTTATTTTACATTTGATTGCCGACGCCAACAATTATCGGGAGAAGAAGGGATGTACGTTTAAATAAAAATTGAAGTTACTTCTTTTATTTTTGACATTTGACGAAGGTCATTTAGAATCCCTCAAACAAGCTTGCCTTTACGAAGTGAACCTTTCCGTCGGCAGATGTTTTTGGACCTCAAATCTGCATATATTTGCCGCACAATCCAATCTTTTCTTTCAGCAGCAGGATGTTTTTTTCTGCTGTAGAAATATTCCAGCGCTGGCCCGTGTCTGGCAGTTCCCATCTTTTCCAAGTTTTCTGTTGTGGGAATTAGCCGTACTTTTTGTCTCGGAAAATTTCTCGCTAAAACGTGACTCAAAGCGTGATTTTTAAATTTTTACGCTATTCCACCCTAATCGAAAATTTAGGAGGAATACAAATTTATGAGGAACAATCACGATACTGTTAAAATTGATAAAATGTAACAGTACATCGATTGGTCTTAAAAAAAACAAGGCACCGATGAAAATTTAAATAATCGTGACACGATCAAAATAAACACCCTAGTACGATATTGTTACATCAAATACATAACGCAGCATTACGATATAGTGCGTGACACAAACAACTACGGCATTTTCCTCTGCTTTTAGCATCGGAAAAAGCCACACCGTTAGCCGCTAAGCCGAGTTAACACTCTTTCTAGATTTTATCGTAGAAAGGAGACTTAACTTCCGAGTTAATACTCTACCTTTTAGCGTAGAAAGTAGACTTAACTCCGAGTTAACAATCTTTCTAGGATTTCTTTTAGAAAGAATGCTTAAAGGCTTGGGTGCGGCCGCGGAAACGGCATATTTCTAGAAATTTAGCTAGAAATCGTGCCTCTGGTGGCTAACAAGAAGGATCAGATGACAACCTTAAATTTTTATTAAAACAAATCAGTGGTATGATTCACAAGTAGAATATTTGGTTTGACTATCAGTTTTAAAATATTATTTTCTTATGTGAAAGCTATGATGTGGGAAAATGGTTTTAAAAACTTAAAAGAAATGAAGTCGCTATAAACATATTATGTGGCCAGATAAATCATTGCTTATATTTTTATTAATCTTTTGATTTTATATTTTTTGTGGAGTTAATTTATTAGAAGTAACTTCTATAAATAAATTTGGATAAATATAATATCCAATCATAATGTTTGGAATATTTGTTATTCAGTTACCATATTATGTAAAACTTCCCCATTGCTCTGCATTCATAATATATTTTGCATTCCTTCATCATCAGCTGCTGAAAGGCCAGCAATAATCTATATGGTACAGCTGTTCTTCATATATTAATAATATTTTAAAAATCAGATTTATATTAGAACTTATTATCAATGCAATGGCCTAATATAAATAAATTTATTTATTATTGTAGCCATTTTTTTCTTCTCCATATGTCAAATGCATTGACCAGAAGTGAACCCGGACCAGCTGCTTTGAAGGCAGCTATGCTAACCACTAGGCCATCAATGCTTGTCATTATTGTAGCCATTATTTTAAAGCTATATTGATAAAATAATGATTATTTTAAGTACCGTGATTAGAATTTACATCTCCACAATATTTGCATCTATTTGTATAAGTGTTAATTTATTAAATTTAAAATGTGTACAATACAATGATAACAATAAATTTAGATTTTTGGTGGACATATTAACATGAACCAGAAGAATTTCCAAAATTGAAGAGGTGTGAAGTTTTTGATCATAGGCCTCTGATAACTGTAGAGTCTAACTATTCCAAAGTTAACTTGTATTTAATGGTGACATCACCATTTATGTAGTCTATTTTTGTGATGTCATGATTTTGACAGTTATATGATATTTATTTTTTGGAAGAATGTCCTTTTATCAAGAAAAGCAATACAAAAAGTATTTTTTATGGAATTGATTGACAACAATAAGTGTGATAAATAAAAGTAATAAAGAAGTTAGTCCATAAAAAGAAATATACATATTTATTAATAAATGTTGATCTTGTATAAAAGTAATTATTGTTTAAGCAAACAAAGTAATACAAAAAGCGCCATCTATAAGAAAATAATTGTGACAATAATATGTTCAATAAAAGCAATATACAAATAATGTATAAGAAATACAAAGAAAATGTAAATGTGAATATTATTTTCCCCATGTGTCATAGCAACGTCTGGGAAGCAAACCCACTAACCCAGAACAACTGCTTGTAAGGTAGCTGTGCTGACTTATCGACCAACTTTGATTTGAAATTAATTTATGATCAGAAACATATAAAGTTAACATATTTTAGTAAAGAGATATATAAAAAATAATCCATATGAGAGCAATCCAGTACATAATAAATTTAATGGTATAAATATTTCTTCCCTCCCCATCCCCAATATATTTGAAACCAAATACAAAATAGGTTGCTCTTGATTTTCATGGAAAATAATTTACCATGAGATGTGAAGTTCTGATTAAATCAAAGTATTTTAGCAAACAAATCAGTAACCCAATCCATAATGAATTTAATATTATAAAGTGAACATAATGAAAAAATATCATGACTTCTGATGTCATCCAGTAATACTCTGTAAAAATAATGAAATGTGAAACTTATAGTCACTTATATTTTATAAAAGGTATATTTTCAGCTTATATGGTACATTTTATCAAATACATTTTCCATGTTTTTTACCCCTAAATAAATATATTAAATATCTTGATGTGTTTTTGTCATTTTACAAGAGATGCGTTTTTCAATTTTTATCTCCGTAGTAAATAGAAAAAAAAAAATGCTAGAGAGTGCTACTTTAAAAGTACTAAAGATAAAAAAAATATTACTGCTTTAAAAACATTAATAAGTCAAAATCTCATAATAAGAAAATATATGCTTATTTTATTAACATAAAATGGTGAATTATATTTGCCATACTTATTACAATTTTAAAATTGGATATGGATTTTTTTCTTAGCTATAATGGCACCTAAATATCTTTGTAGACAAATAGCTAATTAGAAAAGTGACTTTGAATCAAACTATATAAATATGAGAGTGGTGAGCACGACAACTATACTTTTTATAAGATAAATTTAAAGTAAATGATTGATTTGATAAAAATTATAAATAAAATAACTATATTTTAGGAACATTTTCTGACAAACATTATTATACATGCATACTCAAACGTACACGTACATATAGACAGTTTTATCTGGACAATAAGAACTATCGAGTCTCTAAAATATTTTAAAAATTATTTTTTTTGGTAACAACTTAATAAATTGATAAACTTTTACATATCGTAATTTAATAGTATATGATAATTTATGATATCATTTTAATGTTTAAATAAAATAGTGTAAAAAATGTTTTAGTTAGTTGCTAATAAAAAAAGAGGTAAAGTTGTTTTGCATTGGTTTCAAATAATTTTACTTTAAAAGAAAGTGAAAAATATAATGCAATACGTTATCTGTAAAATATTTTTCTATTATGAAATAAATTTAGAGAGTAAACGTAAAAGTATCTATAAACCGAAATGTCCAGTCAAGCGTTGTTAGCCGAGAGGTCAGCGCAGCCGCCTTGCAAGCATGCAGTTGGTTGCAGACGGTTGTTGCGGGTTCGCCTCCTGGCCGATGCTATGACATATGGGAAAAAAAACCTGAAATGTCCACGGTAAGAAAATATTTATTTCTTCCTCAAATTAAGGAACATACCATATTATAATTATTTTTTAAAGTCAGCATATAAATACTTAACAAGACCAATCCAGAAATTATTTGATTCCCTGCTAGAAATATTTAAATACCCATTTAAAAACCAGTGTTCAGACCTAACTGGGTTAATTCCGTTGTGGTTATGTAAAATAAAATTCTAAGCTTACTTGTAATCCAAAAAATATTAATGATTTATTTGACACTATGGATTAGATTATAGACACAGCTGATTAATGACATAGTTACTATGGCATGAGGTTTTTCAATTTAAATAATCATCCTGTAAAATTTAATCAAACATCAGGAATAATTTATATTCCTGTTTATATATATATATACTACTCTATTTGTTCTAAAAAACTTGAAATGACCTACATTGGGAAATAAAACAAAAGTGCAGGTACTTATTTGTTTATGCAAAAATCCTTTAAGTCATTATATTTTGTATATTGTTAGGTTTAATAAAATAAAAATGTTTATTGACTATAGAAATATGAGATAAGTATAGTTTTCTTTATTTTTTCACGTGACAGTTTTCAGAACAATGATACATTTTTTTTACAGCTGATTGGTTACACTATGATACAATTCTTAAGGAATTGTGTAATTCATAAAATATATTACAAAACAAACCAATTCAACTAAAAAGTGTGTAATACTTAAAAATGTTTATGGTGAAAAAAAAGGACAATAAAAAATGAGATATCATATGACCACCACTTCTTATGCTTGTGTATAATTGTTTTAAAACAGGCAAAACTCACTATACATATTGCCACACACAGCAAGCTAGAGTAATCAATGGATACCAGAAGGCTTGTGCATAAAATCTCCATCTAGTGCTCTCAGATCCAAGGCTCCTCACTGACGAAATACCAGAAACTAGTCTTGGGGATATTGGATGAGTAGGCACTAGATGGGATTTTATACACAAGCCTTCTGGCATCCATTGATTACTCTAGCTTGCTGTGTGTGGCAATACATATAGTGAATTTTGCCTGTTTTAAAAAATGAGATACATGATTTTTTGCCATCACTATAATAAATATGTATTTTACAGCCTGAAAAAAAACTAAATGTTAATGAATTCAAGAGTTAACATTATTGCATTATAACACAATAATAATATGGCTTGTTATACTATTATATACATATATAAGGTGGTTTGTGGAAAAATAGATTTTACCACTACAAATCATATTAGACAAGTATGCATTTTGATCAGTTTTTTTTATATTTTTTATGGAAATATATAAAAAAAAATCTCATGTGTCATATACTTGATTTTTTTTTTTTACTTTGTATATACTATAAGATAAAATAACAGTAAAAACAATAAAAATTTAAATAATTTTTTATATATATTGATTTTATTTATAGTCATTTTATACTCACTCATCGTTCATAAGTTATATAAACACACTGAAGTTTAGTTTATATTTTCGGTTGAAATCATTTCTAAGCACTGAGACTAACTTTAAAACAATAAATTTGTTTAACTGTTCAAAAATTTCTTTTTTAAAAAAACTAAAAATGAAAGTGAATCTTGTATAAATACTTTATATATTTATTTTTTCAGTTAAAAGACAAAAAAGACAATGTTTTATATATATGTAGTGTTACTTTTTAACAAATTTAAAATTTCTATTTAATTTCTTCATACATAATATGTGATGTCTGTCAAGCATTGTTGGTTGAGAGGTCAGCGACAGCTGCTTTACAAGCAGTTGGCCTGGGTTAGCGGGTTCGCTTCCCGGCTGATGCTATGACACATGAGAAAAAAAAGTGAAGTCATAATAATTTTAATAAGTTTATAAATAAATTGCAACTACTAAATATATATTGTTTTCCTGAAGGTTTTGTCATGATTGTATTAGCAGGAGGAATCTCATCCATACGGATGTGAAGTTTCTATTGGCTGTTGTCTTTGGCAGGATGGCTCAGTTGGGTAGAGAGTTGACTAAAAATTCTATATTCAAGAATCTGATTGTTCAGTTTCAATTCCCATGCTAGTACTGTCACTGACCAGATCATTAACACCTGAAGAAGAGAGGATAATAATATCTTTTGAAATGTTGTGTATATACTATAGTACCTGGATGCTATTATTAACAGTTGAATGTATTTGGTAGATAAATAAAGTTCAATTTTTCTAAAGACATTCAATACTTAATATTAGATGATGGAAGTAGTCCAATATATAAATACTACTAAATATGGAATGTTGATCATGCCAATTTATTCTCAGAGAAATTAAAACTAAATATGATAGTATAATAATTCATAAATCAGATTCACATAGCATCATTTTTAACAAACTTGCAAATAACACCTAATTTATTATATTAACACTAATTTTTGTTTAAGAAAAAGATGGTTATTTTTATCTAACTCCCATCAGTAAAATGATATTAATGTAAGAAAATGGGCTTTGTCTGAAACCTTATTAAAAATGGTTATTTGGAAATCTGTTTTGTGAATTATATATTCAAATTTAGTTACTCTATGAATATTTTTGTAGTAATATATTTAGACTTAGTTGCTTTATGAATATATTTAGTAGCCAAGATTTCTCTATAGATTTATTAAAATTATTAGAATTTTCATCATGTTATTTGAAACTGTTGCAACTTTGATCAATAATTATAAAAATTGATATTACTATTAAGTTCACTCTTTGAAATTAATACTTGATTTATTTACAATTTAACAACATTGGAAACAGTTTAAATTGACTATTAATTGGCATTAATATGAGAAAGTGGATAACTTTTTGCAAGTTTTTGACATCTACCTTATAAATTATTATAAGAATGTATATGTTAAGTAATATAATTACAAGGGACTTGAACTCAGACTTTCAAGTTCCCTACCTCTATGAACTCCATTTTATACAACTAATATATATGAAAGTTCGAATTCAAGTTTCTTCTAATTACAATAAGTTTAATATAGACAATATACTTATATTTAAATGTTAATATATATATTCTAATTGAAATGAAAATTCAATTATAATTATAATTTAAATTTTCACATATCACAATTTCTTATGCTTACACAAGTTATTAATAGTAGTAACAAACTCTCCATAAATAGTGCCACCCAGTGTGAGACTTAGTAATCAATAGATGCAATAATATATTAATATTTGTTTAACAAATGGAATATGCACTACAAGGTCCTACAAAATATCAATTTTGAGATTATTCAAGCTGAGGAGTTGGTTGATTTATATATTGTATATATTTCAAATTTTGGCAATTTTTATATTTCAGAAAGTATTTATCTTAAGTCTAAATTCATGTATGTCATATTTATGTGAATGGCATGATGACATATTTAATGATAAATCTAATATGCAATACTTGCTAAATATTTAATATATTTATCTGTGGTTTCATTGAAATTTTATAATAATAAATATAGTGAGACCATGATATCTGCTATATTTTGCTTTAAGCTTCATATTCTTATGCACATAATACAATGTATAATAACTTGTTTCAGTACAAACTTTGATTACAATAGAATACTCATTGTTTACTGAATTAAATATGTACAGAACTTTTCAACACACACATATGTAATACAGGCACTTACCTATGTTAATAGTATACATGCATAAATTAAGATTACAATATAAACAAAATTTTAAAAATAATATATTTATTAATAATAAATTGAGAGAGCACATTTCTATGTATATTTATTGTGTACGTATTCACTCATTTGCATTCACCCAAATATAAAAATATCAAAATTGATATACTATATCTTCATTCAATAAAATGAATAGCAATTAAATATGATCTTGGCAATATCCTGTTTTTTGGTAACTCTTTTTTTAGCTATAGAAATGAAAAAAAAAACAATCTTATTATCAGAAGACTATGATTCTTGGGTTGTGTTGATATTTTAATGTCTGCCTTGATTTCAATATCTATACAATCATTCTATTTATTATTACACATTTCAGATTCCTTTTACACTCTTCAAACAATAAGCTTTCTAGTGGAATATAAGAATGGTTTACAGTTCTTTTTTTTTTACTACTAAATGGAAAATTTCATTTTATCACATAAGAAAGATAATTTATAAATTTTATTAATCAATCTGTTTTTAATTATGAAACTTAATCAGGCTGGAAATCAAGAAATTGTATTTGTGTTTTTCACCCTCTGTTGAAAAATTTTGTGAAACTTTTTTTTTATAGCTTTAAAATTCACATATGTTTTTACTAATATTTTAATTTTAAAAAAATCCAAAAAATGTCAGGATAATCAAATAAGTGGGTCTTCAAAGTATACATTGGTGGGTGCCTATTATGTGGTTGATGAGCCCAAAACTTTATAAAATTACTTTGAGAACATATTACAATGATCTAAAAACTTGATTTTTTTGGAAATTTTATGATCATTTTTGTATTTTATTGGGTAATAATTATTGGAAATCATATATATATATATATTATTTATATATTTATTTTTTACAGAAATGTTAAATTTTTAAATATAAATGAATATATTCTTCTAAATACTGTTATCATAGAGATTATGATCACAGGAAGTACAACTGTCTAGAAATGATGTCACTCAACAGTTTGTTATAACATTTAGTGATATCATAAAAAATACAAAAAAAAAAATAAAACTTTTAAAGCGTAAATTGATTTACTAGATATTAAAAATTATTGGTTCATATTTTTAAAACAATCAGCAAAGAAAATTTTGATTATTTGCAAATTGAATCTGTTCTAACTGAACTTTGAAGACAAAACAGCACTTTGTTTTGATTAAAATCAAATATTTAAAATAATTTTGAAAATCAAATGTGATTTTTTAAAACTTATTTAATTTCTAAACAAAATATTTATGAAATGAGGTTAAATTTATTATATTCTGATAAATAATAATGGTTTAATATTAACATGAAAGTTGAAAGCTTAAAGTAAATGAGAACAGAGAAATCTGTCAGAATGCTAGCATAGTACAAAAGGATTAAATTTCATCAAACTTTTAGCATTATGCATAGAAAATATTTTATTGCATAAAATATTGTACACATGAAATTCAGAAAGACTAAAATAAAACATGTATATGCTTTTAAAGTAACATGAAATTTTATTAATAAATGTGATTACTTATGGCATTCTGGGATGGAAAATTTGGCTGCTGACATATCAGAAAATGTTTTAAATATAAAAATTTTAAGAATTCTACTTTAGTGTTACTACTTTTTTTTATAATTTACTTTTTTTTATGTAGTGCATATTGATGTAGCATATATTGTGGCTTCACTGTATATTGCGCCAAAAATTAAATTACAAAGTTTATTTATTTCAGATGTTTTAAAAATAAATTATAATTCCAATTTATTGACAAATTTATTACACACATATACAAATATTTTTGTAAAGTGAATTTGACTGCAATAAGGTGAAAGAAGCATTACAAATTTAAATCTCTTTTGAGGTCTGTGGTGAATGAATGAGGTATTTTCTGATTCCTTTCATATATCAATTTTCATTGTAATATTAATTATTTAATTCAGAATTGGCTTATTGCTAAAGTCAGTGTTTTTGATAAGCTTAGTAGATACAATACATCATTTATGTAATATATATATGATCAACAGATGGCGCCATCTGTTGATCATAAATACAAGTGTTGGCAAGTTTAACTTGCTTTTTTGTTTTTTATATATATTTCTTCTTATTTAAAATGTTAATTGATTTAAGCTATCACTTTTATATTAATGTAAAAAATTCCTTGTTACTCTTCTATGTTACAATTCTGAGAACGTATATTTTTACTAAAAGCCTCGATTTAATCAGAATAATGGATTCATTCACTACAACTCTGGTGGAATATCTATCGTCAAACTTACTTTCGTATTCTTAAGCATTATCAATTTTTTTTAAAATGATAGAAATAAAATATCAATACAAAAATAAACAAAATGAAATAAAAATACCAATAATTATATATATATATATTTAAAAAAATGACATTCAACAGCTAATCATTTCAGTATACTGAGAAATGGGTTACTAATATTAGTTTAAAATTTTTAAAAAATAAATTTATATATCATGATAAATTAAAACTATTAAACCTCTGCCTCGTTATTGGATTATTTTTATGTGTGTATGTACATTTGAATTTATTCAATTGTTTTTAAAACATGAGTATGTTATTATTCAAAACTAAAGTAAAATTTACTATTATTATATTAACAGATTAATTGAATTAATGTATAGAACTGAGCTGTTAGTGAGCTGGTAATGTGACAGCCCCCTATAGATAAATTTCCTGGGTCAATTCTTAACTGAATAAATTTTAAAAAAAATCACACTTTGGTCAATTGAATGGGATGTTATGCTTAACCTACCACATGATTTATTTTCTTTTACTTCTAAGTTTTCAAATAAACCAAGATGGTAGCCTGTGTTTTCGATAAATCTATAGTTTTGGGGGCTCCCCTAAAAATGTTTACAAAAAAATGTCTGCTGGGAAACGTCATATTTAATAATTACATTTCATTTTTTATTCCTGTTATTTTGAAAAAAGAAATCACTGGAAAAAATCAATTACAATATTTACAATTTCTTTCATTTTGTTTTTTTGATTAATTTATTAATAGAAAAATGAAAAAAATATATAAATACAATATTTACACTTTATTCATGTCGGCAGTGTGCAATCATATCATGATCATTAACGCACACTTTTCGGGAGGGCAGGATCCTGTACTTTATATATAGTCCATTGCATCATGTTCTGTGACAGAAAGGTCTCAAATTTTTATCATTGTGACAATTTACCAAAAAAAAACTACTGACAAAACAAGCTAAATTGAACAAAAGTATGACAATGATAAGAGTGTCTTATCACTTCCCATGTTTTAATATAAGTAAAAAAAAAAAAATTGAAATAAAGCTTTTTATTGAAATTTATCAGAATTTATTTCCTTTTTTTAAAATTTAATAATTGACTTATTAATTTTGTTTTAATTTAACAACTAACACATCTTCGGTAGATTATAGGCCCTCCACATTGTACATTAAGCCAATAAACATCACATGATCACCATTTATTATGCTTTCTCTTAACTGTTAAAACAGGCAAAACTTTCTATACCTATTGCCACTCAGTGCAAGCTAGAGTAATCATTGGATGCTAGAGGGCTTGTGCATAAAATCCCCATCTAGTGACTACTTATTGATTACTCTGACTTGCACTGAATGGCAATATGCATAGAGAGTTTGCTTGCTTTAAATTGTATATTACAGAGTACCATCTTGGTTTACTTGAAAACTCACAAATACTTTTTATTTTTATATTGTAACGATATATAAATATGTCGTTACATTAATTTAAAATAAAAACTTAAAAGTTCGCAAATAAAAGTAAAAAAAACTAAACGCTAAAATTAAAATGTTTGTTATACGTATATACATTCACACAGATGCTAAACTTTAAAAATATTTTTTTTCATAAACAAAAAAAAAAAAAATATTTGAACGTATTTTTTTTAATAAAAAAAATACAAGATTGAAATAATAAAAATATTTTAATAAAAAAAATAACGTAAGTTAAAATAAAAACAGGTATTAATTAATTCCTGTAATCTATAAATGGAAATGATTGTTTATTAATTATCTAAAAGCTGTTTAATTAAAAAGTCAGATGAAAAGTTAGATAAGAGAAGAAAGAGATTTTAGCTTGACCAATGGAAGCACTAGGCTTTGGCTCGGACCCTAACGAAAGTGATGGATTGGTGACGTTTTGTTCATTGAATCCTTGTGGACAATATAAAAAGGGAAATACAGTTTTTTCGGACAGTTCCAGCATGGGGTGTTTGAGAGATGTGGTATGACGCACATACCACACTCTCGATAAAAATAAAAAATGAAAAGACTGTGATGCCTTGAACCAGCTATTGCCATCTCCAAAACATTACCTTCCAAACGGAAGCGTTGGGGGAATTAAAGCATAAACCTGGACTCTTATACCATAAGCTATATGAAATTAACAGTTATCAAAATCAATTATGAACTTTCATCAAGTTTTATAAATTCATAAACAAGCCAAATTAAATGTTAAAAAACGGACTCTTATCTGACTTTTGTAAGTTTTTAAATCAAATTAATAATGTTTAATTTTATATGTTTCCCGATTGATAAACTTCATTTCCATTTTTTTTCCTTATTGTAAAGATTATTTAAATGTATGAAATTTAAGTTGTTTATAGACACTTGCATGGATTCGTTTGCGGTTAATTATATTTTGGTTTTCATATTTGATCAAAATATATAGACATTCGATAAATAATGATACCTTACGGTGAGTATCTAAAATGTATTTATTCGGATGTCTTTTAAGTTATTGGTGACAACGCAAGTATCTTATGGTGAATACTATTGGGTTACTTATAAGTTTCCCTCTGTGATTGTCGGTATCAATAATTTTGTATTTTGATTGTTTATGTTTATTTTGAAATGTTTTTGACCGTAGAATCTATGTAATCGATCTATACCCAACATTTTTAAACAAATCTGTGCAAACGTATTTAAATGTTAAAATTAAGTCGGGCGTGAATGGCTATATAGTTTTGTAAAGTTGTATTAAGGGAGGGTAATCTTAGGTTATTCCTTTCGTAGTTGAATTGGTTCAATGGATTGGATATATTTGTGTAATTAGTAGATGTAGTATGAGGTCCGCTACGGGCAGGATTATAGATATATGCCACACACCCTCTGTTTGCCTATGGATGGGTTTGTAAGTCGGCAGAAGACCGCAGTCCATTCCTATGGAGTTTTTTGTTAATTGTTCTACTTGCCAACAGATGTCACATTCCTGTTGGTGGAGAGTCAATATCTTCTCTAATTCTACTTACTGTTCAGATGTACTTTCCTGGCAGTATAGTATTTTGTGTTGTCGTATCATGCTACATTGAATACATGAATATATCAGATGGATTGGCGCCAGTTGATTGCGAAATTTGTTGCCTAAGGTTAAATCAGGGAAGAATTTTTTTTTTTCAAATGCAGATCTATGTAGTCTATTCATACTTGACTATCTAAATAAAAATTAAACTTATTGAAATCTTTTAAATGTAAATTAAAGATCAATATAAATTTATAAATGTTAAATTTATTCCTCAAAATTTAAATATTATTTTATATATGCGTAAATAAATATTTTTTTATGTGTTAATTTCTGGCAGTGGCTTTTATTCTTTTATATTTAAGATATAAAATTTATATTTTATTATCTCTGCTACTCCACTGAGCTAGTGACTTGGGCTAACGATCTGAATATTTAAATAAAGTGGAATCTTAACAGCGCGTATCTGCCTACTTTATAAATTTTTCTAGGCTCAAATGCCTAGATGGCGCCCTTGTAGTGCAGATATTGTTTTTGCGGTTAGATTCGATCTTCACTTACATTTCGATCGTTATAATTGGCGCCCAACATGGGGCCTTACCTCAGAGATTGACCCTGAGAAAGGGAATTGATGATGATGAAATTTCCTATCTTTAATAAATCACGAGTGCCCTGAAAATTTTAAAAGTGAATCATGCTCGTAATATTTTTCCTGAAATTAGTATAAATATATTTGTTGTATTGATGTGGAGTTACAGTTTGAATTTTTGGTCTTAAAGGTACTGCCAGTAAGAAAAATTACGCATATGTAGAGATAAATTCGAGGAATAAAAACTAATAAATAAAACGTAATAATAAATCTAAATCATATTTTTTTAAAAAAAAAGTCTTGTTAAATTAAAATCTAATCGTTCAAACTTGCCTAAGTAATAGTTAAAGGTAGAAGAAAAGAAACTTGGAAGGGAGGGGGCAGAAATTTAGCTGGTAATAGGGAATCAACAGTCAACATTTTTTTTAATCATTATATTTGTGTGTAATTACTGTTTTGTCTTGTAAAAAAAAAAAAAAAGTTTTGTCCTGTTGAAATTTTCATATATAATCAATTTGTGTAACGTAATTACTAACACTAAGTAAATTCTTTTTTTTTTTTAATGTTTTTTGTTTTTTGAGGAAGTTTACTGATATGTAACGATATATAAATATGTCGTTACATTAATTTAAAATAAAAACTTAAAAGTTCGCAAATAAAAGTAAAAAAAACTAAACGCTAAAATTAAAATGTTTGTTATACGTATATACATTCGCACAGATGCTAAACTTTAAAAATATTTTTTTTCATAAACAAAAAAAAAAAAAGTATTTGAACGTATTTTTTTTAATAAAAAAAATACAAGATTGAAATAATAAAAATATTTTAATAAAAAAAATAACGTAAGTTAAAATAAAAACAGGTATTAATTAATTCCTGTAATCTATAAATGGAAATGATTGTTTATTAATTATCTAAAAGCTGTTTAATTAAAAAGTCAGATGAAAAGTTAGATAAGAGAAGAAAGAGATTTTAGCTTGACCAATGGAAGCACTAGGCTTTGGCTCGGACCCTAACGAAAGTGATGGATTGGTGACGTTTTGTTCATTGAATCCTTGTGGACAATATAAAAAGGGAAATACAGTTTTTTCGGACAGTTCCAGCGTGGGATGTTTGAGAGATGTGGTATGACGCACATACCACACTCTCAATAAAAATAAAAAATGAAAAGACTGTGATGCCTTGAACCAGCTATTGCCATCTCCAAAACATTACCTTCCAAACGGAAGCGTCGGGGGAATTAAAGCATAAACCTGGACTCTTATACCATAAGCTATATGAAATTAACAGTTATCAAAATCAATTACGAACTTTCATCAAGTTTTATAAATTCATAAACAAGCCAAATTAAATGTTAAAAAACGGACTCTTATCTGACTTTTGTAAGTTTTTAAATCAAATTAATAATGTTTAATTTTATATGTTTCCCGATTGATAAACTTCATTTCCATTTTTTTTCCTTATTGTAAAGATTATTTAAATGTATGAAATTTAAGTTGTTTATAGACGCTTGCATGGATTCATTTGCGGTTAATTATATTTTGGTTTTCATATTTGATCAAAATATATAGACATTCGATAAATAATGATACCTTACGGTGAGTATCTAAAATGTATTTATTCGGATGTCTTTTAAGTTATTGGTGACAACGCAAGTATCTTATGGTGAATACTATTGTGGATATGAGCACAGACGTTCGTTACATTGTTTTTTTTTATATTTATTAAACATGAAAGTAAATCAAAAAGTTCGCATTTAAAAATTTTCTTTAAGAATTAAAAATTGAAATTAAATATCATCTTAAACTCGTATATATTAAATCGCACAGATAAAAAAAATTATTAAAATAAAACTGTATTAAAAATAGAAAAGGTATTTTAAAACAAAAAACTTAAAAAGATTTAGAGATAAAAATATATCTTTGATTTGGAAAACAGGTTAATTAATCAGAAATGGAAATGATTGTTAATTAGTTAAATGTAAACTAGCCTTGGGCATTTAAATGTAAAAACATCGGTCAGAGAGGAAACAAAATTAAAAAAAAAAAATTTTTTTTTTTTGACTTACGTATCTGCCTACTTTATAAATTTTTCTAGGTTCAAATGCCTAAATGGTGCCCCGTAGTGCATTTTACGTTAAGTCACTTTCATTCCGATTGGTACAACTGGCGAACCAACTCGGGCCGATCTTTAATAAACCACAAATACCCTGAGCAAATTTTGTCAAAATGAAAGATTTTATCTGGTTACATAAGTCGTATACTTGAAATCTTATAAAAGCACTGCCAGAAAGAAATTGCGCATATATATTAAACACGAGAAAGTATAAATAACTTTAAAACTAATTTTTGTTAAAAAAAAAAGAAAGTCAAAAGGTTGCGATTGATATGTTTTTTTTGTTGTTGTAATATAAATTATGCTTTAAGGTATATAGGAGCGCACAGCCACGTAAGTTTATGATCGAAATGTGGTGCCTTACGATGAGTACCTTTGGGAATTACTTCAGTGTAACCCTATGTATGCATTTCAATCAGTCATAAATAAGTTGGTGGTATTTATAATTGTGCTGCAAATATACACGTTTAAACCCATTATTTCTCAAAACATATTTATCTCAATGCAACCTTATTTAAATAAATAATTTATAAAATTTGCTTGTCATGCCGTGTGTAAAAATAAAATGGATAAAAAAAAAAGTTAGAACTCTGGTCGGGAGGAGGTGAACGTAAATGGTCCTTAGGTAAGCGATAGTAAACATTTTTCTTTTTGTATAGTCTTTTTGTAAAATTATTAACCGGATGTTTTGTAAATGTCTTCGTCAATCATGTACCGTAATTACTAACCCTAAGTAAAATATTTTTTTTTTGATCATTTTTTTTTAAGTAACTTTACTGATATGTAACGAGCACAGACGTTCGTTACATTGTTTTTTTTTTATATTTATTAAACATGAAAGTAAATCAAAAAGTTCGCATTTAAAAATTTTCTTTAAGAATTAAAAATTGAAATTAAATATCATCTTAAACTCGTATATATTAAATCGCACAGATAAAAAAAATTATTAAAATAAAACTGTATTAAAAATAGAAAAGGTATTTTAAAACAAAAAACTTAAAAAGATTTAGAGATAAAAATATATCTTTGATTTGGAAAACAGGTTAATTAATCAGAAATGGAAATGATTGTTAATTAGTTAAATGTAAACTAGCCTTGGGCATTTAAATGTAAAAACATCGGTCAGAGAGGAAAACAATAGAAACTTTTAGCAAATGAAATAAATCCATTGGGAAATCGGACCTCAACGAAAAGGATCATCGCATCGATGACGTAATGTAAATGCAATCCTTCAAATGAATATAAAAGGACATGGTTGAAAATTGTTAGGGAGTTGTTATGATTATTACGATGTGACAGATAGATGTTAGTGCGGAGGTGCGGGAGAAGAGATTGAAGGACGCACCTTCAATCCCTTCAGTTGTTATAAAATGGAAAAATGAAACATCGCTTTTCTTATATTCAGAGGACCACAGGATCATCGGAAAATTTAACGCTGGATTTCAAACGGCAAGCAATTGTAAAAGATGAACATTTCTAAAACCGTAAGAACTTTCTAAGATAGATATAACGAACAATATTAATTTGAAAACACTAAGAACTTTAAATTTTAAACTTTCCTAGTATGTAATTGTTACAAATAGAATCCTATCTGACCAAACTAAATTCTTTATTAATAGTGTTATTTGATGTATTTTTTTTCCTTATTTATGTAAAATCATTTCCATTTATTTATTTTTTATTTTTTTAGTTTTTATCATGATTTTTTTTTGTTTTTCATTAAATTAATTATATAAATGTTAAACTTAAGTCGGGCGTGAATGGCTGTATAGATTTGTAAAGTTATATTAGGGGAGGGTAATCTTAGGTTATTTGTTTCGTGGTTAAATTGGGTCAATGGATTGGATATATTGGCGTGATTAGTAGATGTAATATTGATTCGCTACGGGCAGAATCGCTTCATACGCCGCACACTTCCGTTTGCCTATGGAAGGAATTATAAGTCGGATACCGCAGTTCCTTTCTATGGAGTTTTTTGTTTTATTGCTCTTCTTTGCAGATAGATGTAATATTCCTATCTCATAAGAGGCAATTTCTTCTCTTAACCTTTTGTGCTGCCGTATTTTATTACATTGAATACATCGATATATCAGATGAATTGATGCCAGTTTGACTACGAATTTTAGCCTAAGGTTAAATAGGGATAGAATGTTTATTTTCAAAAGCAAATTTATGTGGTCTATTCATGCTCGACCCTAAATAAAAATGCATTAAATTTAAGTTGTTTATAGACGCTTGCATGGATTGTTTATCGGTTAACTATATTTGCGTTTTCATATTTGATCAAAATATATAGACATTCGATAAATAATGATACCTTACAGTGAGTATCTAAAATGTATTTATTCGGAGGTCTTTTAAGTCATTGGTGACAATGCAAGTATCTTATGGTGAATACTACTGGGTTACTTATAAATTTCCCTCTGCAATTGCCAGTATCAATGATTTTATATTTTGATCGTTTATGTTTACTTTGAAAGGTTTTTAACCGTGTAATCTATGTAACCGATCTATAGCAACATATTAAAACAAGCTTTCATAAATTTATCTGTGCGAACTTAATTAAAATGTAAAATTAGAATATAATAGTAATTAAATGTAAATTAAAATCAAAAATCAAAGTTAAAATAATTTTAAATGTTAAAATGTAAACTAAGACTAAAATAATTTTAAATCTTATATATATGTGAATAAATAAATGTTTGTATGTTAATTACTGGCAGTGGCTTATTTTATTTATTTTTTTAATATTGAGATATAATTAGATAGGATATTATATTATTTAATCTCTGCTATTCCACTGAGCTAGTGACATGGGCTAACGACCGGAATCAAAATTTAAAAAAAAAAAAAAATTTTTTTTTTGACTTACGTATCTGCCTACTTTATAAATTTTTCTAGGTTCAAATGCCTAGATGGCGCCTTGTGGTGCAGATCACGTGAAGTCGCATTCTCCGTATCGTTACAATATAATGGTGTTAATTTATTATTTTGATGTTATTAGATTATTCTATCACATTTACATAAAATAAACTATTTACAAAATTCAATTTCAACACAAAATATATTTCTGATTTTTAATTTAGCTTAGAATATGAAATGCAAGAGTAAACAGTCTTAAGAAAGTATCAAATAACAGAAACTTGCCATCAGTTGTGTTGAAGTGTTATATAGAGATCTTAACATATATAAATCAGTTACATAATTGTAATTGTAATATTTAAAGTTGAAGTTACAATTGTTACTAAGAAATAAATATAATTTTTCAAATTTTACTTATTTTGTTGTTTATATTTTTATATTATGAAACTCCATATATACATATATTTTTGATAGAGTTTTATAAAGCAAAGAGCATCTTATGTATTTGTGTGTTATTATTTAATTCTCTTAAACAAACAAAAAAGGAGATGTAAAATAAATTAGTTTATTCAAAAGTTGAAATAAATTTTGAAGTATTTAATATTATAGAACATAGGAAATAGATTAGTTTATAAGAAGATACCTATACAAACAATATGAAGAAAAAAATATGAAAATGAACTATATGAATATTAAATTGACTGGTATGAGTGTTAACAAATACTAAAATAAATAAGGTGTTCTAGAGAAGTATGTTCATTAAAATCATAATACTATCTTTAAAAAAGGCACAAATATATAACTGTATAATGAAGCAATAAACATTGAAAAGATAAAAATTAAATCATTAGTTAGTTGAGCAGTCTTATTCTGAATTATATATAATATATGTAAAATGAACTTTTATGTTCCATAGGAGACAAAACTATAATATTCAATAGAATATCAAAATTTGTTATCATGTAATCTATAGAATTGTGAAGCAAACAAGTAATTTTTAGTTTTAAAACAATTTTTTTTTTGGGGGGGGGGGGATATTTTTGAGAATCAAGAATTATCAAATGATATCAGTGGAAAATATCATGATTTAAACAATTTGCTTATGTTTTGAAAAATTACAAAATCAGAAATTAAGTTTGAAGAAGGATAAATCAGAGATAAAGTTTGGAATATAGTATTTATATTTATCATCATCATCAACCATTATCAATACATTGCAGGATGAAGGTCTCTCCAAGTTCAATCCATCTTCCCTGATCATTAGATTCTCTTCTCCACACTTTCTTATTTCATCCATCCATCTCACATGTGGTCTCTTTCTGGGTCTTTTACAATCCCTTGGAATCCCGTTTAAGATTTTAATTGTCCATCTATTATCATCTTTTCTGACATTTTTATGCATAACATTATTTTAATTTATTAATTAATCAAGCAGAAAGACATTCATTATCTCCATTTAAAAAAAAAAAAAATTCAAATGAATTGAATAATTTGTAAAGAATATAAAATAATTGAAAAAAACAATAGTTCTGTGATTAAATGCTATTTCCTTTGACATTTCATAATTTAAGAATTATCACTATATATATCACAAATTAATTTTGATTTATATCAAAATCAAATACAATGAAATTAATTAATTTTCATTTTTTATTTAAAAATATCATGTATTACTAGCAGTACAAAGTATTTATTATAAATATATCGCTATTATCAGTCATTAATAATCAATTGCAAGATATATAAGCTCTTCCACAAATGTTTTCATCAACCCCCCCCCCCATTTTTGTCTGCTATTTATTTTTCTCTGGCATGAATACTTGAATGCTAATTTGAGCATGAATTTATTTATTTTTAACTCTACTTTTTATTTTTCATGGTGTTTTTTTTTGTACCTGTAATATTTTTATTATTATTTAAATTCTAATTTATATTTTGATGTACACACGCATATAATTTACCAAACATTTGATATTTATTTTTAAATAATATACTTTTTTAACAGCAAGCCTATTCCACTTTTAACTCCTCCCTTTTTTTGTGAAAGACTCTAATGAGAGTACTAAATAGTCACTTATTGATAAACAAATGGATTTAAATGAATTTTTTTTAATAATAAACACACATATTGGGACACATTTAAAATGATAAATCCTCAGCTGATATGCCCACCTAATTCTCTTGAAGTGACTAATAATCTTTTTAATAAAATGAGAAAATGGTATTTAATGCCTAAATATATTGATTTTATCATTAAAATAAATCTATCTTTACTTCCTACTAACAATTTCCTTGTTACAAATAGAGGATTTAAAAGGATTGATTCTTTATGTATTTTGTGTAAAAAAGGTAATGAAACATTTGATCATAGTCTTGTTTCTTGCTCAGGACTAAGAGAAGCAAAATATATAATTCAAAATTATTTCAATAATCACAATCCAGAACTCTTTGATATGATTCATAATATTAAAATGGGTAATTTCTGCAATATCAGAAGATGCATATTTATTAACCATGTAATATGGTTACTTAGATGTCATATAGTTATAATCAAATCTCCATTGGACATATAACTTTTTATTAAAAATGCATTTAATTCTATTCGAAAAAAAGATAAGCTTCTTGCACACAAAGAAATCTACCTATCCACATGGACTGGATCACAACATTATGGTTCTAAGTACAAGAAATTTATCAAAACACTCAGGAAATTACTATTAAAAATATAAATCAATTTATACTAGAATAATTTGTTGTCCAAAGAAATTCTTTGTAAAATAAATTTTAAAAAAAATGGAATTTTTAATATTGGAGCTTTTTATTATTGGACATAATTTTATTCTATTTCTAAAAATTGTAGAACAAACAATTTTTTATTTGAATTTCATTTTTAAAATAGAAACAAATTTTAGTTTACACATTGCTAAAAAATGAAAATACTTTTTAAAATTCAAAATTAAATTTATTTACTTATTAAAATTTTACAAGAAATTTTTTTACGAGTGTTTACTAACATAATTTTTGTTAGCCAGTAACATTCTGTTTTCACTTTGCTGTAACTATGCCTTCTTAAAAATAAATGTTTTCAAATGAAATCTAATTGTAGTAATGCAGTTTTTTGACATAACATAGTTATTTTAAAAATATATTGTGTCAATAAGCTTAAATGTACTGAAAATTACAATTTTTCTTTTTGATGACACATTCAAACATTACTGAGGATAAAAAATTATCAATCAGGAATTATCACTTACATTGAATATGTTGGCTTGTTTTATAAACAAATTAACATTCTAATTTTCTATAAATTTGCATGATACTGACATCTTCAGAATATTTTGAAACTAATAATTTTAATAATGATTTGTATGCAAAAAAGGACTGCTTGTGGTAAACTAATACTATAGATAATTGCAAAATAATGAAAAAAAACACAATAGGTAGCAATATCATAGTGCCCAATTACTTCAGAATAAGTGATTTTGTAATTAATAATTCAAAATACATTAACTGCATTATATTCACAGAATTAATTTAAATGAAGAAAAAAATATCATTACTTAATACCATTGGTTATTTGTGGATTAATCAATAAATTTTTTGCAGAGATTATGTACTTTATAATAATTATTAAGTATTTATTAATTAAATGTTATAACTAATTATATAATTAAAATATTGCAGAGCAATATTGTAGTATGAATAAGTGAGTTTAAATTACTCTAGCTCATTATTCAGAAACTGGCTATTACATAACATTTCATATCAGCTAATAGATAGATTTTACTCATTTGTTTCTTAATACTATAAATAAGCAGCTAAATCTACTTTATTATTAATTTAACAACAAACACAATTAATATTTAATTTAAATGATATATAACATTTAAAATATTATTTAATGTGTATAACAATAATGCCATTTATAATTCATTCCAACAATTATAGGGATTTTTACTTATCAGTACTTGTATTTCAACATTGTTTAGCCCAATCCTACTGGATTGTATAATAAAATATTTTGCTTCATAGACTAGAAGCACACAAAGTAAAAAAAAAAAACAGTTCAAAATAAAAGCTTAAAAAATTGCATAAATGATTTAAAAGTAAGATGGTCATTTTCAATAATACCATAGTAGTTATTTGTAGAGAGTTTTTGTACTTCAATTTTTTGAAGAAGAAAAAAGATTAAACATAAATCTTTTGTGATTGTCAGATGCATTATTTTTAGTAAGATTGTTACTGCAAAAAGTTGAATGACCTGACCATGAGACTAATGGCTGATATTTTAACTTTTTAATACTTTTATGCATTATACCTATTGCTTAATGACCTTAAGTTAAAAGTAATTTTTATACCTTTGTAGAAAAAAAAAGCCAAGTTATTGTATGTATTAAAATCTTGATTTTTATAAGTTTAATCCAAGGCTCCTCACTGATGAAGGCCACAAGCCAGAAACTAATCTGTGGATATTGGATGAGTAGGCACTAGATGGGGATTTTATGCACAAGCCTTCTGGAATCCATTGATTGCTCTTGTTGGCACAAGATGGCACTACTGTATGGAGAGTTTTGCTTTGTTTTGAATTTTTTAATAAAATGTGTAATGTATATGTAAATATATAAGTTACATGAAATATTTTATGGCAAGAATATTTAAAAAAATGTATTTCTTTTTAATTAATGAAAAATAATATCAGTGTAATAAATAGGGTAAAGAGAGTTTAAGAACCAATCAAAAGTTGATTTGAAAGTAAACAAAAGGAAAATAAAACTTTGTATCCTAATCTCAATTTAAAATAAAAGGAAAAATAAAAGAGGTGAAAATATATTTAAAGCATAAAGTAAGAATTTTAATTAGATTTACTATTCAAAATGATAGTTTATCTTCTCTTTTAATTAAAAGAAAAAATTCAAAAATGTTATGAGGAATAATGAAAACAAAGGAAACTAAATTATAACTTTAAATTATAGAGGTAACTTAAAGATTATAAAGTTACTTAGTGAAATAATTTGAACTAAAATATTAATTATAAAGAAAGAAAAGAAAAAAGAACAAGAGAATTGTAATGTAAAAATTGTACAGAATTGTCTAAAATTATTTAATTGGAGAAAATTACGATCTAACCAAAGGTCAAAATAATTTTGTAAATTGTCTAATCAAGAAAGAATTATATTTTACTGGAAATCAGTAATCTATCCAACTGATTAGATAATCAATTTTATAATAAATGTTGTAATTAAATAAATAAATATTAGAAGAGATTAACTAATAAAAAATATTGAAAAAGCGATTAATGTTATGGGTGACTTCGAACATTTGTTTTGTCAATGATATAAAGGCTACCTAAATTTCCATTAACATTATTATTCTTCAGATATTATTGATTCTGATCTTGTAAATTGGAGTTGAATGTTGCCAGTCATATTAATTTTTCTTATTTATCTCCTGATGAAATTTGCATAATCTTTTATGGAGAATGACTAGTTCATACTTCAGTGATGTACAGCTATTTATGCAGATCCCCTGACATCACCATGCAGTGCTAAACTTATAATGGGGTGTTCAAATGTATTTGATAGCCTGAAATGTGACAATTATTTTTGATCTGCCATTTCTGAGACATCTACATGTCATTATCAAAGATGACTATTGAGCAAGACCATGCAGATATATGCAGCCCTGGAAAGAAGTGACAAGCCATTAAAAGAAACTGGGAAACATGTTCAAGAATGTCAACCATGGGTTATATACACTGTCAAGAAGACATGAGTGATCACTTCTGAAAACTATCACAAAACCTAGATCAATATAAGAAATAAATTTAGTCTAGATGTAAAATGATATACAGCGATAAGATTTTCTCTTAATAAATTTTCATAAAATTAGAAATGATAGATTCTTATTGTCTAGTTAAAGTAGACTTAACTATTCAGCATAAGTTTGTAATTAGTTTGTTTTAATATTATTTTTTATTCTTATTAATATAATATTTTTTTGTAAATAAATATGTTGTTAATACATTAATTTGGCTTAAATTCTCTCTCTCCATACCTCACTATATAACATTTGATTAAGATAAAATTTGTCAATTATATTGTTTGTGTTTAAATTTGCATTGTCAGACAGCCTAAGTTAAGTAACTTTCTTGTTCCTTTGAGCTTGCTGTGGAATCAAGTGGTTGAGATATTTAAAACCTTGACTGGATGGTGCTTGAGCATTTATCTCCAGTATAAATAAAGTATCCATAAAAGAGATATTTTGCTTCTAGCAGTTATGGAGCGAGTGCAATGATCTGAAAGGTGGCCACAGTTTGTCAGTCTGACTGTTGGTATGGTTAGTATGTAAAAATATTGACCATATTATTTCCCCTGCTTGCATAATGGTGTTTTAAATTTATATAAATTATTATTTTAAAAATGGAAATAAAATAAATAAATAGAGATTCGTTATAATAGGGATGGGGATTTCAAATATTAATGTGTGAAATTTTTGTTTAAGGACAACTGATATAAAAGAATTGCTTTATTTATGCCCATAAATATTAGATTCATTTTATCATAATACAATTAGTTGTTGCTAATGATAGAAAATGGAGTTAATGTCGAGGTGTGTGCACCGAGTGGCACTACTGTATGGAGAGTTTTGTTTGTATGCTATATAATATGTATTAATTTAATTAGTAATACCCAGAATCAGAGCATTGACAGAGTGCAATAATATATATCCCCTTAGCAAACACATTAAAAATTTGGGTTTTAGCAATCTGTGTCAGATTGTAAGGATTGTATAATTTCATTTTCATTAATTTGTTAAATGCATTTGTTTTAAAAATTATTTATTTTTCTTCTTTCATGTTAAATGAATTCTTAGAAAGAAATTAGAGTGGTATGCTATAGAGTTGATGTAAATAGTATAATTTGAAAATGTATATGATTTGGAAAATTATTTAACATAATTATTTTAGGATATAGATCAAGAATAGTTAAATTTTAAAAGTCTTATTATTAAGTTCCTAATGTAAACTACTTTAATTATAGTGCATTCTAATTTTTCAACATATAGTCATCATTTTTTCCCAAGTGTCATAGCATCAGCCGGGAAGTGAACCCGCTAACCCAGGATAACTGCTTGTAAAGCAGCTGTTGCTGATCTCTTGACCAACAATGCTTGACTAGTCATCATTTTTATTAGTGAGATTATATAAAAGTACAAAAGCATAGCTGCTTATAAAGTATTTCTCAAATAAAAACTAAAATTCATTACTTTTCCATTCTCCACCCCCAAAGTGATTTTAAATATATTTTTTATGTTTAGAGTTCAAATATGAGGGATACCCAAAAATAACTGAAATTGTTCTCTGGTGTGCATGCATGTGGCAGTATATGCTTCTGCTGTTACATACTTCTTGCAGGAATCCCTATGCATCAATATGACAAATGATATGACTATGTGAAATCATGGTGCCACGTAGCACACTTTTTGTAAACTGTGTTTCATGTATTTGGCAATTTTTATAATAACTGAAGTTCAACCCAATTCTATTTTTGTTTACAAAAAATAACAGGGAACACAGTTGTAATGCTTGAAACAGATTACAAGCAAAATAATCTCATAAAAAAAACAAGTTTATGGATGGTTAAATTGAAATGTTAGATTCACCATATGCCAAAAAGGTATTGCAAGTGTGAAATCCAAAGTCAAATCAATGCTGATTTTTTTTGACACAAATGACATTTTTCTCTCAGATTTAGTTTCTAATGATCAGACATTTTATTTGCAAGTTCTGAAACATTTATGTGATGTGGTATGGCAAAGAGAAGTGTGCACGCATCACCCCAACAAAATGTCATCTATTAAAGCCTTGAGTATGAAACATTTTTAAGTTAAATTTAGCATGACCCACTTATCTATCAGACATATTCACTCAATTTAACTTCATGCAATTTTTTAAAAAAATTCTTTTTGTGAACTTAGTAATGGTGGGAAAAAATGCCACATACATTAAAAGGCATCACTTTGCATGTGTTTCTGTATTACTTTAAAAAATGAAAAACATGTTTAGACTGGTGTATTGCATCAAGTACCCTCTCATATAGATAAAGTTTAGATTTTTTGCAGTAGCTGCAGATTTTCAATTATTAACCCTTTTCCCGCGTCCGACGAGGCTCCTCGTCGACATCTGAAATCACTCTAACTCAGCCCGTTTTCATACGAAAATATTCGTTAAATACGTATTGAATTCGTTTTTAAAAGTTCTGTACGATGGTGACATCTTCCGATTTATTTTAGAAGTAAAAAATAGAAAAAAACCGCATTTAAACCTAAACAAAGAAGGAACATTATTTGTGATTGGTTCTTAGCATGCTCTCAGCCGAAAAAGACATTCTGATTGGCTGGAAAGAACAAAGAAACTGCCTGATCAAAGAAAATAAAGAAAAACGCTGAGATTTTCATTTCGAATACGATTTAAATTATTATTAAATAATATTTATGGAAATTAAACATAATTTTCAGAGAGAATAATAAAAAAACAAAATTATTTTCGAAAAATATTGAAGATTTTAGTACAAATATTGAAGTTGTAATAAAAAGAAATATTTACTTTTCTATAACGTAAAAGTCGATCTTTTTGTTTACATTATAACTTTTATGTTGCCGATATTGAATATCTTAGAATAAATAAATAGCAATTTATTTTTGAAAGAACTTTCGTTGTCTTCACAACCTGAAAAATTAATTATATACTTTTTATAAACGTATCTGAGTTGAATTTAATATTATAGGCGAATATGTTTTAACAATAGGCTTTGTCTTCAGTTTGTGAGTTGGCCAATTAAAAGATTTGATTTTTATCTGATACAACCAATGATAAAATTAGCGGTTAAAAGGTTAATGGATAAATATTTATTTTGTTATTTTTAACTATAAAGTAAAACAAGAAAAAGTTTAACCTACTTGTAATTGATATATTAGCTGTGTTTTGTTTTCTTTACATTCTCTATGCAGGTCATCCTTTTATTCTATATTGGACATTTTTAAGAATGTTTTCATTTCTTTGTTTTCTGTAATATTTGAAAAAAACTAATATTTTGAAAAGTTACTAATTAATGTCTTATTTATTATTGTTAATAGGAATTTTCTGACTGAATATTAATCATACTATATATATATATGATTACAAGTTACACTCACTTCTAGTCCCTTGAATATTATTCATTCTGGAATCCCATATCCAAAATATTTACTTTTGTAATTAATATAAATGAAAGAAAAAATATTAGGTTTGACTTTTTTTTAAAAAAAGTAATAATTAAAAAATATTGGTGAGGTATTAAAACAACACTACAGAGTATGTGTATAGGGTGTAATTCGTTTCTGATTAAAATTACATATGCTTACTGGACTAGCAAATTAAATAGAGAGTTCCATAGATTCTAATATTTTATAATATTAATGAGCAGTGGATTGGAAGATTTCATGATTGTTAATAGCTAGAATAAAGTTAATATATGCAAAGTGATTAATGGAAGACCTTCATGCTTTCATTTCAATATACTTTAGATTAGCCTATATAAATGAATTTAGATGCAAAGATAAGATGACCATGATTATCTTTTCAAAGTCTCTGCCTTATAGTTTGGTTTGAGAGTATTCTTCAAACTTAACAAATCATTGTTGAGACATTAAAACAACATTACAGCACTTCTAATTCCCTTATGATTAAAATTACATATGAATATTGCACTAGTAAATTAAATAGTCAAATAATTGAAAAAGTGTTTTTTCTCTAGTTCTGTAAAATTACCAATCAAATTAATATAGTTTATCTGTAGCATTTAATAACTTATCTAAATATTACATGCATGCAACATCTTAACAATCTCATTTCTATTTTATCTCTGTTAGTTGTTATTATTAGATTTTATCTATATTGTTTTAAAATTTAAATTTTTTGTTCTGACCTATTCATAGTAAATTGAGGTCAATTAAATGAAGCTTCATAGAATCATTGTAATTTAGAGGCAAAAATGTCACACTTGTTACAAATTTAATGGCTACTTATCTATTAGATAGAAATATTTAAGCAATTTCTGAAGATATAGCTAAATCAATAACCTCATCTGTAAATGTGTTTGGGAGATACTGGAATCTATTTTATTTATTGGTATCTCATTGTTGATTTGCAGTAATTAATTGATTATGAGATATTGCAAGATAGTTTGTCATTTAGCTTTAGCACGTGTTTTAAAATGGTGACCTAATTTGCATCTCCACATCATATGAATAATCCCACCTAAATTATTTATTTATGATTTTTTTGATGTTTTTTTTTAATTCCTAATATTTTTAAAATTGTATATATGTACAGTAATGTTTTAGCATAATTTAATCAATATTTACATATAAATAACCACAACAAAAAGTTTTATTAGTTTTCATAAACATTTAAAAAGAAAATTCAAATCATGTAACAAAAAATTAATTAAAAAGTCTGATTTGGAAAATTGGAAAATAACAAAATACAATTACTAATTTAAAATGTAAATAGAAAGAGAAAAAAAATCATTATAAAATAATACAAAAGACTATATCAGTTACTATAAGCTTTATTCATTTATTGTTGTTTTTTTGTTTTCTTTTTTTTTAAAAAAGCTTAAATAGTTTTAATTAAATATGACTCATTTTTCATAAATTATTTTTTGCTTTTGTAGTCTTACGTGTATATTAATTTATCACTTTTACTTCACATATATGATTTATATGCATGAAACAAAACTTCATGCAGTTGTTGATATATAGCCTGAAATATTTATTATCCTGAATTCAAATCCAGAGGCAAGTTTGGGATTTTCGCAAATAGCTGCCGCATAGATATTCTTAAATAGAAAACAAGTTACAGAAAAATGATTAAAATATGATGCAAATTTCATCATTGATGAAAGAATATCATTATTATTAAGAATGCTATAAGGATATACACATCATATGGTATTCTAATGGGAAACGATATATGATGTAAATGACTTTTCTTTAATACATGAATTGGGATATATCTGTGTTACACGTAAAAATTCTTTTAGACATTTTTACACAGTAAATACCAATAAAATCTACATTAAAAATTTACTACAGAATAAAATTCTCTCTAAATTTTTATTAGTTTATAAATAAGCTTGTACTTTTTTCAACAACAAAATTATAATGGAAGATGATGGCAGGGTTTAAATCTAAACTAGTGTATTTTAGGATGAGTACCATCATTTAAATCACACGAGAAACAAAGAATATTTAGTGATAAAAATTTGGAAATTGTATATCCAATTACAGCAGAATATTTAGAAATTAAATAAAATTGTTTATATTTGTGTATAATATGAGAGGAAAGATCAGAGCTAGGTTTTGGAAATAATATATGAATAAAAAAATAAAAAAAAGAAGCAAAAATAGATCAATATAAAAATGAAACATTGCGCAATGTTATACAGAGATAACCAGTTATGTTACATACAGCTATATTTTATAATGTTATGCATGAACGCATTTACACATTCTCTATGAGCTCATTATTTGAATAATCCTATAAATTATTATATAATTTCAACTTCATGACTTTTGAATGATAATGTAAGGCTCATAGGAACAATTTAAGAAATTCATTTCATCAGCTGAGTTAATGCTATACATTATTGACTACAAATCAGAATAGACTTGAATCTTATTTATACTGAACAGATTTCATTTGTTTTAGATTATAATTGAAAGATGAACCAACCAATTATTAAATACAATGTTCTTTAATAACTAGCATGCATCAATCTGTCCAGAATATATTTATATGCATGCACATGCTGGTTAATTATAAAGAGCATCACATTTATAATTGTGTGTATTTCATCTTTTATACTTTGAAATTTGTTACATATAGTTGATTTAATTCTATTATGATTTATGGTTTATTCTGATTGGCTTGGCACAATGGATGGAAGCTGATTCCATTGAAACAAGTCTTATGAAAATTACATACTCTCTCATTTGTAATATAATATAGAAAAAAAACATTGTAATTAAGAGAAGTAATGAAAAGTATTGCCCAATAAAATTTTTATAATATTGAGTACAATGATAGATTGGATGAAATAAGAAATAAGGTAATTAAAAGTTAAAATATAGATGGGGGAAGATATAATGGTGATATAGAAAAGAGACATCTACTGTTTTTAGTATGTTATGAGGAAGATTAAAGTGAATACCAACTAGCAGAAATAAAAAGAGAAATTTTTTTATAGGCACTGAAAAAAATTCTAATAATAGTAAATTTGAGAAGTAAAATTTGAGATTTGAGGGTCTTATAATGGACAATTAGTGTGGGAATGCAGCATCAAAAATATAAATTTCACAAACTGAAAAATTCTCAATTTTATAAATCAGTTTTATCAACAACCTATACATTTAATTCTTTATTTTTAGTTATAGCTATGTATATAATAAGAGATTTGTAAACAAAATTATAAACATAGTAGATATAATTTATAATTTGTAATTATGAAAATAATAATGAAATCTAAAGTTAGAAAATAAATTAAAATAATAGAAAATTTAAGTTGATATTTGGGTTAAAAATTTTATATTATGTTATATTTTTTAAATACTTAAGAAGCTGGTTAAATCGCAATAAATAATATATATTCGTGCGTAGAATGTATATATATTTTATGTGTCATAGTATCACCCGGGATGCGAACCCACTAACCCGGGACAACTGCTTGTAAACAGCTGTGCTGACCTCTCAACCATAAACGCTTGACATGCATAGAATATTTTATAATTCAATTGTTACTAATTTTCTTCTTTTCTGAATAGTCAATGTAATATCTGGTAAATTGAAAATACACATAGAAAAGGTAGTTTTTAAAATAATTTTTAGCTTTATTACTGCCTAGCATGCTTTCAATATATTTTTACTACATCATAGTTATAGCATATAGTGGGTTTGATTAAATGGTTCTATATATTAATCTTTTATATCTTTTTATTTCTAAAAGTTAAAAAAATAATTTTTTCAGCCACAATTGAGGATTTTATATTTAGTTTGAAATAAGAGTGTGGACTGTTCAGAAATTAATTAATTCAATTACTTGTTGTAAACCTTAGTGATTGAATCAATTCTAGACACTCTATATTTTATTTTAAGTTAAATATAAAAACCTCAATTGATGTCAAAGAAATCCGAAAAAAATCAAACAAAACTTTACCTTAAATTTTGTCATTTTTTTTTTCTTAAACAAAAATTGAATTTAATATTTTTACTCCTTTCTATTTTTAAAAGAAAATTTACACTTTTTGTTACTTTACTTTACTAAGCTTTTATTTATGCAATTGTAAAAATAAAATAGGATTACATCTATTATGTCAATAAATAACATGCATTTTTGAACTTTGCATTTTGATTGCTTTTTATTATGTAATAAAGTCTTACCAAACTCTCTACATAGCTAAAATTTTACAAGCTATGACTAGGATTGTGGAATATCACTTAAAAATATTTTCAATTGCATCCTGCTACTTCTGAGAATAGACTTGCTACTGTTGTTTTATATAGGCTATTATATATTACACAAATTTACTTGTTTTCACAATAATATTCAAATATAAGTATATTGTTCATACTAAACTCAATGTAATTAAAAGGGACTTGAACTCAAATTTTCAAGCTTTCTACAGCATGCACTCCATCTTATACAACTGATACATATGATCGCTTACATGTGAAAAGTATAAACCATTTGGACCAATTGATGAGTGCTGGTTCAACATGAAATACGTATATTGGAGCTTATTTATTTTTTTCACATGTATGTGGTTATGTAAAAAATTGAAGCTCTAGGAATACTTATATCATTTTAGTTAAGAAAGTGACCAGATATCTTTTTGATAAAAACACACTCTTAACTGATCTTATTTTGCTACTGTTAGAGATTATGTTTGATATGTTAAAGAATAGATATTTAGTAATAAATAAAGATTGAACAAAGATCATCTAATCAATTTTTTGTCTAAACAACAGAGAAATATCTCATAATCTAAAACAAACTTTTGCAACAATAGACAAAACCTCAATCCAAACTCATGCCATTGAGGAGTAACCTTGGAAATCATCTGATTTATTTCAATAAGTTAGAAATTTTGCTTCACCAGATTATAAATTTGCCAAATAAATATCAGCTTGTTTTTTTGTGCAATTATGTTTGATGTTTTGTAATTGAAATGTTAATATAATCTTTTCCATATCCAAACTTGACATCACATACACTTATTCTGCAGTTGAATAATCCCAATGCATTTTTATTTTATATGTAATAAAATTTGAAAATGTACACATATACCATGAAACTTATTTTTATATAAAATACATGATCATAACAACATACACATCTTAATGATATGAGGCTTTATCATTTTGTAATAATGTTTAATTTGAGTATCCTTAATCTTTTTAGTATATAGGGTATATGAGCACAGACTTTCACCCGACCCACCACTCTCCACTCTATCTCGTAACATTTATACACTTGAACACATATATGTTGAAAAGATAAATAATCACCAATATATGTATTTCATGCTAAACCAGCAATCATCAGTTGGTCCATATTATCATCTCCACACATATATGCTATAAGTACTCAGATATAACACTTATAACATATATGTGTAGAGATGGTAATCTGGACCAACTGATTATTGCTGGTTTAGCATGAAATACGCATATTGGTGATTATTTATCTTTTCAACATATATGTGTTCAAGTGTATCAGTATAATGAGATAGTGTGGAGAGTGGTGGGTCATGCAAAAGTCTGTGCTCATATACCCTATATATTACATATATAGACACAGGTATATAATAAGCCTGTGGGTTTCAGTTAATCTTTTTAGCTAATCTGCATCAAAAAATTACCTCATGAATAAGGGACTAGAATAAATAGCATTGAATAAAAATATTTGAATTATATATTTATTGTGAATGTACCGTGAATTTTATCTAAAGCCTAAAAAATTTAGGAAATTATGTATATATATATATAAGTGTTTTTTTTCATTTAGGAAATTATATTTATATATAAGTGTTTTTTTTTTCATTAATAAACTTTTAATAAGGAAAAAATCAGATTGTATCTAAAAAAACAATTTTTAATTCTTAATATGTGCAATTAGTAATAATATAAGTTTTAATATTTGATATTTATTTTGTCAGAACTTATATACTGTTCTGATAGCAACAAAACGATTTGCTATTAATTAAAATATTTATTTGATTCTTTTCTGAGTTCAAGTCCAAAAGACATGATGGTTATCCTAGTTAGATGTCAGATAGTACTTAAATGATTCATTAGTTAGGGTTTTTTTTAAAGGCAATATGTGAACATTTAAATTTAGAATCCTAACCAAAAAATAGATAAATCCTTGCCCTAATTTCAAGAAGGCTGTAAAGTTATTATTAGGCAACAATTGGTGACCAAAATCAGGGCCTAATATTTCATTTGAGAATGCTCTTTTATTTATCTTATGATAACTATAGATCATGCTCAAATGAAAAAAGTTGTACAAAGTGAAAACACTTTCTAATATTAAATAAATTATAATTGAATTGTTTGAAGTTAGAAGAAAAAATGAAGGAACAATTGATTTGTAGTGAATATGTATTTTATTATATAAAATACAAATATTTGAAACACAAATGGAGTATGATTTATCATTACTAAAATGTTGAAAGAACACAATGTGGTAATTGATAGTGTATCAGTCATTCAACTTAATGGAAAGTACCAAATGTATATAATTCATGTCCATAGCCAATAAGATCTCATTATGATGAAGAAATAAAAGATTTTTATATAAATGTATATATTTTTTATCAGACTAAATAATATTTTAAAATTGTCATGGGAGATTTTAATGATGGATTTGGAAAATGATTAAAAGATGAAATAACTGGATAAATTTGATTATGGATATAGAAAAAAGAGAGGACAAATTGTCTGAAAAAATGTCAAGTTGCAATCTTTACTGTCTATATAAACATGTCAGACCATAGATAAAGGTGGACCACCTTTATTGTTAATGGAGGTTGTCTTGACTACCGGTTGAGATTGTTGCCAGCTTAATGGTTGATTGTTATTAAAAGAGAATTAAAAGCAGAGATGGAGTTGGATAAATTCAAACAAGAGTATGCACAGTTGAATTATATTTTGATGAATAGAAAATTAATATTTCAAGACTGTAATATTCATAATAAATTCAAGTTAGGAAATAATTATCAATTGGTGAGATGCAAGATATATATATATATATATATATATATATATATATATATATATATCTTGCATTTATATATATATATATATATATATATATATATATATATATATATATTAATGACAAACTAGGGAGACAAAAGAGATTAAGAAAATAGTTTTAATTGTCAAAGAGAACTTCCAAAAAATTATTTAAACATATTAATAAATAAGGGATTTGTACTCAGCATGAAATACATATATTGGTGATTATTTATCTTTTCAACATGTGTGTGATCAGGTGGGTAGGCAGTATGAGATGGCATGGAGAGTAGAGCATTGTGTGAAAATCTGAGTTTGAATCCCTTATATATTACATTATATATGTGCAGATGTATGTAAGCCTGTACAGTGTATTAAATTAAACATATTAACTGATTTCAAAGCTGGTTTGCATTTATATATGGTCAATAAAAAGATAACCGATACTCTATTAAGAATCAATACACAAATACTTGCTACATAAATCAGCAATTTACAAATAGATTTTCAACTAAGACAAGGCAATATATGAAGAAGAAAAAAAAAGAAATTAATTTGAAATGACTCATTTAAAAGAGTAACTGGAATTGTACAAAATAATGCAAAATTTATAATATCAGAAACGTAACTGTGACATAGCATTGAAAATTACAAAAAAGAACAAAACTCTCAAAAATATAAAACATTTGATAATGGAAGGTGTGTGTGTGTGTGTGATTTTGTCAATAAAAAGGAAATATGGCCTTATAAAATATATGGGAGATTTCTGAATAATCACTACTAACAAACAACAATAAAAAAAGTGGTTTCTATAATTTTGACATTTTTTGAAATTCCAGATATTTAAAATTAAATGTGATAAAATCTATGAAAAATGAAAAAGATATAGAAAAGGATGAAATTATTATAGATATTTTAAAGAATCAGATCAAAGAAGATCAAAAAATGATTGGCAGTTGTATATACCAAATATTAACTGATAAGAAAATGCTAGGTAATTAAAACGTGTAATAATAATATTGTCAGTTTTCTTTATATTCTGTATAAAATTTTGTTACTAAGCTTATTATAAATCATTCATAGAGAATATTGAGCTCTGACCAACAAAAAGAGAAATCTAAATTTGAAAGTGAGTATATCATTTACAAGTATTATGGAAAATTATAGTTAGGATCAGTGAGTATGATTTGACATTGTGCTTTTGATTTGTAAATTATAAAAAAGTATTTGATGCTATAAACATTTCAGCAGTGATTAATTCATAAATCCAGGATTATGTCAAATTGTTAAGAATATTCTCAAGTTGCACATGAGTAATTAGATTTTATAGTGATATCTAACACGTGAGATGGATAGGTGAAATAAAAAACTGTGCTAGGGTTATATGAAGAAGTGAAGTTAGAGATCAGAGAAGATGGATTGAAATTGGAGAGACCTTCATCTTGCATTGGATTAATAATGGAGGAAAATGATAATAATGATTATAGTGAGACTTAGAAAGTCAATACTAATAAGGATAATTAAAATTCAACCAAACCAGCCAAAAAATAATAATAAAACACAACCAAAGGTTTCACTGCTACAAGCAGACTTCTCAAGTGTAAAGAACTACAAAAACTACACCATATATATATAATAAACATTATAATAAGGATAAGGAGCATAGTGATTCTATTTTTCCAACATTTTTTATAGCAACTCTATAGGAAGTATTTTATAGATTAAAATGGAAATGCTTTAAATCAATTGGATTTTACAAATAACACTTCAGTGCTTTAGCAAATGCAAAACTGCATGATAAAAACAAGATAACATCATAAAATAAATACATAAAAAGTCTAAAAAATATTTGATGGCTTTTCAAAAAAAAAGATTGATAATAGTGAATTACAAGAAGCAACAATTGTAAAAACCTTGATCAGAATGTGTGATTTGGGAGATTTAAAAGAAATGACTATAAATCACTAATAACAATATAGAAAGAAATATATAAACGTATCAAAAAGATAATGAATGTGAAATGTCAAGGGTAAAAAAATAAATAGATGTTAGTGACATTACTGAATAGTTAGCTGAGTGCTTTTGAGAACTTCTTGCTCTCATATTCATAGATACTATCTTGTTAAAAACTGCATTGCTCAGAAAGTCACAATGCTAAACGCAAGATCAGAGAAGCATTACATATAGCTAAGTTCATTAATCAAAGAGACACCTGCTTTGCCCTGTCCCAAAAATGGCAGTTATAACTAATTTGCATTATTTTGCATAAATTTTTCATTCTAACAATGCAATTTTTAACAAGATAGCTATGAATATGAGAGCAAGAGGTCTCTTGAAAGTGCTCAGCTGAAAAGTTAAGCTGACTTGAAGCAGGACTGGATGTGTCACTAGAGATGATGCCTATAGGTGAGCAAATAAAATTCTAAATTGACTGTGAAGATATTATTATAGACTTACAAAGAGACCATATATGAAATTTATGGATGAAAGGTCAAAGTTTGCTATAATGGTTTAGAAATTCTATGGACCAGAGAAAGATGATTAAATGTATAATTTTTTTCATGTTGCAAAGAATTGCTAATTATTTAAAATGATGGTCATGACAGTTCTGGTTGGTCAATACAAATATCGATTTTGTATGACTCATTAAATAAATTTGTTTACATAGACATGCATTATCAAAAATTGATGGAAATTTTAATAACATTGAGTAAATAATATTAAAATTTAGGAAGAAAAAATATAACTAAAATAATATAAATAATATTTGATTATAATAAATACCGTATAAATTATTGATTGCTTGTTTTTTACTTGACAAAACACATACTAATCATTTAAATTTTAACTTTACCATTTGTTGATTGGAATACTGTATTCTGTATATAATTAACTAGCATATAGCATGACAGTATATAGGAGTAAAATTTGGCAAGGCTTTTCATTTAACAGAATATTAAATTTTTTATTGTATAGTATTATAAAAACATCTAGTTTAATATAGATAACTAGAATGTAAATGTTTGCTAAATTATATCTAAATGTGTGCAGGTTATCCTTGCTCAAATTATTTAACGTGAATAATTTAAGAATGATTGTTAAAATAATAATAATTTTAAAAGTTTCATTCTTCCATATATTTTACAAGAGTATAAACATCAGTTGAAATTTTTTTGTATCTTATCTTAACTGTCAATTATCATTTGGTGATTCTTTATCTAAATGATTTTGGATGTTTAATATTGTTGCATTTAATTGTGATTGTGTATATATTCACAAACATGGTAAATACATTTTATAATATATTTATTACACAGAGCAAGCAGAATTGAAGCAGATACTAAAGCCAATTTAATAAAATACAGGGATGACTTACTGAATCTGCGATTCAGGCAAAGCACCATTGACAAAAGAACTTTACATTTCCAGAATAAACATCTCAATACCCACAGCAAACAAGATAAACCTAGACTGCTGCTTCCATATATCTCCAATTTACATAGTAAATTACATTCTATTCTCAATAACAGATATAAGCTTTGCTTCTGCACCCCCCCCCCCCCAAATTCCAACAACTTAATCAATAACACCAAAGATCAAATCCCACTTTTACAGACCTCTCCCACATTATACAATATTGTGTGCCCCAAAAATAACTGCAAAGGCTCCTATTATGGAAAAAGCAGAGCATCCTTATCTACTTGGTTGGCACAGCACAGATACTCATGTAACAGAGCTCTCAATCAACCCTCCATTCATTTGGTTTTTATTCAGCATCAAAACACATGCCAGCAATAGTGTGTACCAGACAACCCCATAATCATGTGCAGAGAGAGGCATGATCTCAAAAAAAAGTTAAGGATCATCTCCAGAGACAAAAATACCATCAATAGGAAAGGACACATGCTATGCTTTATCAAGGAAATTGAATGTCTAGCATAATCAACACAGATTTGCATATTATTAACCTCATTAACAGTTAAGATATGATTATGAAGACTGGACCCTTCGAAAGAGCTAAGCATTTATTTATTAACAATTTACAGCTTTAAGGACAATTGTTCTACACATGCAAGTGGATTAGTAGATATTTTATAATAGTTACATTGTGCCTTACTGGGATACTTTAGAGTCAACTGAGACTTAGAAGCTGATCCATATAAAGTGGTGACACTCCAACTTTTAGTTAGTTTTTTTGGAAACCCAATAAGTCTCAAAAAGGATTAGTGTAAAAGGCTAACAAGTTCAATATGTGCATACTATTATAGAGACACATTGGTGAGGTGTAGATCCTAGTTCTAGGATGAACTATGGAAGAAAGGACTGCATGTGCATTTATAGGTTTTTTTACCACTTCCAGTTGTACTGTGAGACTGTCTTGTGAGTAGGTCTGGTGATACTTCCTGATGTACTTGACAGTTTGTCTTGAGTTGGTATTTGATTCTAGAAGTTTCTAATCATGAAGGTGAACTTATTTAACAGTATCAACCATTTTTCTTGACAATTAGTGTCCCTGGGAGAACATGTATTCTGTATTTTAACTCTGTGACAGAATGAATAAATGTACCATTCAGTTATGTGACAGTTATTGGCTGTAGAATATGGGCATACTGCATTCAGCTATGTGACAGTAGTTATCAGTTTTTTTTGAAATGGACTGAATATTTGTTGCCAGATTTCCAATCCTAATAAAAACCTTCAGATCCATTGAGCATCATTGGCTATTTGCTTGTACTTACCACTGGATATGCATAATTTATCTATACACCTTAGTCCATGGCAACGAATGATCAATATGATCTAGATAAGATGGAAATCTGAATTAGAACTAACTACTATTATTGATTTGTCTGCTTTTAGATAGAAAAAAATAATTCTACATATATACACTTTCTTTTGGTTAAGCTCTTATCTATTTTTATTTTTTTTGTTTTATTTACTCAACAGCTATTCATAAACAAGCATGATCACATTAACCACAGAAGAAAAACAAAGTCTGTCTTCTCATCTATTAATATTTTTTATTAATCATTCAGTAGACTAGTGACTATCCACTTAATGAATAATATTTCTGTAGTAAATTAATACACTGTACAGGTGTACACATGCCTGCACATATATAATGTAATATATAATGAATAGGAACTCAGACTTTCACATGACTTTCAACTCTCCATGCCATCTCATATTGCTGACCCACCTCATCATACACTTGTTGAAAAGACAAATAATCACCAATATACATATTTCATGCTAAAACAGCAACCATCAGTTGGGCCAGATTACAATCTTCACACATATATACAATCAGTGCTCAGCTTTTTATATTAAGATAGCCAATATTAATGGAAGGCTTCAAACTACTCCAACCCACAACTCTTCAGCCATCCATTTCATTGAAAATCTGACGATGGAACATTCAAAGTTGATGTTAGTGCCAAGGTTGTCATCCTACCCATAGACTTTGAATGTTCCATCATCAGATTTTCAATGAAATGGATGGCTGAAGAGTTGTGGGTTGGAGTAGCCTATCCATTAAAGTATGAAGATTGGCTATTTTAATATAACCGCTGAGCACTGATTGTATATATGTGTGGAGATAGTAATCTGGACCAACTTATGATTGTTGGTTTATCATGAAATACCTATATTGGTGATTATTTGTATTTCTGTAGTGTAATTTATTTTCACTACATCATTTTTACACAAGTTAGTGACTGATTTCTATTCACTTTTAACACCTGGTATCATCTGGTGTAGTAAAAATTACACTGCAGAAATATTATTTATTAATGTCATTTAGTCTTGTGAGCTTATATTACTCTGTGTGATTTGGTTCAGCGATAAAGTGTAGAATCTGGAATATAAAGTCCTTGTATTGATCCAGTTTTCTGGCACTTTAGATCTTATCCAACTTACCAACCATTTGTTTATTTATTTTAATGTTGGCATTTATTACTACTACTGATATGTTTTTTTAAAAAATTATAAGTATTTAAAAATTAAAAAGGGTATTCTTCATCATCAGTTCGAAAACTCAAGTCGGAAGTGGTGATAAGGAGAAAGCGTTTTGAATTTCTATACATTATATATTTTATATTGTGCTTGTCTTATTTAGTAAATATTGAATTGGCTTCAGTACAAAATACGTATATTGGAGATCATTTATCTTTTTCACATGTGCGTGGCCATGTGTATCGGTTGTATGAGAGAGTAAATATCTGAAGGGAGCTTGAAAGTCTATGTTCAAATCCCTTATAATCACATCTAAACACTAAGTATATAAATTATACTTGTATTTCAAATATTAAATATTTATATAGCTAAATATAAAATTACCTGGAGGTAATTTAAGATAATGACGCACTTTTTTTTTAAAAAAAAAAAATCTAGTGAATACGTAGATTTTATTTAAAGAAATGGTCAAGAATGAGTTATTTGTTTTTCTCCATGTAAAATATATTTATAGCATATCTGCTCTAGTTAGTAACTGCTAACAAAACAAAAAAAAAAAAAATGAACTCATTACACTTTTTTTTTTCTTTTCTTGGTTTATATTAAAGTAGAACAATAGGAAGATGAGATTTATTTTTACCAACAAAAGAGACTGAATAATGAACAGAAGAAAGAATTAAGAAAAAAAATGTTTCTCATTTCAAAGGGAATTTTATCAAAAGAAGTTTGATTTAAAATTAATAGGAAAAAACTTAAAATAAACTTATTGAGACAAAAGGGGGCAGGGTGGTTCAAAAATTATAGTCATTACGATTTATAAACTATTACAATTTTTGCTTTTTAAATTTATTTCTTACAGTATCTCTAAATCCTTTTATCGTTATTTAAATGTGTCTCGAGATGATGGCTTAGGATTATGTTTGAGATTTGTGGATTGATTTTTTTCTAACGGGGGAGGGGGTAGGCAGACCAATTGGGAATTATTGAGCCGAAAATGTGCACTTCTGTGTTGAAATGTCACTTGACCTTCAATAATTAACTCGAAAAATGGGATTATAATATGATACGGCTTTTATCATTGGGATGGAAATGCCATACTATAATAAATGCAGATACTTTGATTTTTTTTCTTCTTAAAAATCGTTCCATAAATTTAACCACAATTTTAAGATAAAAACAAATGCTGTTTTAAGCACCTTTATAGTTATAAAACACATTATTTTACAATTATATTAATACATTGTACAGGCTTAAAACAACATTTATATATGTAATATATGCGGAATTCGAGCTCAGACTTTCACACGACCCACTACTCTCAATGCCTTCTCATATTGCTGTCCCACATGATCACACACATGTTGAAAAGGTAAATAACTATCAATATATGTATTTCATGCTAAACCAGCAATCATCAGTTGGTCTAGATTACTATCCTCACACACACACATATATAATCAGTGCTCAGCTTTATATTAAGCTAGCCAATCTTTATAGTTTAATGGACAGGCTGTGGGTGATCAGGTGGGTCAGCAATATGAGAAGGCACTGAGGGTAGTGGGTCTGTGTGAAAGTCTGAGTTCGAATCCCGTATAATTATATTGCTGTATTTTGTTGTTTTTACAGTCAGCATTTTAACACTTCTACGACCAAACATATTAATCTGTGACCTTCACTTTCCATTTAATATTAACTACATACCGATGCACCAACCAATGGTAAATAGTTTTATAGGCCAGTTACCTGATAAAAAAATCCTTAAGCCATTTGTAATCTAAAAAGTCCAAGATTTATCCAACATTTAGCTGCAGCGTGATAAGGTTTGGTATTCTTCTTAATTTACCATATGTTATGATTTCTCAAATTCAGGATGGAATAAATAATTAAATCACTTTACCTTTTTTGTGGTAATTTGATTATTCTTTCTACTGTTAAAATAATTTTCTCTAGGGTTTCAATATTTAGAACTGCATAGAAAATATTAATTATTTTTTACATTATGAAAATGCAATCATTAATAACTAAATTTTTGACTTTGATCAGATCTTTTTTTTTCTAATCATATTATTGGCAGGACATAAATAATAATTATTTATGTAATCATCAATCTTTTTGGTTCTTTAGTATTTTCCAACCAATGACATATTACCCTGAAGCCCTATCAGTCTGATCTTCTGATCTTTAAGATAACGTCTCCAAGTGATTTGCAGACAAATACAATCACTAAAATTTGTCTGCAGATTATGTGGACCCGGCATGTTAAAGAGCACAAGATCAGACTGATATGGCTTCAGGGTAATATGTCATTGGTTGGAAAATACTAAAGATGACCGTCAAAATAATTTAGAAATTAAAAGTAATTACGTGTAAATTTGATAATTTAGAAATTGAAAGTAATTAAGTGTAAATTTTATAATTGCAGAAATATGTACAATTTTTTTTTTTTAAATAAATAGAACTTTTCCTGATTTAATGTGAATCTGGCATAATTAATGGCAACCTGGACAATAACTTACAACATACTCTATATTATAAATTATTATAACAAAAAAAAAAATCAAAAAAAATACTTGCATAAAAAATTATCTTATCTTTATAACATTTCCGATGGTATTTAACTCAATTTTCATGTTAAAAATATATAAAACAAACAGTTCAAAAATGTGTCTCATTTTTTGACTGAAAATTAAAAAAGCCAGTGCACAGCACTGGATTGGGCTGGGGGCTCCGATGTTTTTGCCGGACTGAAAGTGTGGCCAATACATGCTCTACTCTGAAACAACCTATATTATGCTCAATTATAAAATACAGTGTGTAGCACTGGAATTGATGTTTTTGATGGGTTGAAGGCATGGCAATACTGCTCTAGTCTCAAAAAACCTATATTATGATTTACAAAACCACCGACAATGCCAGACATTGTATTACTCTCACAGCTGTAATTTTTATAATTGTGGGTGAATTTACAAAAAACATTTTCTGTATAATATAATTCAGAAATTAAAAATAAAATTAATTAATTGTACTTTTTATAATTGCAGAAGAGTTTACAAAATAAAATACATTGAAATGACATTATTTATTAGAAACAAAAATGAAAATTACTTACAAATAGCATTAACGGCAGTAGACCGATAGTAAAATCACAAAAGACAGACAAATGACAAAATTTTCCAAAGCTCTCTCCAATTTTTAAATCTCATGGGTCAAAAAAATCCAAAAATTGACTCTCCCATGGATTAATCATGCCAGTATCTTTGTTGCCATAATAATGTTGTCATGTTATCATCGATGACATCTACCAGAAGGAAAATCAGTAAGTGTAAAACATCATTGGTTAAATAATACTAAGTGTAAAACATCATTGGTTAAATAATACTAAAGTACCATTTTTTAAAATAATTCTTTGAACAGATTGGATAAAGTATTATATATATTGAGAAAACAAAATAACTAAATCACTTGTTTGAGAACAAAAAGGTGTTACTGACATTGTTGAAAGAATTAAAAGTCTGAAGTGGAGTTGGGGTGGGCATATTTATAGAAGAGATGATAATAGATGGACAATTGGAATCTTAAACTGGATTCCAAAAGATTTAAAAGACCCATAAAGAGATCATATGTGAGATGGATGTATGAAAGAAGAAAGTGTCAAGGGGTAATGTTAATAAGTGAGGTTAGAGATTGAAGAAGATGGATTGAACTTGGGGAGATATTCATCCTGAAGTGGATTAATAATAGTTGACAATGATGATGATATTGAGAAAAGTTGTTAAAATGGAAAACATTGAATTGAAAATGTTTTTAGGAAGAGTCTTCAATTCATTATTGACTTTGCATGTTGGAAAAAAAAATGAGAAAAGAATTGTACTGAATATTAACTTCCATATGGAGTGGAATGATATGTCATAAAAAAGGAAAGGGTGTTAATATATTTAAAAAAGATAGTAGTTAAATGAGTTAAGGATTGCAATTAAAAGCAAGTTATCACTGATGGTGATGAAAGAATACAATATATAGTCATAGTATTCTACTGCTTAGTTGCTATATCTCTCTTCAAAAAGAGAGATGAAGAAAGTGATTTGGAAGGATATGTTAGAACTACTTAACAGAGGTTCTGCTTAATATCTACAGTCTAAAAATAACTTTTTTAATTTTCAAGTTCATGAAATAAAATTTTGTTTCTGGTAATAATTTTCAGATTAATAATATTCCCCACAAATTTTTGAACTGTCAAACATAATAAAATGTATAAATTTTAATCATTTTTTAAATGTCAATGGCAACATGTTCTTCATGAATTTCTCTCAGCAGAATTAATTTTTATTATTATTTAGGTTAAAATCTTTGCCATGTAATAGACACTTCTAGAGTCATATATTACAGACAATATTGTGTATATCAAAGTCATTCACAGTCATACTTATTTATACAAATAGTATCAGTATTATCTAGGGATTCAGTTTGTTCCCAAAATATTAATAAAATATTTAAAAAAAAGTATTGTCATTTTGTTTTTTTTTCATTTTATCTAATGGATATAACTTCTGCCTTAATATGGATTTCTCTTCTAAACATTAATAAATGAAAGCAAAACCATATCATCTTAGAATATAACTGTTCTATCAGTCCAAAATTTCAGCTTTTTTTATATTAGAAATAAGTCCTTGAGGACAACATTTAAATCTGCCCCAATTTATGGTCAGCAATCTTCTTCATTGTTCACTCTTCCAATTCTACAACTTTAAGAAATTTTATTTTCAATTTTATAATAGTGATCTTTTAAAATGTGTCTAGTGACATAAAGAATCAAGTTTGATGATAAAATTTTTAATTTGAAACAATTAAAAACAAAACAAGAACTTTATCTGATGCCAATTCAAAAAGTACTTTATAGCAGGGGTGGGCAATTGTTTTAGCTCAGGTGCCACAGAGGTTGGTGGAGGGTCGCATTGGGGGCCATTTTGTGGAAGCGAAGGTTAGTGGAGGGCCACATCTTTTTTCCATGACACAATTAACATACTGCTTTATTCCCTATATTACCAAAAAATATTTGTTTGTCCATTCTTCATTAAACACATGACATTCATCACCAATTTTACATTTTCTCAGAGGGTTCATGGTTTTACTAAAGTTGGAAATGTATATATTTGCTAAAGCAAAAACAAAATTGAAATTAACCAGATCAACTGGAAAAGCACTGCATATCATATCTACACTGTGCATATGTATTGACATGGCCATCCTAGTGGAAAATACAAGTGAATCTTCAGTTGTGCACAGAAAGGAAATCTCAGTTCAAGGCGGATTTTTCTGATTGTCTTGGCAAGCCACATAAAAACTCTCAGCAGGCCACATGTGGCCCTTGGGCCACTATTTGCTCACCCCTGCTCTATAGAATATACTTCAAAAACCAGTTTTATCTATTTTTACAAGCTTACCATTAAAACTTTTTGGTTTTCCCACTCCTATCATTTATTCTGCTATCTACCAATTTTCAAAAATGACTAATAACATCAATTAAAAGAATAATAATCAAAAACATTTCCCCATTAATGGAAAACTTTAACTTAGCGATATCATCTGGGGATTTATTTTTGCATTTTATTCCTATATTTGACATTCAAAGATCAATTATTATAATGCAAAATAATTTCACATAAACTGAATTTATTAATAGTTCCATCTCCATTTAACAAATTTATTAATACTATAATTAATTCCATAATTAAATATATTAAAATCACTCCAAAATTATTCTCCAAAAAATCAATGTCATACTTACATAATGATGCATTTTCAAACTCATGGATATTCATAACTCAATGCTTCATCTCAGCAATTATTTTATTATTAGACAGTTCAAACCAACAAAATAGTTCAGCCTTTTAATCAAAGTTAATCTTAATGCTTCTTTTATTAATACTTTTTTATCAAATAAAAAAAGAGATTATCTCATATTAATGTCACATGTTCTTTATGTGATTGAGATGAAGTTATAATTAAGTATTTTGTATTTTTTATGCACTAGTTTGTAAACAAGACAAACATTACTTATTGCTCAAAACTAATAGACTACCCTTAAATTTACTAATAAAAACATAGAGATGACCTCCAAAAAGTACAACATTTATTAACTTTGAAGTTTCTAAGACACCATTTTGTCTTTAATCTTCATTCTCACATCTTCTAAACTCAACTCATTTTAATAAAATCAATAAGATTAAAATTAGAAATCAAGCACTAACTTTTCCAGCCATTTGTGGAGCCAGGATATATAAGATTGGATAAGCCAGGACATCTTTTATTCTTGTCCTCTAGATGATAAACAAAGAATAGTCAACTAACTTTTATCAGTATAATATAAATATATTTCATTAGTTTATACCATAACAATTACAAAAAGGGTGGGAAGATGTAATTAAATTTCTTAAAAGTAGCAGCAGTTTGTAAATTTTAAAAGTTACTTCTTTCATTAAATATATGTAATATATAGGGTATATGAGCACAGATTTTTGCTTGGCCCACCCTTCACCACTCTATCTCATATCACTGATAGAGTGGTGAGTGGTGAATCATGTGAAAATCTGTGCTCATATACCCTATGTATTACATGTATGGATACAGGTATATAATAAGCCTGTATTTCAGTTATTACATAGTAGAGATGTCTGCCCATCCCTTGAATATGTATTAAATGGTTTATGTTCTGTACATGAGGGGTCAGATTGAATTTAGGTCAACATGGGTGTGACAAGAATCTCAGACTCAGGGTGGCCTTTGAGCATTCTATCATCAGAAATTTCAATTGGATGGATGGTTGAAAAGTTGGAGTGTGGAATGGTTTGAAGTCTGTCCATTAAAGTATGAAGATTGGTTATGTTAATATATATATATCTGAGCACTTATTGCATATATGTGTGAAGATGATAATGTGGACCAACTGATGTTTGCTGGTTTAGCATTTTATACATGTATTGGTGATTATTTATCTTTTCAACATATATGTGTTCAAGTGTATCAGTGATATGACATAGAGTGGTGAGCAGTGGATCATGTGGAAGTCTGTGCTCATATACCCTATATATGACATATATTGATACAGGTATATAATAAGCCTGTATTTTAGTTATTTCATTAAAGTGCTAAAGCTATTTGTGAAGAAAGATAATGAAGTTATTTTTAATTTAAATTAATGTTTAATAACTTATGCTTATAGAATCTGTTAAAACAATAGTAATTTTCCATGCAATAGTACCACCTAGTGTAAGCCATAAAAATCTAGAGATGCTAGAAGATTTGTGCATCAAAATCAATTACTATCTGTTGTGATATATATATATTAAATGACTATAAAGTACAATACTTTAAAAAAGTTTATAGCATTTTGAATTTGTGATGCAATTGCTTAGTCAGTCATTGCTAATTTTAATGATTATAGAAATCTTTAAATATCACATATTCACTATCCCATATGACTAAATAAGTTATTGAGCTTAGATTAAAAATATTTATGTGTTTCCAATTTTATTCCCATAGTTTTGTAATTATGTAGAGATAAAAGGTGGCTGCTGGAGGATTGCATTTAGATCCTAAGATCTATGTGCAGTGCTTTCAGATCCAAGGCTCCTCACTGACGAAGGTCACAAGCCAGAAACTAGTTTGGGGATATTGGTTGAGTAGGCACTATATAGGGATTTTATGCACAAGCCTTCTGACATCCATTGATTACTCTGTATTGCTTTGAGTGACACTACTATATGGAGAGTGTCTATTTTAATTACAGAAATCTATTAGTTTAAATTATGTTAGACTGTCAAGTTCATATAATAAATGCTTTCATTTTTTTAAAAACATTTGCTACTAAAATTTTTATGATTTTTTTAGGCCACTCATTGTAATTTCTGAGTGTTTTTTTTTTTTTATGTATCACAATAAAAAAAAGTGCACTTTAATATTCACATTGCAATTTTTAAAAAAAGGGTTCTGAAATAAGTCATATTAAGGAGTAAAAAGCGATGGTTAATTGCTAGTAATGATGATCAACACAGTCGCATCATTTTACAGCTTATATCCAATCATGCTTTCATAGGAAACTTAAAGATATTTAAAATTATTTAAATACAGTGATGGTCTTAAGTTTCTACAAATGAGTGGTCAGAATAGCTTATGGTCAACATGGGTATACCAACAAAATTGGACAACAATGACTTTGAATGTGTCATCATCAGATTTTAGTCTATCCTATAAAGTTTGAAGATTTACTACCTTAATATAAACCGAGAACTGATTTTATATATGTGTGGGAGATATTGATCCGAACTAATTGATGGGTCCCTGGTTCAGTGTAAAATATGTATATTGAACATCATTTATCTTTTTCACATGTATGTAGTTATGTATATTGGTTGTAGAATATGGTGTGGATGACAGAAGGGAGCTTAAAAGCCTGGGTTCAAATTTCCTTTAGTTTCATCAAAATAGATAGAAATTACAAATTTTGTAAGCACTTACTCAATAGAGCAATTTCAAGTGATGTTGTATCATTGTTACAATCAACAGAGTAGCATTAAACAATAATGTAATTTTAATGAAACGTGCACAATATAATCTTTTTTAAAAGTAGTTTTGTACTAATTTTGAACTGTCATATATTTGGGTAATATTATTGATCATTTATAAGTTTTTAGTTTATTAAGAAACTCAATGACAATCCGAATTCAAGGAAAAGCAGATTAGTAAAATATAATAAAAAATAATATTGGTATTAAAAGAAGAAAATAATATTGGTTTTAAAAATAAAATAAAATATTGGTATTAAAAAATTGTGAGATTTGATTCCTGGAACCCATATTTAAGCATCTTACACTCTAACACTGCTCTACCAAACACACAACAAAAGATCTTATAAAAAATGACTGATATAATAAATTAGGTACTTACTATACATAATTGTTATGAGGCAATTTGGTTTTCTCATTGGTGAAACATTTTGGTATCCTGCACATCCATATGTGACAGCCCTAAGTAAAGTGTATCCTATGTTCTACAACATCAAACATGTTAACACCTAATATTTTCTAAATGGCTGGTTTAATATCAGTATAATTAGATATAAAGTTCATAACACCAAATTTACTATATAGTTATTAAATATTTGTTGATCTTTAGCATTTACATTTGTAAGAATCTTGGATTTATTTATTTTTTACAAATAATAAAATATAAGTGAAACATTTTTTTAAAATTATGTTTTATAGACTTTATATTTCTATAAAAAAATTAAGGCATGTTTTGCTGGAAAAAAATGACTGATTGATATTGTTTTGCACAAACAAGCAAGGTTTTTTATTTTAAAGTAGAATTCTTTCAAGATTTAGATTGATCTATTACTATCATGCACCATACATGCTATGTGCATAAAATATATGATTAAGTAAGTAATGTATGCTAACAGGTGTAAAACAATAACAGAAATAAAATATTACAACTTGGTAAAATGGGAAAGAAATTATACCATGAATTCATGTAGAAGTGCCTTCAATGGAGTAAAATTCAAAAGAGATTACATGTGTTGTTTGTGATGAAGCAGTTATTTTGATAGCAAGGTTTAAAGCTATCTAAATGGGAAATATTTCCCATCAAGGCTATTATTTTTCATTGATTGAAATAACCAAATGATAGTTCAAACAATTATAAGCCCATAAAATATCACATGATCATTATTTCTTATGCTTGCTTATAACTGTTATTAAAACAGGCAAAACACTCTATACGTGTTACCACTCAGTGTAAGCCAGAAACTAGTCTGGGGATATTGGATGAGTTGGCAATAGATGGGGATTTTATGCACAAGCCTTCTAGCATCCATTGATTATTCTGGCTTGCACTGAATGGCAATACATATAAAGAGTTTTATCTGCTTGAATTATAAGCCCATATATTATTATTTAATGGGCAAAACTCTCTCCATACAGTAGTGCTACTCTAAGTATGACAGAGTAATCAATGGATGCCAGAAGGCTTGTGCATAAAATCCCTATCTAGTGTCTACTCATCCAATATCCCCAAACTAGCTTCTGGCTTATGGCCTTCATCAGTGAGGAGTCTTGGATCTGAGAGCACTGCACCTAGATCTTAGGATCTAATGCAACCCTCCAGTAGCCACCTTTTAACTCGACATAACTAATAAACTATTATTATTTATATAGAAGTAGTTGCAAGACTAAGACAAGCAGACAAAGTATGTGGTATATAAAAGTAAATCATTGTCTTCAGATTTATTGCTTTGTGCTCCATATTAAATATCTTTAACACCTTTCCTATGATTATTTCTTTTACAATTTCACTATTTGTACACCTTTTCTGAAAACAGTTAATCATAATAATATAGGGGAACAAATCAACATTATATGTGTCTGTAAACTTAATTATTTAATCAGTTGATTAATTGATTTATAAGATCTTTTTAAGGTATTAATTACTGATAAGAATTAGTTTCTATCTAATTATTGTGTTGTTTTGTTTACTTGCAGAAATGTGTCTCAAAGTAACACAGCAGTCTGCGAGACTACACCTGCCCCAACTCCTTCATTTATGACAAAAAAATTTACAATCTCTTTTGATGGAGCCAATAGAACACTTACTCAAAGTTTTCAGTATGTAGAAGATCCTCAAATAGTGTCAATAGTACCCGAGTCTAGTTTTGTCAGGTATGTTTCTTATAATTAGTATATATATTATTTATAATAAGTGATTCATTTTAAGTATTTTTATTTGATTACATGTTACACAGAATAATACATGCTATTTGTATAAAGTTATTTATAAAAGAAAAAGTGTAATTTTTTAAGGAATTTTTAATTATCTAGGCATAACAAAAAAAAAAGTATGTACACTTTAAAGAAAAAGTTGATTATCCTCTAAAAGCAGATATCTTCAAGCTAAACTGCATAAAAGATGAATGCTAGATGCATAAATGTATTTTATTATTTTTTTACATTGGTCAAAGCATCAGCAGGAAAGCAAACCACGACAACTGCTTGTAAGGCGGCTGTGCTGACCACTCAGCCACCAACTGCTTGACATGTATTTTATTATTTGAATCCTAAAATTTCACTCAAAGACAAAAACCATAAACCATTCTGATAATGTGACTACTATTAATACAATATCATCTATTGTATATGGATTACTCAGTTTTACAGTAAATACTTCCAAGAATAGGGAGAAGAGAACTTTATATGGAGGTATGTGAATAAGCTGAGAATATTAAATAATAATTATTGAATTTTAATTCTCTCATTGGCAGATCCCAAAGATTTACTTTGATCAGCATTCTGACCATCTCATATTAATTTTGCATCTATAATATTATCTTTTAGATGTGATATGCATATAACTGATTGTTTTTAAGCTTGGTTATCAGATTATTAAATGAATTAATTAGTTATAGTAATAGAAAAAGTTTTATAAGCATTCACACTGCTCATATATTATGATGGAAAAATTTTGTTGTGGAAGGTAAATAGATTATTGATGTAAGGCATGAATATTTCTCAATAGTATATATACTTTTCATACAATTATGTAATTATACCAAACTTGTACTATTGAAGTTAAAATGAAAAGGTAAAATAAAACTAATAAAAGAGTCTTAATTGCAATGAGCCAGCTTTTGACAGACTTCTGCCAGAATCATTGTGCTGAATAGAACTGCCCTGTCAAAAATATGCATATATAGTAGTGAAGACCAATATGTAAATTAGACACAGTATGCAAATTGGACATTCCATTTTTTTGATAATGAGATACTGGAATCATTTCTATTGGGGAATGAGAATCCCTTGCAATAGTCCAAGCCTCTTTATATTTTTCTTTCCTATCATCTCTCTTAGAATCTATTGTTTTTACATTGAACAGAGAAAAGGTGTGTTCTATAGGTAGCTCATGATTACAAAAGTTTGATTTATATTCACAATTTAATTTATCTTTATTGCATGAATATGTGTGATGAGCAACTTTCAATCTGTTAGTGTGAGATTTGCCATAATCCACAGATCTACAGGATAGGATAGGGCATGCAATTTTATATCCAACCTGGGGAGTATGATCACAAGGTATTGTGTTTTTTGTGTTGTTTAAAAAGTTATTCAATGAGGGGGAAAATCTGAAGCTAATTCTGAATGTGTATTTGGAGATCGTTAGAAAGTTTTTTGCAATATGCGGGATGTAAGGCAGGCTTATTTGTAGGGCTTAAATGGGTCTTGCATATTCAGTTTTTAAGACAAAATATTTTTAAAAATTTTAATTGCTAAAAGTATTTTTAAAAAATATTATTGTAGAGGGCCTACAAAGCCAGAAAATGATATAGAGAGCAATAAATTTTTTTAGTTATACAAATAGGTGAAACATATTTTTATTTGAATCATAAAAGGGCAAATCATTTGGGAAAGAAATAACACTATAAAGTCAATAAGAAACATCTATGTAAAGGAATTATAATAAAAGTAGTAACATATTTAAGTAAAAATGCATTTACTATAAACATTTAATCACTTTAATAAAACTAAGATAGCATGGATAGCTGAGGGTCATGTGAAAGTCTGAGTTCAAACCCCCTATATATTACATATTGGAGTGCAGGTATAAAAAAGCCTGTACTGTAGAAAAAAATTATATATTGAAACTAAGATAGTAAATAAGGTAAACCAGAATCCAAACAAAAAAAAAAAATTAACAAATTAAGAAAATAATTTTCTGTAAATTTGTTTGATTCTTAGAAATCATCTGAAAATCATAGACTAAATTATACATGCAAAATAGATATTATGCTTAATGTGCTTCTCACAATTTAACACCATAACCTTTATTATTTTGAACTGAATCCTAAATAATTTCATGACTTCAAGATGGATGCTGTACATGAAAAAATTTATTAATAGCATACATAAAACAGGCTTAATATGAATGTCTATATTTAAAAATTCATAATAAAATAGGTTCTAAAATCAAGATTTCAGGAAAGGATCTGGTAATTTGAATTAGTTAGAGTAATCTATCATAAATGACAATTGTTGAACAGATACATCACTAGGAATAACATTAGTGTAAGTCTTAATTAAAAAAAAAGACAAATCATAAATTCAATAATAAAATATTGAGACCAAAATTATTTTTTCATATAAATATAGTTGATGTTCCAATGAGATAAAAATTTACGAGCTATTTTAAAATTTTAATTATAACCTTGTCAAGTTTGTTTACTGTTATATATTTAATACAGTAAATCAATGAATTACCATTTTTATCAATGTACAATCATTTCTAATACATTTATAGAGTATCTACCTATCCGTTAATGCTTTTCTACTTTATGGTTATATACTAATTAAAGATATTCCTAATGTAATTTTTCTTACAGAGGTATAAATGTTACATTTTTCTGAAATTAGTACAGTAATTTTCAAGTGATTTTATATTTTTATATACTTAAAAATTTTAATTCAACACATTAACTAAAAAGCTGAATAAAAGAATTCTAAAAAAACATAAATAATCATGAAGATTAACTTTTGAATGAAGCAGCATTCTTTAGTTGACCCAGATCAAAATCTTTCATATTGTTTTATTGCATTTGGTCAGTGTTTATCAATATTAAATTACTTCAACTTGGTATTTATAGTTTACATTTTAGAACCACTATCAATCCACTGCAGGATGAAGAACTCTTCAAAGTTAATCCAGGTTTTTTGATTGCTTAGCCTCTTCTCCTCAATCACTAATAAGCTTTTTTTTTTTATCAATATATTTTATATGTGGATTTTTTCCAGTCCTTTTATAATCTATTAGGATCCAGTTTAAGATTCAAATCTATCTATCTATCTATTATTATCTCTTCTATCCCCCCCCCCCCCCCCCCCCCCCCCCCCCCCCCCCCCCCCCCCCCCCCCCCCCCCCCCCCCCCCCCCCCCCCCCCCCCCCCCCCCCCCCCCCCCCCCCCCCCCCCCCCCCCCCCCCCCCCCCCCCCCCCCCCCCCCCCCCCCCCCCCCCCCCCCCCCCCCCCCCCCCCCCCCCCCCCCCCCCCCCCCCCCCCCCCCCCCCCCCCCCCCCCCCCCCCCCCCCCCCCCCCCCCCCCCCCCCCCCCCCCCCCCCCCCCCCCCCCCCCCCCCCCCCCCCCCCCCCCCCCCCCCCCCCCCCCCCCCCCCCCCCCCCCCCCCCCCCCCCCCCCCCCCCCCCCCCCCCCCCCCCCCCCCCCCCCCCCCCCCCCCCCCCCCCCCCCCCCCCCCCCCCCCCCCCCCCCCCCCCCCCCCCCCCCCCCCCCCCTCTATCTCTTCTAGAAATATGGCCATCCCAGTGCCATTTCAACTATTAATTCTTTCAATCTTACCAATGCATTTTATTTTTGAGCTGTTCTTATTATTCCTAATGTATGAGTGTTTTTAAATTCCTGTACTCTTCTTCTGTTAAGTGCCCAACTAGTAAAACACATTTGTTAAAACCTTTTTTTAAACACATAGGCATCATTGCTTTTAATATCAAGTTTTTCTACCCAAAACATTTCATTTGAGTTTAATTCTATGATTAATTCTATCCATTATGTTCTCTTTGTAATAGTACTTATAATTGTTAACTTCTTCTAATTTATTGTTATCAATCAGTATTTTCTTTTTGTTTGAAAAAATCCATTTATCATCGCTTTAGTCTTTTTAACTGTATATGTAATTCTGATTTCTTATTTTCATGTGATAATTTTTGAAACATTTTTTGAATATCTGAAGCATTAGTTGAAAAAAAAAAACAATCACAACATCAGAAAAATTGATACGTCAAAATTATGTCCATTTATTTTATTCTCTTAATTTCCCATTTTAATTCACACACTATTTGTTGTAAATCTGCTGTAAAACATTTTAGAGATATGGAATCACCCTGTCATACATCTTTATCAATGCTAATGTTCTTACTATTACTACTTAATCTAATCATTGCTGTTGCATTTTGATAAATATTCTTTAGAATATGACAATATCCTGAATTCTATCTTGACGATTCAATGCTACAGAATCAAATGCCTTTTTTATAATATACAAATCTAAAGCATACTAGCAGCATATGTTCATTAGTCCTTTATATAACTTCTTTCAATAATTGGGTATGGTACATTCTATTATTACCACTTTTAAATCCAGTTTGTTTTTTTTGGTTGCTTAAGATTCAAAGTTCACTGTAGATGAGTTGTAATTATCTTTGTAAATTTTTTGTAAAAAACTAATAAAAGGCTGATAGGTCTTTAATTTATAATATTTTCTTTATCACCTTTTCTTAATATTAACATTACTACTCCATTCTTCTTATCATTTGGTACATCTTTATTATTTAGATAACTTTGCAACAATTTTTTTACTCTTCATATGCTTTTTTTAAGGATATCAACAATACTTCTATCATTCCTTGGAGTTTTTCCTTTTTCATAGATTTAATTGATGTATCATTCCTTAATTAAAGTATTGTGCAATTCAAATGTAGTATTTGCAGGTGATTTTTTTCTTGTTCTTTATTACTCTATAATTATTTATAGAACTCTTTCACACATTCCATAATGTCATTTGTCTTTCTAGTAATAGTACCATCTTTTCTTTTTATTGCAAAAATAACTTTTCTATCAATATCAAAATCTTGATTTATACTTTCCTTGCTAAGTCATCTTTACATTTTCTTATATCATTACCCTTTTTTTATAATAATTTACAAAATGTTAGATGCTCATTTCTTCTTAATGAGTATTTTTTTTAATATATTTAATATTCCTTCATTTTTATAGCATTGACATGTGTCAATAAAAAAATTATTAGTAAATTGTTTTTTATACCCATTATCTTTGTTGCAGTTCTTAACAGTTTATTAGTTGTTTTTTTATTGATTTCATTCATATGTAAACAATCTTTAAAATCTGTTAATATATTAAAATGATCTGCAAGTCCTGCTTTAAATACAATGGAATGTTTTTAAAGATTAGAAATATCAATCATGGGTACTGTTTTTCTTAATAATTGTTGTCTCTCCAGTTCTATACTAATATGTATTTCACATCTCACTAATTAGTGATCACTTCCTGTGTTAAATTTGTTAAGAAAATTACATATTTTTTGTTAATTAAAATATAATCCAGTTCTGCTGTACTTTCATTTGGATGCTTCCATGTCCATTTCATTTAGCATTTTTGTCACAAAAGGAATTCATACTATACTATTATTCTTTTTCTGTAAACTACGCAATTCTATATTGTCACTTACTTTTATTACTGTAACCAAATTTACCCCTAGCACATTAATCTTTCAATCATTTATCACTTCTAAAATAAAAGTCTCTCATGACAGTTTTAAAATATTTTTTGATCTAATCAAAAAATTTTGTACATCCATATGAAATTTATTTACTACTTTATCACAATGAGATTATTATGGCATTAATCTGAATTATCTGCATTTTATCAAGTTGAATGACTAATCTTGTTACTCTGTCTGATAGATCTTCAATCTCCACAATGTGGTCCTTTCACTTTTCATTTATAATGAATCCTATTCCTCTTGTGCTTTTGGTATTCTGCCTTTGTAGTAAAGTACATTATTACTTTTTAAATCATCTTTTCACCTTTTATTTTAACATTGCATGGTCCAACAATGCCCCATTTAGTATTAGATAGTTCTTTTAAGTTGTAGGTATCTCAATAAAATCATTATTGAATGGCAGTTTAGGTCCAGTTTCAAGGGGTTCTTACCATCTTTTATTCTCAGCTACCACCTACTGTATTGACTAGCAAATTTACAGCCTTCTGGAAATAAGGATCTTAATTTAGTTTTATGTCATGATTGTAAATATGTTTTTTTTAAAAATCATTCTTACACACATTCATTTTACTTTCAAAAAAACTCAATTGATAGTTAAAAATTATCAGGTAATAGAGAAGAAAGATCATGGTAATAAACTCACTACACTGGCTAATGTGTGTTGTTGAGCAACTCATCCATATTCATATAATATGAATAATCATTTTGTAATAACAGCTGCATAGACAAATCCATGTGAAATGGATATTAGGAATTTGAAAAGCTAAGTTCCTTGAAGGCCTCAAAGAAGAATAAATTATCATTTTCATTTATAACAATTTTTTTCTATTTTATATTTTTTAATGCATACTAAATTCAGTCAACTTATTCTCATGTCATTGTATCCAAATAATTCTGTTATCTTTACTCATACTTGTAATTTATTATTAATTAATTAACTTTTGTTTATCTATATTTAATCATAAAATCTGATATTAATGATTTTTATAATTTTCTTTTAAGTTTTGCACAATACTTACATTATATGTTACATCATAACTCTTACCTCCTTTTAGTTGTTATAACTTAAAGGAAGACTCTCGTGCTTGTATTGTACATGGATAACATATCTAACTTTACTATATCTTTAACATTTCATTTGAAGTGTTTTTGATTGCATAACCTGTAATAAATTAATTTAAATTTAAACCATTACCAAATGATATCTGTCTTTAATTTTCTTGCAATAGCAAATCAAAGGTTTTTTTGCTGAGTCACATATGTGAATTCCATATACATGCAGAAACAATGGAATTTGCTTTTTAGTAATGAAAACTGAGTAATCTTAAGCTTATCTTTACAAACTTATCTTATCTTTACAAACTTATCTTATCTTTACAAACTTATTACACCTATGCAAAGCATAATTTATTTATCTATCACACATTGTGTTACTCATATTTGTATATGTTTTACTTATAATAACTTTTTTGTTCTTGGAAATAACGACAGTATGAAAATACTGGACATCTAAAATTGAAATTCACTGATAATTAATACCCCTCTGCATTAAAGACCTGACTTATGGCTTTTTTATCATTCCAAATCTGGGAAAAAATATTACTTAAAAATCTTTATTTCTGCTGCTTCTTTTTTTTTTCTGTAAAATGTTTCATTATACTATTATATCTCTCATACAAGCATGTGCTAATCTTCTTATACATCTATAACAATTTTCTGTTTAATCTCAGTATTATTTTTAGCCAAAGCAAAACTCTCCATATGGTAGCGCCACCCAGTGCAGGCCAGATCAATCAATAAATGCACAAATGTTTCTGCATAAAATCCCTATGGTGGGACTATTCATCTAATATCTCCAGGTTAACTGGATGAATACCCACTACATAGGTATTTTATACATAAACTTTCTTGCATCCACTGATTACTCTGGCTTTGTTATAACTACTTGTGTAAGCATAAGGAATGGCGATCATGTGATATTATTTTTAGCCTAAGAAAAACGTAACTATTATTCTTATTTATCGATAATAATTTTCTATCTTATTTCAACATTATTTTTAGCCTAAAAAAAATTACGTATTATTATTAGATGTTAGTGGATAACCATTAACACTTGAAGATATTGCCCATTAAAAATTTAAAAACATGATTCTCAACAAGCATTATGACATAGGATAATCATCTTGTTTTGAGCTATATGTAAACACTCATCCTATTTACAAAAATCATAAATGAATTGATATTTTTATTTTTTCACATAAACTATAAATTGTTTTTACTTGATTTTGCTTCTCTCTATCAATTGTTTTCATTATAACTTCAACTTTCCTAGGGTCTTAAATAAGGAATTTCAAATTATATATAAAACCATTCTGTCCAAAGGGAATATTTATCAAGTGTTTTTCTGAATTTTTTTTTTCATTTATTAAAGAGATTTATTATAGTTCTTCATTATATTACTTTTAGTTCATGAATGGTCATTCGTAAAAAAATGAAAACTTACCACAAATTGGTTTTTTATTTTTTTTAACTGGATGTTAAAAGTCCTTTTAGCTTTCTTTATAATATTTTTTTTTTTCTATTAAAGTTTTTATACGGTTAATCATTAAATCAAAAATATTTTTAATATGGCAGCTAGCTACTAGCAAATTATTCTTACTGAATTTGTTGTTGCGTGATTTATTTTTTTTAAAAAAGCAATTTATCAAAGGGAGATTTAATTTTTCTTTTTAAATTACTTCTCCAATAGGCTGATATAAGAATAAAAATGGTATTACTTTTCCATAGATTTTTTTTCTGAATAAAATGCATATTATTAATGCTATGTTCATCATCAATTGTTCTATTATAAGTCAAATTGCACATTAAACAGGTTCATCTCCGTTTTTCTAAATAATACAATACTACTTCAGTTTACCTATTGATCATATATGGGACAGAGCTCTCTATTAAAAATATTTTTAAATCGTATCTCTTTTAGGTTTATCTATATGTATATATTGAATAAATTATAATGTCGTGAAATTTAGCAAGATGCGGTGCGATATGACTTCTTTTTCGGAGTCACGAATCTCTCAGCCCACTATGCCCAGAGAAACCTGTTAACTCTACATTTCCTTTACATTCATCGCCCTATGTTTTCTCTATATTCTTCTCTATCCTGCTCCATTCCATTTCCACAACATAATCTTTGTCAACTCCATTGCCTTTATATCTAAATCTCTCTTATCTTTTCCCAAATCCAGCATAAACAACAAGAACCCACTTTCTGTATAATCACTTTGTTTATATTTATTCTTTCACAACTTCATTTATTTGTACCCTTTCTGCTTACAGGCATTTACATTCAGTTAACATGTGCTTAATATTTTCTATGCATTCCTTATACAACTTTAACACTAAATGACCCATATTTTTTCATTTATGTCTGTATTAACCTTGATGCTAAAGATCCTATTCAAGCCTTAAACAGTAAGCTACTTTCCTTGTTATCATAAATTAACTCACACCCAATATTCTGTTCACTTCTAGATATATTTATACTCTTTTTGCTCTTCATACTAATTCTCCCTCTCCAACTCCCTATTCTTTATTATTGCAACTATTCTTCTGTCCCATTCCTTGCCACTATAACTCTCAACAATTCCCCCAACACAATCTTTCCATCTTTTGTATAAGTATACTGGCATAAATTCTTTATCCAAATCTTCTGCATATCATACTACCTTTTCCACCCATCTTGTTGCCCACCTTTTACTTATAACCCAATTAAATACTATTTTGCAATCTATTGATCAATTTCACTTTGGTTTTTGCATCTCTCATATAAAAACTTGACCATCCCATTTCTCTTTGAATTGCCTCCTTTGCCATCTGCATATCTGTACCTACTTCTTTTTATACTTTTTCTAAGTAATCTAATATGCCTTTACTAACACATAATGCATTATTTTCATAAGTTAATTCTGCTACTGATACTGCCTTTCATTCAGTTCTAGCTTCATCACATTTATTATATGAAAACACTGACAATTTCTTTATTAGCCTCTTTCTTTTCTTTACTTCATTTATCAATTTTTTCTCCCATTTATCCAAACAATTTTTTTGATTACTTAAGACAATTCCCAAATAGGTATACCTATTCACCACACTTAACTTTATATCCCCCAATAAAAATTTTACAGCCCATATTATTTATTGTATTAGCTAAATGTGTCAGATGGTGCATATGCTTTCATTTGAAATGCATGATAATGCTTGCATCAATTAAAAATTCATCAACTTGATTAACTGTGCAACATAAGGAGCAATAAACAGCTTTGAACAACATTCAATCAATCATGAAGTCAATACCTGTGTTTGTTTTTTTTTGACATGACAGCAGCATATAAATTATATTTTAAGAGATATGTAAGACCTGGATCAAATGCAAAAAAAAAAGTGAAAGACATGTAATTTCAATATTGAATGGAATGGTAAATGCAAAGTATGTGTGTTATGTATATTATGCATGAATTCCATTTCCAAAAAATAAAGAAACCTCAAAAGAATATTTTAAAATTGTGCATGTAAGTTTTGATAAGGACATTCTTTTAAAAAAAGAATTAACAAACAAAAGGTAACCAGCCACAAACATATTTGATTAAATCTGCCAATAAATTTAAAGATGCAACATGTGCTTTATTTCACAGACAAAGAAATGTTAAAAGAAACATTTCTAGAAGCTAGTAATTCATTATTTGATTCATTCAAGAAGAAAAATGTAATAATTTTTACAATTAAAGGTGTACAACTTTGGCTGTAGAATGATCAGGCTTCATACAGAAGTATAAATTCTGATCTGGTATAATAACTAATTGAAGATATGACTAACTATGTTTGATTGTTTTTGCAGGTTAATGAGTCTCCTGAATTCTTTGTTATTCATCTGTTTTGTATTTTTATAAAAATGTTTTTAAAAGATATGAATTTGAAAGAAGAATTAAAAGATATGAATTTGAAAGAAGAATTATAGTACATATAAAGAATAAAACATGAGATAAAGTTGTTTAATGCATTTTTAATGAATGCATGAGAAGAAAAAATTCAGTTAATAAAATTGTACTGATGACAATATAAAGATGGTGGATTGTGAACATTGGGAAATAATGCAAATAATCATTGCTTTGCAAAAGTATTCCCATTTCTGTTCTAAAACATTTTGAATTCACAGATCATCTTATTAGGTGTTAATATATATAATTTTTAAATTTAAATTTATCATTGACATATATGAGTATTATATATGCATATTAAAATCATTGGCATAGGGTACATTAAAAACATATGCAGTGTTTTAATTTTTTGTCAATTATTTTTGATAATGTTTTAATTTATATATATTAATTCTAATATTCTCATGGATAAATGAATTCATAGTATTATTTCCAGGAGTTTGTGTGCAATAAAAATACAATAGCTAAATAACTGACATTTCAGTACAATAACAAATACTTTCCTCAGAGCTTCTTCTTTCTCAAATCATAAGAATGTTATTAAAACATGCAAAACTCTCCATGCAGTATTGCCACTCAGTGCAAACCAGAGTAATCAATGGATGCCAGAAGGCTTATGTATAAATCCTTATCTAGTGCCTACTCATCCAATATCTCCAGACTAGTTTCTAGCTTGTGACTAGTCTGGGGATATTGGATGAGTTGGCACTAGATAGGAATTTTATGCACAAGCTTTCTGGCATTCATTGATTAATCTGGCTGCACTGGGTGGCACTACTGTATGGAAAATTTTGCCTATTTTAATAAGTTATCAGCAAGTATAAGAAATAGTGATCATGTGATGTTTAGTGGTGATCATAAGAATGTGTGTAGTGAGATTTAAAATCATTATTTTTTCTCCTCATTCTTAAATTCTATTGCTTGAGAATTTTTAAAAATATTTTATTCTTCAATAGCTTTTTCCAAATATTTTTTTTTTTTTTTGAAATGTCAGCTATTCATCTATTATATTTTTATTACAAGGAAACTCCGAGAAATAAATATTGATTATTTGTACTAAATATGTTAAAATGTGTATATAAAGATTTGCCATAGGTATGCATTGCTAGTTTTTTTGTTCATAATTTGCATCAAAAGTTGGTTGAATCTTAGATAAGATGAGATTATATAATATTTGAACAGTATTGAGAGGGATACTGATTCAGTATCTTTATGGAAAAAAGTCACAACTTTCATTATTATATATATATATAAATATATAATAAAAAAGTCATATATATAATGATAATTAACCTATTATATACAGTCTTTCAATCCACAGAAATACTTTTGACTAATTCCCTAATCCTTCTCAATTGCCATTAAATTAAAAAAAAGCATAACAGAAGCAAACATTATCAACTCAAAAAATGAATATAATTAATAGACAAGCTGCTAACATTAAAATTTGGAATTCATGGGATTTGAGTTGATGACATTTGCTTTCCATTTTGTTTTTTGAATTTAACAGAAGTTGAAGCAGGCTAAGGAATTAACCGAAACTACTTCTGCATATTGAAATACTGTATATAATAGTTAATTATCATTATAATGTTTTTATTGTTATTACTGTAGTTTTTAATTAACAGACATTTTATATGTATTATATATATATATATATATATATATATATATATACATATAAAATATATATATATATATATTTATATTAATATGAATAGTGTAATATAAAATGTGTATATATTTTTTATAATTTTATTAATATGGTTTATATTCAATTTTCTTTTTTTTAATAACAAAATCTTAACCAAAAAAACAACAACAATATTTTGATACTATTTTAAAGATCCAGCTGAGTGTAATAAAAAAGCGCCTCTTATTCAGATTGCAGGAACAATATTAGAGTGGTTTTTTTGGTTGAGATTTTATTATGAAACAGAAAATGATTTGGCTGAATAGATGAGAAACTCAAGACATTTTTTTTCTAATGAACTGAGTTCTTTTTAACAGTTCATTGAATTTTTAAAAAAGTCAAACTTAAACATAGAGGCAAAACTTTCCACATAGCAGCACCACTCAGTGTAAGCCAGAGTAATCAATAAATGCAGGAAGGTTTGTGCATAAAATCCTTATCTAGTCATACAATATCCCCAAACTAGTTTCTAGCTTATGGATTTCATCAGTGAGGTACCTTAGATTTGAGAGCACTGCACATAGATCTCAGATCCAAAGCTTCCCACTGAAGAAAGCCACAAGTTAGAAACTAGTCTGGGGATGAATAGGCACTAGATACAGAGTTTATGCACACATCTTCCTGCATCCATTGATTACCCTGGCTTGCACTGAGTGGTGTTACTGTATGGAGAGTTGTCCCTCTGTGTAAACAGCTTGTGCATAAAGAATGGTGATCAAGTGATGTTTAGTAGTTGAAGCTGTCTGTGTAATACAAATTTCTTTTTATTTGAAAAGAGGATCAACATTATTTGAGCTCAGCAAAAAATTACTGCCAAAACATTTAAGATCAACATTAAAGATGATAGAAAGAATATATTTGAATGATTAGATTGTAGAAAAAAGATAATCATTTACTGTACATAAAATATTCAAATCACTCTTCCAAATGTTATAATATTTCAGCAATGCAGTCTATGAATAAATATAAAATCTTTATTTAAAGAGTGAAAGTATTATATATGTCTTTCAAAAAAAGTGGTGGGCTATATAATGTACTTAATCTTTAAATTTAAATTATTTATCAATATATATATATATGAAATTTAATAATTTCATTGTAGTAAGTAGTTATTGAAGTTTGACTTGTTAATTATATTACTCTTTGGATATTTAAGTTTTCATTATTTGAAAAATGATGTCTGTTATTTATAGAGATGTAAATTAGCACTTTATCAAATATATTTATTCAAAAAAAAAAAAAGATTGTTTTGCAGTTAGCTGTTAATGAAATTGTGTAATACTTAATTTATAAAGCACATAATTATTAATTAGGACTCACTTGTATAGATTTTATACCAGTTAAGAGATTTTTCTAACTTGTATAGCAATGTAATACTGTGATTTGTTCTTCCTACAAGCCACTTAAAATAAGTAGTAAGCAATAAGATCACCAGATGACTCTGCAACTTTTTCTAATTGATATTCTTGATTTAAAACAGTATTTGTTGCAACTATATACAGTCTAAAAATAATAATTAAAAAAAAAATAGGTCATATATAACATGACATTACTTTTATAAACTTGTAGTTACAAAAATGCAATACAGAGGGCATACCAATAGCTCAAACAATCTCTTAATTAATAACTGCAGCACAAGAAAATATTTAAAATCTTTATCCAGAACATTCTCATCTCCAAACAAACTGGTTTCGAGCTTACGGCTCACTTCAGTGGAGAGCTAGAATATTCATACACTAGATCTAAAATATCAACTCAAAACTCAGTTCTTATTTCATACTTAATATTTAAGTAGAAACTCTGAAATTTTCAGACATGAACATGTCCTTAAATCCAGCTATATAACTTAAATAACTAAAAATAAGGAAGGTCCAAGTCTTACTGTTAGTTTGATTAGATGCATATTGCTAATTATTAACAAATTGATTGCTTTAAATATGAGCAAATAAGTTGTTTATAATAACAATTGTCAGAGTAAAAAATAGTCCTGCTTTTAGCAGAATACTTAAGGTTAGAAATTATTCTGTGACTTATTTGAAGATAGATATTTTTTTAAAATGCTATTAAATCTTTGCCTGGATAATCAAAAAGTCTGAAAAAAAATATGGAGGTTTGAAAAATATGAATTTGATAAAAAAAGAAAGATTTGAAAATAAGTTTAGAGATATATAGAAGCATTGATAAACTAAATGGAAAAGTCTATTCAGTGAGAAATTTAAAAGATGAATAAAGAATTAATTTGAAAGTATATTTAGAGTTTACAATACTTCTTTCATATACACTTCAATGCAAACATATTTTCTTAAAACACTTTTTTATTTTCCTTACAGTTTTGACTGTCCAGCAGTCTTCATCAGAACTCTGATGAAGACTGCTGGACAGTTGAAACTGTAAGGAAAATAAAGAAGTTTTTTAAGAAAATTTGTTTGCATTGAAGTGTATATGAAAGCAGTATTATAAGCAATATATATGAAGATATACAAAGAAAGTAAAAGAGAAGAATAAGAGAATATAGTTCTGATAAGAAGAGAATTATATTTAGAGTAAATGGAATTATAAAGAATATGGTGGATGAGGCTTTGGAAGGTGAAGTCAAAAAATTAAAAGTTGAAAAAAAAAAGGCATTTGCTTTTTTGAATGATAAAGATAAGTTTTTGAGAATATAAAAAATGATCTGGAATATTTATGGAATATATTTATTAATAAATAACTGATGATGATAATAAATTTACTGTTAAATGGATTACCATGAATATTTAAAAAAGAATAAGCATTTGGATGGAAGGCGTTGGAAAGATTATCTGAGATATCGAAATCGCCTGTCAATCAATGGTTGATGATGATGTTAATAAAATATCTTTGATTATATCTCTGAATCAAACTTTTTTTTAGTGCACTATACATTTTTTTTTCAAATGCCTATAAAATTCATTTTGCATAATATTTTAAATTAATTATGGGTTATCTTAAAAAGAAAAGTTTATAATGTAAATTATTGATGTTTTCACGATTAAAAAAAAATATTATCTAAAAATAGCTTTCATTATGAAATATTAATTTTCAGTTTACATTATTTATTTAATATATATGCATGTAGACATATGTAGTCGGATAATTATATGTATATACAAGCAAAACACATGCAACATCTTTTTTTGGTAACCTTTAACATTTACAGCATTAAGTTTTTTACTGGAGTTACTATTTGGCTTAACTCCAGATTAACAGCTTATTCTTGCTAAAACCTCAACCTAGTTTTATTTTATATCATATTATCTTTGATTGACATTTATATTTTTAGATGACAAATGAGAGAGATAGTTCTTTCTTTCACTTCACAAGTTGTTTTAAAATATAAAATACAGCTTGAACCACAAAATTATAGTTTTTGTTATATTTTTATATCAGTGACATGTGGAGAAGAAAATTCCTGGTGAGAAGAAGCAGGAAAAAATTATTGCTAACAAGAAGTGCCAAACAGGACAAAATCTCCAACCAATAAAAGCTTATTGCAATTAGCAACGTGATCACGTGATCCTCATATGATTCAGTTCTGCTATATATAAAAAATATCTCTATTGTTAGTACAGCTGATTTAAAAAACAAAACTATACATTTAATTAATTTCTTATATATATTAAAATGTTAGAAAACAATAGAAATTAAATTTTCTTACCAAGTTTGCTTTATTTTTCAATAATTGCTTACCCTTTATTTTAATATACGTTAATTTACAAAATTAGATCAAAATTTCAACTAAAACTCATTAAATTGTATAATATTGCTGTGCCTGATTTTTTTCGCTTACATTTAATACCATAAGTAAATATTATTTTATAATCCTTTCAGCATAATAAAGATTTAGGTAATAATATATATAGTATACATTTTATTGTACAATTAAATGTAACATTAATAAATTATATATACAGTTATAAGTTTTTAGTTACTTATATTCCATCAGGCTTATTAAAAAATGATGATAGAAATCTATGCGAATTTCTCTGTTCACTTTGGAAGACTTCGGTAGAGTTCACTTGGATAATATATATACTCTCTTTAATCGCATCCTTCTTGGCTTATCATCAACAGTTCATGGTTCTTTAACTGTATTCTTTGGCAGTAACCGTTTTACTGAGACTACAACTGTCGTTTTATTATTATTTTTTCAATTGTTCTTTTTTCATATCCCACAAAACATTATTTCTTTTGTTTGTCATTATTATTTCTTGCTTTAGAAGATTAACTTATTTTTTCTCTAGTTGCAGTTCTTAATGAATCCTAATTTAAAAAAAATAACCTATTTTTGAACCTTTTCTATTGCAGATTCATTACATATTTTTACTTAAACAAAAATAATTCACTTACAATTAAATTACCGTTTTCTAATTTGCAAGCTACATCGTTGATTTTTCAATGAAGAGTTGTAGTTGGAAAGCTGAGAAGATTGAACCCTCTTTATAAAAGTTTAACAAATTATTACCTTAGTATAAACTGAGCACTGATTGTATATTTGTGGGTGGGATTATGCTCTGGCTCAACGGATGAGTGCTAGTTCTGCAGAAAACACATATATTGGGGATCAGATATCGTTTTCACAAATATGTGGTAATGTGTATCAGTTTCCTAAGATGGAGTAGAAGATGAATGTAGACTGAAAATCCTAAGTTCAAACCCCTCTATTTATATATATTTAGCACAACTTTTTTTACTTTGGAAATTTCTGTTTTCCAAAGCAATATAGTTTCTCAGGCAAGTGGATGTTTTTTTTCTTTTTAATTTTCTAGATATTTGTAATCATGGAGAAATGAATTCATCACTATTAACAGTTGATTTTCTTTTATTTAAACTTTAGGAATTAGATGGATTAATATTGAATATTTGTTCTTCTGGTGGCTGTATATTTGCTGGTGAATATCCCGATGTTCTGATACAATATAAAACCATTTTCTATCATAATTTCCGTTATCTGTTTTGATAAAAGTTTGATGATATTGCTTTTTACCAATCCTTTTTAAATCAAACCCTTCTCTTTATTCTCTGTGTAATTTAAATTTTTAATCTCAGCTAACTGCTTGTTTATTTTGGGTGTAGGGTATATTATAAATTATTTTTTAGTTTTTTTTTTTTAAACATCTCATTTTGAAATTTATTAATTATAGTTGGTAATGTATAGGATTGGAAAAATGGCACATTGTCTCATAGTGGCTTGAGTTTCCAATTTTGAGTAGTGCTAAATTAAATTCTTGAATTTCTTGATGAACCATTTGATTCAGGATAATATGGAGATATTAAAATGTCTCCACATTTTTGTAAAAATTGTTGAAACTTGAAAAAAGTAAATACTTTTTCATTATATGATACAATGGTCAGGTGAATATCTCATTTAACTCAGAGGTACTTTTCTCTGTGTCTATGCTTTTTTTAGTTTATATTTCATCCAGATTGAATATGCATCCTCTAATATTAGAAGCAAATGACTCACAAAATCCAGCATGATCCATGCATGGCTTGGTTATAGTTGACTGCACTATAATTTTTTTCTGATGATACAAACATTATTGTTTAGTATGATTCTCATTTTTAAATTTTTTTCTTTGATAATTTTAGACAATTTTCATGAAAATTATCTTGTGTGGTTTCTATTTTTTACTTAAGTTGCCAAATCTGATGATAGAATGCTTTAGGTCAACATGGGTGTGACAAGAATCTCAGCTTCAGGGTGTCTTTGAGTGTTAAATCATCAGATTTTCAATTGGCTGGATGATTGAAGAGTTGGAGTGTGGAGTGGATTGAATCCTGTCCATTAAAGTATGAAGATTAGCTATCTTAATATACATCTGAGCACTTATTGCATATATGTGTGGAGATGATAATGTGGATTAACTAATGATTGCTGGTTTTGCATGAAATATGTGTATTGGTGATTGTTTATCTTTTTGATATATAAGTGTATCAGTGATATGAGATAGAGTGGTGAGTCATGTGAAAGTCTGTTCTCATATACCCTATATATTATGTATATTGGTGCAGGTTTATAATAAGCCTTTATTTTGGTTCATACTAAGATGGAGGCTTGTCACAGTGAGAAATTTAATTTTTTCAATTGTTATATGTAATTATAGATACATTGATTCAACTGTAATTTTTATCTCTATAAATAGTTTGCCATTTAGCTTGACAGGTAGTTATGATCTGGACACTTAATTATCATAGTTTTTATTTTTAAAATTATCTTATCAGCACATTGTTTGCAAATGCTCTTTTCACCACAATTCCAGTAGCTTTCTTTTTTTTTTTTCATTTGCAATTTTTAGTAGTATGACTGATTTATAGCACAACAAGTAAATTTTTAACATTTTTTTGATGGCTGTTCAGAAATTTCAGTAATTTGGCATTTTCATGCTTGATCTATAAGCTAGCATCATTTGAATGGACAACTTTCAAAGTTATGTTGGCAGTAGCAAGCAACTATTGGTCATTAAGATCTTATACATGGAAATCTTTTTTTGGCTAGTTAATGTAAGGGTAGAAAGTAATGATAGTTGACAGATAACAGTGCTGAGTAAATTCCTGTGTGCTTTCCTATCCAAAATTCTCAGATTAGTTTCAGACTTATGGCTTTTATCAGTGAGAAGCTTTGAATCTTGGAACAGTTCAATTGAAGCTTAGGGTTTAATGCACCTTCCTTTCAGGCCTATCATTTACTTCTTTGTTATACCATCAAACTATCAGTATAAACTGAAAAAAACATATAAATGCTTTTAATCTAAGCCAAATTGTTTGTATGATCATATAGATCTAAATCCAGTTGGATTTTACATATTATGATGTAATTAAGAAAAATATTTTACAGTAATATCTCCACACTAAAAGTCAATATATTTATTTATATTATTCTATTTATTTCTATACTTAGCGCTTTCGAAGGAATGAGGCCTTCATTTTCAAAGCTATATATAGATAGTTCTAATAACGATGTTCAATTTATTTATTTATTTAAAACCAACAGATGCAAATTATTCAAATCAGGTCTGCCATTTCTTCGAGATTGCGTAAAACGTCTCTTATTTAACGAGTTTGCATCTAAATTAATGAAATAGGCCTCCTTAATTTTTCTTCTCATCTCATGTCACTCACTGCACATCACTTGCGAATTGTCTGGTATACATGATTGGCCCACAGTGGTTTTATGCTGCGCAAAAATGGAAAAGTGTGAAGAATCTGTGAGCGCTTTATTGTACGCATATTTATGTTGTAGCAACCTCATATGAACAGAAGCTTTATTTTCCCTATAATATGCAGCATGACAATTGTTTTCTGGGAAAATTATTTTATACATGGCCTGCTGGGTATTTATTGGAGGTAGTTTATCTTTGGTATTGTTGATACATCTATTGAAATTAAGAGGGGATATGTAACATATACCAAAGTCTTTGTAAAAAATTGTTTGTAAATTTGTATATATGTTTTTAATGTATGGTAATAAAATCCTGGTTTGGTTCAGCCTATCCTCTGGATTAGTAGGGTCTTTAAACTGCATGATTATCTTGTCTATTGTTCTTTTGTTATATTTGGCATTTATCAAATCATCCCTAAAACTTTGAATATTCTTATTCTTATCAGTCTCAAAACTACACAATCTGGCATTTCTCTTCAAAAATATTTTTAGGCCTGCCAGCTTGTACATATTAGGTGTATTAGATTGATGATGAATGTGGCCTCTTATCTTAATAGGATTAATCAACATTTTCTACTGGAAGCATTGAGCTTCAATTCTCACCTGCGAATCCAAATATTTAACACATCCACCAATTTCCTTTTGTGCTATATTAAATCCTGAGGCAGTTTTCAATTCTGTAATTATATCTTCCAAAGTATCCTCCAGTGCCACCATGAAAATGTTATCCACATAGCAGGTGTAAATTATTAGGTCACTACTTAAATGTCTGGAAATAATTATTGGCTCATATGCATTAAGAACAATGCTAGCTACTATCCCACTCAGTGGAAGACCCATAGGCCAACCACTGCTCATGTAGTACCATTCTTGGTCGAAAACTGCATACATATTTTTATCTAATCATCTCAGAACTGCCTCCACAAACTGTACTCATTGTTGATTCATGCCATGTCTTATTAACTCTTCTTTCACAATAGTTATAGATTTTAATCTATCAATTGAGCCATAAAGTTCTGCAATGTCTAATGCAACCATATGTGTATCTTGTGTAGGAGAATCATTGTTCAGCTTGTCTACAAATTCAAAAGATGAGCTTATTGCAAACTCTCCAAAACTTAATGTCTGTATGAGCCAATTATTTATGAGTTTGGCTGCTTTATGGTAATGAACTTCACCAAAATCGATCATTAGACACAATGGTATGCCATCTTTATGTGTTTTCACATTAGAAAACATTCTAGGGGGTGTGGTGGAAGAAGGATACATTTAGTAGTATTCTGCCCTAGAGAATGCCTTAGCTATGAATGATCTAAGCACCACCGAAACAAATTTGTCTTTGTTCAGTCTAAAATTGATATCAGGTACTTTAATGAATTTTAGCTTTTCGATTTGATGTTGGATTTTCTTCCTATATTCCAATGTAGTCATCATCACAAATCTGTTGCCCTTATCTTTTCTCATGCATGTTATATTATTGTGCATCAAAAACTTTTGTGTTGTGGCTATGTTGTACTTCCATTTCTCCTGCCATGGCTGCATTGCTTTATAATGTATACCTTTAGCAATTTTAGATAAGTATGTACAAGCTGGCAGGCCTAAAAATATTTTTGAAGAGAAATGCCAGATTGGGTAGTTTTGAGGCTGATAAGAATAAGAATATTCATAGTTTTAGGGATAATTTGATAAATGACAAATATAACAAAAGATCAATAGACAAGATAATCATACAATTTAAAGACCCCACTAATCCAGGGGATAGGCTGAACAAAACCAGGATTTTATTACCATACATTAAAAACATATATACAAATTTACAAACAATTTTTTGCAAAGACTTTAGTATATGTTACAGATCCCCTCTTAATTTCAATAGATGTATCAACAATACCAAAGATAAACTACCTCCAATAAATACCCAGCAGGCCATGTATAAAATAATTTGCCCAGAAAACAATTGTCATGCTGCATATTATGGGGAAACTAAAGCTTCTGTTCATACGAGGTTGCTACAACATAAATATGCGTACAATAAAGCGCTCGCAGATTCTTCCCACTTTTCCATTTTTGCACTGCATAAAACTACTACAGGCCACTCATGTATACCAGACAATCTTCAAGTGATGTGCAGTGAGTGACAGGAGATGAGAAGAAAAAAAATTAAGGAGGCCTATTTCATTAATTTAGACACAAACTCGTTAAATAAAAGAGACACGTTTTACGCAATCTCGAAGAAATGGCAGATCTGATTTGAATAATTTGCATCTGTTGGTTTTAAATAAATAAATAAATTGAACATTGTTATTAGAACTATCTATCTATAGCTTTGAAAATGAAGGCCTTGTTCCTTCGAAAGTGCTAAGCATAAAAATAAATAGAATAATATAAATAAATATATTGACCTTTAGTGTGGAGATATTACCGTAAAATATCTTATCTTGTTACATATATAAACCACACATTTAGTTATTTAATAGTTATATTATGATGTATTAAATTTTTAATGACTAAAGTCATCTTTATCCCATGATCAGCTTTTGATATAAATTGGTAAAATATCACAATACATATCACATGTCTTCAGCTTACATGTTGATGTTTTGGTGGCATACTTTTTCATCTTTTTGCTCTTAATGTTAGTTTTACAAAACAATGATAGTTTCCAGATGACAGTGTTTAACAAATTCCTATCCTGTGCTTTTTTATCCAAAATCTCCAGACTAGTTTCAATTTTATGGCTTTCATCAGTGAGGAGCATTGGATTTTGGAATAAGATCATGGGATATAATATGTCTTTCACTCAGTTTCTATTTTCTACTTCTATATTATTTTGTCAATCTATTAACTTAAACTGTAGTCAATGTAAACTAACCTGCTTTTATAGTCAAAAATTATTTACTGATGAAAGCCAGAATCTTGAGACTAATCTGGAGATTATCATCATCTGGTAACTATCTTTTTTTCCTAATGCTTACATTACATGGCTAAAAGAAGGTTGAAAAGTTATGCTATGAAATTAGCAAATGTAAGCTGAAGACATGATATATCATGTGATGTTTTACTGACTTTGATCTTATACATTTCTACAATAGCTTTTTCAGCAGGGATTCCTTTAAAAATGCTGTAGAGGCAGTTTTTTTTAGCAAATCTCCCAATACTAGATCAAACTCTAAAAGTTTACCTTTACCTTACCACTTGTTGCAAAAATGGAAGCAATCTATCTACTTTAATGCTTTTGGATTAAAAGTAATTATTCACCCTTTTTTATTACCCATGGTATAAGGTAGTTTTTTTTCTTTCATGTGTCAAAGCATTGGCTGGGAAGTGAACCCACAAACCCAGGATAACTGCTTGTAAGGCGGCTGTGCTGACCACTTGGCCACTAATGCTTGACTTTTTTGGTTCTCTAGATCAGAAAGTTTGATTTGCTAATTCAATCATCCTTGTTCCTACATAGCATAATGAATGGATATTTTAATTTTGTTGTTTATTATGCCATATATTAGAAAATGTTTATCTGTTCTGTTCACATCTATGGGCCATTTTGAAATTTATTGTTAATGCCAAATTCATCAATAGACACTTGTTATATAGACATTGTCACTGTTTTTACTTACTACGTTCTTATTCATAATTGTCAGATTTATGAATTTCTTCTTTATGTTATCCAGCTTCAGCAAATTATTTGCTGTGTCTGAATATCTTTGTTTACATAAAGTAAATTAATTAACAGCAAATATTAATTTATAATTTTTCTTGAATAATGTATTATACATTTAGACTTAATAGTAATAAATTATATATATACTTTATTGTAAGTATAGAGGATTTGAACTCAAATTTTCAAGCACCCTTCAACTATTCACACTATCTCATACAACTGATACACATGACCACACACACATGTAGAAAAGATTAATAATCACCAATATACGTACTTCATGCTAAACCAGCACTCATCAGTTGGTCCAGATTATCATCTCTCACACATATATATATAATCAATGCTCAGTTTATATTAAGATAGCAAATCTTCATACTTTAATGGACAGGTTGCAGTGGATTGAAGCCTATCCATTAAAGTATGAAGATTTGCTATCTTAATATAAACTGAGCATTGATTATATATATATATATATATATATATATATATATATATATATATATATATATATATATATATATATGTGTGTGTGTGAGAGATGATAATCTGGACTAACTGATGAGTGCTGGTTTAGCATGAAATACGTATATTGGTGATTGTTAATCTTTTCTACATGTATGTGGTCATGTGTATTAATTGTATGAGATAGTGTGGATAGTTGAAGGGTGCTTGAAAATCTGAGTTCAAATCCTCTATACTTACAATTAAGCTTCCAGGTTTGTGAAGAGTGCCTGGTTTTCAAATATTTTTATATATACTTAATTATTTATTTTTTTGTTCTTGGGTTTATTAATAATAATAATAAAGACCTGTGCAGTTGCATGACCTTATGTTTGATTAGCAATGGTTTGGTGGTGAAATCATTGGGATAGTCTTGGCTATCTAACTAAACTTTTTCTGACTGATCATCAATCGGTAACATGACAATTCAATTCCCTTAATTAAACTATAACTGTCCATTAATCATTATTTCTTCACTGTTCTGTTTTCAGTTCCCATAAAACATTATTTTTTTGTCTATCATTGTTATTTTGTTTTAAGAAATTAATTTGTCTTTCTCCAGTCCTAATTTTTAATTAATTCTTATTGTTTTCCTTAATTAATTTGTAATTTGTTTTTCAATCTTTTCTGCTACAGTTTAACTACATAATTTTACTTAACAAAAATAACTCCTTTACGAATAAGTTATATTTTTATAATTTACAATACAATTGCATATATTTATCACAGCATATATATATATATTTAAAAATATATATACTTGACCGATATAATTTTTTTAATGGTTTTTATTTTCAAAAATTAATTTTTTAAGTAATGAAGTGCTATATATATATGTTGTTGATTTTTTTTTGATGCCATTGAAATGTTTTTGTTTTGGGTAAAGCATTGACTCAATTAATTGAGCAAGTATGTGGAAGTGTTTGAATTAATTGGTTGTCCATTAAAGTTTATTTTATACTATACAGCTTCTGCATAATGCCTTGGAAAAAAGTATTATTATTATTGATGGGTAATCTACAGTAGTTGAAATAAATAAAAATTACTATTAAATGAAAAGGTATTCCAACTCCATTTTTATGATTGATCTTTATTTATTGGCAGCCCCATGAAACAAGTATTAAATTGTCAAATAAGGTTGATGGTACGCTGATTAAAAGAAAAATCAAGATCTTGTTATTTTTTAGGTCCCAACTTTTCCAGAATACTGATGATTCTATTCTTGGCTATTTCAATAAAATTAAACTGCAGGATATATCTAATGTTTTGAATTTAATAATTAAGTGATCCAAAATTTTTCAAACAATGTTTTATCTGGGTGGTTATCAATTGATGCACATGATGAAATTAAATATCTTGTAAAAATTTGAAATACAAGATGGAGTTAGATACTGAAAAACTACAGATTCCAGTATGCTGTGCATTTAACATGTGAATAGATATCTAGTGTACTTCATAATAGTGATATAAATACAATGGCTAATTTATAATAATATTAAATAGTGCTAACACACTTATAACGTAAAGCTGTATAAAATTAATAGCAATTAATCAAATGAAATGGCTTAGCACTTTTGAGAAAATGTATTTCTCATAATCATAGCCTGTTATGACCCATTCATTGGAATCATTCTATATGTATAATATGCAGACTTTATGCAAATGAGTCAATTAGCCCATCTTTTTGATATAGCAAAACATGCTTCTTTACGATTAATGGCGCAGGAGTCTTCTGCTATGAAGTAAGCCTCCTTTCACCTTACGTTTAACATCATGCCTCTCAGTACAAACTAATTTTGCAGAGGCAGGTTCAAACTCATGTCCAGATACTTTTTGATGTGCAAAAATTGAAGTCCATTCTGGGTTAGTATGTGACTTATTATACTTATGCTATGAGAACCTAGTAGCTATGGTGGCTCTGGTTTCACAGTAATTTTTCATTTACAAAATCCATATCATCTAATGTAAGTTTTAGTAATTAATAGATGCCACATGATAGTGCTTAATCAATTCCTATTCAATATCCCCAGACTATTCCAAGTTTAGTCAGAGAGGAGTTTTGAAGCTTGGAACAGTGCACATGGACCTTTAGGATGTAATATATATTCTTTCTTGCTGTCATCATTTGCCTCTCTTTTAAACTATCAAGATATTATCCTAAATTGAAAAACAGATATATATTTTCAATCCAAGCCAACTTGTTTGCATGATTGTATAGATTTGAAACCAGTTCAGTACCTATATATTACAGTGGCCATGGTTTTAACCACTATAAACACCTGTATCCTAATTTATTTGTAAGGAAATGAGCCATGGATTCTCTATTTTTGTAATAAAAAATAATTTTCACTCATACAATTCTAAAAATATTACAGCAAATTATAAGACAAATTGATATGTTCTTCAGTTTTCTAGATGTGATACTATAAAATCTATTACTATAAATCACATTTTTGTTTTTTAATTATGTGAAATAAATGAATAGTAATAACTTTTCAAAATATACATCAGATTTAAGTATAATTTTCTTAGGGAAAGCAGATCTAATTTACATTATAAATATTATTCCAAAGGTATTCTAAAGAAGAGTAATATTTATTGTTTTTATTGAGAAGATAATGGTGAACTACATTTAGATGTTGTTGAAATGATACAAAAAATATAATTCAAAGCAAAATAAGTTATTAGTTAGCTTTTCAAGATAACATATTGATATAATAGAAGCTTGATATATAATATTTATAGATGAATTTTATTATTATTATTATTATTATTATTATTATTATTATTATTATTATTATTATTATTATTATTATTATTATTATTATTATTATTATTATTATTATTATTATTATTATTATTATTATTATTATTATTATTTTTATTATTATTATTATTATTATTATTATTATTGACTAAGATATTATTGACTGACTTAAGGTCAACATGGGTATTACAATGACAAAGAATTTGAGCATTTTATCATCAGATTTTTAATGATATGATGTCCGAAAAGTTGGAGTGTGGAGAAGATTGAAGCTTGTCCATTAAAGTTTAAATATTTGCTATCATAATATAAACTGAGCACTGATTGTATATATGTGTGGAAGATGGTGATCTGGACAAATTGATGAGTGCTGGTTCTGCACAAAATATGTATATTGGAAATTATTTAACTTTTTCACATGTATGCGGTCATGCATATTGTTTGTACAAGATGGATTGGATAGCTATAAGGCACTTGAAAGTCTGAGTTCAAGTCTTTTACAATGTATATATATAATACAAAAAAATCAAGTCAGATGTCACTTGACCTAATTTAAACAAGCTTGTATTACAAATGTTATATAAAGAGCTTGCAAATAAACTCTTAACAAGCTTTGCAGAATATCTCTAACTCCTAACCCCTGACCGGTTTCTGCTACTGGCTTTCTCAGTAAGGTGCTAAGATACTCAAGCATTAGAATAAAAATACCAGGACAAGCCCAGCACTTTATCTAATGGATAACTATTAAGTAGAAAATCTGAAATTTTTAGACATCCATATGTCTTCCAATCCACCTATTTGTTGTATTATTTAACCTCTTTTAGTTTATAAAAGAAATGGAGTTTATTTCTCCATGAAATCTGTAGATGTTATATTTATATTGATTACATTTACACTGTTTATCATTTTATTATTTTATGGATCTATAAATTGATTATTGGTAGCATTTATTTTTCTTGATTTTGCTACACCAGTTATACTTTCTAGGTTGGATATCATTCATTTCTTGAATGTTATCTTTAGTGAACAAAATAGCTGATGTATTAGCTAATATATTATCTGTGATTTATTTTGAATTATTATCTAGGTATTGACATTGAATATTATCACAGTTAAATGCTAAGTGTCCACATTGATAACATTGTTTTTAGTCCATGAATGAATGTAAGGAATATGGCTTTCTGAACTGGAATATACGTAGTTATAATTAATGATTGACATTTTTTATATAGCCTTGTAGCAATTATTATATATTAGAACCAGTATATTTTTTAAATATATTAGATGAAAATAAGCATCTGATCAGAATAGCTTCATCTACTTTTTGAAATCATTTATGGAATAATTCAAATAGGCATTTTTTAAAACTTTGATAAATTATAGTTTATTCTTATCTGCCATTATTAATGCATAGTTTCCAAGTTTTATTATTACTCATTTAAAACAGTCTTTCTGATCAATGTCAAAAAGTTCAATAATTAAATAGTATGTATTTAGATGTCTGCTATTCAGAGTATATTCTATCACAAATTGCATTTGCTGAGAGTTTCAGAAAGCCATTCTCACGAAAATTTGTACAATAAGCAGTTTAGATCTGTACTGTTAATGTGAATGAACTATTAGTAAATAATGTTTTACATTAAGAATTCTCTTGATATCACTAAATTGGAGTTTTCAGAAATATATTGAAGTTGTTCACAGATCCACACTATTGGAAAGGATTCTTGCCTTTCTCTTGTCAAGGTAGAACAGATCAAGTTTTATAATATCATTAAGCACTATGCATTGTTTTATGAAACCACAGGGTTGAATTTTCATTTTTTATTATTGATATAATTCACTTTTTTATTTGCAATAGTGAAAGTGACAAATAATTTTGTTGTATTAGCATGAGTAAGATTTGAAATACAGGCATTCTTCATATATCTGGAGTTTAATTGTAAATGTAGGGGATTTGAACATAGACTTTCAAGCACCCTTTAACTATCCACACTATCTCATACCACTGATACACATATCCACACACATGTAGAAAATATAATCTTTTCTACATGTGTGTGGTCATGTGTATCAATGGTATGGGATAGTGTGGATAGTTGAAGGGTGCTTGAAAGTCTGTGTTCAAATCCCCTATATTTATATTAGCTTGAGTGATGCCTCTCCACATGGTTTAAATGTGAGGATGGTAACAATGGATTAAATTACTATTGACCCCTCCCCCCCCAAAAAAAAACCACTAATAAAAAGGTATATGGATATAGACATGCAAACAGTTTATTTAAAAAAATCTTCACTTGTTTTCTTGGTATATGTTGATTAACAGTTTTTCTAATATCTTGGAAATTATAGCAGAATTTTCATTATTAAAGTAGGAGCTAATATCTAAGCAGGTAATTAAGGACCAAGTGGCAGCTCCATGTATTGTTATTATAAGCATGATGTTTATCTTTTTTATTATAATGATGATGACGATGTTTATCTATTTTCATTTTTTCTTTGCTGTTGAATTGATCATATTTACTTGTAACTGACCACTTAGGATGAAAAGTAATTTGCCTGAAAAGTAAATCATTAGAATGTATTAACGTTTCATCCATTCAATATTAATAATATAAACAATTATTAATGAATGTTTTATTTTAAAAATTGTATAACATCTAACCTTGTATGAGCAATTTCGTAGCCTATCTGATATCTAAATATGTGAATGAATAGGCTGTAAGCGTTTATATATAATGTGTGTTTTGTTGGGGGGGGGGGTTACTTAAAGTAATCATTTGAATTTCCTATTCTCTATTAGGTGTGATATGGTGGACTATTTCCATCAGCTATGATTGAATGTTGAATGTATAGAAAATTTTAAACCTTATTTAAACTTTCCAAATACAAACAACTTGTTAGTAATAACACACAAACCTTAGTTCAACATATCACATCTAATAATATACCATCATCACAAACCTTCAGACAAATACTATTCTCTATTGTTTTTAAAAAATGCACAATATATTATTTAATATATTTGTTTAGAAATTACTGTTTCTTTTGAGCTTCCCCTCTCTTTCTACTTTTGATACTTGTACTTAACACAAAGTGGTGCAATATAAATATGTGATATGTTTTGCATATCTGACTTTATACAATAAAATCTTTCTTAAAAACAAACAGACCAATAAATAAGGGGGAAAAAACAGCGTTTAAATAGCCTATTGCAGGTCCGAACCTTTTTACAACTCTACTTAGACTTTGATTCAATACTGAAAAAATATTAACTACTTTATGGTAGAATCTTAATGTTTATTATATATTTTTTATACAGTGTTTAGGGCATTATCATCTCTGATCATAAACAGTTGTTTATATACTTTTTTTAAAAAGCAGTTATTGATTGCAATCTACTTAAATATTCAATAGCAGTCAATAAGTCGATATTTGGCTATTTTTAGTTCCTGGTTAAAGTAAGAAAATTATACATATGGTAATTATTTTTTTATGTTTATAACGCAGTCATTAAAAATATTGTGATAGTATACTTAAGCAATGGAAATATATCTCGTTTACGGGGGAGGGAGTATATTTTACGGAGAATTGTATTTTTATATTTTATAAAGAATTGTATTTTTATTTAAGATAAAACAAAATGCCATGAAATATTATAAAGTAAGAATATCTAAAAAAAATCAACTGAGTTGGTTTTATACCATCGATGTTTAAACATTATTTACAGTCAAATAACTCTGGTTTATCCTTGTTTCATGCATTGCCTTTTATTTTTTCATGCATCAATGTAATTTAATGCATGTCAGTTTTTTTTATCATTCTTGTTTTTATGCTTGAAAAGTAAAATAAAAACAATACAATCTTCCCACTTTTCATACCCCCCCCCTTCTCTTCCCTTTTTTTTATTTGGATGAAAGAATTAAGAGTTTTAAATTATCGATTTAATGGACTCCTCCAGTTTTTTTCTTAATAAAACCACTTCTTATTCTTCATCTATATATTTTTTATACATATTTTATTCTTTTAACTTTCAGCAGGTCATTGTGTATAAATGTAAAACATATTAAAGGTTTGGATAATAGCTATCTAAACCTGATAAAGTTTTTATAATGGAAAAATCAAATTGTACTTTATATATCTATTGAATTTAGTCATTCTTTTATTCTTCTTTAAAAGTAATTTCTGTTTATTTTGAGTATAGTTTCCACTTTTTTTTTCCAGATGATTTCACATTTTTATCAACATCTCTGATTTATTTATTCATGTTTAAATCTTTTAAGATAGTACTGAAATATGTGTCAGAAGAAAGATGTTTGGAAAAGTTAAACTAGAGAAAAGATTCAAAACTAAACAAAACGAAAAAAAAAATAAAAGCCACTAAAAATATTTACTATTGTTAATATTCTTATGTGTGGCTTATACGTGTATATAAACTTGTATTTTAATGAGTACGTTTATATATTTAAATCCCTTTATTCTTTGCAAGTATAATTTATAAGTATTGAGATCTTATTTAGAAGGCATATTAAAATTTATAATAAAGCTCTAAAATACTAATATATTAATATATACACATATATGTTAAGAGAATGACCAAAAACAGCAAACTAACACCATTACCAAAATCAAAGCATTATTGATTGATAAGTGCCTTATGGCTTTGGGCTGACATGGGTTCGAATCTAGATTAAAGCTTAGAATTTTTTTTAAGTAACTGAGAATTTTCAAGAAAATGTAAGTTTTCTGTTTTTATACATATTATCCTATAGCCAATCTACCTGCTGGTCAGTAATTTTATGTTTGACTACTGGAGCCGGCAGAAGGCGATAAACAAGGTATGAAGATGCGATACAAGAGGGGTGCAAAATGTCAAGCGTTGGCGGCCTAGCGGTTAACGTAGCCGCCTTCCAAACGGCAGGCCCGGTTCGCTTTCCCTCAACGCATTTGACATATGGGAAAAAAAAAAACGGTGCAAAATTAAGAAAACATTTTTATTAATGTGATTTGATTCATTGTTTCTACAAAATAAGGAAATATAAACATATTAAAATAAACAGTCACTTTTTGAAATGCAATTTTTTAATTATAATTTCCTACTGTTTTTTTTTTTTTTATGATATTTTCAGTTATATCTCCTTACGCTGGGTTTACACAATCCGTATTTCACATTATGTTACTAGATGTTGCGAAAACGGAATAGCGCATTTTACTATTACTATCCATACCATTTATGTATATATTAACACACTACATTATAGCAGCACCTAATAACATTAGAAAAATATGTACAAGGTGCCACGTGTGTATGTAAAAACAAGTTCAGTAGTTGATGATACTAAGTTTAGTTCTATAAAAACTTGAAAAGTAAATATATAATTATGTAATAGTAATTTTTATTATCGTCAATTTTAATAAAAATTAAAATCGCTGTAGAATTTGTTTTCTTTTTTTGACGAGGCAGGTGCCAATTACTGTTTTGCATAAGAGTGCTGGTGACTCTTTCTCCTGCATTGCTGACTATTATTAATTAAAGATGAAAATTGCAAAATACTCATCTCCTAGAAGATGATTAGCGTGGTGAATGCATCTTCTCCATCTATTCTCTGTAGAGGGTTCTGAAGAACGCATTATTATTTAACGTGTGTTTAAAATTGTTTTTATCTTTATGTTTATATACTATAATATTCCATTTTCTGGATGCCTCACACATACATTTCAAATAAACTGAGGTAATATTGATTAAGTTAAATAAATATATTTAATCTGCATCAATTTTTTTTCTGATTGTTTATACTTACATTTAATGTCCTGTGTGGTTTAGTGCATTGGTAAAGTGATTTTAGTGCTCAAGGATTTTATAAACTCCTGAACAACAAATCATTGGATTATTATTGTTACCCATTTTAGGAATTGTTTTTAATTGCTTTAAAAACTGATCTCATTAGTGTGTGTTCTGTAAAAAAAAAAAAAAAACGAAAAAAGAAAATGTTAATTAATTTATAACAACAATGATGCATTTTTTAAAGCGACTACTGTTGATATTGCCAACTTTTTGGCAGCTAAAGATAAAATATTGGTTGAACAACAAACTGTAACTTATAAAGTTATTTAAAATACTTGTGTAAAGTCGGTAAAACTTCTGACATCAATTTTACAATATAAATACTAAAAAGATTAAAGTAATGCTCAATGAATTTTATTAGAAAAAGAAAAGAAAAATTGACAATCGTGAGTTAGAAAAAGTTAACAATTTACAAATATCTGCATCAGATTATTAATACAGATGGGAACATAATGGATGATTACATTTGGATGGAATGCTTTGGTAAAAATAACTTCATATTAAAAAGAAATTTGCTTATATGTTTGAAAAAGAAGGTTATAATAGATGCATTTTACCAGTTCTTATTTATAAATCTGAGATTTGAACATATATTAAAAGAGCAATACAGAAACTTCAACTACTCAATAAAGTATGGAGAGATGTATGTTAGGAATGACAAGATTTAAAAGATCTAGAAATTAACACGTGAGATGGATCAAGAAATAAGGAAGTATAACTGGTGTGTTGTGGAGAAAAGAGGCTAGAGATCAGATAATCTGGATTAAACTTGAAGAGATCTTCATCCTGCAGTAAATCAATAATAATTCGAAGTGATGGTGATCAACTTTATATTTATAAGTTCCATTATCCAATTTAATTGACATTCATATTGTTGCAACTTCCATAAACGTTTATCAGTAATTATAAAAATTATATTGCAGATGAATAGAATTATTTTGAAATTTATGTAATGATCAATTTAATGATAATTGGTGAAAAAATAATCGAATGGTTAATTGTCACAATTCAAGCATTAGAAATGATGGGTTAAGCTTTAATTTAAAAACTCATAGCTCTCAAGTCCATGACACTATTACTACGCTAAAACACAGTGAGCATGATGGATAGTTAAATTACATTTTGTTTTACATATATATTTTAGAATGAATAAAATTTAGTGGTGAATTTTGAAAAAATCAGATTTACTTATACTGTATATGTCAAATGAAAATCCTGGTTTGTTTGTTTGTTTTTTTTAAAAAAAAGACTTTCCTATTGTTTAACTAAATAAAAGTAAATGAAATGATACGTGTTACTAAATAAAAAGTTTATATAATAATAGAAAATGTCATATAGTCACAGTATTTTTTTAAGTTTATATAAAATGAAATTATAGGTCAAATTACAATTTAAAACTATTAACAAATTTTTGCATTTCCATTATTTTTAATAATTAAAATAGTATGTAAAAACTTTGCAGATCTTCTATGTAGAAGTTGGTAAATTTTAAATTATAGTTAATTACGTGTTAAAAAACCCTAGTTTGTCGTCACTACAGTATTTTTAATGAAATTATTTCATAATAATAAAGTTTAAATGACTATATATAATTACAATAGCTATATTTTTTTGACTATATACAATCGTTTGGCCTTTTTTTTTTTTTTTTAATAATAGTGTGGTTAATAATGATCAGTTTAACTTTTAGAATTTTTTTTTTTTTTTTAGAATTTTTGATAAAATATTACTGCAGATGAATTAGGCTGGATATATTTATAGAAGAAATGAGAAATGAACAGTTAGTTAAATGTTTAAACTGGATTCAAAAGACCTAGAAAGAGACCACATGTGAGATGGTTGATTGAACTAAGAAAGTATGCTGGTGTGATGTGGAGAAGAGAGGTTAGAGATTGGAGAAGATGGATTGAACTTTGAGAGACCTTCATCTTGCAGTGGATTTATAATTGTTAAAATGATGATGATGAATAATGAAATTGGATGATACAAATGATTTTTGGATAATTCTACACATTTTTATAATGAACTGACTATTATGTAACAATATAATTAATTTTTTAAAATTTATCACTATAGCAAGAGATTGATGAGACACTCAGTTTTCATATTATTGATTGTCGATATTTCGGTCATTATAATGTTTTTATGTAGTACATTTTAAATTATGTTGTCTGCTTACTTGATTGCTTTACTTTATAAAAGACAATTGTAAACCAAAAGAATTTGGGAGATTAATATGTTTAGTATTTACTAAATATTTTTAAATACACCTGGGTCTCGTTTTATGCAATAGATAGGTTCGTCAGAAAACACGTGCAAACGAAATCGCATAAAAATAGACGTAACTTACCTTGAAAAAAGGGGGATATGGACCGCAAAAAAAATAAGGAAATAAAATATGACTAATAAAAAATTCCAAATTTGAAAAAAATTGATACAAGACAAACTTTTTTTAACTATAATATTTAATTCTATTCAAAACAATATATTTTTATGCATAATTTACAGTAATTTACATTTTTTTATACTGTACACATTTTAATTATTATCGCCATTTGCCAATAAACAGGTTTGTTTGCAAACTGGTAAACAATCAGATTCTTCACAAGAGAAAATACAACTAGCACTAACGTCACTCTCATGTTGTGTTAATGGTTTTCTGGTGACAACGTAATTAGTAATTAATCTTTGAGACGATGATTTTATTAATTGTTTATGAAACTAACAACTAAAAATTAAATTCTTATTTTTGCCTTTAATTTTTTAATTTTCAATTCCGTTTAAAAATCAAATTTCACATCACATTAATTTCAAGTCGCAGTAAGTAATTTTTAAATTGTTAATTACAATTAAAAATCAGGTTTTAATTTTTAATTGTCAAATTTTATTGTGCCCACTGTTATTACTCACCTTTTAAAAATAAACTTGTGGACACTAAATGATTAATAATGATTACATTCTTTTTTAAAAAGCAAAAACAGAATGTAATTTAAAATGCAAAATTAACATGCACAATGTTTGAACAAATTTACATTATAATCTTGTAAAATTTAATGTGTGTGTATATAAAATGTGGATATCATGATTTTAATTTCATTATTGCATAAAATCTTACTATTATAAAACACTGAAAATATTGAAATTACTAAAATGAAAGTCAAATTCCAATAATGTGCTATTACTTTCAATATAACGTAAGTGCACAAAATTTATTATTTAAAGTAATAGCGCATTATCGGAGTTCTACTTCCAGTGAAACATGAATAGCATAACTTCAAAATTGTGTTAAATAAGTTCGCATAAAAAGAGACCCAGGTGTATTTAGTATTCATTTGAAATATCTCAAAAAATACTAAATAGTTAGCTACTATAATTCAAGGATTTTCACATATAATCACAAAAAGATGATTAGTGAAAAAAGTAATGATAAAGACTTTAATGACCACTAACCTCATTTACAGCTGTTGCAGTTTTGATCATCAATATTAAATAAGCATAATGAAAATTTTTGTCAATGATTAATGATTTTGTTTGTATTACTTGGATAGAAATATGAAGTATATAAATGATTTTGAATTTCATTACATTTTTAGCTTTAGTAGCTTTTGCATACATATAATTTTTTTGCAGGAGATCATGTGGTCTTGGAATAAAAAATATTTTCTTCAATTATTATATAAAGATGCATGTTCACATCCTTCATTATCATCAGGGCAGTCAATGCCTTTCCCACAATGTGGCAAACCTAATATATAGGAATTTTTTATTCATAAAGATGCCAACAAATTGTACTTTACTCACTAAAATAGAATCAATATGAGGATGTTTTGAATTTCTTAGATCTCACCTGAGGATTACTTTAGTCTGTTAGTTATCTTTTTTCTTTCTACTATGTGTCTATCCCTTTCTTCCTTTAAATGTTTAAATTGTGCAATTAAAGCTCTAATACCATATTTTATCTGGTTCTATTTCTATTCTGCTGCAATTTCTGATATAATATTTTTCATACTTCTCAATAGTATTTATTATCTTTGTTTCATTTTAGAATTCAGAGTCCATGTTTTATAAGTACAAATTAAAAAAAAAATGCTTTCATTTAAGTATAAGACCTACTAAATGCATTTGTAGCTATTTTAATTTTTCTATGTGTTGTTTTATAATTTTATTTACTGTAATTAATATAATCTCCAATAAACATAATTATCTCTCTTTATTTTTTTGTTTGTTAACTATAATGCCATTGGCAATATAAATTTATTAAATATTACTTTTACTTTCCTATAATGCATTATCACTTATTGATTTTTATAATTATGATTTATTTATTTTGAGATGTGATGTATCATAACAAATATTTAATACCTTTTTAAAAATCACTATTATTAATTTTGTAGATATAGAACCATCTTGATATATATTTTCTTCTATTTTGAATTTTTTAATAATTTCATTTAAATGTATTGATATAACTGAAATACCGGCTTATTATATACCTGTATCAATATATGTAATATATAGGGTATATGAGCACAGACTTTCACATGACCCCCCACTCACACTCTATCTCATATCACTGATATATTATTAGTGCATATTTACTAAATAATTTGCATATGCATTTCTATCCCCTGATTTTAAGTATTATCAATAAATATTGGGATTAGAAAGTTTTTTCATAATTTACAAAATCTAGTCACATTGGAGTATCCTTATACTGTAATTTTGAATTACTGCTTAACTAATAAAAATTATTAATATACTTCTGTCAAGTGACTTGTATCAAAGTTATGAGATCAATTTAATTATAGTAATTGACTATCTATCTATCTATCTATCTATCTATCTATCTATCTATCTATCTATCTATCTATCTATCTATCTATCTATCTATCTATCTATCTATCTATCTATCTATCTATCTGTCTGTCTGTCTGTCTGTCTGTCTGTCTGTCTGTCTGTCTGTCTATCTGTCTATCTGTCTATCTGTCTATCTGTCTATCTATCTATCTATCTATCTATCTATCTATCTATCTATCTATCTATCTATCTATCTATCTATCTATCTATCTATCTATCTATCTATCTATCTATCTATCTATCTATCTATCTATCTATCTATCTATCTATCTATCTATCTATCTATCTATCTATCTATCTATCTATCTATCTATCTATCTATCTATCTATCTATCTATCTATCTATCTACCTACCTACCTACCTATCTACCTACCTACCTACCTACCTACCTTACCCACTTACCCCACCCACCTATTTATCCATTTATATATTTATCCATTCATCTATCTAACTATCTATAATATATATGCTGAATAAAGATATGTGTAAGGGATAGTGATCTGGGCCAATTGATGAGTGCTGATTCAGCATGAAATGTACATCTTGGGAATCATATATCTTTTTCACATGTCTTTGGTCATATGTTTTAATTATATTCAACAACAAAGTGTTAAAAGCATATAGAAACCTGTTTCTATCTTGCATGAGAGTGGTGCAGTGAAAATTACACTACAGAAATATTATTCCTTAAGTTGATAATTTTTAGTCTAATGAATGACTAATAAAAATTATAAATATACTTTTGTTAAGTTGTTTGTGTCAAAGTTGTTAGGGCAGCAAGTTTGACACTTATCATTTAAATTGTAGTAATTGGCTATCTATTTATACTGAAGAATGATAAAAATATGTGTAAGAGATTATGATCGAAGCCAACTGATGAGTGCTGTTTTAAAATGAAATGTGTATCTTGGGGATCATACATCTCTTTCACATCTTTAGTCATATGTTTATGATTACATCCTCTACAAGATAAGAGTGATATAATGAAAATTACTCTTCAGAAACATTATTCAACAAAAAACTGTTTTGAACGATGTTTGCAGTTTAATATTTCTTACCCAGAATATAGGCTGGGAATTTGGTCAGTAGTGTGATCTGGTGTTCATATATATGTAAATAACTATAGAATAAGATACTGTTATCGATTTTAAATATAAGATAAATGAATCATGTTGCCAAGTTTTAAAGAATATGTCAGTGGAATAAATTTTTATTAAAGTAATTATTACTATTTATTTGTAAACAAATGTTTTATTTTAATATGTTTTAATATTTACTAAGGCTGTAACCTCAAGAATGTGTGCATAAAAATGCGATAATAGAGACCTCTACAGGTCTTAACCACAAGCTTACATTTTGGAAGAAAAGAGGGGAACTCTTTCTTTACTTCAACCTACTTTCTATTTAAATAGGTGAAGCTGAAGCAGTTAGATCTGAGAGTGTGAAGCTATTCAATACTTCACTGATTAAGTCCACATTTCTTATTGCAAATTAATACTCATGAAATCTTTCGATTTATGAGTCAAAGGAAATATCTTATAGTTAGAAATATATTACAATAATTTAAAATTGTAATTATAAATTTATTTACTGTCATTTAATACACTTATTTCAGATCATTTTGAATTTATAATCATCTCTCTAAGTGTAATAAGGATTTTCTGGTCTATAGTCTTCAGTCTCCACATCACACCAAGAAACTTATTTATTACATCCATTTCTCTCACATACAGATTCCTTCCAGAATTTTTGCAATATCTTAGAATACAATTTGAGATTTCAGCTGCTCCATTTTATTTAGTGGCATGTCCAGCCCAATTCCATTTTAGAATTTTAATTCCTTCAATATTTGTTTTATCATCACAATATTTCATTTTTTTATTTTTTATTCTTTTTTGAATAGTCTGAATTCTTTGTATTATTCTTCTGTTAAATATTCAAGTTTCAGAAGTAAATCTGGTAAAACCCTTATATTAAAAATTTTATTTTTCAAATATATAAAAAAAAATTTTTTTTTAATATTACAATATTTCTACTAAAAATACTCAATCCAAATTTACATCTACATTCAATTTCACCCTTTTTATTTCCATATGCATTACTAATTAGACCAGTAAATGTGAAGTTGTTGATTTTTATTTTATTGCTAAGCATCTGTCTTTATTTTCTTTTTTTGTGAAATCCATAACATATTGCCTTAAGTTTTTTTAGCAACTATTATGAAATTATATACCATTATTTGCAAAAATTAGTACTTTGTTTTCAAAATAATGATGACTTAAATGAGGTCCTTGCATTTTTATTTTTTGAGCGAAGTGTTTGCTATTAACTAAAAGATGTTTTAAATCCTATTTGATATCTTAAAAGAAATGAGCATAGCTAAATTTTTAATTCCATTTCACATGTGTTTTGTCATTACAGTTTTTATTATTATATGATTGCTCATGTGGATGGACTCCTCATTGATTCTCTTTAATCAATGGAATGAACGGAATTTTTACTTTTGAGTTTAAAACCATGATCACATTTTTTAAAGGTCTCAGTTGAATTTATATATGGATTCTGCTATTTCTCTATTTAATAAAGCTCATTAGGTTTTATATTATATCATAAAATGTGTTCATTATCATAAAATATTATTGAAAATATATATATATATATTGGCTATTAGAAAGAAAAAAAACGTTTCTGCTTCAAAACTAAACCTTATTTTATTATTGGTTACAATTGCATTTTTGAGCATGCGTTGGTGGCCTAATAGTTAGCATAGCTGCCTTCCAAGCAGCTGGCCCGATATATGAAAAAAAAATATGACTATTTAAAATTAAATATTCTTAAATATTTTTTGTGTGTTTATATTCTTCTATGCTGAAGAAATGTTATTACATTTTATTTGTTAATTTAACATATTGAAAATAGATCACGTCTTTAATTTCTGTTCATGATAATTTAAGTAATAAAACATATTTACATACTGAAATGTTTATATTTTTATGTGTGTATGTTTAGTTCTAATCTTGAAAGCATTTTAGAGTAAATGGGTAATTGAATATACTGATCAACTTATTAAATTTGATACTTATCACTGGTGGGTTGCTATTGATTTCCACCACCCCTTAATTTACTTTAGCTTCTAATGTGTGTAAAATATTATATAACTGTCGTTAGGTTTCGTATTAAATGTATAAATACATATTTGAATGTATAAGTTTATTCTCAAACATTTATTTTTTTACTATATGGTGTTATTAAAATAACTAATTAAAATAAGTTAATTGAATATGATTGCAATTAAATTTTAATTAAGACAAGCATGTTTATGGTAATAAAGTCTTAGTTTTGATGTTATATTAATATAACTAATGTTTATGCCTACAAAGAAAAGACGACTAAGATAATTTTAATTTAAAATTGCAAGAACATTAAAACGTATCATTTTAACATCTTAAATTCATTAATATTTCCTGTTGCAACACCCTCACACTTTAATTTGATAACCATGTGTTAATTTTTTAAATCTATTATTTACTTTTTATATTAATGTTTTACTGAATATTAGAATTACTTCAACTTTAAAATATGTGTACTGAAATTTTTTTGTTACAAATTTTAAATATATATATTAATTAATCTGTCAAAAATAAATTCAGGTTTTTCGGTATAAGGTTATTACAAGCAAATATTTGCCATAAACAATGAGCATTGCTAATTCCTCAACAAGCTTTGTGATAAATGCTTAGCCAGAGAAAGCATTTAAAATATCTGAAACTATCATAGCACCTCTCTGAGGAGTGCCAAAGCATGAAACCATTGGTCAGAAGTTGGGGGAGGGGTTCCTGACAGAGCTATTTTAAATGCTTTCTCTGGCTAAGCATTTATAACAAAGCTTGTTGAGCAATTAGCAATGCTCATTGTTTATATCTTACAAGATTAAAAGAAATGGGGTCATGTGATCTATGACTATTTTTTGTCTAAATGTTTGCCATTATTTGTCATTTTAACAACTTTTATCATTTTATATTTTAGAGCTATATTATAAACTGCAATAAGCTATTTTCCTAGAGATTTTTATATTATTAATATGCAAACTGTTTTATGATATTAATTATATTCTTCACATTACTGTATTTGATATCCATATGAGAAAGCACAACTAATCACTGAATAGCAAATAATAAATCCCCATATTAATATTTGTTATTGGTTATCCTCAGTAGGAAACAGTTTGCATTACATCTATCTGATAGCCACTTATTTCTATTATGCCTTTTAGGAAATGACCTGAAATTTCAAACATGTCAAAGGTTTGAACATAAATGTACTTTCCTCTTTTTCTATTTAAATTTGGCATAAGGCTAGTAATTTTATATATTTCAGTGACTCAATTTAGGAACTAACAATTGTGTGAAAAATTATTGAAAATATAAGTATTCTTTTGCAAAGTTAAATATATTTTCAGGTAGCTTGTAAATAAATGTTTATAATATATAGTTATTAACCCATGATATAGATAAAGAGGCATGTGCTTAGGTCTAAAATCTTGATGTGATCAAAATTGCAGATTATTATATTGATCAAGATGATAGAAATAAAAATATGGCTTTCTGATAGTTATAATATATACCGTGATTCTTTTTTAAAATCATTTAATGGCCAGAAACTTTAGCTGATATCTATTGATAAGTAGGGCTTATGGTTCACAATCAGAATATGGAACAGATTAATTACTCCCATCAAAGGTATAATAATTTAAGTTAAAGGAATCTATATATATTTTTTAAATCTTATTTGAAATGTATTTTATATTATTAAGTCCAAATACCATAATTGGGAATTTGTTTAACAAAACTATTATAAAATGAGTTTAATTAGTAAATAATATTCTGTATCAAAATAAGTTTATACATATATTCATATATACTCAATACTAAGAGCATAGCAATTTTCTCATTATTTATGCTTTCATTTTGGGAAATAATCATCTAGAAATAAATTTCATGTGCAAAAAAAAATACCAGTAGTTTTAATTTTACTTTAGTAGTGAATTCTAAGTTCTTCATTCTATAATCAATTTTGTATAAACATTAATTATTTCATTAAGCATCACATGATCACATTTCCTATACTAGCACATTAATTGTTGATAAACAGAGCAAAACTCTCCATACAGTATTGCCACCTGTGCTAAACAGAGTAATCAATGGATGCCAGAAGGCTTGTGCATAAAATCCCTATCTAATGCCTACTCATCCAATATCCCCAGACTAGTTTCTGGCTTGTGGCCTTCGTCAGTGAGGAGCTTTGGATCTGAGAGCACTGCATCTAGATCTTAGGATCTAATGCAACCCTCTAGCAACCACCTTTTATCTCTACTTAACTACAAAACTATGAGAATGAAATTGAAAACACAAAAAATATTTTCAATCTAAGCTCAATAGCTTATATAGTCATAAGGGTCTGAACTCAGTTCAGCACCCATACATTTTGGTGTCTTTGGCTCTTTTACAACCATAGCCACCACTATCCTATTAGGCAGGATTGGTGTTAAACCATTAAGCATCACATGATCACATTTCCTATACTAGCACATTAATTGTTGATAAACAGAGCAAAACTCTCCATACAGTATTGCCACCTGTGCTAAACAGAGTAATCAATGGATGCCAGAAGGCTTGTGCATAAAATCCCTATCTAATGCCTACTCATCCAATATCCCCAGACTAGTTTCTGGCTTGTGGCCTTCGTCAGTGAGGAGCTTTGGATCTGAGAGCACTGCATCTAGATCTTAGGATCTAATGCAACCCTCTAGCAACCACCTTTTATCTCTACTTAACTACAAAACTATGAGAATGAAATTGAAAACACAAAAAATATTTTCAATCTAAGCTCAATAGCTTATATAGTCATATGGGTCTGAACTCAGTTCAGCACCCATACATTTTGGTGTCTTTGGCTCTTTTACAACCATAGCCACCACTATCCTATTAGGCAGGATTGGTGTTAAACCATTAAGCATCACATGATCACATTTCCTATACTAGCACATTAATTGTTGATAAACAGAGCAAAACTCTCCATACAGTATTGCCACCTGTGCTAAACAGAGTAATCAATGGATGCCAGAAGGCTTGTGCATAAAATCCCTATCTAATGCCTACTCATCCAATATCCCCAGACTAGTTTCTGGCTTGTGGCCTTTGTCAGTGAGGAGCTTTGGATCTGAGAGCACTGCATCTAGATCTTAGGATCTAATGCAACCCTCTAGCAACCACCTTTTATCTCTACTTAACTACAAAACTATGAGAATGAAATTGAAAACACAAAAAATATTTTCAATCTAAGCTCAATAGCTTATATAGTCATATGGGTCTGAACTCAGTTCAGCACCCATACATTTTGGTGTCTTTGGCTCTTTTACAACCATAGCCACCACTATCCTATTAGGCAGGATTGGTGTTAAACCATTAAGCATCACATGATCACATTTCCTATACTAGCACATTAATTGTTGATAAACAGAGCAAAACTCTCCATACAGTATTGCCACCTGTGCTAAACAGAGTAATCAATGGATGCCAGAAGGCTTGTGCATAAAATCCCTATCTAATGCCTACTCATCCAATATCCCCAGACTTGTTTCTGGCTTGTGGCCTTCGTCAGTGAGGAGCTTTGGATCTGAGAGCACTGCATCTAGATCTTAGGATCTAATGCAACCCTCTAGCAACCACCTTTTATCTCTACTTAACTACAAAACTATGAGAATGAAATTGAAAACACAAAAAATATTTTCAATCTAAGCTCAATAGCTTATATAGTCATATGGGTCTGAACTCAGTTCAGCACCCATACATTTTGGTGTCTTTGGCTCTTTTACAACCATAGCCACCACTATCCTATTAGGCAGGATTGGTGTTAAACCATTAAGCATCACATGATCACATTTCCTATACTAGCACATTAATTGTTGATAAACAGAGCAAAACTCTCCATACAGTATTGCCACCTGTGCAATACTATATAAGCTATTGAGCTTAGAATGAAAATATTTTTTGTGTTTTCAATTTCATTCTCATAGTTTTGTAGTTAAGTAGAGATAAAAGGTGGTTGCTAGAGGGTTGCATTAGATCCTAAGATCTAGATGCAGTGCTCTCAGATCCAAAGCTCCTCACTGACGAAGGCCACAAGCCAGAAACTAGTCTGGGGATATTGGATGAGTAGGCATTAGATAGGGATTTTATGCACAAGCCTTCTGGCATCCATTGATTACTCTGTTTAGCACAGGTGGCAATACTGTATGGAGAGTTTTGCTCTGTTTATTAATTATTTCAATGAACCTTTGATTGCGGTGCAGATTTCCACGATCATTTTCTGGATAATTAGTGCTCTTATTTATATAATAAGTGATGTATATTTTCCTATTTCTAACATTTAAATAATTCTGAAGATAATTTAATTAAAGATCTCATAGTAAATAGAAACATAAATCTACTTACTTTCATTAATAAAATTTTGAAATAGTGCAACTACAAATTTGAGGGCATTTTATTGTCTTTTTGTCTACCATCTATCTGTTTACCTATCTATTTATCTTCGTCTGGTTATCTCTGTCTATCTATCTATCTATCTATCTATCTATCTATCTATCTATCTATCTATCTATCTATCTATCTATCTATCTATCTATCTATCTACCTATCTATCTATCTATCTATCTATCTATCTATCTATCTATCTATCTATCTATCTATCTGTCTGTCTGTCTGTCTGTCTGTCTGCCTGCCTGCCTGCCTGCCCTCCCGTCCGTCCGTCTATCCATCCATCCATCCATCCATCCATCTATCTATCTATCTATCTATCTATCTATCTATCTATCTATCTATCTATCTATCTATCTATCTATCTATCTATCTATCTATCTATCTATCTATCTATCTATCTATCTATTTATCAGTCTGTCTGTATATTTACCTATCTATCTACCTATATATCATATATCTATCTGTCTCTATATATTTATCTATCTATCCATCCATCTATCATCTATTTATTTATCTATCTATTCTATCTATTCGACTATCCATCTATCTACCTACCTATCTATTCATCCATTCATTCATCTATTTATGTCTTTCTATTTGTCTAACCATATACTGATCTATCTATCTATCTATCCATCTATCTACCTACCTACCTACCTACCTACTCATCTACCTACTAACTTATTGCCATCCATCTACCTATCATTCTATTTATCTATTTGTCTATTTTTTATAACTATCCCTTTAGTCTTTTTTAAAGAGTCTTCTTATCTCCCTATCTATAGTACTGTCTAATTATCTATCTATCCATTATTTACCCAACAGTTTACTTACTTATCTAACAACTTACCTCTATCTATCTGTCTGCTTATTCTTTTATCTAACCTATCATTTTGTTTTTTAATCTATCTGTGTGTTTATATGTATACCTATCTATCTGTCAATTTACTTATCAATTCATTTATTCATCTAGCTACTTATCTTCCTTTTATTTATCAGTATACCCATCCATTTATCACTAAACATATGTGTAACTGAAGTCTAATGTATAAATTTTCAGATGATTATGCGTAAATTCAAATAAATTTTAATAACTGACCAGATTCGAATCCAGGTCCTGAAGTGATAAGCAGTTGTTATCTAATTACACCACAAGACTTGTAATTTATATGTATATACACACATGTAAAAAGGAGAAAGAAGAAAAGTGATATAAATTTTAAAAAAATTAGTAAGGAATGAAAAAATTCAGGATAGAAAAAAAAAATTGAGATGGTTTTTTTTTTAAAAAAAAAAAAGTAAATAATTTTAGAAGAATTAAATTTGCAAAAATAAAGCATATATTTTAATTACATCTCTTATATTTAATAAAGAATTGCATTTCATGTTTATAGATATATAGAATATTTATATCATCATTTACTAGGTTAGCGTGACTCTCATTTTCGATAATTTTGAATTCTGGCAGAATGATCAATAAATAGTTAACACTAAAGCAAATTCTAAAGCATGCCTAAGATGGCTTTTGTTTCAAATACAACAATATCTCTTCTTCCTTTGGTTGGCAATTATTTCCTAAGGGTCACAATACAATTATTGAACCTTGGATTGCAGTGCAATTGTTGGTGAAGACTTGAAAGTGAAAACGACCAGCTGCTACTCCCAATTTCTCAATTAGAGCATGGACTTTAATGATGGCTCTAGTAAATATTGTGTCAATGCTAACATCATTCTTCAAGTCACATGATTTAAAGCAAAAATCTATTATTTTAAAGGATGTGTCATGGTTTCTTAAGCATATTAGTAGTTGATTTAGAAATGAAAATACATTTAATTATTCATTTTCTTTCAATCATTAATATTTTTTATATATACAATTTGTAAAATTATCAGATAAATAAAAAGAGATAAAAAAGAAATACATCAGAGTAATTGGGCACATTAAATAAACAAATATGGCACAGTATATTTAATTTGCTAAATAAACAAATGAATTAAAGCAAGGTAAATTTTTATGATTCAAAAAAGTAATTTGGCAAAGGAATCCAAAATTCCATTTAATGTATTATCTATGACAGCTTGTTATTATTTGTTATCTCTATTAGATATCTAAAATCTGACACTAATAACTTAAATATTCATTCTCACATATAATAGAAAAATTAATATTAAGTGTTTCACTGCATAAGATACTCATTCAAATTATTTTGAGGTTTGCATTTTTGTTTAACTCTTTATAATTATGTAAATACCCATTTATTGAAATATACTTGCTATGGTAGCTGGGATGACCATGAAATAGATGCCTCAAACTTTTTTTAGCTTCAGGAAGAATTTTCAAAGCATGCTTAAGATTGCTATGAAATGCTTACCTTCCTGAAAAATGAAGTTCCACTCAAATATGAATCCCCAAGTGAATGATATGATAGATTGGTATATATATTATAAGACTTTCAAACTCCTTACAGTTATCCTATCCATCTTATACAACCAATACACATGACCACATAGATGTAGGGAGTTTGAAAATCTGAGTTCAAGTCTCTTATAATTACATTGTTTAATAATATAGGGTATATGAGCACAGACTTTCACATGACCCACCACTCTCCACTCTATCTAATAACACTGATACACTCAAGCACATATATGCTGAAAAGGTAAATAATCACCAATATACGTATTTCATGCTAAACCAGCAATCATCAGTTGGTCCAGATTATCATCTCCCACACATATATATTATAAGTGCTCAGATATATATTAAGATAGACAATCTTCATACTTTAATGGACTGGCTCCAATCTACTACACACTCCAACTCTTCAACCGTCCATCCAATTGAAAATCTGATGATGGAATGCTCGAAGGCCACCCTAAGGCCAAGATTCTTGTCACACCCATGTTGACCCAAGGTCAATCTGAACCCCACATGTACAAAACATAATCCATTAAATACATATGCAAGGATGGGTATTCCATCATCAGATTTTCAATTGGATGGACGGTTGAAGAGTTGGAGTGTGTAGTAGATTGGAGCCAGTCCAATAAAGTATGAAGATCATCTATCTTAATATATATCTTAGCACTTATAGTTTATATGTGTGGGAGATGATAATCTGGACCAACTGATGATTGCTGGTTTAGCATGAAATACGTATATTGGTGATTATTTATCTTTTCAGCATATATGTCCTTGAGTGTATCAGTGTTATTAGATAGAGTGGAGAGTGGTGGTCATGTGAAAGTATGTGTTCGTATACGATATATTACATATATAGACACATGGTATATATTAAGCCTGTGTTTCACTTGTTACATTGTTTAATATTAAAAGTTTACATTTATTTAAATAATAAGGCTGTAACCTTAAGACTATGCACATAGATACCACAGTTAGAGAACTCTACCAATCTTAACACAGGATTTGTAGAGGTCCCTACTGTTGCATCTAGGCATCTTGTCTTATTATAGCCTTAATATAATGTGCTTAACAAATTATTAATTACAAATTTATTTAAATTATATATATATATCAAAATATTAATATATAACAAACTAATTGGATTTATAAGTCTTTATTTTTTTGTTTATATATATATTATGCATCTTATATAACCATAAGTTCTTCACATACTTTTTTTTAAAAAGTAAGCAATAGGAAACATTAATTTGTTAATGCTAATTACGTTTTTGTTTTGTCATTGTTATTCAAAGTCCTATCTACTATTAGATGATTCTTTGAAGCCAACACTCACACACAATCATTGCAGATATATGTTTAAATAGGTAAAACACATTTTTGTAACTCCAGAAAGTCTTTTATTATTTACTATTATATAAAGTTGCAACAATCTTTGATCACCATTTGTCATAGATTACCATTTACTCCTTTTACTTTTATCATGAAATACAGTAAATTTAAATCAAGTCCTGTTTTAACCGATTATATTCCATTTATGCTCTATAATAGACATATAGTCACATTCTAATGTTGTTATATGTATGTTTTGATATGAAGCCTGGGCAGTGAATAAATTTATAAATTGGTAGCAGATTGTTTGTATTTAGTAGCAAGAAAGTTTCATTGTTCTTATGTCATATGTGATTAATTGGGTTTTCACATTATGGAAATGTAATGAAAATCAGAAATTATCAAGCTCTAGATATGGATGTTAGTTCCTAAAGAAGACAAGAGGTGAAATGCATTTCAAATGAAATTAGATTGAAATTTATCGTGACAATCATATTAAAAACTGTCACAATTTGTAATATTGAAAAAAGAGATATGCTTAGTGATGCTATATATGAAAGCTATAAACCTAATAATGAATTTGGCATTGATAAGTCTAAAAACTTAACTTATGATTTTAGTCATAATTGAAGGAAGGTCTTCTGTATGGTTATTGTGAATTTATGTTATGTTATTAGCACTTTAATAATAATACTGAAATATAATTAAATAATTACTAATGCTGATTAAAGTTTTAGGTATGTCATTTTACAATATGTAAATGACATTTACATAGGCTTTAAATTGAAGGAGTTAATACATTATATAATTTAGAATATGATGGAATAGTGTTCTCAAAAGCTAAAGGTCATACATAAATTTTCAATTTGAGAAAAGTAAAAAAAAAATCTTAGTTTGATTGAATCAAAGTGTTGTGTTTGACATCATTTAGAATAAACTGTAATTATTATTATTAATAAATGAAAGACGACAGCATTTTTTCCTTTGATATTGTTCTTTATTCTTCTAAACATTTCTTGTATCTAGTTTATAATCTCTGTCTTTATCTGCTTGAATACAACTTGCATATTTTTCATTATCTCTTAATCCTATTAGAGTTCCATTTGCCTATGTTTTATTATTTCTTGACTTTAAAATATACATTGAGCATTATAATTGTTTTTTTTTGTATGTGATATTTCAAAACAGAAAAAAATATATTATGTAATATCATGTATACAATGTTAACTATTTTTTCATGTGTCAATCAACATAATTTTTTTAATTACCTGACTAAAACTGAAATCAATATTTTTTCTATATATACACATCTATAAGGAATTGATGAAAAGATCTTATGATCAGCATTAGGCTTTTAGAGACTATTTTACTTTCAAATTCTCTGCTTAATAACACATATAAATCATTTTTCAATTCAAAAATTACATAATTTTTATTGAAGACAAGGGGTTATTGTTCACCACTCATTTTTTATACAATTTCAATATTTTAATATTTACAACCCACTTTATAAACTTTAATGTTAGTTAAATTAATACAAAGAATATCTGTTATTATATAACACATTACAACAATATATATTTTTTGCGCTAGATTAATTATTTAAAATTATTTGTAATTTATATTCTTTTTTAAAAAAAGTCGATATTTTATCTTTTATGAATATGTTATTTTATAACTATGACATATAAAAAAATAATAACTCACAAAAATTATTTCCAAAAAAACGTAATTTAGAAGAGAATTTATACACAAACAAAATATAACTTATTAATAATAAATTGAAAGGTTGCTAGTCTTTCACATGTGACTACTGTTGTTTCTCATACAGCCAATCAGATGTTAAACAGCGGTCTGAAGAGCGATCAGGCCTTGACACATGACAGAGATTTTGATAAGAAAAGGATGATACCACCCTTCTCTGCCAATATGCTTAAGACTGGCTTATATATATAAAAAGTTAAGTAAAGAGAAGGGTGGTATCAGCCTTTTCTTATCAAAATCTCTGTCATGTGTCAAGGCCTGATCGCTCTTCAGACCGCTGTTTAACGTCTGATTGGCTGTCTGAGAAACAACAGTAAGCACATGTGAAAGACTAGCAACCTTTCAATTTATTACTAATTTAATAACAACATGCGATTTAGACAAATATAACTTATTAATGTAATGGTATGCAATATATTAGCAGGCTATAATTTAGTTTATATCTCTGATCAGTATTTTACTTGAACTTAATATTATACAATATATTCTTTCAATATCATCTAGCAATAATAAAATTAAGTATCATGTCAACCTTTAATGTTCTTAATCTTTTTCTTTTTTTTTTAATTGGGAAAATTGACAAAATTATTGATTACATTGAAAACTCTAAAGAAATCATCTTTGAATTACAGTCATATATTAAATAAATATAATATATTGATTAAAAGTTGTTTTAAATACCAAGGCTATAATCTATGCATGTGAAAATAAATTCTGATAATTTTTATACATCATTTGTTTTATATTATGCTAATTTAACTAAAAGAATATTTGGTACTGCTGAACACATAAATATGCCATTTATGCAGCTGCCACCAGCCTTATTTCTATGCAAAAGTGCAGAAAGAGGCCATTTTGCATGCCATTGTGGTGGCTGGCCTGCTCTTGCTGCATTGTGTTATGCCCCATGCTGACAGTTCAAAGTTCACTACATTATCTGAGGGTGTCTGGACTTCAGCCTGATACAATTCTTCAAATATGCATGTCAAAGTAATTAGCTTACAAGTCATCTGAGCTACTATTATCTCCTAACAATTTTAAACCCATTGCCATGTTTCCCTACTCAATGTGGAATATTCAAAAAAATTTGGAAAAGGTACATCCAAGCAAGATTTTGACTAGCTCATATTTTCATGAGAACATGTCCATGACAAATAAAATGGCTGACTGCAAAACAGCCATTTAGATTGCGCCAACTGCCATTTGTAGAAGCTGGCACAGTGTCATTTTTACAGGACCACAACATACTCTTATATGACAAGAGATGTGCATGTGGCAAAACAATGAGACTGGAGATGTCCCAGATGCAAGTCCCTTCCAGTTGGTGAAAGTGTTCTCTTCGAAAGGAGATCTGCTTTGATGGCTCCAGAATTCCATTCATTTTGAAGCCTTAGTGATGAGCCAGGTTCAGGAATGAAGCATGATTGGTAGCTTATGTCCATTTTTTGTTGTGCCCATGTAGGAGAAGTTCACTCTGGGGATCTCCAGTATTTAAGAATTGGCTGATGAAGTATTTCAGAAAGCAACAAAAGAATGTAGACACACAATACCAAGTACTACACAGTACTGTAGATACAGTCAAACAACCTTATTAACATTAATATATAGGTAAACCATCCCATACATTACTATGCTACAAAAATAAAAAAAAACAATCCATTATGAAATGAATAAAAATTATTTTTCCTTAAAGACATTTAATTAATTTAAATGTGAGTATTATACCAGCATTTTATTCTTAGCATGAGTAATTATTAATAACTATCATCATTGAACTATTTATGCACATAGATCTGATTCTTATTGAATCTATAAATATATGAAAAAGATCGCATGGTACCTCTATTCCAAAGATTAAATTAGCAGACGTGAACATAACTAATGGCCTTCTAATGCATAATTAATTAATACATATCTGGTTTGATTAAGTATACATATATAACTTGTTTAATTTATTTACAAATGAGTTCTGCCTTACATAGCAGGGTGAGAGTAAAATTTGAAGAAAAAATTGTTTTGAACTTATTTTAATTTTTATCATCCAAGTTCTTCTCATTTATATACATATATTCCATATTATCAACTAAATAACAAATAAACAAACTTGTTGATTTTGTAGATATGCTAACATAACATTAATATATAAAGATATTAAAAAATAATTTGTATGCTGGCAGCCCGGTAACATTATATTTCTGTGTTTTTGCATAGCATCAGTGCCATCAAGTGACTGACACAAGCTGAATATTTTTATTGTTGGCATTCTCTTTCATTATTTTCTATATTTCCATTAAAAAGATCTTAATTTTAACTCACTGTAAATTGCAAGATTTCACATGTTAATTTCTGTAAAGGAAATACTGGTTTTAAATGTGAAGAGAGTAATATCTTCATGCTCTCCAATCAAGATCCTTCAGATTGGCCTTTATAAATAAGAATTTAGGTTAAAGATAAGACAATCATTCTTATCTTTATAAAGTCCCTATTGTGTTGAGGTTTGATAAGTCTCTCTATAGTCAAAAACTACATTGTTTGGCTATTATAAAAACATTTAAGACATATGTGAAAAATGTCAAAGCCTTTCTCTTGCTAATGACAGACTTTTGGGGCACTTGATAAATAATCAGAATGTTACATTAGTTTCTATATTTCCATTAAAAAGATCTTAATATTAACTCATTGTAAATTGCAAGATTTCACATAGATTAATTTGTGAATGGAACTAGTGGATTTAAATGTGAAGAGAGTAATATCTTCACATTTTCAAATCAATATGCTTCAGATTAACTTATATAAATAAGAATTTAGGTTAAAGATAAAATGATCACTCTTATCTTTATAAAGTTCCTATCTTGTTTTGAGGTTTGATAGATCCCTCTATAGTCAAAAACTAAATTGTTTGACTACTATAAAAATGATTAAGACACATGTGAAAAAGGTTTCTTTTTCTGATTATAGACTTTCTGCCTGCTTGATAAATAATCAGAATGTTACATTTCTTGACTAATATATATTATTCTTTATTTTTGTATATAGTTCTAAATTAATGTTTTCAGCAGTCTGACCATGAATATAATGTGAAATTGTTGAAACTATAATTGGTACAATAAATATTATTAAATTTTATATTTAAACTCTGAATGGGTATTTTTTTCACACAATAATTAGAATGGCAGAGTAAGGAAATGTAATTATATATATATATATATATATATATATATATATATATATATATATATATATATATATATATATATATATATATATATATAAGTCAAAGTAGTTTAAACTTAAAGAAAAATCTGAAAGTTTTTAAAAGTAAAGTAAACATTAAGCTTCTGAATTATACATTAATGAAATAAATACGCACTCTAAGATTATATTTGAGCAGGCCAAGATTTTCTTCTTTGAAAAAAATAAAAAGAAAAAAATGAATTTCTTTTAATAAAGATGTATGATTCTGAAGCTATTAACTTATTTAAAAGTTTTTTTTGATGTTATAACAAATTGGGATGTGCATTAGAATCATGGAAAGATGGGTCATTAGATATTTATTTTGTATTGTGGTACTTTGCTCAGGAGAAGTTAGCATTGTCAGGGAAACCATTGTTGGTTGATTTATATTTACTTGAATTGGTATATGTAGTTTATTATATAGATTAGTTTAGCATAGGGCATACATTGTATTATTTGAATCATCTAATATTATTAAATGTTTTTTTAGAAAAATCCAAACTTCATTTAAATTTTTTAAATACATTCAATGGTAAGTAATGGGATATACATTAGTATATAACACATCATTTTAAGTGTTATTATTTTCCTCACTATTTCAAATGTTTCTGACTTGACTTTTGACAGTAATAGCAGTGGTAGTATTGTCATGGGATTTAAACCTGGGACTCTTAGATTCATGATTATTGAATTTAAGGTCATGCTTTAGCTAACTAGACTTTTCTGTTATTTATTTATAGTGAATGATTATTTTAGGAGCAAGGTTAATGAGTGGTTTCTAAACATTGAGTTATCACACTAAGTTGACTTATAGAGCTTGCCATTGTCATGTAAGCAACTTCTTTAAATTATCTTATTTGAACTTTTTCCTCTTTGTCCAATATTTTTGTCTTTTTCTGAACTGAACATATGTTTATTGATATCTATATGGACTGTTACATTAGATACAAATATTTTATAATCATCAGTTTGTGCTCTTTTAATTATTTTTCAATGAAGAGACTGGTTTCACCAATATACATCCTTCCACATTTACAAGATATGTAGGTGTGATTTTTGTTTTTGAGTATTTCAAATTTAGGTTTTGCAGGGAGACAGATTTCTTGTAGTGTGTTATGGCTTGGAAAAGCTGTTCTGATATTATATTGATTGCAGATATATAAAACAATAAGTATAATTGGTTTCATTTATGATGTTTCTTTTTGTTGTCCATTTAATGTTTTCTTAATGTCTACTGATGGATAATCATTCTTCATGAAATTTATTCTATATAGATCTTACCTATTTCCAAATTATTGGTTTTTGAACAAATTTATTTTGCTCTGTTTCATAGTGGTAGTATAATTCTGTTTTGCCTTTCTGTCATGATTGTATGTATATGCTAAATATTTTCTTTTATGTGTGTATATTTTATTGTACATTGTAGTTTTGATTTTTACACTTGGGAGTATTGTCACAATAATATCTAAGAGTGCCTGTTTTGTTCCTGTTGTGATTGGTATTTTTTAAAAATGCTTATTTAATGATTCACCATGATACCATACAATGAATGTGCCATCAACATAGTACAGTCAGATTTTACATAAACAAGGAGTGATATTTATGATTGTGGTTTGCTAATCAGACATATTTGGGACAAATCTATAGCCATGCCTTGAATTTGCTGAAATATTTTTGTGATGATTCAAATTTTATATTTATTTTGCAGAAAGTTAAACGTTTTCTTATATCATTAATAGGAAAAGTTATTCTGACCTGTAAACTATTGTCATCATTTAATCTTTTCTTTACAATTGACTAAGTTTTATAACAAGAGCCTTTGTAAATAAGCTTTTCATATTAAAGCATAACAATATATTAATTCTTTTCATTTTTCAAGATTTTGATTAATTCACAGTTCTTAGAATGTCTGACAAGGGAGTATGTTTTGTAGGTCAAAGAACTAAGAATCTTGAAAATAAATCTTGATAAATTCTGACAAAATTAATTTCTATAGCTAACAAAAGATCTTAATGGAACATATTCTTTATGGATCTCTAGTCAGAGCATACAAATGGGTAATATTGCTAAAATATTATGATAATTTATTTTTTTGGAATCAATAAAATACCAGTGATGCTGTAAAAGTAACAATTGTAATTTTGTTTCTATAGGTGATATATGATTTTTTGCCTCTTTTTTGTATTAGTTTTCTTGTTTTTTTATTGTAATCAGTAGTATCCATTATAACAGTAGCATCACTTTTATCAACAATAAATTGAATTTGTCTAGTTTGAAAGATTTAATATATTTTCTCTCATCTAATGTAATTCTGGTGTTTTTTCAAAAAGAGATTTTTGAGTGACTTTCTCAGTTGCTGCTATTATAACTAATAAAAGAACATTAGACTGTGTGGTGGCAAAGTTTAGTCCTATTTTCAGCATAGAAACTTCTGTATCTGTCAGATGTTTAAGACTAAGATTATTATCTGATTTAGCTGGTAGGTTGTTTGGCACAGTATGCCATTTGATATTTCCATGTAGATTCACTTGTTTTTTTGTTCTTTTATTTTTAATGCAATTTAGAATATAAATTATTTATTGCTAGAAAACCTTTTATGAAGTCATCATCAGTCAAATTTATTTAAGAAATATTTTATATTGCCAATGAATTGCAAAGTTTGATGCTTGAAAAAACTTTGTGCCTTTATTCTTTATCTTACCAGAGCCTCATTCTCACTGTGAATAATTATCTCGTTTTTTTTGGGAATGAATTGGAGATTTTAGTTGCAAATTTTTAGACACCATTCATTCAGATGTTTATTATATAGGATAGTTAATTTGTTCACTTTTACATAGGAAGCACTAATGATTTTCCTCTTCTTTTTTCATGTGTCATAGCATCAGCCAGGAAGTGAACCTGCTAACCCAGGACAACTGCTTGTAAGGCACTGTACTGACCTCTTGACCACCAACACTTGACAAAGATGTATTTTTTCATAATACTTAATGTTTGATTTAAAATCAGCCACACTATATAATTAATATTTGTTTGAATATTTATAACATTATATTTAAATACAAGTATATTGTCTATACTGAAATTAATGTAATTAGAAGACATTTGAACTCAGAATTACTTCATCCCGTACAACTGATGCATGTGAGAACATATATTTATCTTTTTCACATTTACCTTTTTCACACAAATGTGGGCATGTGTATTGGTTGTTGGAATGGAATGAATGGCTGTAGGAGCTTGAAAGACTGAGTTCAAATCCCTTCTAATTTGTAATGTTAGTATTTCAATAGTAATCATATGGCAGATTACTTTTATTATCCAGTATTAATTGTTAAATGTTTTAGGAAATTTCAAACTTTCTTTAAACTTGCTTTGGGTAATATATAACTCATTATTTTGGGTATTTTACTCTCTTTTTTTTCATGTGTTGGTCTCTTCAGCAGCAACACAGTATTAGCATGGCAATTGAATCTGAGATCTTTAAACTCATCATGGGATTTGTGATGATGTTTTAACTTCTTAGGCTATTCCATTAAAGATATGATTCAGTAGGAAATTTAATTATCAAAGAAGATTAAGGGGGAGATTAACAAGTGGTTTGTTAACATGAATTATCACATTGTGTTAACTTATGGAGTTCTATGTCATTATCATATGAACAAATTTTTTAAATTTTCTTCTTCATACTTTTTTCTTCTGATATTATTTCACCCCTCCCCCCCCCCCATTTAACATATAATCTGCTTTTTATATATATTTGGTTTTCTTATAATCATAATACTATGAGTAATCCCAATCTCTAACAAAACCTAAACTTTAGATTCTGGCAAGCAAAAACTGCATTTATAAAACACCAATGGGATATGGAATATACATCGGTGGAACTAGATATTTCATTGAAAAGTGGACAAAAGAGCACAAAGTGATGATTAGAAACAAAAAAACCTGATGTATTCAAAGAAGCAGACCATGTATGTACCAATGAACCTATGTTAAATTGGAAAAGAGAAAAATATTGGGCAGAGAAGAAAAAATACAAAGAAGAAAATATGAAGAAGCTGTCTCATTGGACAATGGAAAATAACACCATTAATCAATTTTGTGTGGATAATTCATGACATTTGCATCTTATTCATTTACCTTGTCCTTAAGAAAATATAGACTCTCATAGATAGATATATAAAAATTTTAATAACTAATGAGTAGTTTAAACTTTTGTAGTACAGTATATATCTATTACATTTGAATCACAAAGGTTGATGATCTTCTGAGTTTCTTTTCTTATCACATTCAATTAAAAATGTGGTGCTGAGTACTATTAGCATTTTCATATCCCCTCATTTTCTCTTTTTTTCCATATCATTACAATATATATATTAACAATAAAAATAATAAATATAATGGGTAATTAACTATTTTATAAAGTCTTTCAATCTGCAGAAGTACTTTTGGTTAATTCCTAAACCTTCCTCAACTGCCATGAAATTTAAAAAACAAATTGGAAGCAAACATCATCAACTTAAATCACTTGAATGCCAAATTTTAATATTAGCTGCCCATTTGAGTTGATGATATTTGCTCATGTTTTGTTTTTTGAATTTAACAGCAATTGAGGAGGGTTAAGGAATTAACCAAAAGTACTTCTGCAGATTGAAAGACTGTATATAATAATTAATTACCATTATATTTATTATTTTCATTGATATTACAATAGTTTTCTAATTAATTGACATTTTATTTGTATGTTAGGTTAGTAAAGTACTGGCTGAAAAAATAAATTATAATATTTAATTCCTGTTTTACTTTTCATTTAGCAGTAGCTATATATATATATATATATATATATATATATATATATATATATATATATATATATATATATATATATATATATATATATATTACCAATTGTATAGCTAGCTAGTTTGGTCATAACCTATCTATTAAACAAAAAAAGGGCAATCTTCAAATGGTTGGAAAAATTCTCCAAGTTCAATTCAGATTTATTCCATATCTCGTGTTTTGGAGAATGAGATGCTATCACTATATTATGAATTTCATATAGCTTCTAGTAAAAATATGTTATTATTCTTTTATTTTACACTAGGAGATTATTGTTTTAGTGATGTATTCACCTGCATTACTAATATATATATATATAAACACAAATTTGTTGATTAAAGATGTCTTTCTGTTTATAAGATATATGAAATTTGTAAGCAGATGTACAATAAATCATATAATCAAAATTGTTGCAAATAATAGTTGATTGTGGCAATTTATTATGCTTAAATGATCTTTAGAATGCATGACCAAGAGTCTGAACATTCATTTTCCCATGATTTTTCTTACATCTGAATGGTTTACATTTATGCCTCAAGTTGTAAAGATAAAATCAGCAGGAAATAAAATTATCATTTAAGAAATCACATAATATAATAGTGATTTAACTTAATTTCATAAAAAAATTTCTACATAAGATATTTTTTTCTCTATTGTTTATATGAGTAAAACAGATATTTATATAGCTTGTATATTTTTATTTAATTATATATATATATTACACATTTTGAAATGCTTAATTATATTGCAATATTCTTATATAGTAAATATCGCAAAGCATATTGTACTATATTTATTTATTTCATGTATAATGGAAATTATAATTTTTTTTTGAAAAATAAGCAGCTTCAGTTATCAAACTAGGAAGCAATTGTTGGCCAAAGACAGAGAGTGTTAAGAATCTTCTGACTATAAAGCTAGGCTATCATAATTAACTTTTATTTAATGGTTTACATCTGTTGATCATTTTCAAGAAAACTAAAAAAAATGTAGTTCACTCTTAATAAAAACGAAATCTTTTGATTGATCATTGAAACATTAAATGAACAGAACAGAGCAATCATTAATATCCATATATTTTTGTCCATAACAATATGATTATTGATATGGTAATCAAACATAGTTGGATGGCTGATCAATATGTATCAGATAATGTACTGTTTCCAGTGGCTTTTATCTCTTGAGTTTTAGATCAAGAAACAACATGGTATTATGGTGTTTTTTTTAATTGCTCGATAGTTCTTGGTTGACGTATCAATTAATTTTGTTGAAGGCAGAATGAAAAAGTAAATATATATATATCAATGATAATTCTTTTTCCTATTTGTAATCATGATAGATAAAATTAAATTTTAGTTTTCATTTCTGTCAAGTTATTATCCAATGTGTAATTTTTACTCAAAGGCAGAGTGTGCTAAGAAGACCTTGAATGTGAAGCTAGGCTGATCATTCATTGATGATCTTTTATTTATTTCTTTATAGTTGTAGACTACTTTCATATAAAATAAAATTTCATGAATTGAAAGAGTGATAATTGTGATAATTTTTATATATTAAATGTTTTTATTGATTGTGCACTAAAAAGAAATAAAATAATTGTTTTTTCAATCACAATTAGAATTTTTAGATTTATTTGAAATAAAGCATGGAGGATCCAAAAATTAATTAAGCCAATCCCTTGTTATAAAAAATAAGGATTGACTTAATTAATTTCTGGCGCCCCCCCCCCCTCATGCTTTTATTTTAAGTTAAATATACAAACTTCAATTGTTGTTGAAGAAACAGTTATTTTTTTTTTTTAGTGCACAGTCAATAAAAGCCTTTAAATATAAACAATTTTTTATCTATTAATTTAAGTTTTTAGTATTGGCATAATAAATGAAAATGTAGAAGTATATTGTTCTTTAAATTGACTGGCTACAAGTTAAAATGTATACCCCTTATGCATGTATTATATTTAGGAAGTGTACATAATAATACCAGTGTATATATTGAATAAGAACTTTACTTAATCCATATAATTTTACATAAAATCATTATTACACATATAGTGTATATAAATCACTAAATATTTCTATAATAAGTTAATATGTGCTTTATAATTATATATGTATAATAAATCATTAACTAAGTTGTCTATTTAAAATTGTTTCATAGTTTTTTATTTATATTTTAAGTAATTGTTTTTAAAAAAATGCTAAAAAGAAAATTCACTGTCATTATTTTAAGAAAAATAACAAATTATTACAAGTTTCTTTTTTAACTTTTCAAGATTGTTTTAAATAATGAGAATTTTCTAAAAAAAAGTATTAAATTTAAAGAAAAAAAATACATCCCTCTTATGATTGTTATTTAAAACAAATGAAAATTCTAACAATAATTGTTAACTGCAATACATTAAGTAAATATTTTTCATATTTTTCTGACCTTTGCTCCATGTTTAACAAACTAATTGATATACTGAAAAGATGTGTTTCAAGTGGATTAGAGTGGTATAACTTACTTATATTTTAATTTTCAAGCAATTCAATTGAATTTGAATATATTAAACCTCAGATTTTAAAATTTCATTCTAACTTGAAAAGTACAAAACTTAACAAACAAACAAATCAATTTTCCAAAATCAATAAAAGCATTTAAAAACACCATTTGAAAACTAGATGTGTACTTTTTATATTAGTAGTAGTAAAAAAGTGGGATTATAATTTTAAAAAATGATAACAACAATAATATAAATATTATAGCATAGCATATAAAATGACAACATTGATTATTCATCTTAATGAAAGATACCAAATGCAGATAATTCAGATTTACTTATCAGAAAAGTTACCATTCTGATAAAGTAGTAGATGATTTTTATTTAATCTTCAATTGCTTATCTTCCTCCTTCATTCTTTATTTTTGCTTTTCTAATATATAACATATAATAACCACATTCCAGTCTTTTTACACTTTGAAGCAAAACATATTTATTAATATTACAGTTTTGACTGTAATAGATATATGTATGAAATATGGTTGTATTGATATAATGTTTAAATTTTTATAGATCTGATGAAGAATGCTGGGAACAGCCGAAACTGTAATATTAATAAATATATTTTGCTTCAAAGTGTAAAAAGAGTGGAATGTGGTTATTATATTATTTTTATTTACATATACAGAATGTTTAGAATCAGACCAAACAGATTTTAAAATTATCCTGAAATATACTAATTTTTGAATTGGAAAATGATTTGAAAGGCTATTGAAAAACAATGAAGATGGAAATGAGAGAGGACACAGTGTTTTTGAAATTGTAGAAAAGGAAAACAAGAAACAAATGGCTTTATTGTGCAGAAGTTTGCATTCAAATGCTGAAAGTGGTAGAACTGAATTTACTTCAAAGACCTTATGCTCCAATGTTCTTCTCCATATCACTGCACTAAACCATAGCTGGGGAAAAGGAAAAGTGTATTATGAATTCCATTTTGAAAAAAAAATGTTAGAGATGAACATGGAAACATTCAAATAAATGTATAGCTGTGATGGATTATGTTTTGACTAACACAATATATTCAATATAGGAAGCAAGATGCATATTATTGCAAGTCTAAAAAAACAAAACAAATAGTATGGATGTAAACCCCTTATTTTTTAAAAAGTATGGGTTATTATAGGCTATGATCTTCGGAAAAATAATAGTTGTATTGATTAATGTAGTTATTAATGACATTTATATAGAATTTTATTGAAAAGTTTTAATACAGGAAAGACACCAGTGTATTATGCATTTAAGTAAAAGAAAAAATACTTGATCAGCATAAGTGTTATCTAGCATTTGAGATTTATTATAAAACAAATCTGTGACTTAAGATATATTGAATCACTCAGCACAAATATACGTGTGTGAACACGCATGTACACTTTTTCATGCATATGCCAACTAATTAAATACTTTAAAATTAGCATTCTGTATAAGATATATTAATCAATTTGAAAGCTTTATTTCTAATAAAAAATTCACTCCGAATTCTTTTCATCATTAATTCTACAGCGTAAACTCCTAATATGCCTTTGTTAATTTCCTGAAAAATCTTTCAGCAAACCAAAGAGAACTTTTCTGATACACAACCATTTGAATCAACACCCGAATGACTTGCCTGCACTTAATCAAAGCGATGAAACTTATACTGAATGAAAAGTAGCCCTCCACAAGCAAATACGTTTTAGTGCAAAAAATCTCTTTTTAAAGTAATTATTAATCACATCAATTTTCTTGAAAAGATTAAAAAGATTTGACTGCCTTTTTATTTCTTCTTACCATCAGATTTTTGAAAGTTGTACTTATTTTTTCATGAGCTTAATATATAAATATGCATATTACTGGAATATAAGAAGTTTGATGGTGAAGTGAGAAAAATAAGATGTATATAAATCTGTTGAATTTAATTATAGTATATATATATTATAGCCAATTGTTTGGAAGATGACATAGTGATTCAATAAGAAAAATGATAGGCAGATTATGATGCTTTCTATCAATTGATGAGGCTAGAATTCTCTTTTTGTCAGTTTAAAAGAAAAATTAAAAATATTTGTTATTCAACCCTTGTTATCACAGCATCAATTATTCTGGTTATATGAAGATTATTTGGTGGAAGTTGGGATTGAACAACTTGAGAAATTAACCACGTAAACTACAAATATGTAAGTGAAACAGTGGAAGTGAAAGAACGTTCAATACCAATAAACATTAAAACAAAACTATTCTAATTTTTGACTGATAGGAATCTGATTTGCTTATGATGACAAGCTATGAGACTTAACCTATCCCATAGAAACAACCCCTTTACATTGCTTATGCAACGTCTGAATACACAAATGTATAACAAGATTGTCAATTAATTGTCATATTATGTTCAATAATGCACTGCACTTTTATTTATTGTGTAGTAATGATGCACAGTTATATATTAAAACATGACTCTGAAGTCTTATTGTGTCTAATAATATTTGCCACTCTTATGGAACCTGTAACTTCTTCAAATGTCTCAAATGTAAATTACTAGGGGATGCTAATGCTTATTCTGACAATCACTTATCTAGATAAATGCAACTTTAAAATTGTAAAAGATCTAGAAAGCGACCACATGTGGTAAGAATGGATGAAATAATGAAGAATGTTGGTGTGATGTGGAGAGGGTAAAAACCAGAGAAACTGGATTAAATTGGAGCGATCATCATCCAGTGATTAACGATGATTGAAAAGGATGATGATGAATCCAATAAACTGATTCATTTATTTATTTGTCACTTAATAAGTTGCATATTTCTAACCGATTAAATAATTTTAATAAATGATTTATTTATTTTATTACGAATAATTTTGTAATGTCCAGAATTATTAAATTACTGATTTATAAATAGATTAAAAATAAGAAACTTTCTCTCCCCTGTAATATATAAACTAAACTGTTGCAAATAATTTGTCAATTGAAAAAACAGGCTCATAATAAGATCAAGCTCTGATTTAAACATGGTCAGTAAGGGTAAGAATATTCTCTAACCATAAATGAGCCTACTTATGTTTTTAAAATACTTATTGATGGGAGAGCGCATTCCAATTTAATATCAATTTATTAAGCGCATGCGCGTAGAGTGATTTTCATTCACAAAAATACACATATATATATAAGTTTGAGGTCATGGTTTAAAATTTACTCAGTAATCTTTTTTATTTAATCAGGAATAAATTAATATGCATAATTTAAAGATACATTTTTTTAAAAAAAAAATACAATGTACTAAATAAATTGATATTCTTAAATGTTGTTTTTTAATATGTTATTCTAAACAAAAAAAAGAATAGTTGTAATATTATTCAAAACCCTTTTTTTTTAAAAAAACAAACAAACAACCTTTCTGTTTATTATTTACAAATCAATCATACGTGAATATCAAGAGTGTAAATGACATAAATTTAGTAAAAAAAAACAGTCGAGTTTTATAAGAAGGTATTAGTATAAATAATTTTTTAAATCTTTTTTTTTTTTAAAAAAAAAAACTATTTGTCAAATTTCATTAATAATACTTAATTCTCATTTTTTCTCTTCAAAATGACTATTGTCTGAAAAATGGAAAGAAATGATATTACATCTTACTGACATATATGAAAATTAACTAATTCTAAAATTCAATTGCCCATAAAAATTTATAAAAGCTTTCTTTTGATATAGAATTAGTTTATATTTTTTGAGATATTTTAATATATATATATATTACTTTAATTATTTTTTATGTATGTTGGTAATATGTACATATTACTTCGAATATAAGACACCCCTAATTTAAGACACAATAGGATTTTTAGCTTAGAAAATTGAATAAAAATATCTACAAGTTAAAAAAAAAATTCTTTGAATTTAAGATGCACCCCCATACTTATGGGTCCATAATTTGGATAAAAAGTGTCTTATATTCAAAGTAATATGGTAATATTTACTTTTGTCCAATTTCTTAATTTTATGATGTTTGTACAAAGTTTGTATTACTTGCACATTTAAAAAAGTCTATATTTGAGGGCTAATACTGATGTAATAAATATTTAAATATGATTCATTTAGAAGTATTAAATAGATTTTTTAAAAACAAATTTTTTTAATACTATTTTAAAATAAATTGAGATACTGCAAAATCTGTAGCGCTCGTTATAATACTTATCTGACAGCCAATCAGATGTCATGATAACTGACCAAATGAAATCCAAACCTAGATGTCATGATAACTGACCAAATGAAATCCAAACCTAAACACACAACCTAGGTTTGGATTTCATTTGGTCAGTTATCATGACATCTGATTGGCTGTCAGATAAGTATTCTAACGAGTGCTAGAGATTTTGCAGTATCTCAATTTATTTCAGTTTTCAACTATCTGCACTTTCAAATTAAAATATTATTTAATACTATTTTAATAAAACAACTAAATCAAGTTTTATTCAAAACTATTAATATATAGCATTATCAGTTTGCTCTAGTAATTCATACTTTTCATTTTCTACTTTGCAAGATATCTATGGTAAAAAGTGAAAATAAATTTTAGCTACTAAATTTTTTAAATGCATTTCCATTGATTATATTATAAGATTTCACAAATGTTATAGAAAGATTGGTAAAATCTTAATCTGAAGACTATGGTGGGGGGAGGGGGAGATAAAAACTTTATCTGTTAAATATTACTAAAAAAAAGCCAAGTCAGAATTAAAAAAAACAAAGTGATGTTTTAAATTATTATTAGAATCACTCATCCTTTCTGTCACCTTTGGTTTCTAATCCCCAGGGCTTGATCTGTTTGCCCACATCTTTTTGGCTGAGTTTATGGAAAAATATTTATTTCAAATAGTCATTTTCATCCAATATGTATAAGGTATTTTTGAAATTCTAACAGTATTGCTTTCAATTTGGATAAAATTAGAAAAGAAAAAACCAAACACATTACATAAAATCATCAGTTACTATTTTTTGCAAAACTTCTTAGGGTAGACATATATTTTTAATTTATATTTTTGAAAGCAGATTATTTATTGCCAAAGAAAAAAATATTGAAAGAATCTATTACCAATGCTTTCAAATTATTTTTTCCATAAACAAAACAAAAATACTCAAAGAATTGTATGCTTTTCTCAACTTTCAATTGCAATCTAATATATTACATAGAATCCTCACTTTTATTACCTACATAAATAATCTAGAAGAACATTTAATTTAAAGAAATTTGAAAAACGGCAACTATAAAATTACTTACAAAATTAAGTTCTATTTTTCCTGTGTTAAATAAGTTCACATTAACTATTTCATAAATTATAATAATAAAATTGTGCCAACACACATATAACATAATGATTCCTATGAGTGAGTCATAACAACCTATGATTATGAGAAATATACTTTCTCAAAAGCACTAAGCTTTTTTAATTTGTTAATTATCATTTATATAGCTTTACATTATATGTGTGTTGGCACAATTTTATTGTTATAATTTGATAAGTATAAAGTAGAAATCTATGATTTATTTCATAAATTGTAACTTTTCTTTTTTCTTTAAGATATATTTAATGTTCCAGAATAGTTTATTGTTAAAATAATTATTAATACTTTTTTAGAATATTTCATTTTTTACTACATATTCTTTGTTTCTGTGAGAATTTTAACAGTAGTTTTTTTTCTAAGGGTAGCTTGATAGATTAATTTATATTCAAAATTTTTAATGAATTGCATCATAATAGAATTAAATAAGGTATTAATATTATTTAGTATTTAAATTTCTAACAGTTTATGGTACTTGAGAATATAGATAATGATATATTGTTAATGTATTAATACATGTTTTTTTTTAATCCAGCAAAATCATTGATCTGGAAAGGCTCCTGAACTAAAAGTACTGAAATATAAATGTCCTAATTGTACTTTAGTAATATCAGAATTTCTATTTTATAATAAAATTTAATTTACAAGCTCTACCAATCTTAAGTATTAATGAAGAGGAATGATCAAGTTTCCACCAGTGGTAATTCTTATTATGGGATGCTTTTTAATAAGAGTTTTTACATTATTAAAACATCTTTTTACAACAGATTGCTTAATGATGACTTAATCTTGAAAAATGCATTGTTTATCTTTATGACACAACTTTGATGAATGGAAAAATTTTCTAGTGGGAAAAAGGATTATAAAAGAATTCTTGACTTAAACATCAGTGATTTAGGAGTAAAGATTTGATAAAAAAATATCAATTGGGAAACACAAAAAAGAGAAATTATATATAATTATATTGCAAAGTATGATAATTTAACAAGAAACACATAAAAGAGAAGGTCAATGGAACTATAATAACAAAATTGAAATAAATGGGTAAATGAAAGTAACTGTGTTGATAATTTAACAAGAAACACATAAAAGAGAAGATCGATGGAACCATAATAACAAAATTGAAATAAAAGAGTAAATGAAAGTAACTGTGTTGAAAGTGTTAAAAGCAAAATATAAAATCAAAATAGAACACGTTCTATGACACTCAAAAAGATATAACAAATAGCTTCAAGGAATGTACTTTCCACTCAATATAGTTCAATAAATTAATACTTATATAAGGCTAAAACCTTAGTACATGCTCCTTGAGTGCTTAATTTTAGCAAGAGAGACCTCTACAAATCATAATGCAAGATTTGACTTTATAAAGGTAAGAGGGACCCTCCTATCTCTCAGCCTATTTTTTTAATTATATAGGCAAATCTAAAACATTTTGATTTGGGAGAATGAAGCTAATAAATTCTTCACTGATTAAGTCTACTATTTTTATTAAACATTAACATTCACAAAATCTTTAGATTTACAGAGAGTCAATATTCAGATATTAAATTTAGAAATATTTTGAATATATTTAAAGTTGTAAATATTAATTCTTATTAAGTGCAATGTCAGCACATAATACTTATATAAGGTGAAAGATTTTGCGAATGTTAATGTTTAATAGAAATAGTTGTCTTAATCAGTGAAGAATTTATTAGCTTCATACTCCCAAATCAAAATATTCTTTAGATTTGCCTATATAATTAAGAAAATAGGTTGAGAGATAGGAGGGTCCCTCTTATCTTTAAAAGTTAAATCTTGTGTTATGATTTGTAGAGGTCTCTCTTGCTAAAATTAAGCACTCAAAGTGCATGTACTAAAGTTTTAACCTTATATAAATATTACGTGCTGACATCGCACTTAATAAGAATTAATATTTTCAATAAATTAAATAAACTGTTATAAAGAAAATTATAAATAATTCTGTTTAAACATTTTCATCAGATTTGGACAGGTCTGCATATATAGTATAATCTAAAAAAATTTTGACTCAAAGCATTAAATTAACTTCTCTGAGTAAATGAGATTTACCCAAGATGTTTTAGTGAACAAGAATCATATGCTTATTTCTTATTTATCAATCAAGAATTAGAGGGCTAAAATTTTGATAGTGCTTTTTAAAGAGTTTTAAAACTTATTATTATAAATTATAATTAGAAAATCAAAGTTTATTATGATTTCATGATAAATATTTAAGATGAAATTGTAAATTAAGCTGTATTTGAATGACAGAATACAACCAAAGAATGCAAAGTTATGTTAGTTTATATAAGTCACACTCTGTGTATAAGTATGTAAATAAATGGTAAGCTTATATACGATCAAAGATTAAAGTGTACGTGGGCTTACATTTTACATTTTTTACAATTTGTTTACATATAGCTCGCTAGGTGTTTTTCAGTATTTTTCATTAATTCAATACTTTAACAACTTCAGAAGTTCTGGGCGAATTACACACTACTAAAGGTTTATTTAATTTTAAGGAAATGTTTAGTTTCATGTTAACTATTTTTCAAAAATTTATTGCGTTAGCATAATCATGATTTTTATTTTTATTTTATTTTTTTTTAAAAAAAAAAACAATATAAAAAATATTAGTCTTTAAAATTTTCTAAAACTTTGTAATCAGATTATATCAATTGTTTTTAATGTTAAAATGTTATTATTTTTTTCTTTTTAAAATACTTTTGAAGTGCAGTATGTTATTTTATTAAATTTTAATTACTTAGTTATTTTTGCTTTAATCTTACGAATCATTTTTAAAAAAAAGCAATTAATTCTCTCTGATTTATAAAACAAACTCTAGAGTTTATATATGTAGAGAGAGGATTAATGCTTTAAATTATTGCATTACTACTGCCAGAGCAACCTTTAGATTAAAGTTAAGTAGATAGTGATTAAGAATGACAAGAGGGCAGTGCGTATATGTGTACAAAATATTTTATAAACTGTCAATCACCCCCCCCCCCCAATGCTATGTTTTTCCAGCAAATGCTACTTTAAAATTATTTTATATATTTATAAGGGATAAGTAACTATGCATTTATGAAACTTTGTTTTAATTAAATTTATTATTGTATAAAATTACATATATATATTATTCTAAATAAGAAGAATGTCAAATGATGAAACATTATATGTGACAATATGTTGGTCTGTTTCCATCATCTATCATTAAATTTTGAATGTATAGAAAATTTTAAACTTTATTTAAGCTTTTCAAATACAAATAATTTGTTATTAATAACAAACAAATAGACAACATGGGTTAGTAATTACACCATGTTTCGAGTAATATTCTCCACTCTTCTTCAGGTATTACTGGACTGACCCCAGCGATAGTATTAGCATAGGAGCCAAACTCACATTTTTAGATCCTTGCATTTTAAATTTCAAGGTGAACGTTCTAACCAGCTGAGCTATTCTGTCAAAGGCAATATATAGTAGAAATTTCATATATTTAAATATAAGGTTTGGTTTAAATCGTCCTGATTTATTTAATTTTTTTAATACTTTTTTTTAAGACCAAGGTTAACTAGGGACTTTTATGCATTGTGTATTGCCACACTGGGTTGACTTATGAGATTATTTGTCATTGTCATATGAGCAGCTTCTTTGAATTTTCTTCTTTGCATCTTTTCCTTTCCATCCAATATGTTAGTATTTTCCCAATTCAGTATATGGTCATTAGTACATACATGGTATGCTACTTTAGACACATGTGTTTTAACCACTAGTTTGTGTTTTTAATCAATGTTTAACAGAGTAACAGGTCTCACCAATATATTTTCTTCCACATTCATATGATATTTCATAACTGCAGTTTTTTGTTCTTCAGCCTTTCCAGATTAGGTTTGGTAGAAGTTAGAATTCTTTGAAATGTGGTATGGCTTTGGAAAGCTGTTTTAATGTTACATTGACTGCAGATTTTTTTAATGCATCTGCTATTCCTTGTATGTATGGGCATGCTACAGTATTTTTATTTTGGTTCCTCTTTGTTGTCTATTAAAGATTTTCTTGATGACCGCTGACAAATAAATATTCTTCATTAGCATTTGTTTTATGAGAATCTTTTCATTTTCCAAATCACTGGTTTCTGAACAAACTCCCTTTGCTTTGTTCCATAGTGATAATATAATTCCATGTTCATGTAAATCTCAAAAATTTATACACTTTTCATAAAATATGTAATTATACAAAACTAGTACTACTTAGAAACAGTACAAGTTTTGTCTAATTCCACATGTAGTGCTTCTAGGATGATTGGATATATATGTGCCAAGTACTTGCCAGGGAGTGTTGGTTTCCAATACAGATTTTTACTTTACCCTAAGAAAATATTGTTGCAATAACATATAAAAATGCCAGTTTTTGTTCTCCTTTCATTGCAAATTTAATTGAAGTAGATACATTGTTGATATGCATCCAGCATGACTATAATTGTGCCTCACCATGTGGTATTACCACAGATTTATCATCAACATTGCAAAGCTACACTTTACATGAACATGGAGTAATATTTATAGCTGTGGTTTTAAGTTCTTCCATGTAAATGTTATGGTGTAATTACTAACTTGTGTTGTCTATTTGCTTGTTATTACAAACAAGTTGTTTATATGATGGAAATAGTCCAACATATTATCATATTTTCATATGGTGAACTACATTTCATGTAACACTTACATCGATATCCTATTATCTAACTTTGCAAGTTTTGTGAAAATTCACTTAGTAATGTAATTTTTCATTTTGTGAATAATCCATTGTATCTTTTTATATATACCACCTGTTATAAAGGATTTGCTATTAGTGTTATGTTTATGGCTTTTATATGATTTACTATTTTAATCTGTTTTACTACTCTGAAAATTGTTTTAGTTCATTTACATTCAATTCTGATTTACTTTAATCTGATATCTGATCTTTAGTTTGGCAAAACATTTTCAGTTTTGTGATAGATTCTACTTTTATGGAAAAGTCAGAAATTGATATGAATATGATGATTTTTAAGTGTGTTTGTTTTTTTCATTTAATGGAGTAAAAACTGTCAAAATTTTTGAGCATTATTTCAGCTAAGTTGTTCAGGAATTCCTTTTCATCTTGTTACCTATGTAATAAAATGTCTACTTTCTATTGGATATTGTGTAAATAGACCTAATTTCTTTTTTTTATATATTAACTTTGTTATATTCTTCATAAGTTAGGAGAAGTATTTTGCAGTATATCAGGGTAAACAAGGCAAAACTCTCCATACAGTAGTGCCACCCTGTGCCAACCAGAGTAATCAATGGATGCCAGAAGGCTTGTGCATAAAATCCCTATTTATTGCCTACTCATCCAATATCCCCAGACTAGTTTCTGCTTATAGCCTTCGTCATTGAGGAGCCTTGGATCTGAGAGCAGAAACTAGTCTGGGGATATTGGGTGAGTAGGCACTATATAGGGATTTTATGCTCAAGCCTTCTGGCATCCATTGATTACTCTGGTTGGCACAGGGTGGCTTGACTGTATGGAGAGTTTTGCCTTGTTTAATAACAGTTATGTGCTAGTATAAGAGATAGTGATCATGTGATATATCAGGGTAAGTTATATTTATAACTTTATACTTTCAACATATTTATGAATTTGTTTTTATGCCTAAGTCTTATTTTATTAACACTTTCTAGGTGCCTCTTAATCAAATCAAATGCATTTTCATAGAATCATTCTGTGTATTATATATTGCTTAAAATAAACAGTCTCATTATTATAAATATTTTGATTAATGTGATTTTGATTAAATTTAGGGTTCACCAAGTCTTTCTAATGAATTAATAATACAATATTAAGACCTACACATGTGTTGAACAATTTTTTAAAAAGCATTTTAGTTTAGCAAAAGCTTTTGAAAAAGCTTTAGTAATACTAATACTTTAATATCTAGGATAAATAATGAAATCGTAATAAATTATAATATTGACATTATGTAATATTTTTTTTTTGAGTCTGATGAAGTTTGGTTTTCAGTCACATTTTTTAAAAAAATATTAAAAAAAAAAAAAAAAAATTAAATTGGGCAATTTGATAATGAAGCATATTTTCCAATGAGTCTTTTTTTCACATATCTCTAATTCTTACTTAAAATAGTAATACATTCTAAATTATTATGTTGTGCTTATTTATTAGTTTGTTAGATTTAAATATTTCTTTGATTTTGCAAACTTAAGTTTCAAAAGTTTCGATTTTGCACTTTTGTTAATTAATTTATTTTTATTAATTTTTAAACTTTTAGCTTATTGCCATGTGGAAACATTTTCGTGAAAATTCACATTTTTGCTATGTTTGTTTATGTTTAAAGACTCATTGGAATATAATTGGTTTATTATAATGTACATATTTAATATACTTTCATTAGTTTTTCAGGGTTCAAACTCAGACTTTTACATGACCTTCAACTCTCCATGCTATCTCATATTTCTGACCCACCTGATCACCCACATGTTGAAAAGATAAATAATCACCAATATACGTATTTCATGCTAAACTAGCAATCATCAGTTGGTCCAGATTACTATCTCCACACATATATACAATCAGTGCTCAGCTTTATATTAAGATAGCCAATCTTCATACTTTAATGGACAGGCTTCAAACTATTCCAACTCACAACTCTTCAACCTTCCATTTTATTGAAAATCTGATGATGGAATTTTCAAAGCTCATGTCATCCTACCCATGATGACATTAAATCATTCTGACCCCTCATGTACAGGAGAATAATCCATTTTACATACATATGTGAGGGATGGGCAGACCTTTGGTTCACTGTTCTAGTATATAAATTAATACACTGTACAGGCTTAGACCTGCATATATATATATATATATATATACAGGGTAATCTTGGCACTAACGTGGTCTTTGAATGTTCCATCATCAAATTTTCAATAAAATTGAAGGCTGAGAGTTTGAAGCCTGTTCATTAAAGTATGAAGATTGGTTATCTTAATATAAATCTGAGCACTGATTGTATATATGTGTGGAGATAGTAATCTGGACCAACTGATGATTGCTGGTTTAGCATGAAATACGTATATTGGTAATTATTTATCTTTTCAACATGTGTGTGATCAGGTGGATCAGCAATATGAGATTACATGGAGAGTTGAGGGTCGTGTGAAAGTCTGAGTTTGAACCCCGCATATATTACATATATATATGCAGGTTTAAGCTTGTATAGTGTATTAATTTTCATTAGTTTTGAATATTTTCACTTTAATCTTTTTAAAACACGTTAATAGATTTTATTATCTATATTGTAATACTATAAAATGCTGATTTTAGTGTTATCTCTTTACATATATCTATTCAATAAACAAGTTTTTTTTTTTAAACATTGATACAGCCAAATCCAGACCCGCAAGGGAACATTAAAAAGAGATATTAGTAAAGCCAGAGATTAAAAAAATATAGACGCGTATGCAAAAGTTTGGAAATAAATTGATTAGTTAGTAAATAATTTATAGTTAAATTTTTCTTTTTAATTTGATTAAATGATATTTCACTATGCAATTTTATTAGTTATAATCTTATTTGAAATCCTAGACGATTTATAATTTATATTAAACAAAACAATATGTTTTTATTAAATAAATTAAAAGTAAACAGACATATTTTCATTATAAATCTATTATTGATAGCATTTTTTTATTTTTAAATGTACAAAAGCAATATCTAAATAAATTAAATAATTTCAATTAAATTGAATCATTTCTTTATAATTAAATTTGTAAAGAAATTTTATTAATAATAAATTTTATGAAGAACTCTTCAATTTATACTTTTAATATTTAACTTCTGTCTGTTTTTAACTTTATGTAACTATTCATCTTTTTTTTTGTAGACTCAGGTAATACATATTCGTCTATCAACAAAGATTATTTATATGTTTACTTTTTGAGTATTTCAATCTTAACTTGATTGCAATTTCATGCAACTTCATGAGGAATATCTAGATTATTCTGAAAGAAAACAATATTTCATTTATATGCTTTTATATATAAAACCATGATTTTTAGTCTATTAATTTATTGATCTTTCAACTATTACAGGAGAGCTCTAAACAATACTGAAAACAAATCCATTTTCTTCGAGCACCAAAAAACAACAGGACATGTGTTCGAACCCACTTTATCAAGGGCACTGTGCACTGAGCATAATGACCGAAACCAAAAATAAAAGAGGCGTGCTTTATTGCAAATGACAACTATGCAATAAACCAAAAAGAATTGTGCTTTACTATCTCCAGAAAATGGTCTATATGAAAGAAAACTTTGAATAAATTTTGTATAAATTACTGCCAAGCTTCGTTTAAAATCTTAATGTAAGCTGACACACGCAAGATAGGCTATGAATATAGAGACCTAAGTTCTCCAAAAGCGATAAGCCATATAATTCTTTCTCTAATAATACTAACTTTCACTTTTTTCGTAAAGCACAATTTAAAACTTAATATAGAATTGTAACTTATGCATTTAACTGCCTAATTATAGTTTTATACAGTTTGATTTTTATTATATATAATCTATTCATAGTAATTATTTGAATATCTTTGTTAAACTGCTATGAATTTTTCAACTGTATATCTTTCTCCCTTATCACTTATCATGTTTAGTCATTTTTGGTGTATTATATAATAGTAAACTTAGGAAAGTATTTTCTAAAGTTTTTTTTTATAAAGTTTTAAGCAGTTTAATTTGTTAGAGATTTAAACTCCATTTGACAAAACAATATTCTACCAAAGGAAGATCAAACAAGTATATTCTTAATTATTATGCTATAGATTGTTATTCTGCCAGCTTTTATTGCAAATGATACTTAAGACAGATTAATTTATTCTCAAAGACAGATTTACATAGCTAATCAATGAGTTTATAAACCAAACCAAACAATAATACTTAATTATATTTGTAATAACCTGTATATTTATATTTGGTAATAATTTACTATTACTCGTTCCTTTAACAAAATTTATTTTAGCATATTTTTTTTTGTTGATGGTAAGTAGAATCTTATTTAAATTTACATGAAGAAAAATAAATTGTTTCATGAATTTAGTTTTTTAAATTAAATGATAATAAATCAATACTAGTATATTGTAAATAAACATCACATGATCACCATTTTTATGCTTGCTTGTAACTGTTATTAAAACTGGCAAAACTCTCTATATGTATTACCACTCAATGCAAGTCAGAGTAATCGATGGATGCCAGAAGACTTGTATATAAAATTCCTATCTAGTGCTTTCTTATCCAATATGACTATATAAGCTAATGAGCTTGGATTGAAAATATTATAGTGTTTTCAGTTTAAGACTCATAGTTTTGTAGTTAAGTAGAGATAAAAGATGGCTGCTGGAGAGTTGCATTAGATCCTAAGATCTAGGTGCAGTGCTCTCAGATCCAAGGCTCCTTACTGACAAAGATATTGGATGAGTAGGCACTAGATGGGGATTTTATGCACAAGCCTTCTGGCATCCATTGATTACTCTGGCTTGCACTGAGTGGCAATACATATAGAGAGTTTTGCCTATTTTTATATTGTAAATACTGAATTTTAAGGTGTAATTAAAGGAAATTTGAACACAGGCTGGTTTAATTAAAATAAATAATTGTATTTATAAGGATCCTCTGAGAATACATATATAATAATAATAACAATGAACATTTTAAACAAACAATAACAATATTTTAACACTAATCTATTAATTAATCACAAATTAATTTGTGTTAATGTAAAGCAGTAAAAGACTCATTGTCACAAATTTAGAGATAAATTTTGGTTTGGACTTACCTTGAAATTTTAAACAAATTGCTTGACAAATTAAACAGGTGTTTTATTTATCATCGCATTATCTAGAATAAACTTTATAATATTAAAACTAAATAGTGTGTGACTTTCACGCTTAATTTATTCTGCATTAGACTGTGTTGACTCCTTATTTACTATTTGTATATGCTGCCATCAACTTGCTTTGCAATTATGAAGTTAATTAAAAGAAAGACACAACCATCACTTATGATTTCTTATTAAATTTTAAGTAATTGTTATTTTCAAAATATCGTTTTATGTTAAATATTAAATGATTAATTGTTTAAAATTTTAAAAGTTTAATGTTCTTTTTCATAGTAAAATATTAAAAATATTAACTATTTATTTTCACCTCTCATTTCATAATTTTTAATTAATTATTATGCTGAGGTGAACAGAATAGCACGCACACAGATATATATATATATATGTGTTACATATATCTACCTACATATATAAAAGTAACAAAATTTTAATTGTGATTTACAAATTAAGTTGAAACTAATTAAAATTACTATCATTACTCAATTAAAATTTTATGGATCTTTAAAACATATATTTGGTAAAATATATGCCTCTGATGCCTGTTTAAAATGTTTGTTTACAATTTTGTAAAATAAAGAAAAATGGGAAAGTTTATGCAGTAAAAGTGGATTATTATTATTATCATCATCATCATCATCATCATCATCATCATTTTTACAAATGTAAACCAAATCAATTTTTATAAATTGTGTTTAATGATATGCAAAGATTTGGCACAACTGATAAAGGTGATTGACTCAAAACTGGAAATGTGATTCTTAATTAGTCAGTTTACAACTTCAAAGTTAGCTATTATATTTATATAGTAACATAAATATATATAAAGCACAACTTTAAGTACTTTTATCCGCCTAGAAGCACTTTTATCTAGCTTTGTAGTCTTTATCAATTAACACTAATTTTTTTAAGGTATCTTCAAACACACTTTCAAAGTCTAGCCTTTCCACAATTTGTTAATATTTACATTTGCTACTTGTCTATTTATTGTCATGCTTACATTTATATATTAACATAACTTCTTTTATTTTTCCTTTTATTATTGTTTCTTTCAATTTGTAACATTTTCACATTATTATAATAAAAATTAAAACCATATATACTTAGCCTTTTATGATCATAAATAACTGATGTTGAAACATTATCATTTCCATTACAATTTCGTTTAGTTTTTTGAACTCTTTTTAATAACTGCAAGTATTCTCTAGTTCTTTTTTCTAATGTACATCTTGATTTCTCTATATATACACTACCACATTTACATCTTCATTGATATATGATGCAGTTTTGATTTAAGAATGAAGTTTTAGCTTTCAAATTATTTATTATTTTAATCAAAAAAGAATTAGTGTTAGTTAACCAAGATTATCAAGCTAGTCAAAAGCACTCTTGGGTGGATAAAAGTATTTAAAGTTGTAATTTATATATACTTATTCTACTGTATTTATTAATATTTAATTACAGGATTACATATAACTTCCAACAAATACCGATATTGAATAATAATATCATTATATATATATATTAATTTTTATTTCACAATGAACTCAGTAGAGAATAGTTTAATATCTTAAATATTAATCTTATTTATGAAGTCTTTTTTATAGAATATCAAGTGTATTTTAAAAATGTGCAAGTAATTCAAGTTATTATTGAAAGATGTAACTATAAACAATATTATTAAAAATTATATCTTTAGTTATTATATTAATAGCAAAGACCACTGTAAAGAAACATGACCATCATAATAAACACAAAGAATAAATTAGTATAAGAGCTAAAAATAAACTAGAATTGGTTAAATATTTAATAAGAGTGCATTAATTTTTTATTACTGAATGGTAAAATATAAGTTTTTAGACTTAAAAGATAGTGTTGAAAACAGTCTGTTAATGCATAATAAAACATTGTTCTTTTCAGGAAATCATTAACAATATTGATTTTAGTATTGATGACAAATTCTTGATGTATTGTGTAAAAAACATAAAACTTTTAAATAAATATATTTTAAAATTCTTATAAGTAAACTTCTTATCTTTTCTAAGCATAGATATTAAATATTTACAAAACAAACACTAAAGTAATTATCTTTAATTTTTACATATATATATATATTGTAATATAGAAATATTTCAATTGGTCTTGATCTTAAACATTTTATTCTTTTTTTTTTTTTGTAGTAAACATTTTATTTTAAATTTTAAAGTAAATTTTATTTAAAATAAAAAAAAAAGCAACTAAAGTTTGTAGTAAAAATTATTGCCTGAATGCAGTCACAACATGTCTGCATTACAGTAAAATTAATATAAGAATTAAAAATAAAGATCAGATTTTTATTTTTTTAAATGCTTATTTTTAATATGAAATTTATTTTATTTAAAAATACTTAGCATAACGCTATACATACATGTAGGACTTTAATGAATATATATTTTTATTTTTTTAGTGGTGGCAGAAACATTACCGTCACAGGAACTAATCTGTTTGCCATTTTGGAACCGAAAATGTTTATTCATAAAGATGGAGTTAGGATTAATGATACGGTATGTATAGTAAAAATGAAATATGCAATTACTTAATAAATTAACTGCAAACAGTTTATTTTTGCTATATACTTAATCAAAAATTATTCTAATTTTATTTTACTGTTATATGCAAGCAAATAATATAAATTAAGTGAGAACATTGAACCTGCAATGAGTACAACTGATATATGATATTGCTATAAATTTTTATTTTAATGATATGGTATGTGTAGTCAAAATAAAATATGCAATTATATAAAAATTAATCCACTGCAAACAGTTTATTTTTGCTGTATACTTAATCAAAAGTTATTTTAATTTTATTTTACTGTTATATGCAAGAAAATAATATAAATTAAATGAAAACATTGAACCTGCAATGTCTACAACTGGTATATGATACTGCTATAAATTTTTATTTGCCTTAATTTTATAGTATTTTTGAAACTGAATTGGTGTCTACCTTAGATTCTTCCTAGGTATGTTTGTATTTTGAAAAAAATCAAATTAGTTTAAATTTAGCCTGTGTACTATACATTTTATTTTGTTTTCTGGTTTAATGGTATTTCATACAGCTTAGCCTAAATCTAAATAAATTATTTCAGTATTTTTTACTTTTTAGAGAAATATTATAATACTTATTGTAAGTAATGTTTACAATAAATAAAAAAAACAACACACACAGGCTAAATTCTCCATACAATAGTGCCACTCAGTGCAAGCCCAAGTAATCAATGAATACAAAAAGTTTGTGCATAAAATCCCTATCTAGTGCCTACTTATCCAATATCCCCAGACTAGTTTTTAGCATGTGAGGTGATCATGTGATGTTTAGTGGTTTATTAAAAAACAACAACTTATTATAATAACTGAATATAAGAAAGCAATCAATTAATTCCAGTTGCAAGTCATTCTAAACAAAAGTAATTTTATTTCTCTATTCTTTTGCAATTTTATTGTTACATTTAAATTTTTTTTATACAAACATTATAAAACCTATTTTGTTAGGGTTATAATAAAAAATAAAGTTTGGAATAATAATTATATAAAACAAATACTTTTCTTAGCAGCAGTATGAGATATTGCTTGTAGTATTTACATTATAAACCATATTGTAGCCATTGTGGATTAATTATTTATCAGCATAATATTTCCTATTGTAGATTTTAACAATTGTGGAATATTAATTAAGTAGAAAAATCACATTTTCTCCCTTCTTACTGTTTATATGATTGATGTTAGTCATATTATAAATTTAGATGGAATTAATTTTTTTAAAATATAGTAGATTTTGTTACAGACTTATCAAGTATGCTATACAAATAAACAAAAATAGGAAAGGTTTAAATGAAAAATATTATATTTAAATATTATTTAATATTTGGAAACTAGGCAGTTATAAAAATAATGTCTCATTTTGAAATGCATCAAAAAAATTTGAATTTAAATCTAACCTTTGGAATCTAGTCGCTTCTGCTTTAAGCAAACTAAGTATGATGATACTGAAACATATGCAAATTTTTTAGCTCTCATGCATAACAGTGATGCTTTGGACAAAAAGGGAAAACACTGATATTGTTTTGCATATATGCATGCTGCAGTGGCCAATAACATTTTCTCCTTTCATTATAGAATTTGCTTTCACTTTGGTGAATTCTTATTTTATTGATTAAAAGTGTTCATTATAGCATTGCATATATAAATGCCCATACCAAATTGATTTTACCTTATTAAGCTCTATTGTATTTATAAATTGATATTATATCACTAACTCTAATTGATAATTAATATTTGTTGTGTATGTAAGTGCTCACAATTAACAACATGAATGTATATGAAATATGAAAAACTACATTACACAATTATTGAATTGAACACCTAAATCAAATGAGCTGGTTAATACAACTTACTGATTTATTTATTTATTATTTTAATACATTGTACAGACTTAAACCTGCATTTATATATGTAATATATGTGGGGTTTGAACTCAGACTTTTACATGACCGAGTAGTGGGTCATGTGAAAGTCTGAGTTCAAACCCCGCATATATTTATTATTTTATAAAATAAACTTAAACTTAATTTTTGCACAATTTCACTTTTTTTTCCTATCCATTTTTGCAAGCTTTCCAAACTTGAGAATCTTTCTTATTATCATTTTAAATCCTAACTTAATAAATTTAATGATATAAGATTATATTTTGAGCATTATATTTTTATTATTGTTTTGTTTCACACAGAATTGTTTAACTTTGAACATCAACTGATTGTAACTGATTTAGATACTGCAAATTACAAATCTGTCTGATGATTGAAATGGATTGTTATTCTATTTTTTTAATTTATTAGTGGATTAAATATGTTTTTATATTACTAATTGATATTTAAATTTTGTTTAATGATGACTGATACAAATCAAATGCCTAGAAATTAATTAGAAATTTTAAGTTACAGAAAACATATTGTAAATAGAGAGATTTGAACTCAGGAGGATTTTTCAGTCTATTAATCCTCCACCCTATCTTAAGCATCCAATACACATGACCACTCACATGCAAAAAAAGATACATGACCCTCAATATATGTATTTTGTGCAGAACCAGCACTTAGCAGTTGATCCAGATCATAATCTCCTACACATATTTACAATCAGCACTTGTTTTATATTAAGGTAACAATTCCTCAAACTTTAATGGACAGGCTTCAATCTTTTCACCCATCCAACTATTTAACCATTCATTTCATTAAAAAATGATGGATGAATGCTAAATGCCCTTGTTGGATTTGATATTATAGGCATACCCATATAGATGTTATATCAATCTAACCCCTCATATTATCATACATTATGTATTCATATATATATATATATATATATATATATATATATATATATATATATATATATATATATTAATAAGATAGGGATGGGCTGAACTTTATACTAAGATGTAATCTATTTCCCAAGCAATATATAATTGTAAGGCAGTAAGTCATTTACTAATACTGAATGTTTCCTATATATGTAAATAGAGGGATTTGAAATCAAGATTTTTCAATCTATTCATCTCCCACTGCATCCCAAGCAGCTGATACACCTGACCTTACACTTGTGAAAAGGATATATGATTCCCAATATGCTTATTTCATGCAAATGCTTTTGAATTACATTGTCCTATATTTTACACATAGCTGTTTTTAATTTGGGCAGATAATTTTATACTTGTGGTTTAAAATCAAAGCAGATCTAAAATGTATAGATGAATTAGCTAAACATTCCCTATAGATTAATAAGCATGGGTGCACTATTTTTAGGTATACCTAATCATTTTGAGCTCTATGGGTATTATAATTTCCTTTGTAAATTTAATAAATATATAATTTATTGTAAATTTAATACATATATAATTACTAAAAGTGCTACCTGATGAGAAAATCTCTGTATCCACATATAAGACATTAATAATAGCCTTATATTTTAAGAAATGTTTTTTTTTTGGGGGGGGTGTCTCTATCATATGATGCTGTAAAGATGGTTTACTAGAATGCTATTTATGGATAAATTTCTAACTAAAGTTAGTTAAGGTAGAATAATATTGTAAACCTTTTTATAGATATATGTGTAAATGTATGCAAACAATTTTTTACATATATTCTTTATAATAAAGTTATACTAAAGATTTGGTAATTAAATATTTAAAAAGTGGGAAAAAAAAGAAGAAAACTTTCTAAGATAAAAGCACTTTAATTTTTGTTTTTTATTTAATTCTTATAATTTATTATTTATAAAGCTTATAAATTATTTACTGTTCAAAATGATATATATATATACATACACAATATTTTTTTTTCTGTTGTTAATTTTTATTTTTTAATAAATAAATTGAAAGAATGATCAAGAGGGGGTTAATTATTGAATGGGAGTATATTTTAAATTTTAAAGGTTTATAATTTATTATAAACATCGCGAGGAAGGTAAAAAAATAAATATTCGAAGGATTATCACTAGTAATAAAATAAATGAACATGAATAGAATTTTGGTATTTGGGAAATTAAGATATAGAATGGAAACAGAAAATCGATTTTTCTGTCTCATCATTATTAGTAATTTAATCCTTTGACTACTTCTGAATAAGTCACAATACATTTTTTACGTTCCTTTTGATTTTGTATAAGAATTCACTAATGTGTTTCTATATTGACCACTATGTGAGATTGTTTCTGTCTTCCTCTTGCTTTCATACATTGTATTTCACCCTCAGGGATATCTCATTTAAATACTGACATAGAGATAAATGTGTCCCAGTTTCAAAAATCTGATCCTCTTGATAGTTATCACAAAATTCATTTTTGTTTTCTTTTCTTATAGAATTTGTGCATTTGGCTTCTGACTATATATTTCGACTACTCTATCTTACAATAATGCCCCATTTTCAAATGTTTCCAAGTGAGTGGCTATTTCCTTTTTGTTCATGGTTGAAGTTTTCAATCCAAAATAGGATTGACCAAATATATGAGGTGAGAACACATCTCTGGAAAACAAAGAATTTTTTTTTCTTGAAAGTATTTTCCATTATGTTTCCTTTGTTTCAGTATTTATCATTATATACTGATGATTATTACCAGAAGGCATTTTAACAATATCATGAGTTTCATTTTCTTAACACTTATTTTCATTCTACATTTTTGTTTTGATGTGTAGTTTATTTCGAGTACTTTTGATGATGGTCTGACCATCTGAAAACTGTATAACATTGATTTTATGTCTATTTGATAAATAAAATATCTGACAACCATATTGGAAAAATTATCAAAAAACAGTTTAAAATTTCAGTATAAATAGATGTAGATAAAGCATGATTTGTAATAAACTACGAAAACTCAAATGTAATAAACTATGCAATTATAACAATGCTACTTATATGAAGAAAATAATATTATTAAATATAGTCTTAAATACATTTTTAGTACTGAGTTTCCTTTTCAAAATCATTATACTCAAAAATGAAATATAAATTCCAAAATGCACTCAACCAAACACTATTAGATTTCCTGTTCATTATTGAATGTAATTATTAAGTAATCATACTTGTTTTATTTCCCCTTTCCTGACATCATGTTTCCAATAAGCTACAAACATTTCTCTACTTTTAAAACATGGCCAAATATTCTTTCATGTTATAAAATAATGGACCAAATGATATTTGCATTCCATTTTAACATATAAATACTTTTTATATGAATAATAAATGTTCTATTTTTCAAACTTATATATGTTATCTCAACAATATACTTTATCAGCTTTACATCTTCATAAATATGAGACCAACATAAAAGATCTTTGAAATCTGCATATTTATAACCTGGCTGCTTTAATAATTTAGATTGATAAAATTTATAAAATTGAATAATAATTCATACTTGAAGTAGACCTTTGAATATAAAAACCATGATTTGTAAATAAAACATAATAATACATAGATTATAATATGCACATTCATCGTCATCAACAGTATTATGTCAAATGGACAGGGCCAGAGAGTAGTTACATCATTAATTCATCCATTTTTTCATTCCATTTTCTTCTTTACCAGCTCTTCAATTCCATTTATCCATCTTTTATGTCACCCAGCAATGTCAAAATCTCTTCTGTCATTTCTTCTTACTTCCATTCACCATTTCCCCCAAGACATCTTTTGTTAAACTATAATTTCTTCTTAACATATGTCCAATCCAGTTTCTCTTTCTCTCTTTGATTAATGCATATTAATATATTAATATGAGATAATATTAATCCTGAATCATTAATAAATTCAGGATATAAACATACAGAATTTATTAATTTTTCACACCAAAATCATAAATTGTGCAGATATGATGCTGATGAAAAGTACAGTGGGGCTTTGAGCTACATAATAATATGTTCCAAGCTCACTTCATGTACAAATGTATGTTGTGTATAATAGCTCATATTTTATTGATACATATTGATTAAATTAAAATACATATTGTTTATTGAACTGTACTTTTCAATATGCACATATATTTAGCATATACACTTTTTATAAGTATAGTATGTATATATAAATTAATATTACAATACGAACAAAATTTTTCATAATAATAATACACTTATTAATAATGAATTGTGGGACACATTTACATATATTTTACTGAGTTTGTGTTCACTCATGTATTCACTGAAGCAAGAAGAATAGCAAGTAGTAAAATGTGTGACTGCATCACTATTAAGTAAACATTGGGTGATATTTCTTTTTTTTTCAATACTTTCTTTTAGAAATATAACATAATAGTCATTTTATCAAGAAACATAATAGTCATTTTATCAAGAAACTATGATTGTTCTAATTATGATATTTTAAAATTATTATTATGTATGTTCTAAAATTTTGTAAAACTTTTAGCATTATGCTGAGAAAATTTTTTATTAAGCAAAATATTTCACATCAAATTCAGAAAAAATAATAGAGCAGGAATGAGCAAATATTGGCCTGAGGGCCACATGCAGCCCACCAAGACAATGAGAAAAATTTACCTTGAACTGAGATTTCTTTCCCATGCACGAATGAAATTTCATCTCATATTTTCCACTAGGATGACCACATCAATAAACATGCACAGTTGATCTGGTTAATTTCAATTTTGTCTTTGCATTAGCAAATATATACATTTCCAACTTTAGTGAAACCATAAACCCTCTGAAAAAATGTAAAATCAGTGATGAATGTCATGTGTTTAATGAAGAATGGACAAACATATATTTCTTTGGTAATACAGGGAATAAAGCATTGGGTTTATTGTGTCATAAAAAGAATGCAGTCCTCTGCTAACCTTTGCTTCCACAAAGTGGCCCCCGATGCAGCCCTCCATCAACTGCTGTGGCCCCCAAGCCAAAACATTGCCCACCCCTGAATAGGGGATAAAGAATAAAATGCATTCTTAACACAAACCAAATAAATTTTATTGATAACCATAATGGTGTATGGATACTTGTGTATTATAAAATTTATTTACACATTTTATGGGTTTGCACTTAGAGAAGGCAAAATTGCAGCTTCAATATCATAAAATTTGCAAATTGTAACATTTTTTGGGATAGCATATAATTAAATAAAAAACATGCAGTTAGATACAGTATAGTTTATATAATATTGATAACAGAGTTAACTTTTTACGTGTTTTTTTTTCATACTGGTGGCCATTGATTTTATTTTATGTTTTATTTTTTAATGAAAACAAATATTCTCCATTATATCTTTTTGAAACATACATCAAAAGATTAACTGTTGTGTTTTTAATTAAGAAACTTTCTCAGGCCAGAAATTAATAAATTGTATTTGCATTTTTTGTCCTCTACTGAGAAATTTTGTAAATATTTTTTTTACAGCATTAAAATTCACATATATTTTTTCTAATATTTTAATTTCAAAAAAATTCAAAAGATGTCAGGATAATTGATTATGTAGGTCATCAAAGTTTCTGATGATGGGGGACTATTATGTATTTGGTTATCTCAAACTTTACAAGAATACATCAAGAAAATATTACAATACTTTAAATTTTTGATTTTTTGTAAAGTTTATGATCATTTTTGAATATAGTAATTGGGTAATCACTATTGAAAATCAAAAATATGTGTTACATATTTATTTTTTACAGATATGTTTTATTTTTAAATATAAAAGAATATATACTTCTGAATATTGTTACCATAAACATTACAGTTGTGGTAAATACAACTGTCTAGAAATAACATTTAGTGATGTCATAAAAATTACAACAAATTTTAAACCTTTAAAGCATAAATTGTTAGATTTACTAGATATTAAAAATAGTGTGTTCAAATTTGTAAAACAAATACCATACAAAGAAGATTTCATTCACTTTGTAAATTGAATCAGCTCTACCTGAAATTTGATGATGAAACAGTGTTTTATTTTGATTAAAATCAAATATTTAAAATAATTCCCAAATCAAATATGATTTTTTAAAATGTATTTAATTTCTAAACAAAAATATCTATCAAATGAAGTCAAATTTATTATATTCTGATATAGTTCAGATTTTACTTCATTAATGCTTAAATAAATTAATATATATATATGCTCTGCGCACAGTTAATGAAGCTATTAATAAATTGTCAAAATTTTTACTGCCAAGCGCTTTTGGGACAGTCTACAGTCCCATATTCATGGCGAGTTATTCTGTTAATAACTGTAAAACTATGCAAATTTTATGCAAATTTATATGCAGATGTTACGTGGACCATTTACGAGATAGGGAATAGCAGGCCTCTCTTCTGTTGATTGCCGATGGGTCAGCCGCAATGAAGTAAGCTTCCCTAACTTTACGTTTGGTGTCATTTGTTTCAGAGCAAATGACACTGGCTGTGGTAGGTAGAAAAGCATGTCCAGAGTTTCTTTCATGTTCGACAAAAATCAAATTACCTTCATACTTTGTTTTGGTTTTATTGTAAAGGTATCGGTGTTGAGCTACTCTGGTGGCAATGTTAGTTTTGGTCTCTCCATAATATGTTGCCATGCAATTTCTTTGGGGGCAGGTAATTTTGTACACAACTTGAGGGGTGAGTTCAGGTTTGATCCTGTCTTTGGTATTATTTATCAGTCTATTGGTGTTGGGAGGTGAACGGAAAGCGACTTCAAAGTCACATGATAGTTGATTGATAAGGCTTTTAGCTGTAGAGTGAACGTATGGGATTAAGATTCTTGGTTTGTTTTCTTTTTTGTGGTTGTGGTTTATTTTATAGAAAAATTTGTTGACTTTTCTGTTGATGGATGAATAAGTGTGTCCAATTTTCCTTAAATCAGTTATATAATTGATGAGATTTTTTCTTTTATCTGCCTCATATTTGCACAAGTTATGGTTCCTAAACATGAATGAAGAGAGGTCTGCAAGTTTGTGTGAGCAAGGCGTGTAAGAATTAGGATTTGTCAAGCCTCTTCCAAAGGTTTGACTACCATTTGGTAGTCCAGCTTATCTATATTTTTCCTATTACATATGTCAAGGTATTTGACCTGTTTGTCTTGGTTTTCCCAAGTAGTAGTAAAAGTAAGTTTGGTATTATTATGGAGGCTATTGTGAAAGTTAGAGATGATGTTTTCTGGGGCAGCAACGAATATGTCATCAATGTAGCACGTATATATCATATGTGGGGTTGACATGAAGAGTGCAGGTAGTATTAGCTTCTTGTAATGGTCAAGTACAATGCTTTCCATTATACTACTAAGTGGGAGGCCCATCGGCCATCCATTGTTCATACTAAACCACTTATCTCTGAAAACAGCAATTATGTTTAAATCAAGCCATTTTAAAAAATCGATGATGAATTTGGCACATGTAGGTGGGCAGTTTCTTGCAATTAATTTATCGTTGACTATTTTTATATTGTTTATGGTCAATGGAGCCATATAGCTCTGCCACATCAAATGATGCGATTTTAAAATTAGCTGGTATAAACGCGTGTTTAATTTTTCCTACAAACATGAAAGATGATTTAATGGTGTAATTGCCAAAGCCTAATATATCAATAAGCCAGCGATTGACCAAAACTGCCATGTTGAAATAGTGTGCCTTGCCAAAATCAATCATAAGTCTCAAAGGTTTATCACGCTTGTGCAGCTTAATGTTAGCGAAGATTCTAGGAGGTGAAGAAGTTGACGGGTATATGCGATGGTATTCGGCTTTTGTAAAGATGCTGTCATGATTTATTCGTAGTATATTGGATATAAATCTATCTCTGTTAAGCCTATTGTTAAAATTATTTAGATTTACAAATTTTAATTTTTCGATTTGTGTATTAATCTTAATATTATATTCATCATCATCTATCAATACAAATCTGTTCCCCTTGTCTTCTTTTAAGCAAATGATGGAATTATCCGCTAGAAATTGATTTGTGTTAGTAATTTTCTTGTTCCAATCATTAGGATAATTGTTTAGCTGCTTATTCTTGATAGTTTTTGCTATCCGTGTGATAATTGGTTCCTTTAGTGGGTTGTCCATTAAATCTGTTTCGACACCAGCAACAATTTCCATTTTGGGATTGCGGAATGTTTGAGTTTGTAAGGTTGACAAACTTGTTGCTATTGTGTGCATCAAATTAAATATTTTGCTTTTTTGCTAAAAATTTTATTTTATTATTGAATTTCTTGAACAGACTGTTCGTATGTCTATTGCATCTGTCGGTGATAAATGGGGGGATCAGGTAGTTGTCAGAAATTATGTTCCATCTTCTCATTTCTTTTTTTAAGGCCCTTTTGCATCCTTTAATGATAGAAATTAGTAGTTGTTTTTGTAAATTCGTTTTGATTCTATTGTAATTATATACAGTCTTGTTACTAATAATTTTGCAGCAGTTAGGTACAATTTTATACTGATAACATTTTGTAAAGAAATTTATTCTCTGCTGAAATGTACAAATTGACAGTCCAGTACGAAGTAGCTGCCGGTCTCGTGCATCCCTATCTCATAAATGGTCCACGTAACATCTGCATATAAATTTGCATAAAATTTGCATAGTTTTACAGTTATTAACAGAATAACTCGCCATGAATATGGGACTGTAGTCTGTCTCGAAAGCGCTTGGCAGTAAAAATTTTGACAATTTATTAATATCTTCATTAACTGTGCACAGAGCACATATATATATATTAATTTATTTAAGATTTAATGAAGTAAAATCTTAACTATTTCAATAACATGAATAACTACGCATGAGACCGGCAGCTACTTCATACTGGACTGTCAATTTGCACATTTCAGCAGAGAATATATTTCTTTACAAAATGTTATCAGTATAAAATAGTACCTAACTGCTGCAAAATTATTATTAACAAGACTGTATATAATTACGATAGAATCAAAACGAATTTACAAAAACAATTACTAATTTTTATCATTAAAGGATGCAAAAGGGCCTTAAAAAAGAAACAAGAAGATGGAACATAATTTCTGACAACTACCTGATCCCCCCATTTATCACCGACAGATTCAATAGACATACGAATGGTCTGTTCAAGAAATTCAATAATAAAATAAAATTTTTAGCAAAAAAGCAAAATATTCCATTTGATGCACTCAATAGCAACAAGTTTGTCAACCTTACAAACTCAAACATTCCACACACGATTAAGTAAGTTTTTGAATTAGGTCCAAAATTCATAGGCGGATGCTGGAAGAATCCCAAAATGGAAATTGTTGCTGACGTCAAAACAGCTTTAATGGACAACCCACTAAAGGAATCAATTATCGCATGGATAGCAAAAACTATCAAGAATAAGCAGCTAAACAATTATCCTAATGATTGGAACAAGAAAATTACTAACACAAATCAATTTCTAGCGGATAATTCCATCATTTGCTTAAAAGAAGACAAGGGGAACAGATTTGTATTGATAGATGACAATGAATATAATATTAAGATTAATACACAAATCGAAAAATTAAAATTTGTAAATCTAAATAATTTTAACAATAGGCTTAACAGAAATAGATTTATATCCAATATACTATGAATAATTCATGACAGTGTCTTTACAAAAGCCGAATACCATCGTATATACCCGTCAACCTCTTCTCCTCCTAGAATCTTCGCTAACATTAAGCTGCACAAGCCTGATAAACCTTTGAGACTTACGATTGATTTTGGCAAGGCACACTATTTCAATACAGCAGTTTTGGTCAATCGCTGGCTTATTGATATATTAGGCTTTGGCGATTACACCATTAAATCATCTTTCATGTTTGTAGGAAAAATTAAACACGCGTTTATACCAGCTAATTTTAAAATCGCATCATTTGATGTGGCAGAGCTATATGGCTCCATTGACTGTAAACAATATATCAAAATAGTCAACGATAAATTAATTGCAAGAAACTGCCCACCTACATGTGCCAAATTCATCATCGATTTTTTAAAATGGCTTGATTTAAACATAATTGCTGTTTTCAGAGATAAGTGGTTTAGTATGAACAATGGATGGCCGATGGGCCTCCCACTTAGTGGTATAATGGCAAGCGTTGTACTTGACCATTATGAGAAGCTAATACTACCTGCACTCTTCATGTCAACCCCACATATGATATATACATGCTACATTGATGACATATTCATTGCTGCCCCAGAATACATCATCTCTAACCTTCACAATAGCCTCCATAATAATACCAAACTTACTTTTACTACTACTTGGAAAAACCAAGACAAACAGGTCAAATACCTTGACATATGTGTTAGCAAAAATATAGATAAGCTGGACTACCAAATGGTAGTCAAACCTTTGGAAGTAAGAGGCTTGACAAACCCTAATTCTTACGCGCCTCATTCACACAAACTTGCAGCCCTCTCTTCATTCATGTTTAGGAACCATAACTTGTGCAAATATGAGGCAGATAAAAGAAAAAATCTCATCAATTATATAACTGATTTAAGGAAAATTGGACACACTTATTCATCCATCAACAGAAAAGTCAACAAATTTTTCTATAAAATAAACCACAACCACAAAAAAGAAAACAAACCAAGAATCTTAATCCCATACGTTCACTCTACAGCTAAAAGCCTTATCAATCAACTATCATGTGACTTTGAAGTCGCTTTCCGTTCACCTCCCAACACCAATAGACTGATAAATAATACCAAAGACAGGATCAAACCTGAACTCACCCCTCAAGTTGTGTACAAAATTACCTGCCCCCAAAGAAATTGCATGGCAACATATTATGGAGAGACCAAAACTAACATTGCCACCAGAGTAGCTCAACACTGATACCTTTACAATAAAACCAAAACAAAGTATGAAGGTAATTCGATTTTTGTCAAACATGAAAGAAACTCTGGACATGCTTTTCTACCTACCACAGCCAGTGTCATTTGCTCTGAAACAAACGACACCAAACGTAAAGTTAGGGAAGCTTACTTCATTGTGGCTGACCCATTGGCAATCAACAGAAGAGAGGCCTGCTATTCCCTATCTCGTAAATGGTCCACGTAACATCTGCATATAAATTTGCATAAAATTTGCATAGTTTTACAGTTATTAACAGAATAACTCGCCATGAATATGGGACTGTAGACTGTCCCGAAAGCGCTTGGCAGTAAAAATTTTGACAATTTATTAATAGCTTCATTAACTGTGCGCAGAGCACACATATATATTAATATATTCTGATAAATAATAATGGTTTAATATTAAAGTGAAAGTTGAAAAGTTAAAGTAAATAAGACCAAAGAAATTGGTCAAAATGCTAGAGCAGTACATGGAGATTAACAAATACTGAAAATAATTTGGAAAAGAAAATATCAACTTTGGAAATAAAAAAATGTAATAAATAATCAAAAGAAAAGTCTTCATTTTATTTTTCAGGCAAAAAGTGTATTCTAACAAATTATATATGTATTTTTGAGACAAATTAAGATAAAACTTTATTTCAAATAATAAAAATATTATTTACAATTTAATAATCAACTTTCAATTATAAATTGTTTATACAATATCAACAAAAAACAATGTGCAAATGCAGAAGAAACATTTTTTAAAAATAGTGATTCAATAATATTTTGAATTATTTTTTTTTACCACTGATAGCTATTGATATCTAGATAATATAATTAGAATTAAAATTTTAAATAAATTCTAAACATTGAAATCACTGAAAGCCTTTTTTATTTAATTTTTTACCATCATAAAATGAACACAATAGGAAACCAATCTGCAGTTCCCACAATATATTCTACAAATTTCAGTTGAAAAGTTAATAATATTGATAAGAATTACAATATATATGATAAATTAAAATAGAAAGAAATATAGTTACTGAAACTAAGTCTTGGATGGGCCATCTTTATATGCCTTCAGTTTTTAATAAAAATAAAAAATTATATGAAAAAGACTGTAATATGAGCTTTTGAGTTTTATCCATGATAAATCAATTAATTAATAATTGTATGGATAAAAATAATCTTAGAATGTCCATAGATTATTTATGCTATTTAATGGGAGGAACCAAGCTGTTCTTATGTTTAGTATAGTTCAATCAAAATTGAACATTAATGTAAGATTTAAATAATATAAGTATATAATAAAACCAAAATAAATCATATAGTAACATCTTCATTTCTAGAACATGAAAATATATTTGGTGAAGTTTTAATCTCAAGGAAGTATAGATAATTTGCAACAAACCTAATAACAGCCAGAAGAAAATACAAAAAAAGCATAATTCCCAAATAATGTAGTCTCAGTAATGAGTAGAATACCTAGCTAATGCTGTTCAGTTGAATGCATTTCAGAATATGTACAATTAATTATCTAAATTTGTACTTTATTTTTGTTTTGAATATAATGTAAAAGTATTCAGCATCAAAAATGGATTACGTTGATATTTTTTGTACATTAAAGTGAATACTATTAATTCTTAACATAGAAAGAAAATATTGAGAACATTAAATGTAACCTTAATAATGCATTTTCAGAGCAAAACAGTCTTCTAAAAGACAACATTTATGTTGATCTTAATTTTTTTATATTTCAATGATGGATTGTTTACAATTTTCATAAGATTATATTTAAGATTTCTTATATGTTCTCCATTTAAGAAGCATTGATTTGAGGAAAAATTTGAAAATAGAATTTGAACATAATCAAGGCAATTGAAATGCAATTTTTAAATAATAAGCTTTGAGTCACCGTCACATAAGCAACCACTTGTAAATGAGTATAAGCATTCTAACTATGGAAGCAAAAAAAAAAAAGAGTTGAAAGAAAGACAAAAATTAAAAGTTAGAAAAAGAAAAAGAAAATTGCTGTGCATGCATTTAAATAATAAAAAAGTGGTTGTATGAATACATAATCTCATTGAATAAACTGGTGTAGAGAGATGGATAATAATGTGAGAGACTTACAAAAACAGGATGCTGTACTAAATGAAATGAATGATGATAGTTCAGTAAAAATAATAAGAAAGAATGATAATAATAAGGAAAAGAACAAGGAAGAGCTATTGATTACATACTATTTATTGTTAAAAGAAGGTTGCCATGACAACAGTGTGAGATTGTTGATTATTTATATTGGGATTGTCTAAATGTTGATTGGTTTCTAATGATTAATATATGTATATACTTAAATTATGTATCACTATTAATTTATATATTGCTAGTTTATAATTTAATGATTCACAGAGTGTCAGACATTAGAGTTTAAAATTCATGCATTACATATTAACTGATCATTTCAGTGATCATGCATCACATGACTTTCCATGATGACAAATAATCATTTAAGCTATCCAGCATGATGTTGCCTAATACAATGGCAGAGGAATTGTGAAACTCAATGATACTGAATGATGGGATCTTCCATATTTTACACCAACATTTTTTTTAATCATGATCCATTGGATACAGGTTTCAGAGGGAAGATCATAAAAACCAAAAGTTCTGGAATCAAAGTTCATCCAAGCACTTAAATTTTTCAGTGTCACAGACTTAAACATTCAGTTATTATTATTTTACAGTAAATTTTGTTATATATTTTATTTAACAAAATGTATGCAAACAGCTTCAGTGATAAATTTGCAAAAATCTTAAAAGAGTCAACAATGTAAACCTGTGGGAAATGACCTCACATACCATGTTATTATTCTAGCTCTCTCTTTTTTTCCACATAATTTATTTTGATTTCAAATTTTAATAAAAGTTTAAAAATAAAAATTAGCATTTCGCAATGTTATTTTTTTTTTTAAAAAAGTAATAATAAATATTTTTCTGGCCAAAACAAAAGAGTACAGAAAATTTTCTTTTTGAATACTGATAAAAATATCTCAAGAAAAAAACCTGAATTAATTTAATGCAATTTATGGTTATTATTGTTAAGTGCATTAAAGTGACATCTTCTCTTGAAAACTGTAAAAATAGTACCCCCCCCCCCAATGATCATTGTCACCATAGAGTTTCACAGTGGCAATTCTCTATCCTCTTTTACCAATCAATAAATATGTAAATGCATAAAGTAAGTAAATGAAACATTAAAACTAGCAAAACATCACATGATTACCATTTCATATGTTTACACATGTTATTAATAAGAGTACCAAATTATCCATACAGTTAGTGACATAAAATGCAAGCCTTCATAATCAATGGATACAGGAAAGTTTGTGCATAAAATAACTATCTAATGCTTATTCATCCAACATCTCACTGATGAAAACCACAAGCTAGAAACTGGTCTGGGGATGTTGCATGAGTAGGCACTAGATAGGGATTTTATATACAAACATTCTTGCATCCATTGATTAAGAAAGCTTGCACTTGGTGTCACTAGTGTATGGTGAGTTTGGTACTCTTATTAAATGAAACATTGGGTGCATCTTAGTTTAATTTTAGGTCGAATGAAAAATGATTAATTCATATCTATATTATCCTTTTTTTTTGTCACATTCACTTATAATAATTTTATATATGCAAAATCTCAGTATACACTGAAAGGTTTATATCACAACATGAAAAAAATATTCAAGAATATAAGTAGACATATAAGACACAAACATGCTTTTGTATATAATTTTTGATATTGTTCAAGCTATAAGTAAACATACAATACTTTATTATTTTCAGTAGAAAAAGTAAATTTTACATGCACACACATATAAGTGAAATTCAATAATTGGTAGATTTTTTAATAAAATAAAACAAATGTTCATATGAATAGCATGACCACCATCTGCATAATCTTTCATAATACCCAAAGATTTATATACCGCTGTGATAATGGAATCCATCCTGTCCCAATAACAGCACTAAACTCATCCAACAACAATTTCTCCAAGCATGACACACCCTGATAATGACTCAAATTATCATATAATATGATCAATCTGCTAATGTAAGGCAACTTCAAACTGTTCATTCATGCCCAATTCCCCAAAATAATTGCAGTTATTGATTTAAAATTTACAGCTAGTAATTTTAATAAAAGGAAGTACCCAATTTTATTTTCATTTATACAATTATAGATTTGTATCCTTTTATAAATCTTTATTATTCTATTTTGTCTTGATTTCTTCTATTTATTTTTTTAAATGTTCTATCACTAATATCTATATTGGGCAATATCCACATAGGGTGATATTATTAACACCTGATTATAGTTCTCCTATTCCTAAAGCATTTTAAATTGCATAAAATAAAGAAATTAATTTGTTCTATGTATTGCATTAAAAAGCATTGAATTGTTTTGCATATTACAATGCTATTTATTTATAAACAATTTTATAAATATTGAATAAGATAATGAGTGTGTAATTAAAATGAAACAACATTATTTTTGTCATTTCTATTCAGGATCAATGATTATTCATTAACAATTATTTATTTATTAAATAAAGGGATTTGAATTTAGGATTTTCAGTCTATATTTATCCTCCACTCTATTTCATATAACCGGTATACATGACCACACATGTAAAAAGGGTAATGCAGAAGAAAGAAAACACTTTTATTAAAATCTAGATGACATCATCATGCGCAGATTTAAATTTTGAAAGCTAAAATCTATAATACTGATCCATGGTTTCTTAGTAAAAGTATGTCTTTTTTTTGATTTAGAAAAAGCAGGTCCTATAGCTAAAAAATTTAAGAAAAGATAATTACGTGTTATATTTTTATCATTATATGTGCTAATTTGGCATTGGTTGGTATACGTTTAATTTTTTCTAGAATCCAATGTTTGTTCAATCAACATTTCCCAGAAGGTAGGTCAAGTAATTAGAAAAGACTCACAAATCTACATATAAATTGTACTGACAAACCTATTCTTTTAATTATATTTATTAGTTTCTTCTTCCAAAAGATTTTATTATTATAAACTGTTTTGATATATATATACATAATTTTTAATAATAGGTGAGAAAAATTATAAAATGAAATGAAATACAATCTGGCATAAATTACTTTAATTCTTCGAAAGAAAACACTGATATAGTATAAATACTAAGCTAGTGGAGAATAAAGACAAGGAACTATTTAAGTTGATTACCTAAATGCAGAACTTTATAAATAATACTTTACTTCAATTCATATTATATAAATTCCTTAGCATGCATCTATTTGATAAACAACCATCATCTGTTAATAAATACTTAGATAATATTATTTTTATTATATTAGAGGTTAATTACATTTTTATATAAATTTTAATTATAGACTTTATAAGATTTGAAATACATGCATTCTTCATATGCCTGGAGCTTAATTGTAAATATAGGGGATTTGAACACAGACTTTCAAGCACTCTTTAACTATCTACACTATCTTATACCACTGATACACATGACACACCCATGTAGAAAAGATAAATAATCAACAATATACGTATTTCGTGCTGAACCAATGCTCGCCAGTTGATCCAGATTTTCATCTCCCACACATATATATTTATAATCGTAGTATAAACTGAACACTGATTATATATACATGTGTGTGGGAGACGATAATCTCGACGAAATGATGAGTGCTGGTTCAGCATGAAATATTATATTGGTGATTCTTTATCTTTTCTGCATGTGTGTGGTCATGTGTATATCAGTGATATGAGATATGTGTGTGGTCATGTGTATTAGCAGTATGAGATAGTGTGGATAGTTTAAGAGTATTTGAAAGTCTGAGTTCAAATCCCCTATATTTATAGACTTTATATTTATAATAAATTGAAAGTATGCTAGCCTTTCTCACATGCACAATTATAACAGAGAAAGCCAATCAGATTTTAAACAGATATCTAATAAATAATCAAGCTTAGACACGAGACAGAGATTTTGATAGAAAAGGTTGATACCACCTTTTCTAAACTTAACTTTTATATATATAAGCCAGTCTTAAGCATCTTAGCCCGAAAGCTTTAAATATATAAACAAATACAATTATCATTCATTGTGTTATAAATATAATATATTACGGCACGAAATCTCAGATTTACTATACCGCAATTTTCATAGCAGCAACGTTTGTAAACAATATTTATCTAAATCGCATGTTGAAAATTGATAATAAATTGAAAGTATGCTAGCCTTTCTCACATGCGCAATTATAACAGAGAAAGCCAATCAGATTTTAAACAGATATCTAATAAATAATCAAGCTTAGACACGAGACAGAGATTTTGATAGAAAAGGTTGATACCACCTTTTCTAAACTTAACTTTTATATATATAAGCCAGTCTTAAGCATCTTAGCCTGAAAGCTTTAAATATATAAACAAATACAATTATCATTCATTGTGTTATAAATATAATATATTACGGCACGAAATCTCAGATTTACTATACTGCAATTTTCATAGCAGCAACGTTTGTAAACAATATTTATCTAAATCGCATGTTGAAAATTGATAATAAATTGAAAGTATGCTAGCCTTTCTCACATGCGCAATTATAACAGAGAAAGCCAATCAGATTTTAAACAGATATCTAATAAATAATCAAGCTTAGACACGAGACAGAGATTTTGATAGAAAAGGTTGATACCACCTTTTCTAAACTTAACTTTTATATATATAAGCCAGTCTTAAGCATCTTAGCCTGAAAGCTTTAAATATATAAACAAATACAATTATCATTCATTGTGTTATAAATATAATATATTACGGCACGAAATCTCAGATTTACTATACCGCAATTTTCATAGCAGCAACGTTTGTAAACAATATTTATCTAAATCGCATGTTGAAAATTGATAATAAATTGAAAGTATGCTAGCCTTTCTCACATGCGCAATTATAACAGAGAAAGCCAATCAGATTTTAAACAGATATCTAATAAATAATCAAGCTTAGACACGAGACAGAGATTTTGATAGAAAAGGTTGATACCACCTTTTCTAAACTTAACTTTTATATATATAAGCCAGTCTTAAGCATCTTAGCCCGAAAGCTTTAAATATATAAACAAATACAATTATCATTCATTGTGTTATAAATATAATATATTACGGCACAGAATCTCAGATTTACTATACCACAATTTTCATAGCAGCAACGTTATATTTAATAAAATACAAGTATATTTTTACATATAAAATGAGGTGTTACATATTTAAATTTTAATCTTTTTTTTTTGCTTCTGTTAGAAACTTTGACTATGACTTTTAGAATGCATTTCAGCTTCTCGGGCATCATCAGTTTTGTTTAGCTCACAAAATCTCTTACTGTTTGGTATTTATAGGTGTACATTATATAAAATGCTTCAAAATGTACTTCAATAAATATAAAATGACACTTGATTATATTTGGTGAATACATAGAGCTAATCTCTAATTGATAAAGTTTGGCTGAGTGAGTATTTATGCATCATTAGTATAGATTTTCTATTGTTTATATTTGTATGCATAAAATATTGTAGAGAACAATAATGGTATAAAAATTCTAAGTATATATTGCAATGTTATGGATTTCAAACAAAGCCACTATGCTATGATAATTGTAATGAAATAGAAAAGCTAATGTTAGAAAAATAAGCCAAATAATATTATAGCAGACAAACTCAATTTATGTTTTGAATATAATTGTGGCCACAGATTTTGATTGACAACTTCTTTAGGTATTCAAAATACTAATGAATGTCTATATGCATGAAGATATTTCCTTATCTAATGTTTTGCTCTTCATTTTCTTAAATCTACATATTTGCAGTGAAGCTATTAAAGCATCTCTTTAGTGGTCACCCCAAAGAGTATCATGTTGGTGATGGTTTGTATTTATAATTGACCAATATATATATTATATGATTATATTCTACTTTTAGATATCTTAAATATTGATATACTGGTAAATATCACATTTTTATTTAGTTAAAATAAAGTTTAAGGAGTCATTTACAAAGGGTAGGGAGAATTTCAATAGCAAAATTTCCTTATCTTTCTCCTCACAACATTACAACAGAATATAAATACCAATATATATATATAATTGATTATATAAAATGAATAAATATGGCTTAAATATAAAATAAGGCTATAATTATTTGACTCAAACTTGCAGAGATTATTATTACATCAGTTAATCTGTTACATAATGTTGTGCACAAAGTATTGTTTTTTGTTTAAAAAAACGTCAGTTAGCTGCCATTACTTCTATTAATGTTTTGTAAACTAGTGAAATACTAATAGCAGTGTTTGGAATGAAAGAAATATAATAATTGACATATATAAAATTCGGTATATTTTCCCTTTTTTTACAAATATATTTTTTGATGGCTGCTTTTTATTTCCTAGTATAAATATTACTAGTTGGCCACATATTATTATTTACATTACTATCTCTATTTTTGTGCTGATATATTTTTTTTGTCTTCTGGGTTTCTATATTTTTCTTTTTCTGGGGAAGATTAGAAGAGCATTTTGATTTTGTGTGAAAGACAGTTTACCTATCTTATTAATTATTTTTTTTAAATATTAATCTCATAATAAATTCATAATATATATATAACTAATTTCAATGTTTTTGAATGACTTTTTATTATGTAGATGATGACAATTATGATCTGGTCAAACATTGTTACAAACAAATGTGTTCTTGAACACAAAGAATATGTTTACATGTCAGCACAGCTGTCTTGCAAGCAAGCAGTTGCTTGCAGACAGTTGTTGCGGGTTCACTTCCTGGTCGATGCTATGACATACTGAGAAAAAATGTTTGTTTTAATATAAACATACATATGGGTTTTTTTTTAAAACAAATAAATTGATTTCAGAAAGCAATTGTTTTTTTTATTATTTATATTGAAATACCATATGTTTAATGATAATCCATTCCAAACCCACACCCATGACTAAGGCTACCATTTAAAACAATGATTTAAGTTAAAAAATATATATAAATGTCAGTTTACATATAAAAGTGAATTCTCTTTATAGTACAATTATATTTTAATTAAACACAAATAAAATTTATATTTTAAAAGCATAAAATTAAAATACAAACTGGCATATTCTAATAAAAAAATCAAATCATTGATTTCAAATCTATTTTTTGTAAGACAATATACAGAAATAATCCTGTCTAGTTTTAAGTTCTTTTCAAGATTCCAATGAACCTTACTTAACATAAAAATTACTGGAATAAACAGAACGTTCTTCAAACAATTGCTTCAATTATTTACAAATGATTGCCTAATTCATGTTAACACTTACTATTTGCTTTTGATTAATCCACAGTATCAAGAAAGAGCTTCAATTAGTTACAACAAAAACTGCAAATTCTTTTCATTATCGGTTTACTCTTTTAATTTGCTATTTTTTAAAAATAATGTAGAATTTAATTATTATCACATTCAACATTTAAAACATTGACCATTGTATGGCTTTCTCTTTTAGAGTTGTTTTTTTTTGTTCATTGCTGATTAATTTTTTGACATGGTTTTTACAGATTTTTATTAAAATTAATATTTGTATGTGTACTAAAACAATTTTTAAAAAACAGAAATGAGTAATATTAAAAAAATTGCAGAAGAAAAGCTAAACACAATTAAGCTCATAAAATATGATATTGATGGCTGATATTCTACTCAGAGCTGAAATGCTCCAAAAAATCATACACCTGTGATTGATTATCTTTTTGGATATTAGCACTTGTAAAATTTTTTTACTATTTCAGCCAATGATGTTTATTGATGTAGTGATCCAATGCTTAGCTTTAATTTTCTGTCATTTTACATTTGTATAGTATTTATAGGGGATTTGAACACAGACTTTCAAGCTCCATTTAGCTAGCCACTGTATCTCATACAACCAATACATATGACTCCACACATGTGAAAAAAATAAATGATCTCCAATAAACATATTTTGTATTGAACCAGAACTCATAAATTGTTTCAGATCATTATCTTCTATGCATATATATATAATCAGTGTTTGGTTTATATTAAGATAGCAAATCTTCAAACTTTAATGGACAGTCTTGAATCTATTCCACTATCTACATCTTCAGCTATCCATACCATTGAAAATCTGATTATGGAATGCCCAAATCTTTTGATGATGCCAATGTTATTGTCATAAAAAAGATAAACAATATTTTATCACTAGAGATAAAAGAAAAGATAATAGAATAAAATTTTAGATCATCTCCATCTTTATTGATCTTTCATTTTTGAAACTTTTTTTTTCTAGAAGTTTGTTTTGAATATCAAACATTAATCAACATTCAAATTGCGCTTATATAGTTTACAGTTAAACTTATTACATTACATGGATCTAGGAAAATACTTTTACAGAAAAATATGTACATTTTTAACACTAGAGATAGCTTAAGCATTTAAAAAAACTTTTATTTTGATTTTTTTTTTTGATATGTAAAATTATTATAATACATACATACAGAATATTTTTAAATAAAAACACATACAGTATTTACTGCTAATTTTTGAAATTTTTTTTTTATATTAATTCATTTTTCAAATTCTGCTTTTATGGTTTATAACAAAAAAATATTACAGTACACACATCTAACACATATATATCATTAGAAATAGATAAGCGAACCAAATTGATACCTGTTTCAGGCAGCAAATATACAGTATATGCCATTCTAATAATCATTGTATGATTTTGCATTTGTTATGTAAATTATAATTTAGTATGAGAAAGTGTTTTTTCTACTAGTTATTCACTCCAGAGATATTCACTTTAGAAACTTTTGTTGTAACATATCTCATTGTAGTTATATTTGTCTTATCATTATCAATATTATTTTAATGTGAAATAATTAGTATAAATAGGTAGAGAGGTTTTTTTTTTTAAATATAAGTCTAAATATAAACTCAAAAACAGTATTTTTCGATATCTTAAAAAATAATTAGTTTAGCAATGCATCATTTAAAGTAAATACCATTTATTGTCAATTTCTTTTAGTCAAATGATGTTCAGGCACAAAGATGCTAGCAATATATTGAGATTTTTTCCCTTTTCCTAGCTTTTTTTTTTCTAGGCATCTTTAGTTTTTTTTTTATAAGCACTTTTTTACTCATTTTCTAATGTCTTAAAGTTGATCAAATGATTGTTATAATGAAATAGTTATTAAAAACTGCATGAATTTCATTTAGTATACATTACATTTTCTGCAAAATTCTATATTTATAGAAGGCATACTGCTGATAGCAATTATTCTTCATATTCAATTTATTTTTGTTCAGTTCTGATGCTTATTTGCTAATGGTAGTTAACATTGTTCTTCCTTATGCTTATACTGTCAGCAAGCATGATATATATATATATATATATATATATATGATAAACAAAAATGCAAGTTAAAAAACTTGCTAACGCTTGTATTTATGTCCACAGATGGCATCCTACCAAGACTGCCAATCAAGCGTATGTTTTGTTTACATAAACGTCAGAGTAGTTAGTATTCACTATCTCTAACTATAATTCCACTTTCAGATCATGATTTCAAGCTATTTGCTATCGTCAGTGAAAGACAGGAATAAAGAAACTAGATCTGAATACAAACTCTGAGCGTTTATGAAACAATTTCTATTCAGCTTGCAAGCGTGAATTTTTTAGACACGTAATGTCTTCAAACTCAGCATAGCAAACCAGATAGCTACATGGGTCTGATCTCAGTTCAGCATCACCACATAGTAGAAGCCTCTGCAATCTATATCATTGCAAGAAAGACCTCAAAGGTACATTTATGATAAACAAAAATGCAAGTTAAAAAACTTGCTAACGCTTGTATTTATGTCCACAGATGGCGTCCTACCAAGACTGCCAATCAAGCGTATGTTTTGTTTACATAAACGTCAGAGTAGTTAGTATTCACTATCTCTAACTATAATTCCACTTTCAGATCATGATTTCAAGCTATTTGCTACCGTCAGTGAAAGACAGGAATAAAGAAACTAGATCTGAATACAAACTCTGAGCGTTTATGAAACAATTTCTATTCAGCTTGCAAGCGTGAATTTTTTAGACACGTAATGAAAAATTCACGCTTGCAAGCTGAATAGAAATTGTTTCATAAACGCTCAGAGTTTGTATTCAGATCTAGTTTCTTTATTCCTGTCTTTCACTGGCGATAGCAAATAGCTTGAAATCATGATCTGAAAGTGGAATTATAGTTAGAGATAGTGAATACTAACTACTCTGACGTTTATGTAAACAAAACATACGCTTGATTGGCAGTCTTGGTAGGACGCCATCTGTGGACATAAATACAAGCGTTAGCAAGTTTTTTAACTTGCATTTTTGTTTATCATAAATGTACCTTTGAGGTCTTTCTTGCAATGATATAGATTGCAGAGGCTTCTACTATGTGGTGATGCTGAACTGAGATCAGACCCATGTAGCTATCTGGTTTGCTATGCTGAGTTTGAAGACATTACGTGTCTTCCGATCTAAATTCACGCTTGCAAGCTGAATAGAAATTGTTTCATAAACGCTCAGAGTTTGTATTCAGATCTAGTTTCTTTATTCCTGTCTTTCACTGACGATAGCAAATAGCTTGAAATCATGATCTGAAAGTGGAATTATAGTTAGAGATAGTGAATACTAACTACTCTGACGTTTATGTAAACAAAACATACGCTTGATTGGCAGTCTTGGTAGGACGCCATCTGTGGACATAAATACAAGCGTTAGCAAGTTTTTTAACTTGCATTTTTGTTTATCATAAATGTACCTTTGAGGTCTTTCTTGCAATGATATAGATTGCAGAGGCTTCTACTATGTGGTGATGCTGAACTGAGATCAGACCCATGTAGCTATCTGGTTTGCTATGCTGAGTTTGAAGACATTACGTGTCTAAAAAATTCACGCTTGCAAGCTGAATAGAAATTGTTTCATAAACGCTCAGAGTTTGTATTCAGATCTAGTTTCTTTATTCCTGTCTTTCACTGACGATAGCAAATAGCTTGAAATCATGATCTGAAAGTGGAATTATAGTTAGAGATAGTGAATACTAACTACTCTGACGTTTATGTAAACAAAACATACGCTTGATTGGCAGTCTTGGTAGGACGCCATCTGTGGACATAAATACAAGCGTTAGCAAGTTTTTTAACTTGCATTTTTGTTTATCATAAATGTACCTTTGAGGTCTTTCTTGCAATGATATAGATTGCAGAGGCTTCTACTATGTGGTGATGCTGAACTGAGATCAGACCCATGTAGCTATCTGGTTTGCTATGCTGAGTTTGAAGACATTACGTGTCTAAAAAATTCACGCTTGCAAGCTGAATAGAAATTGTTTCATAAACGCTCAGAGTTTGTATTCAGATCTAGTTTCTTTATTCCTGTCTTTCACTGACGATAGCAAATAGCTTGAAATCATGATCTGAAAGTGGAATTATAGTTAGAGATAGTGAATACTAACTACTCTGACGTTTATGTAAACAAAACATACGCTTGATTGGCAGTCTTGGTAGGACGCCATCTGTGGACATAAATACAAGCGTTAGCAAGTTAAAAAACTTGCTAACGCATTTTTGTTTATCATAAATGTACCTTTGAGGTCTTTCTTGCAATGATATAGATTGCAGAGGCTTCTACTATGTGGTGATGCTGAACTGAGATCAGACCCATGTAGCTATCTGGTTTGCTATGCTGAGTTTGAAGACATTACGTGTCTAAAAAATTCACGCTTGCAAGCTGAATAGAAATTGTTTCATAAACGCTCAGAGTTTGTATTCAGATCTAGTTTCTTTATTCCTGTCTTTCACTGACGATAGCAAATAGCTTGAAATCATGATCTGAAAGTGGAATTATAGTTAGAGATAGTGAATACTAACTACTCTGACGTTTATGTAAACAAAACATACGCTTGATTGGCAGTCTTGGTAGGACGCCATCTGTGGACATAAATACAAGCGTTAGCAAGTTTTTTAACTTGCATTTTTGTTTATCATAAATGTACCTTTGAGGTCTTTCTTGCAATGATATAGATTGCAGAGGCTTCTACTATGTGGTGATGCTGAACTGAGATCAGACCCATGTAGCTATCTGGTTTGCTATGCTGAGTTTGAAGACATTACGTGTCTAAAAAATTCACGCTTGCAAGCTGAATAGAAATTGTTTCATAAACGCTCAGAGTTTGTATTCAGATCTAGTTTCTTTATTCCTGTCTTTCACTGACGATAGCAAATAGCTTGAAATCATGATCTGAAAGTGGAATTATAGTTAGAGATAGTGAATACTAACTACTCTGACGTTTATGTAAACAAAACATACGCTTGATTGGCAGTCTTGGTAGGACGCCATCTGTGGACATATATATATATAATCAAAACTACCCCAAATCCAAAATTAAACCAGACCAGCATAAAAATAATATTAAAACACAAGCAGACTTCTCAAGTGCTGGTCTGGTTTAATTTTGGATTTGAGGGTAGTTTTGATTTTATATTGACTAGTTTAGCTTTATGCTTGTAATATATATATATATATGTTTTGTTCTTTGCTCAAATAAGACTTAAAATAAGTAGACAATAATGTGATAGAATTACCAAGTAATAACTAACATTTGATCGTCATCAATTATAGATTGTCATTGCTAACCACCCACATAACATAATGTATTCTATTCATCTACATAGAATTATGTTATAAAACAAAATGCAATACCATGATGTTTTAGATTTTATTACTGGTATAACTGCACACACACTGATAACACATGTTTAAATAGGTGTATAACTCACTCAATACCTAAAATGAATAAAGAGATATAAAGTTATTTCTATTTTATTTATTATAGTACATGTGTGAAATTTTGCTTAATCTTTTTTTTTCATGTGAAGAGAAAGTATTTAATCTTTAGGCTTAATTCCCTCTAAGTATCACTGAAGAATTGTTCTAAAATTGCCAGCTTGCATTATTTGATTAAAGTCTGTTTGCTTCTATTCCTTAAGAACAGTCTTAATACTCATTACAATGTGGTAAGAAGTTTAAAGGGAGAACTTAACATCTGTTACCAAAAATTCTTTAGTTATTACTTGATTTTACTTATTGTACTTTGCAGTCTATGGGAAAAGTTATATTATTAATGACTCATATCTTCCTACCTACATTTTAGCAAATGTTCGTACTTTTATATTGCAGATTTTTTTTTTAGAGGAAAAGAAATGAATAATGGTGCATAATTACAAGCTGTTAGTAGCTTAACTTTTACAAAGAGCGGACAGTTTCGTCAATCAGTTATGTAAAAGTCTATAAATTATGATAATTGCGGATTTATTTATTTTTTTAACTATAAAAATGTGTTAATTTTTTTAAAAAAAAACCAACTTAAATATATATATGAAAATGAATTATTTTTATTATATTTATCTATATAAAGTAGACGTAAATTTATAATAGATAATGCAGCTTATCAAAAATAAAGAAATGTGTATGGATTCCAAGAGATTGTAAAAGACCCAGAAGGAGACCATATGTAAGATGGATGGATGAAATAAGAAAATGTGTAGGGGTGATGTGGAGAAGAGAAGCTAAAGATCGGAGAAGATGGATTAAACTTGGAAAGACCTTCATCCTGCAGTGGATTGATAATGGTTGATAATGATGATGATGATGCACACACATCATTACATGTTTACGTTTTATTGAAATGAAATTGTTAGGATAAATATCATAATCCTATTGCAGACATGTGTAGTAAACATTCAAATATTATTAACTAAATTAAACAAGAACGATGATTGTAATATAAATTAGAACAAATAATCACAATATATGTAGAATATCGATATTACAAAAGCATACTAATAATAGATTAAATGAATTTTATTTTTTTTCCTCATTGTAATATGGACTTCTACGAATGAGACGAATCTGTAATAATAAAAATCCGTATAAAACTTCTGTTTTTATTAATTCATAAATATTTATGAAGTGGGAATTTTCACAATTCAAATTATTTATCTTGCTATTAATATTTGTTACTTAACTGATGAGCTTAGATTTATTTAAGGAAATATATAACGCTTATAATTATTAACTCTTATAATTCCACTCGGATAAATACTGTTTTTTTTTTAGATGATAATTTTGATAATTCTGCCAAATTTTCCATATTCTTTATATCCAGTCATCTTAATCTGTTTTGATGATTATTTTTGTCAAATACTTTATCATACCAATGTCTTTTCAAGACATCATGGATTGCATCCATTCATTACTGATAGTATTTAGAAAACATATTTCTTTGGTATAAAAGAGAAATTGCTATGCTTTTGATAAGTTTCTTTGAAAATATATTGAAGCATTTTTAAAGCTCATCCTCATTAAAATAAATCGTTTCAATCGTTCCATTTCATTTCAATATTATATTTTGCATCAACAAAACTTTATAATTTCTCAATAGCAGGAAACCTAATACTATTAATTAGCTAATTTATATATGCACCATATATGCTTCTTATTGCATATTTTTATATGCAAAAAAAAATATGCAATTTTAATTTGTTGCATTTTTTTGTCGAAAAAAAATCTGTAAATTATTCTGAAAAGACTCACAACTACATTTCTAAGAATAGAAGCAATCAAATAAAAAAAGAAAATTGTTTTGCTTTTTTGTTAAAATTAAAAATTTATATCATAGATCTATTATTATGAAATAATTTACTAGATAATATAATATCAGATAACTTTATACTTCGACTTACCATCTTCAGCTATAAAAAATTATTTTATTTAAGTTTTTGAACTAATATATATATATAAAATGCGTAAACATATACACATGGTTTATAATCCATATTAATTTGTCTTGCCTGAAGTATTTACAAATTTTAATAACAATAATTAAGAATCATTCTACTACGCATGCGCTGGATAAATTTAAACATGTAGTGGAGTGATCCCTAATTATTATTACAGATTAAAAACTTAGCGCTATATAAATAAATAACTTGTTATAAATTTTAATAATATATACCAGGGGTGGCCAACTTTTGTGTTCATAAGATCTACTTTTTATTTTTAAAATGTGTTACGATCGACTTGTTGTCATAGGCGTAGTCTAAGTAGAGGGAGGTGTGAAATACATACTATTTTTATATATCTACCTAGTAAAAAATAATAATTATTTAATGGGCCAAAAAACTCATGTCCGGAGAAATTTAAGCAACATGAGTAATTATTAACAATATTTATTAATTCAAATTAGCTACATTAAATCAAGATTAAAAATATTCACCTATCTAGAATTGAAAAAAAAATTAGAAAAAACAAAACAAAACAAAAATAACAAAAAAACTTGAAAATCTTGACTTAATTTGTTTCACTCGTTACCCGACAGCTCTTGCCAGATTGGCCTCGCGATCGACCAAAAGTGGCTTTGCGATCGACCGGTGGATCACGATCGACTTGTTGGACACCCCTGATATATACAACTTTGTGAGATGATTGAATATCATCAGTGTTTGTACATGTAATTTATGATACTGACAGAACATAAACATTTTAGTGACTATATTACCATCATTGTTATCATCCCTTTAGATATGTTTATCATTTTTATCTGTATCACCCTTTCTCAAAGTTTCCTGATTTTGTTCTACTTCTTATATTTTTATAGTTAACTAAATCTTCTATTATCTGTTGTTATTTTGCCTTCAATATTTTTCAATATATATATATACGCACACTCACATATTCAATGTAATTCTTTTTTGTTTTTTTTTGTGATATCAAATTGTTATAACTATTACACAGGCTCAATATTCATATTGATATGTATTTATTATTTACTCATTTCAAATTGTAAATGCAGGTCTATCCCATCTAGCTAACTATGAGAACTTATAATGTGCTTTTGAAGCAAAATTTTAGACTATGAGTTATCTATAGATAGCAATCAATTTATTAAATAATGTTTGAAAAAATATTTTTTTACTTTTAATAAAAATCAAGAACAATATTTTAACAGTGTAACTTTGTGATTAAAATTGTATTTAGAGTTTGGTTAATTACATTATTCATAATTTGTAATGATTGAGATAGAGAGTCCATATTGAAAGATTAATATATATAAAAGGAACTTTTTTTTTTTTTAGCTGAAAGTTATTAGAAATATGCTTTAAACTATTTTTATTCATCATAAATATCAAAAAATATCAAAACATAAAATGAGAAAAGTATCTAATTCCATAACAATGTATATTCTGTCTTTGATATTCTATCAAGACAAAAAAAGTTTTGAATTATATTTAGAAATTACAAATAAAAACAGCAAAGTTCGATATTTAAATCTTAATAAAGCAAATAGTATTACTAATTTTAGGGTTAGTTTTCAATTTTACCTAATTCACTGTTACCATCTGTTGTTCCGTCAATTTTTTTTGTTTGTCATTAGGTGTAATGAGTCACTGAAATTTGAAAGTGGAAAAAATTACCTTGTCTAATTTATTTGAAATGGTTTTAAACATCATAATCACAAACCAAAAGTATTTTTTTCATTTTTGAAACAGCTGTAACTTGTTTGTTCACTGTTGACAAAGAGTGTTTAAAATATGTACATATTTTAGTACAAGTAAAGATTTTTTCCCTACAGTTTTAATTAAATAGGTATAAATATAAATAATTGCTTTGTATTTTATTAAAATTACAACCAAATAGCTTTTTAAGATTTAGTGGCGATTATAATGTTTCCAACTTGTATATTCACACAAAGTATTAAAGATAATATAAAAAAAAATTGTTTGTAAGTAATTAAAATGAAATTGTGCCTTATTAAAAGTAAAATGTGAAGCAAAGAGAGTATGTTTATCATTCAGATATAATTTTGCATTTTATTTTTATTAATATTAGCTGCCATGAGGACGTCATTATTATTTGATTTGTATAATTTTCAAATGTAATAAAATGGACGGCTGAAGAATTGTGGGGTGGAGTTGTTTGAAGCCTGTCCATTAAAGTTATGAAGATTGGCTATCTTAATATAAGCTGAGCTTTGATTGTATATATGTGTGGAGATGATAATGTGGACCAATTGACGAGTGCTGGTTTAGCACGAAATACTTGTATTGGTGATTATTTATCTTTTCGACGTGTGTGTGATCAAGGGTATCAGCAGTATGAGATAGCATGGACAGTTGAGGATCGTGTGAAAGTTTGAGTTCAAACCCCATATATATATTACAAATATAATGTAGTAGAATGATTTATGATTGCTTTTCCCCACATGGTTTTAAATTACTTGTAACTGATGACATGACTCTGATTAACTGTACAAACTGCAGTCACAACTGAAACTGACAAGGATATAGATGTTAATAAAAGATCTTAGGAGAAAATAAATACAACAAAAAAATAAGATAAATGAAGAATTGTTAAAGAAAAAAAAATGAAATTCATTATAATCAGTAGTTACATTCATATCGGCCTTTCAAGCCAATTGTGCAAACGCTTTGCGAGTGTTAAATAATAAATGAATACCCTCTGACCAATATGAGATATAGAATTTATGCAGGAATAAAAAGAATCCTCTTATTCCTACGACTCAAATATTTATGTATGAGCAAATCTGAAGTACTGGAACAGAAGGCGTATTGGTCAGAGGGTATTCATTTATTATTTAACACTCGCAAAGCGTTGCACAATTAATTGGCTTGAAAGGCCGATATGAATGTAATTACAATTATATACAGACGCTATAAAAATAAATGCTTATTTATATATAATCAGTAGATGAAAACATTTATGTTTAGTTAAATAAATAAATAATACTTCTGTAAATAATATAAATATAATATAAAATAACAATTCATGTCAATTATTAATACAGAGTTTCTTTAATATAAATAAATAAAACAATAACTAAATAATATTTCCAAGCGCTTCAACTCTTACGAGTCTTTGTCAAGGCAGTGTAAAAAATAAATTGTAGTGCAATATATGTTGGAGAAACCAAAACAAATATTAAATATCACCTTCAACAACATAAATATACATATAATAGAGCAAGAGAAAGTGATACAGTTTATTCAGCTTTTTATGTTCACCAAAATAATACAGGCCATATATGTAGTCCAAAGGATTTTACAATATTAATGCATGAAACAAATGATAAAAATGCAAGATTAAAGAATCATATCTTGTTCTATGAATTTGAAATTAACCAGCTTTCCGATTAGTTGTTCCTGGCCAATATAATAAAAAAAAAAAAAGAATTTTTTACACTGCCTTGATAAGGACTCGTAAGAGTTGAAAGCGCTTGGAAATATTATTTAGTCATTATTTTATTTATTTATATTAAAGAAACTCTGTATTAATAATTGACATGAATTGTTATTTTATATTATATTTATGTTTAGTTAAAACATTTTAAGGTTTGCAATCTCCTACTCACATGTTATGAATCTGTTAGTTGTAATTTATTTTCATTAAATATAAATTATCTGGGATGGATTCTACTGCATATTAAAAAATTGTAACTCCACCATATAATTTAGTGGTAAAATACAATTTTGATTATATTATCACATTTATAATTTTAGAAATTAGATGGCATTTGTTTTTGCTAATAATTCTATTTCTAGATATAATAAACAAAAGCTAAATTTATTTTAAGTTACCATTGATGTTTAAAAGAGTTTTATAAATTTGTCATATTTTCTTTATGAAAAAAAAAATTGAATCTGATGAAGACATTAGGACAAAAATACAGAAGGACATGTGCAATAGTTTATAATTTTATTTGGAGTGTTCTATTGATAATTCAATAATATTAGATTTTTAAAAAAGCTAAAGTAAAATATTTTTTCCCATGAGTGATTAAAAAAAATGAAGAAAATATATTAGAGTCTTTTCAATTAGAAGAGAATTAATAAATAATTTAAAAAGGTAAGACTATGTTGAGAAGAAGTCATTTAAATAGATTGATTAATGAGAAAATTACAAAATAAAAAATAAAATAGAATATACTTACAAAAGAATTAATTTAATAATAACATAATTTAAAAGTGTAGTGTTTATTGGTAATTCTTAATCAGAAGGTAAATGACCTTCAACATGCACTGTTTAAACATGTTTCTAACTCACTGATGTTATAATAAGTATGCAGGTCACTTCAAACTCAAATGCAAGATAGAGACTTTTTTAAATGATATGAATGGCCATCTTATCTTTGTACCTAAATGCAATTATATAGGCCAATGTGAAACATTTTTGAATGAGAGCTTGAAGATTTAATCTTCATAACTTTAAGACCAGGTTTAACTATAAATTAATAATGGAATGGATGATATTCAGTTATATTAAATTATATTTAGTTACGATTAAATATCTTTACATTGTGTGTTGTTTTATTTAGTATCATATTTACAAGAATAGAAATTATACAAAAAAACATATTTGTATAGTTGAATATAGAGTTATTATAGTTAGTATGAGCTATCACAACTTTAAATCAGATGTTAGTTATAAATAATGCACTAACCAAACTTGTAGGGATACTATTAATTAAAATTGAATGTTAGAAAAAAATATTGCATAGCAGGTTCATTATATAATGACAAACCAAAGGGAGTATCTGTATTTTTTTTTTTTAAATTATCATAGCAAAGAAATCTGTGGTCATGTGTAAAAATGAAATAATTATCAATTGTAACCCATCATTGTTTTCTGTTTGGTTTTAACAAAAAAAAAACATTGTAGCATTTTATTTTCAAGGTTTACTAAAGTGAAATTAATAGATATGTTAGCTTACTGACTTGCAAATAGTTTTTGGGTTGACTTCTGATATAAATATTATTTCAGCATACCAAAATGAAACAGCTCGTTGTTTTCTAATAGAATATTAGTGTTCTTTTTTATTTAACATACCATTTAGGTAATCATGTAGTAAACAAATATTATTTAATATGATGCATGTAAAGTTATCACTTTTTCAAAATGACAGCTGGAAAATAATAAAAACTATTATTTATGTTAATTTTATATATATTATGGCTTAATCTGAGTGCTTTTGGTATAAAGGATATTTAGAAACAGCCATTCTTCATTCTAGTTTCTTATTTGGCTACACTTCCTTAAATTAATTTTTATAAACTATTTAATATATAAGGGATTCAAGCTCAGACTTTCATATGACCCTGAATTCTCCATGCCATCTTATATTGCTGGCCCACCTGATTACACACATGTTGAAAAGATAAATAATCACCAATATCCATATTTCATGCTAAACCAACAATCATCAGTTGGTCCAGATTACTATTTCCACACATATATACAATCAGTCCTCAGCTTTATATTAAGATAGCCAATCTTCATACTTTAGTAGACAGGCGTTAAACTACTCCAACCCACAACTATTCAGTTGTTAATTTCATTGAAAGCCCATGTTAGTGCCAAGATTGTCATCCTACCCATGTTGACATTAGTCATTTAAAAAAATGAGAATAGCTTAAAATAATCTTTCATATGTGTTTGACATCTGATTTTTCTAAATCAAGTATCAATGATTCCTTTAGTTTATTTTTTTTTTTTTTTGTAATAGACAGAGGCGATCTTTAATCTCACTCACATCCAAGTAAGTACATTCAATTTATACAATACAACACATCTCATTTAGCATTAAAAAATAAAATGAATATTTTAAGTGAATTTAAAATATAGTTTATGATGTAAAGAGTATGTAAGTTGAGTAGTAGGCCAAAGTGTTTTTAAAAAGTTGAAGTAAAATTAATGATACAAATGACATTGTGTTATCCAAAATATGATAATGGTATATATATATATGTATGCTAGCAAAAATATATACATATGTAAATATATACAGACAATTTTTCATAACACAGACGACTTTAATGATAATTTATGACGTTATTACCCAAAAATTAGATGCTAATCATTACGTTTAAAACATGCATATGATTAATGACTGAGTTTGTTTCTAAAATTATCATAACTGTTCTTTTTATTTTAAAATAATGCTACATTAATCTTCAGCTTCAATCCCACAATGCAAATTTATGATTTGGTTAACTTCTGTACAAAAAGCTGATTTTTTTTTCTGTTTTAAAATTAATTTGAAGCTAATGTCCTTGCCTCTTGTATGAAAGCACTCCAGTTTTCAATTTTTTTTTTTTTTTATGAATGGGAGGGATGAGAAGAAAGACAGAAATTACAATAGTACTTTAATATTGCATTAAGAAATAGTGTGAATTGAATTAAAGGCATAAGAGACCACTTTTCCTGTAATGGTGCCTTTAATTGGCTTTTATGTTGTTTTCTTGGTAAAAAAAATAAATTAAAATTTAAATACTTGAACTTAAATGTACAATGAAACCATCTGGAGTAAGAATGAATTATCTAAGAACGATTTTCAAACGGCTCTTTCTCTACAAATTCATTCCTTCTCAAATTACTCACTAAAATTTAAAACATCAGACAGAAGATAAATAAATAGCAAAAGAGAATTTTCTTTTATGAAGATTATTTATAATTTTTACGTTCAATTAGCGTTTTATTGTCCTTTTAATTTATATAAAATGTTTGAATGATGAATATTACTCAATAATTTTATGATGAAAAACAACCCCCATTACTTTAAAAGTACTTAAAAATGAAAGGGTGGGGTGGAATATGAAGCATTTAAGGTAGACCATTTATAGTTTTTCCAATCATCAAATAACCCTTCCCCTAACTAAAGTATTACATAACGTACTTTAGGTTCTTTACATAAGGCAGGTTCAATAATCAAAACTGTAAGATAAAAAAGTAACGGATAACTATATCAAATGATCATTTACTGTTATACCGTAATAATCCGAGCATAAAGTGTGTATTGTGCGTTTATAAATTTTTATACATTAAACTATTGATTATTTTAAAACAATATAGCTACTAAGCTAATAAACATCACATGACCACCACCTCTTATGCTTGTATATAACTGTTGTTAAAACAGGCAAAACTCCCTATATGGGTACTGAATTGAGTTCAGACCCATATGACTATATAAGCTAATGGGCTTGGATTGAAAACATTAAAGTGTTTTCAGTTTAAGATTCATAGTTTTGTAGTTAAATGGAGATAAAAGGTGGCTGCTGGAGAGTTGCATTAGATCCTAAGATCTAGGTGCAGTGCTCTCAGATCCAAGGCTCCTCACTGACGAAGGCCACAAGACAGAAACTAGTCTGGGGGTATTGGATGAATAGGCACTAGATGGGGACTTTATGCACAAGCCTACTGGCATCCATTGATTACTCTAGCTTGCTATGTGTGAAAATACGTATAGTGAGTTTTGCCTGTTTTAATATAGCTACTATTAAATTTTCGTAGTTCCCTGCAGCAAATTAGTTCCACAATTTTATCAAGAAATTTATATATATATATTCTTTTAATTATCGCAACTCTCTAAAATCCAACATGTCAAAATAAATTGGCAAGGAACCGTCATAGTTTGTATTTAATATCTGCTTTAATAGCAGTAATTCACTCTGTATTACTTCACATTCTATCGCCATAGTATAAGTACAATTAATGAATGGATATCAAATAACGAAAGCTAACTTAAAGATAGACTGATACCATAGTGGCGAGTGCTTTTGTCTGCAATGCTTGTTATTAGGGGCTTGAGTCTGGGTTCAGTGAACTTTAGAAATTTAATTAGCTAGTTATTTACTGTTGATTGTTATTATAAATTTATTTAAACACACATTCATTACGTAAATAATATTCATTAAGGCTGCAGCCTCAATCACATGCGTATAAAATGCGATAGTAGGGACCTCTACAGGTCTTAAATCCACAAGCTTACTCTTTTGTTCCAAGAGTAAGCTTGTGGTTTTAAGACCTGTAGAGTTCCCTACTATCGCATTTTATACGCATGTGATTTCTTCCAAGAGTAAGCTTGTGGTTTTAAGACCTGTAGAGGTCCCTACTATCGCATTTTATACGCATGTGATTGAGGCTACAGCCTTAAGGAATATTATTTACTGTTGATTGGTGAGTTTAATATTAACGAAGCTAAAGGAACCAACCAGATTAATTCAAGTTGGTCAGACAAGTATCGTGATGAGTATAAAATCAACAATATGAGTGTAATCTGAAGCAGCTATGACTACTGATGAAGATTTTATACTTCTATGCATATTTGTCTCATGATTTATCTATATTAGATTGACAGAAGTATCTAGTATCCTTTCACTGATTCTAAATAAGAAATCAATTTGAGTGTAATACTAAATTAAACAACTTAGTGTCATGTATGATGAAGTTAAAATATCTAAAGATAAATAAATTATTGCCCAACAAAAACGGTTAAGAAAAAAAACTTGAGCAATAATATGAAAATATAGGATAAAGTAAGTCAAGCGTTGGTAGGCCAGTGGTTAGCATAGCTGCCATCCAAGCAGCTGGCCCAGGTTTGCTTCCCGGTCAACGCATTTGACATATGAAAAAAAAAGCTGTTATAAGTAAAAATAATCTTGAGGCCATTTTAGAAAATAAATGAACGTACCAAGAAAATAGTTACTCCTAGAATTACAAACGGAAGTGTTATATTTTTTTCTAAACTTACACAAGGAACTTCATAATCCAATGGATAATTCTAATGACTCAAAATATGAAGATCAGCAATTATTTTGTTAAAAATAAGTGCTATAAATAGTAGTCTTTATAAAACAGTAATGATAAACCCATTGTTAATTATAAGTCTGAAAATAAAATTAGTTAGATGAATTAATATTGACTTTAAAAATTTTACCGATTAATTGTATATCACTCCAATTAGACGGTAATGATTCACAATGCTGACCAATATCTGACACTTGAAGGTAAATATATAATTCTACCGCATCTGCTAATAATTACCTGTCTAATGTTAATTTAAAACTGCAAATCTCTAACAAATAAAGTATCAAGCTGCTATACACACACACGCACTTTGTCAATTTACCAAATTAATAAATTGCTGCAAATGTAAACCGATTAATAATTTTTTATTTTTTATTTTTTTTAAGTATCATAGCATCGGCCGGGACGCGAACCCGCAACCCGGGCAACTGCCTGCAAGTGCAAGGCAGTCGCGCTGACCTCTCGACCACCAATGCAAGACAACCGATTAATAAATTACCAATGAAATTTGATAAATTGTTACTATGGCTTCAGATGCTGTTATGACTTTGCTGATTAATATTTTTAGAAAATTAAATATGGATTGAAGAAGTATCTAATGTTTTAATCAGTCCACATATGTTGGTAACCATTTACTGAATGCATTAATGATTTCATTGGGTAATTCATTACTTTTCATGAAGATTTTACAGTGTAATTCTTAGAGAATCTAGATAAATTGTACCACTCACTATTGTCCAGTAAAAGGGATATTTTCAGAAAAGACTTTTATAACCAATCTATATATGAAGGCTTTAAATAACAAATGTAAGTGCTATGTATTAAAGAATTTAAACCCATTAGTTTATGAGTAGTGTAATTCACGCATACAGACATTTCTCAACAACAAAACTGTTCATGGAACTAATGTAACATGAAATGCTGCATAGTATGTAGTAACATGTAACTTATGCAGATGTAGCATAAAAATGAATAAGTTAGTAGAACAATTTTCATACGATGTGTTAATTATGAATATATATATATAGTTTACCTGTTGAGATTATCATAAAAAATGCATAGAAAAAAAATTATGAAGTGTGTATTATGCATAGGAACAAAATATTTTTTAAAATAATAATAATGATGATGATGATGAATAGAAATTAGTAATCATATGGTTTAATTCTTGTGATATCGTACAACATTAAGTTACAGAGTTGAATTTTTATCCAGTGACTTTTAGCTTTTGAAACTGTTTTTTAAATAATAATGATGATGATGATCAAAGAGGAGAATAGAAATCAGTTATCATACAGATTATTTTTGTGATATAATACAACATTAAATGACAGTATAGACAATATACTTGTATTTAAATATTATTTAATAATAGATATACAAAGAATGTGTAGAGATAAGGTTTCATAAAATACGTTTTTGGACAGAATGTGGTTAGCTGGCTTTTGACTATTATAAAACATAGCATGAATTGGAAGGTGGGAGTGGATGTATATATATATACTGTTATTTCTAATTTATATTAAATTTAAATATCAAAATTAATTTGATAGCATAGAAATAACAACACATATATGCCATCACTCCCAACTCACTCTATGACTTATAAGAGTTGAAAGCTGTCTAAACACTCACTGTTTAAAAATGTATTTTATGAATGCTTTTCTTTATATGTTCTTCATATATTAGTCTGAATTAAAGCTTATAATTATATAGTTAAATATTATTTATAAGTTATACATAAATTATTTATTTGGGGTAAAGATGTCTCTAATAGTTCTTTATAAAGCTCCAGTGAACTAAAATATATTACAACTAAGCTAGCAACAGATGGTCAATGAGAATTTAAGATATTTTTCTTCCCTTATTTTACCTTTTCTTAGATTTTGTAGATATGTATTTATTGGCAATTAATTATATAATAGCTATTATATAACCTAGATAAAAATTCCAAATCTGTTATCTTAAAATTTTTTTAAGTTTCTGACCCATGGCAGGTCAAAGTTCAAGGCATAGACAAATGTACTAACTGTAATCATTTTGAGCAGCTTAATCACTCTAACTAAAACAAGTAAAAGGTATTGAAAAAATATATATTTTTTTATCAAGATGTTGTAAAAGTTCTGAAGCATTTTAGACAGTTTAATTGCTTTTTGAGTTACTACTTATTTTGGACTTTCAATAATTTATGCCTTTCCCTTGAAACTGATTGTTTTAATATTATAGTATTCTTTGTTTCTATTTTTGTTAATAAGTAGATAATTTTCAGATATTTACAAACAAATTTAAATAATTAAGCACAAAAATAGCTATCAAGTATTCATAAACATAAAGACGATATATAATAAAATCCAAAAAACCCATGAATATGACAAAATTGTTCATTGAAAGCATTCTCAGCATGGATAAAAGCTAACATTTGTAAACATATGGCTACGTTTTCTGTGTAGAATGTTTGAACATTTAGAAAGTTAACATTATGTTGTTTCCATGTATAATGAGGCATTATCCAGAAAAATCATCAGTCTTAAGTAAAACAATGCCGAGGGATTTATTTCTTGGGAGTTCATAAGAATTTTGAGTGCCAGAACTGAGATTATCAAAATTAATCTTGGGACGTCCCAAGATTGGATTTTCTACCACCTGTGCCAAACTGTACAGGATAATCATAAGTTAATTATTTAAAAGCAGTTAATAGCTTAAATGAATATATACTGAATAATCTTATTAAACCTCTAAATATCACATGATCACCATTCTTTTTGCTTACACAAGCTGTTTACACAGAGGCTAAACTCTCCATACAGTAGTGCCACTCAGCACAAGCCAGAGTAATCAATGGTTACAAGAAGGTTTGGTGCATAACTAGTGTCTACTCATCAAATATCCCCAGACTAGTTTCTAGCTTGTTGCTTTCATCAGTGAGGAGTTTTGGAGGTGAGAGCACTGCACCTAGATTTTAGGATCTAACACAACCCTCCAACAGCCACCTGAGCTTGAATTGAAAATATTATTGTGTTTTCATTTTGGACTCAAAGTTTTATAGTTAGCTAATAAGATAAAAGATGGCTCCTGGAAGGTTGCATTAGATCCTGGGATCTAGGTGCAATACTCTCAGATCCAAGGCTCCTCACTGATGAAAGCCACAAGCTTGAAACTAGTCTGAGGATATTGGATAAGTAGGCACTAGATAGGGATTTTGTACACAGACCTTTTTACATCCATTGATTACTCTGGCTTGCACTGAGTGGCGCTATTATATGGATAGTTTAGCCTCTATGTAATTATATATATATATATATAAATTTGATTTTAAGATATTATTTTCTGAAATAAAACTTATTGTCATAATACAATTAATGTTTGTAAGTCTTTTTTACTGAAACTATATTTCTTTATATATATGACATTCTCCGTAAATACATACCGATTATTAATATGGTGAGGGAATATTAACTATCTGACAAGATACGTGATTCCTCTGGCCCTATTTTTATATTAAATATATATTACTATGTGATGCTGCAATTATTTTAAAAAAATTCTCTCTCTTTACAAATAGCTTTCGACTCAATTATTAAATCAATCTACCACATTGCCGGCATGTTAAAAGCTGTTTTGACATTTTAAAGTGCAGTGGGAGAGAGAAAGAGAGATTATATATAGTTAAATAAATCAATGATTTATTAGTTTTTTTTTCCTCAAAAAAATGTCTTATTTTCAGAGGGATTTGTTGACAAATTTTATTTATTTTTGTGGAAGATGATTATTGTTTAGAAGTATTAATAAGAAGACAAAAAATCTTAAACCGATTTGTGTTGTAAAGTTTAATTCTAATGGTTTAATATTCAATTTTTAGTAATGTATATATATCATATGATTTTCTCTATTTGATTTCAACATATTTATTTATTCTATTCACTTTATTTCAGAGTCATCTATTGTAAACTTGATTAATCAATATAAACTAATTGATAAAATTATAACCCAATTCCAAAAACAAGTTTATGGCAATTGGTATTGATGTGGAAAGTCATTTCTTCAATTAGTAAAAGCAATAGTAGTAGCTTACCATGTAATATATATAAAAGCAATAGTAAAAAAGCAATAGTAGTAGCTTACCATGTAATATATATAAAAGCAATAGTAAAAAAAAATAGTCTGGGGATTTGAATATATCATTAACATCTGGTATCTTTGATTACTCAATTTTAAAAATAAAGAGCTGCAGACCATATAAAGTAACTTACTTGTATTTGTATATTGTATTATTTCCATCATCTAATATTAAGTATTAAATGACTTAAGAAATATTTAACTTTATTTAAATGTTCAATTGCATTCAACTGTTAGTAATGGAACACAAGTAGTATATGTACAATGTTTTGGGAAGTATTATTTTTCTCTCTTCTTCAAATGTTGCTGACCTGTTCAGTGACAGTACTAATATGGGATTGAATCTGGACTTTAGATTCTTGGCTATTGAATTTCAAGATAATACTCTAACCAAGTGATCCATATTGCCAAGGCGACAGTCAATAGAGCTTTACCATAAAATTTAATATTCAAGAATCTAAGGGTCCAGGATTAATTCCCATACACTGGCCAGGCCACCAACACCTAATAATACTTTTCAAAATAATGTTCATATACTAACCTGTGTGCTATTTCTAAATGTTCAACTGAATGGGAAAATTGAAATATAGTAAAAAAATTTCTAATGACATTCAATACTTAATATTAGTTGATGAAAATAGTCCAATACATAAATACAACTAAAATACCATCATCACAAACCATCAGGAAAATACAAAGTAACTTACTGTACCCATTTATTATAACTGACAAATCTTTCACAAAGGTATATATATATATTTCAACAGTTATTTATTTATTAATTTTTTTATTTTTATTTATATTTTTATAATTTAAAATTTTTTTTTTTATTTATATTAATGGATGATGTTTTTTTTGTGAGTATATTTGTATATTTTTTTTTTTTGTTTTATATTTTTATTTTTTTTTTTTGTTTTTTTTTTTTTTTTTTTTTATTTTAATTAAATAAATTTTTTTTTGTTTAGAGAGTGTTTTTTTTTTTTTTTTTTTTTTTTTGTTTATTTGGTGGGTTGTTTGTGGTTTTTTTTTGTTGGGGGGTTGTTTTTTTTTTATTTTTCAATTTTGATTTTTGTTTTTTTCATCTTTATTGTGTATTTTTTTTCTTTCTGATGAAAACCAGTCCTCTGGTTGAAATATTATATTATTTATTGGATTTATAAGTCTTTATTTTTTTGTTTATATATATATTTCAACAGTTGTATATACATAATATATATATTTACTCTGGTTGGCACAAGTTGGCATTACTGTATGGAGTGTTTTGCCTGTTTAATATATATATTTATTGTAACATGATAAAAAATGATGATGCTGGGGAGATGATCAATCTAATCTGAATAATACTTAGCCTGATCATTGGTCCACCATTTTGCAATGGACTATTGATTATAATATGGGATAATAATATAATAAATTTTACTATGTTTTAAGAATTGAAACATCATTTATAATAATATAGATCTAACCTAAATATGGAATGCCACTTTATAACTGCCTAAAGTTGATTTGGCATTTTGTAATAATGGTCACTTGTACATGATCATCATTGGCTAGCATTGGGTAGTGACTTTGCACAACAATAATCAATTTTCTATCTCACTACCATACTCTACATTTGTTCAATCAAGATTTGTCATAAAGAAATTTCATCAAGATTTATAATCTTTATTACAGAGCAAAAAAAAAAACACACATTAACAAATAGTAACTCTGTTACAACTTGTGTAAAATTATCTAGCTCAGACATCAATCACATAAGCAATAACAATATTTCCCTTACATAATTATTTGGATTGTCCACTACACTATCCATAAAATACTAATAATAATTCCTATCAAAATATAATTTATCCAGATAGAATTTAAAATGAAATAAAGCAAACTAGATCATTGCTCCAGACATCAACAAATCTATTCACAATTCCAAAGTAAACTGCAATAAGCAGTGAAATCATATATCTTTACACTAAACAATGATGTAGACTTGAGATATCTATTTAATCGATAATTGAATGAAATTCAATTCAAATCAATAACTAACTAAATTCTGACATACATTTATGGATTTAATATTATTTATAGTAATTCAAATTTATTTTAATATTTAATGACATTCTATTTTATTTAAATAAACTAGTTTTTATATAACTATAATTACATTTTGAAAAACATTCTATAAACCTATATACTATTTGTAATGTTTAAATAAAATAAACCTTTACTCAATTTTTACATCTATTTTAATAAAATGTTAAATATAATATAAACATTTCATTCATACCCTACAGTAGATCAGTACACAATTATTGTTTCAGTTATATTCTTAAATGAAACACTCCACAAGAATTTATTATCAATAAATTCCATTAGGTAATTTCATATTTTACAGTACCCAATCACTTATAAAATTTACCCTAGGTTTCCATTGGATATTTACTGAATTACCATCACTGATATTATTTATCCACTTAAATCTCCAATCAATCGAATATAAAATGGACATTGTAACAATTAAGCTATATATGACAATAATTGGCAGTTATCCAAGCCAAAGATAATATTAGGTTAGACTAGTTAATGAAATTTATGATCTCCACTTCAAAAAAATTTAAAAAGTAGTTAAGATAAGTCATTCTGATTAATGACAGAATACAATCAATTAAGATTTTTGTAACTGGACAAGATAAGCAAATAAATAATCAACTCTGAGGTAATGAAATTATTTCTACCAGTACTATTGATTTAGATAAGTAAACAAATATTTAAATGCAATAATAAATATAAAATGGATATGTAAATGGATTTTAAAAAAATGATGTATGAAAATATACATATTTAATTCTATTTCACTTAGCAAAATGGATTTGATCTTGGGTCAAACATTAAATACCAACAGTATCTTATGCATTCAAAAGAAAAAATTAAACAGATTTGTCAAATTTTAAATCAACCCACAATTTATTGGTTTATAATAAAAATTAATAATAGTAATAAAATATAACAGAATACCAATTAATGTTTAGAAATAGACAAAAATCAATTAAATAATAAAATGTATGTGTGTGGAACTAAAAAAAAGTGCTGCAAGACTATAATATGATCTATAAAAAAATGGAAGGAGAGATAATTAATATCTTACTGAGATTTTAAATATGATAGATAATGAAAAAAAAATGTGATCAAATAAAAATTGATTTCTATTTCTTCATTAGTGAACGCTAAATAATTAAATGAACAAAAAAGTGTTATATTTAAACTCTTTTGTATCCAATATTTTCAAATTAAATTTTGAACATACAAAAAATTAAATATTTGAAAACATCAGGCCATATTAGCTTATATCATCAGATAAGAGCCTACATCATAAGAACTAAATGAATCTCACCAAAACCTTTTATAGCATGAATTCTATCATATCCATATATACTATTTACCTATGTTTTTACAGTAAAATGTAAATACTCCCTTTTCTTTAACAAAAGAATATATATATATGCATAGAAATCATACCATATAAATTAACATCTGTCTATTTTCACTCGCTATCCACTAATCCACTGTAGATCCCAGTTCTTTATTTTCAATCCTAAAGTGTAGAGATGATGTTCTTTTGAGTAGAGAAGATAATCATATGTAGAAACTAATATGGATTGAAATTTTCCTTTTTCATTGACAATAATATGCAAAGAGAATTCCTTTAATGACACAATCCAGTTATAATTAAGTGAAGAATCAATACTATGTTTTTTTTCTTTTTTTTTTTGACTTATGGAAGTGAAGTTTAAATCACTTATTATCACATATAAATTGAATTGATCGATCTTGTAGATTATTTTGATCTGAAATATCATATCCATAGAAACACAATGGGGTTTATATTTGTCACAAATAAACGAAAGCAATTCTGGATTTTTTAACCACAGAATATATTTATATAGGTGACCTGCAATACATTGCATTTTGATGGAGTTTTTTTTCTTCCACATTTTTGTCATTTCTGCTGGAATTTTATCAGATAGCTGCCCCATTGAAGGGTAGATAGTTAAAAAAATTTAATCTTCCATAGTTTTATAAATTAACCACTTAAACAGTTAAATTTAATAAATTTTTAAAGACAGAGGAAAACATCTGTTCCAAGCAATGACAAAATGATAAGAACTCAAATTACAGCCTCTCCACTCTATTTATAATGTACTCTTGATGACGTTGTTGCTGGCATAACAACTGTTGGAAATTACTCGAATTTAACTTAATGATGAACAATTTCTTCAAGAAAATTTTGCATCCAAAATAAGTGAAATGGGTATTTTAAAAAAAAATGGATACAATGAAAATGGAATGCAAGTTCGATATGATTTCTCATTTTAAACCAAAATAAAAAATGCATATTACAATTTTAATACATTTTAATGTATATAAATATTTTACATATGTTTATAATAATAATTATCTCCCAAATTAATTTATGAACAAATATATGTGAAACATAAAACATTTAATTGTGTAATAGGTGTTGCTATGGTGATTGTAATAACAGAAATTGAAATGTGTAATACTTAATAATAATGTTGATTTTATTCAAGTAATCTTTTATGATACGCTTAAGTATTTCCAAAATCTATTTATTTATTCACTTGTTTATGTTTTCTCTGAAATTGATCACAACAGATTTAGGATTTTGAGGCTAGAATTAGCAGTAAACATTATTTTAAACTTTAGATTGCCATGGTTATCAAGTTAACTTTGTATTCCAAGATTCCATTATCCATGGATCAAGTGAAAAGAAAACTAAACAAGATTAACAAACTTCTTTATTTTTTTAATCCTTTGACCTACCGTCAATCCAAATACTTCCAATATATATATATATTTGTACTGAAGTGTTTGTTTCAATATATATGTGGTTTATTTTCATATTTATGGAACCTGAAACTAATTTACAAGTGCCATTTAAACAGTTCAAATTAAAAATAATTAGCTTGCATTAACATATTGAGTGTTGGTTGATTTTGTTGTTGTTATTACTATTATCATTATTATTGTTACTACTACTACTACTACTACTACTACTACTACTACTACTACTACTACTACTACTACTACTACTACTACTACTACTACTACTACTACTACTACTACTACTACTACTACTACTACTACTACTACTACTACTACTACTACTACTACACACACACACACACACACACCACCACCCACACCACACACACACACACACACACACACACACACACCGGTGATGATGACATTTTAAAGATATATATTTATTAATTCTTCAAAAAGGTTACATAGGCTTGAGTTTATTGATTAGGATAGTTCTACTTTTTGTGAGTTTGCTTATATTTTAACAGGTCCTTGAAATTTTTTTTTTTGGTATGATCACTATGGTCTATTAGTCAACTTGTGTTTACAATATTATGCAATTGCTTGGAAAATGTCTGGATGAATGGGCAAATGTCTATTGTTCCATTTATGATGTATGAATGGATGTTGGTTATTTAGAGCCGGTGTACTCTGATTATAGATTGTAAGGTTGTTTTATAAGTAACCATGTTGCTACTATGATGTCTGGAGGAGTAATTTTTTTAATCTCAGACCCTTAATTGTTGTAGCTTGTTTGTAAAGGTGACCGGATTAATGTGAAGATCCAACAAGTGCACCAGTATGCATATAATAATAATGTAACTGCTCATACTGTGGGTGTAGAAGTTTTTATATGATTCCATGGTATTTCTTGTTGAGGTCTTTTGTCATTGATAGGTATCAATCATGACTTTACATGTACTAGAAAGAGCTTGGCAAGTATAAAATATGTGTTGTGTTTCCTCTGCTGTGTGACAAAGATTGCAGAAAAGATCAACATTAGTATATTGACATCAAAAGTGAAAAAAAATTGACATTGGGAGTGCTTGTAGATTTATTCTCAAGATGTAATCAAAATATTCCAGTGATCATTTTCTGAACCTTTTTAGTAATTGATGATTGTTGATTCCTAGCATTGGTGTGTGTGTTTCTGCAGAGACATCTGGGTTTAATAAGTTGTAGATTTTCCAGTATGTTTATTTGTATGTGGATTGAATGTCTATTTAATTAGATATGCTTTTGATGGACTGCATGAGGGATAGCATATATTCGTAGAATGGTGGTAGTCTATCTGTGTGTGTGACTGTAAGTAAGCATGAAAGTGTAGAGAATTGCCTTATGGTTAATGCAAGGAGGTTAATTGTTTTTTGTATGTGAAATGTATGAATAGTTTGAAGGCCTAGTCCATTGTTGGTGAGTGTTCCGATACTGCAATGACTTTTTGCCCTCATAGTAGTTTGGTGCAAAGTGATGATATTTTTGAGATGAAATGTTTTGAAAATTTTATTATGGGAGAAAAGTATGTAATTTTGGTTATGATGAGCATGTTAAATAATTCAACTTTGGAGTAAATAGAAAGATAGGCTTTTGAAAAAGAGGTTGTGATTTTTGTTGCAGTTTCTAGTAGTTTGTTTTGTATTTTTGTCTCATTGCACTAGTACCAATATAAAATGGAAAGCTGAGAAAAGTAGTAGATTGCCTTGAAAGATTTTTGTATAGGGCTTAGTTGTATATATAAACCAGGTAGCTGTTTTAGTGAGGTTGAATCGTAGTTTAAAGTTAGAAGTGTATATTCATCTAGTATTTTTTGTAATGTTGTAAATTGTTTATGAGATTTTAGAAAGATGGTGATATCTATTGGGTGTGTGGGATTTGAATTCCTGGTATTTTTTGTTGAATTTTTCTTATGAGTGTATCAATATAAAAAGTGAAAAGAAGGGGACTTAAAGGTGGTGAGCCTTATGAGATTGATTGGGTGGGTGTGAATGTTAGAAATTTTCTACCATTAAGTATAACGTGGATATGTTTATTAAGGAGAAAATTAATGATTACATAAAGTATGGTAGTAGTGATGGTGCTGTTAGCTAGTTTATGTAGTAGTATTTTTATTGGTATTGAATCAAAAGCTGCCTTGATGTCTAATTGGACAGCAATTGGTGTATACTTTTTTGCTTTTGTACTGTAGTCAGGATTGTTTTTAAAAGTAGTGCAGCCTGTTCTATGAATGACTTTTTTTAGCAAACTGGAAGGCTGAGATTAGTGGGATAATATGTTGCTCAATGTGGTCTTTAATAACTTTTTTTCAAGATCATAATGCCTAATGTTCTTATAGAAATAAGCTGAAGGTTGGTGAGTGTTGGTATGGCAATTGTTTTTTATTAAAAGGTACGATGGCTATAGTATTTAGTTTTTTGATGTTGTGAATTTTTTGTGATAAGTAGTTGGCTATATTACATATATATTGTATAGTAAATTGGCTTAAGTGTGAGAAAACAAACTTAGGGATGCTGTTTGTTCCAGGATGACATGTGTTGTCAGTTGTGGCAAGTTTGGATGCAAACTGGCCAGGGTTAAATGGATCATCTGTTTCTGGTGGTCTAAAATAGTTATGTGGTGGTGTAAAGATTTATTGTTCCTGGAGATTTTTCTTAAAGTGCTGAAAAATAAGTTGTATCATGCTTTGGCCAGTGTATGTGACCCCTTCAACTTGTATTGACATGGGGACTCTTAATGTACTTGATTTAATCCAAAAGTATTTAGCATTCATTAACACACTCTCATTTAACATTAACCATTTAACACACAATTCACCTCCACCCTTGCATCTTCTGTGCCAACAAGTACAAAACTCTCAACAAAATATATACAAACTCACACAATACATAGCTGCAAAAAAGAGAAAAATCTGCTTTTTTCAACATCACACATGGTCTAGCAGTTATATTGGTTGGGCCCTTGGACATTTTTTTTTAGTAGACTTAACTATTTTTTAAAAGTCTTCTATCATTTCTCATTTTTTTTCCTATTAATTACATATCTATTCCAACTCATTTTTCATAATTTATTTATTTTTTATGTTTTTGCTCAAATTATACTTTCTCTTCTATTTTTTAATGTTGTAATCAGCATTGTTTTTATTTAGTATTTTTAAAATTTCAACATTGCTAGCTCTGTCCTTGCAACATAGCTTTTTTGAGTCTCATTCAAGGTCTTGTCTTAAAATCTTCCAATTTTTTTTTCCTAGTTTTGTTTACTTCATAAAAAGCTTTATTCCAAACAAAACATTTAAACATATATATATATATATTTAAAAAGAAAAAACTTTAAAAAAAATCACAAAAAAAACATACCCTAGCTTATTTTTTAATATTTTTATCAGTAATGCCATTATCAATTAACCAATTATCTAAATATTGCTAAAACACTAATTTGCTTTATACAGTCACTTTTATCACCCCTTTCCATATATCTGTGATATCCTGAAGTGCTATTTCTTCAATGAATCTTATTTTTTGAAAGGCTTCAACACCTTTAATTGTAGAGCTCCTTGTATTTTAACTACAGAAATATTTTCCCAATGAGAACAGTCAACATCTTTAAAATATTCTTTACATCATAATTTAACAATATCTCTTTTATGAAATCTATGTTCAAGTTTTCCATATTTTTTTTTTTAAATGAATGTACTTCGTATATCTAATTCTTTGAAGAAATACCTATACATTATTAGATCAATATCATCATATCTCATGATGTTAAAAAATATACCATTTGGTTTTATAACTTTGCCATTATATTTTTAGAATCATGGGAAGTATCCTTGAATGGGATTCTTTTAGTGCCTTTTTTATTATGATAATAGATATTTCATATCCAATTTCCATAAATTACCCAACCGACATTCACAATCTATTATCTTTTCAATTTTTACTCTTTACTTTAAATTTTGATATATTTATATTTCAATCTCTTTAAAAATATACTAATCCTTTAAAATACTTTATTGAGATTATTTTCATTATCTGAAAAAACGATTATATCATCATATGTATGGATACAATGAGCCTTCTATCCAGCATGATGTTTTCATTCTCATCAACACAATAGCGATGATTTCATTAAATAAATATGAATACTTACATATGTACTCGCATATATATATATAGTACTTTATTTTAATAATGATCATGCTCTGAACAGTTCAAGTAAAAGGAAACAAAGATGCCTATATATATAAATTAGATGGCTTGCTTAATAGAAGCTTTAGGGAAATGTTTGTAAAACTGAAAGGAACAGAAAGCACTTCAACATGAAATTATTGCCCCCCCCCACATACCTCCAACATAATAATAGTAACACATATTGCCATCTTTGGAAGTCATATAATGTTTGAGCATCCAGATTCCAGGTTTTTTAAAAATTTTCCTCATCTGAGAATCTATTCAGAAAACTTTAGTTCTCATGATTGCCACTAGACAAATCTGTGCTAATCCACATGAATACAAGTTAAATTAACGTTTAATATTTGAAAATCCAGTATGTATTTTAATTGAATAAATACAATGTCCTAGAAAGGTTAGTATGGATTTTTTGGCTCTGGAGTGTAAGATCCTCAAATTGATTTAATTGCTGGCACTTCCGGTGTTCAAGAAATTAAGTCATTTGATTATTTATTTATTTTATAGTATAATAAAAATATTAAACCACTAAACATCATATGATCACTATCTCATACTGGCACATTGATTGCTCTTGTTAGCACAAGATGGCACTACTGTATGGAGAGTTTTGCTTTGTTTTGAATAATAAAAATATATTAAAAATTGTGTTCACTGAACCTGACTTTTATTTATTATCAAGATCGTCATCAGAGTACATAACTAATCATAGTATCGTGTTTTACAGTTCATGAATGTATATAAATACAACGATATTTGGTTGTGCTTTAATGTGAATATATATATATGCACATTTGCGAAGTCTTAGATCTGTATTTATTTATACTTGAAATGTTTTTTATCATTTACTATTATATGTATGCAATGCTAGGAGATTTGAACACAGATTTTCACTCTCCTTCTATCTATCCATTCTGTCTTATACAAACTCCAAGTATATGAATGAATTGTGCTTGTATTTCAAATATTACAGATTCAGACTGTATCCAGCCCATCCTTCTGTGTATTTAAATGGACAAGGACTCAACATGAGCATGAGAATAATATTGGTGTTAACAAGGGATTTGGGTGTTCCATCATCAGAGTTCTCAATGGTATGGCTGGCTGAAGACTTGGAGAGTGGGGAAGATTGAAGCATACCCATTAAAGTTTGAAGATTTGCTATCTTAATATAAACTGTACACTGATTATATATATATGGGAGAAGATGATTTGGATAAACTGATGGGTGCCGGTTCAACCCAAAATACGCATATTGGAAACCATTTATCTTTTCACATGTGAGTGGTTATGTGTACTGGTTTTATGAGATAGAATAAATTGCTGAAATGAGTTTGAAAGTCTGTGTTAAAATCCCCTAGAATTACATTTAAATTGCAAGTATATAAATTATGATTGTATTTCAAATATTATATATATATGTATTTGATTTTGCAAATATGTTTCTATTACTGTAAATGTGTAATGTAAATTTTGTGCAATAATAATTTATTATATGTATTATCTCATTTTCTGTCTTTCCCTGAATATGAGTTCTAGATTTATATAATTATAATATTTTCTTTTTTAAATTTATTTGTAAAATATAAAATTTTAAGTAATAAATCTTTTTTCTTTTTATTCCTTGCATATTATTTAACTATTATTTATAACTTCAATTATTTACTTTAAAACTATTACTATAAATTGTTTATAAACGCTAAGCTTCTCTTCAATTTACTTTTTTTAACCTTCAAAAGAGAGTTGTATTATTACCCCAAGGTAAACGTGTCTCTAAGTTGTCTTTATCTTGTCTCGTTATTCAGATTTATTCTAACTATCTAATAAGCAGAAGAAAGAAAGAAAATCGTAGAAAGCGATTAAACCACAAATTCTTTTGACAACAAGTTTATTAACCCATCATTGAGTATTCTGAACATGATAGTGTACAGAAGGGATTGTTGAAATCGGAAGTGAAACTGGCAGCCATCTTGACCTGGTGTGAGATTCAATTTGTTTCCTTTGGACAGCACAAGTTTAATTTCTGTGCCTTGATAGTCTGAATGTTTTCCAAGCCATTGGTTTAATGCATCCTGGTTACCTTGAATCTATAGATATTGATTGCTTCATCTATCTTAAGTTCTCAGCTTTGGTAGTTTGCCCCCAGTTCGTGAAAAAATGACCCCTTGACCTATAAATTGCTGTATTTACAAGCTAGAGTTTATATAGATTGTAACAAAACATAAAAAAATATCGATTAACTATTGAAAGAAATGAATTGAAAATTATTTTTTACTAAATGCTTTTGATAAACATTAAAATCTGAATTTTAAATATGTATGTTTTTTTTTTTTTTGCAATATTTATATATATATAGCTGTTAATATATATATATATAAAATAATAACGCAGTCTAATTTTGATTAAAGACTGGCTTTTGAATTGGTAATGTTATATCTTTACTCCAAAATTCTTTCTAGCCTGAAATATTCCTCTATTTTGTGCACTTTAAATCCTGCACCATTATCTGAAACAATCAAATTTGGCAAGTCATGACGTAAAACATTCCATTTTTCTACAATGTCTTTGGTTCATGTTCTTTGTTCCACTTTATTCTAGCCATTAGCTTTCAAAAAGCACATATGCTTGTATTCAACCTGATGCAGAAGTATGGGCACATACAAATTGCCGACATAGTACCACCTACAGATAGGCCTCCATCTGCTACAACTTGCTGGCTTGACATCCTGCTCTTTGATATTAATAAACATTATAACATATCGGATAATGCCTTCAAGTCCAAACTTACTCTGTGAGAAGCCAATCAGCTTATTAATCCACAAGTAAGCACTATAAGGCCAAAACTTGGGATTACCAATCAGAAGCTTATTATTCTGTTTAAATTCTGGGCTTTGGAACTGAAATTCTTAGACTATCTAGTCAAAATAAATCTTCAAGCTATGCCTACTAATTGGTTCATGAGATACAGGAGATAGATTGGTGCCATTGATCCACTATGTATGAACTGCTGCCATCAGGATGAGACATTTGATCATATCGCTCTCACTTGTAATGGTCTCGGCAAAATCAAAATGACCATCTATCAGAACTGTAAAATTAATTTTTATAAAATTATGTCTATCAGGGATTGCGTGGTTTCTATAGACATGGAACCATCAGAATGTCTACCTTCTCGACATATTCTGCATGGTTAACCAGGTGTAAAAAACTGTTTACTCTGCCATAGCCAGATGTGGACTCTTTTTTTTTACAAACTTTAAAAAAACTTAAGGCCAGAGACAGTACTATGTTTTCTAAATTTATGTTTGATCAGACTTGGATGCTTTTTCAGTTTCCTTAAGAAGTCCCTACTTCTTTAATCTTTATTTATTAGTATGTATTTTATGTCTTGAGTTTGCATTGGTTTTATCTTATAGTTAAATGTATTCATATTCTATATCAAGTTTTAAATTAACTATAGACTGTTTCTATAGTTCTCATATTACCAATTATTATTATTTTTTTGTTTTGTAATTTCTTTACCCTATAGTCATTTGTATTACTGATGTATATTTATTTTTCACATTGTTTGTGTGTTTGTGTAGCAATACAAATATTTAAAGTAGTTAAAATTATATTTTTTTACTACCATGTGTATACTGCAATTACCATGTTCAAATTGTGCTCTTAATTTTTATAAACAAAATGTTTCATTATGTTTTCGAAAATCGATTTTTTTTTCCTCTTGAATTATAGATTAAAAAAAAGTTATTTTCCTCATTTAAGTCTTAAGATAATTCATAAAAGGCTGTTATAACTTGATCTCTTAATGATATAGAATTTGAGTAATAGGAAAATGACTGACTTGTGTTTCAGAATTAAGCGGTCCATGTGCAGTTATTATTACATCTGATTGGCTAAATGTTAGCATGTTTAAGGTGCAGGTTTTGAAGGTTTAAGCCTTTCACATTATTATGATATTATTTGCTTGCGCTTAATAAATTTGATATATTTACATTTGTTACTATCATTTCATTAGATTTAAAAATTGCTGCATAGTAAATTGAAAGATTTCACGTTGTTTTTTTATATATAATATTTAGTGAATTAAATGTGAAGGTATTTTAAGTTTCACACTTGTAGTTCGAAATGCTTGAGTCTGGCTTATTTATATATAAACTGAGGCATAGAAGAAGGTGGGTCCCATTTTTTTATGATAGTTCTGTCTTGTGTTTCAGTATTAAGAGGTCCATGTGCAGTTATTATTACATCTGATTGGCTGTACGTTAGCATGTTTAAGGCACAGGTTTTGAAGGTTTAAGCCTTTCATGTTATTATAATATTATATTATTATATTTAATATAATATCAATAACACCATACAATAGTTTTATATCAAATTTAAAGAAAAGACAATTTATTTACAAAAAAGTGATTTAAATGTTTGTGAAAATATAGCTATTAAAAACAATTATATAAACAAAAAAATTATAGCTTATTAATATTCATTTGCATTATCTAAGTTGATTCTAATATACTTTTTTTTAAAAAAAAATTTTCCAACAGAATATATGTTAACAATAAACCCAGTTTCATGAACAATTTCTCCTTTTATATTTTGTCCTTATTGTGACAACTTTGAGTTATTTCCTAACCTGAAAATTAAAACAGTAAGAATTAATAAAAATAGGAAAAGTAAATTTCTGAATTACTGATGAGGTGCAAGTATTTTAAGACATTTTAAAATATATTAATAATTTTTATTAATCATTCAATAGACTTGAGATTATTCACTTAATGAATAATATTTCTGTAGTATATTTTTTACTGCAACATTCTCACACAATGTAGGGAATGGTTTCTATTCGATTTTAACACTTTGCGGAGGAATATAATTATAAACATATGGCCAAAGAAATGTGAAAAAGGTGTATGATCCCAAGATGCACATTTAATGTTAAACCTGTATTCATCAGTTGGTCCATATCACAGTTTCTTACACATACTTTTATCATTGTTCAGTATATATATGATCACTAGATGGAGCTTTACCAATAGCTCCTAACAAGCTTTTGTTTACATAAATGCCGAGAGTGATAGAATTCAATATCTCTTTCATTGTCTCCACCTCCAGACCAGCTGGTTTCGAGCTAGTTGGCTCATGTCAGTGAAGGATAGGGAGACTAGAAATTAGATCTAAATATTAACTCTAAAATCAGCATTTATCCAGGAGGTCTGGAGGTGGAAACAATGAAAGAGATATTGAATTCTATCTCTCTCAGCGTTTATGTAAACAAAAGTTTGTTAGGAGCTATTGGTAAAGCTCCATCTAGTGATCATAAAATGCAAGCTAAAAACAAGTTACGAAATTTATAACTTGTTTTGTTTATCATATATATATATATATGGATAGTCAATTACTAACATTTAATTAATAAGTATCAAAGTTGCTACCCTCACAACTTTAATACAAATCAATAGTGGAACTATAATAATAATAATGTATATTAGACATTTATTAGTCTAGAGATTATCTACTTAATAAATAATATTTCTGTACTACACCTTTTTAACACAAATTAGGGATTGGTTTCTATCCACTTTTAACTCTTTGTTAAGTAATATAATCATAAACATAGCAAAACTCTCCATACAGTATTGCCACTCTGTGCCAACCCGAGTAATCAATGAATCCCAGAAGGCTTGTGCATAAAATCCCTATCTAATGCCTGCTCATCCAATATCCCCAGACTAGTTTCTGGCTTGTGGCCATCGTCAGTGAGGAGCTTTGGATCTGAGAGCACTGCACCTAGATTTTAGGATCTAATGCAACCTTCCAGCACCCACCTTTTATCTAGGTGCAGTGCTCTCGGATCCAAAGCTCCTCACTGATGATGGCCACAAGTCAGAAACTAGTCTGGGGATATTGCATGAGTAGGCATTAGATAGGGATTTTATGCACAAGCCTTCTGGCATTTCATTGATTACTCTGGTTGGCACAGGGTGGCAATACTGTATGGAGAGTTTTGCTTTGTTTATAAACAATTATGTGCTAGTATAAGGTAGTGATCATGTGATGCTTAATGGTTTAATCATAAACATATGACTAAAGTCATGTGGAAAAGATGTATGATCCTCAGTATATACTTTTATGCTGAGCCAGCACTCATCAGTTGACCATATGTTTGACAGATTTTTTGTTTAAAAAAAAATACAAAATAAAAAAATAAAATTAAAGAATGGGGGGTAGGGTAGTATATATTATCATCATTTTCAGCCATTATCAATTCACTGCAGGATAGTTTCTTCAAATATAATCCAGTTTTTAATTCATAACTTGCTCTACAACGCATTTTTATTTCATCCATCCATCTCACATATGATCTATTTCTAGGCTTCTTTTAATATTTTGAGATTCAAGTTAAAACATCAAAGATTCACCAGTTATTATATTTTTAGTACTATGTCCATTTCAGTTTCATTTTAATCTTTTAATTATCTCAATGATGTCAATGATATTTCTATATTTTCTTATCCATATATTTTGTTTGTGATTGCTTTATGTTACTTCTAATATATATCTCTCAGTACTGGGTTGGCTGGTCTCTTGTTTCTAGATTGCTCTTTTGTAAGCTATCCAAGTTTTAATTACATAAATATCGAATAAAACACTCATATTAAAACTATTCTTTTGCAAATAGATAGACTTATTTTTTTTAATACTGAGTTATTTCTATAAGAGCATTCCATCCAACTTTATTTTTTATGTTTAATGTCATCCATTATGTTTCCATATGCGTTAATAATTTGATCAAGATATATATATATATAGTTATTATTGTTTTAAATTCATTATCATCTCATATTTTCTTCTTAGAAATGCATTGAATGTTACTTTAGTATTTTTAGCATTTATATTTAAACCTACTTTCTTATTGTTTTTTTTTTTTTGTTTCATATGTCAAATGCATTGACCGGGAAGTGAACCCAGGCCAGCTGCTTGGAAGGTAGCTATGCTAACCACTAGGCCACCAATAACTCTTGCAATATTTTCTAAAGATCAGAATTATTTACAAATCTAGATGACTCAAATAATGTTAATTTTTTTATTTTCTTAGTTTTCATTTTACATGACAAAATACTTTTTGGAAAACTTTTATAAATTTTTTTTGAGATATGGAATGATCCTATCATGCTTTGTCTTTATTCTTATTCTTAGTATTTAATTTAATCAATCCTGATACATTTTGATAAGTTTTTATCAGAATAGAATAATATGCCTATATCTTGGTGATACAAAGCTATAATTACCTAGAAATATTTATGAAATCAAATGCCATTTTAGAATCTGAAAAAACAAAGAATAATGACAGCTCAATATTCATTGGTCCTTTCTATAGCTTTTTTCAATACACGGATGTGATCCACTTTGCTAAAGTTATTTTTAAATTCATATTTTTCTTTATATTTGTTAGAATCCAAGATTTGCTGTAGATGTGTTATAATTATTTCAGTAAAGATTTTTTATAGACCTGATAGAACATTGATAATTCTATAATGTTTAAAACATTTTTATCACTTGTTTTAAACATAAATATTAATCTATCAAACATCATATGATCAACATTCTTTATGCGTACACAAATTGTTTTTCACAAAGGCAAAACTCTCCATACAGTAGCATCACTCAGTTCAAGCCAGAGTAATCAATGGATGCAGGAAGGTTTGTGCATAAAATCCCTATTCAGTGGCTACTCATACCAATATCGCCAGATCCAAGGCTCCTCACTGATGAAAGCCACAAGCTAAAAACTAGTTCTAGGTAGGGATTTTATGCACAAATCTTCCTGAATTCATTGATTACTCTAGCTTGCACTGAGTGGCACTACTGTATGGAGAGTTTTGCCTCTACGAAATATCAATATTACTATTGCATTATTTTGAATACTAATATATGCAATATATATATATAACATTAAAAAGCAGGGATTCTATGAACATAGAAAGCACTTTGTGCAAATTAAATTCTAGTGCCCCCCCTCATTCCATGAAATAAAATTTTTCATTTAAAACAAAATGAATTCTATAAAATTTAATTTAATAAAAAATATAGAAACAGTAGAACAATAAAATATTATAATTATTTACATTTTTATCTTTTTAATTTATATATTAACTCTTTTGGCTTTGACAGTAACAAAATAACTTGTAGAAATTTTTCTTCAGAATGGCAAACATTGACAGTATTATTTTGGAAACTTGCAATAAGACTCATCTTTATGAAAGTTCTTATTAACTACCTGACTAATAGAATTTTCAATTAATTTTTGTGTTCACAACTTTTGGCCAAGTGCTTGTATTGTTAACACTAAAATTTTATGTAAAATCAGAAGTTTCAGGTTTTTTACTATAGGAATCACAACTTTCTTCAACTTCTTTTTCAATTTGAGTTTCAGATAACGTATGATATTTTTTTCATTTTGTGATAACATTAATTTAATACAAACAATTATTTATACAATGGAATTAATATACATATTTGGAACTGAATATAAACATATGTAGTTAGACATATAGAAAATATGATATATATATATATATATTGTAAGTAACCAGATTAATGATGTACATCACAGTATTTTAAAAAAAGATGTTTGTTGGTCTTGTTTAATTTTTATTTCACTTGATCTGTGGCTAATCAAAGTGTTGAAGTATTAATATTAACCAGGTAACTGTGGCAACTATACTATTCAAACAACATTCTTATTTATTTATAACATTTAGCATCAATTTATAAATCTGTTGTGATCAATTTTAGAGAAAATAGATTTTGGAAATAGTTAAATAATTAAAAAATTACTTGGAGAGAATCAATATTATTATTAAGTATTACACATTTCAATTTCTTTTATTACAATCACCATGACAACACCTACTATAAAATTAAATGTTTTATGTTTCATATATGTTTGTCCATAAATTAGTTATAAAAATTATTAAAAAACATGTGCAAAAATGTTTGCATTCATTAAAATGTATTGGAATTATAATAGCAATTCTTTATTTTAGTTTAGAATAGAAAAATAATATTGAACTAGTAAAACAGGATTTCATTTTCACTATATCCAAATTTTTTTAAAATCTCCATTTCACTTACTAATTGGAGGCAAAGTTTTCTTGAACAATTTTTTCATCATTAACCCATAGTCTTAATGCTGCATAGACTCAAATATTTTAGCATTTTTTCTGACATTTTTCTTTGTCTCACACATCAACATAAAATATATGATAAAGTGATTATTACTTATCAGAAAATAATAAATTTGACTTCATTTGATAGATATTTTATTTACTATTTTGTTTCTGTAAATATCAAAAAAATGTAATCATAATCAAAACTAAGAGTTTACATGTCATCCTCTCTTGAAAAATTATTTTCAGTTTATAAAATCAACAAAATATTTCTTAATTCTTATTATTTTTAAAAATCAAAATGAATATTTATTTATTTCTTTTATATCTAGCAAATTATGCTTTAAAAGTTTAAAATATTTGAATATTTATTGCAAAACTGTGATATTTTCATACTTGTAAATTTAAGTAGATTGCTTATTTTGAAACTAAGCTTGTAAATTGTTTCATGCTATATTTACATTAGCTGCTAATATAACATTATATTTTTGAAAACAAAGTATTTTAAGTCAAAATAAGTTATTGGTAATTTATATTTCTTGATATCTAATAAATATAGTGTAAATTATTTTTAAAAAAAATCTGAAACCATAGTAAATTCGAAAATAAACACATTTTTGGTTATTGGAATTAACAAAGTCATAAAACACCAAACATTTTATAGCCGTGGCAACAGACAATGGCTCAACATGTCAGGGTGGGGCTTATGCCTATTGTAATAGTGGGAATTTTGAATTTCTTGTCTTCTGCAAATTTTCAGCAAAAATTACATATAATAATATATACCATTTTACACACATTTTAATGTATAATACTAACAAAAACTACGAAAGATTAAGTGAGATTTGAGCCATTTCCAACAGTCATTGTGACAACAGTAACATCATCAAGAGTATCTTATAAATAGAAGGGGGGCAATGTAATTTGGGTTCTTGTAATTTTATCATTGCCAGAACAGACACATTTTAGATGTCTTTAAAAATTTATTAAAGTTTATTGTTTAAGTGAGTAATTTATAAAACTATGGAAGAATAAAAATTTTAATTATCTACCCATTCCATTGGGGCAGCTTGCTGATGAATTTCCTGGGTAAATGGCAAGAATGTGAAAGAAGTAAAACCCATCAAAATGCATTGTATTGCAGATCAGCTATATAAAGATATTCTGTGGTTAAAAATCCAGAATTTTATTTATATATTTGTGATGGATATAAACCCCATTGTCTGTCTATGAATGTCATATTTCAGATCAAGGAATTTTTCAAGATTGATTAACTCAGCTTATGTGTGATATTAAACAATTTATATTTCACTTTCTTAATCTGGAAAGAAAAAGTTATCATTTATTATTTTTCACTTGATTATAACTGAATTGTGTCATTAAAAGAATTCTCTTTGCACATTATTGTTGATGAAAAAGGAAAATTAAAGCCAGTGATGTGTAATTTTGCATGTCTCTCTCCATTATATCTGACATTGCAAAATTGACAATCCAGGGTGTATACCAATTGAGCTTTATCACCACATTTAATCCTATCTTTTGAATTAATATTTATTCAGAGATTGTGGGATATCTAAAACCAACATAAAACTCTTTGTGTCAATCAATATTATTTTTGTTTGTATTTTAGGGGTGTAAGACATATCAATCTATGGTGTAGAATTATATTTTCTATGAAATTTATGTCTATTATTAAATTTGCTTATCATTTTGTCATGTTCCTGGAGTAACTGTCTTTTATTAAATTTATTTTTCTTCTATTGGCTTCAAACATACAAAATTTTGAATTTATAAATAAAAGGGCTTCCAAGCCTGCCATTTTATTATAAAATGGAAATTTTCAGTATGGATACAGGTAACTTCTAACAATAAGAAGTTTTATAATCATTAAATTATAAATAGTATAATAATTTTATATTAATTTCAAATCCAGAAATTTAATAGATTGATTATTATCCTCCCCTTTCATTACCCATATAATTTTTAAAAAATTTCTTCAATTTATTAAACATTTTATGAATAAGCTTAGGGAGATTACAAACAAAGATATCATCCATATATCTAGGGTATAGAACTGTCTTATTAGTCTCTTAAAGAGGTTCAATAACCTCTTTTAATGAAATCTACTGTTAAGTTATATATAATACATTAATAGATAAGCCTATAGGCCAATTTGTAGTCATACTAAAAGTATCATTCCTACATTTTATTATATATGCAATTCTACTTCAATTTTACCAACGTTAAAATCTATGTGGACCTATTGGGCTAAAAAATAAGGCTGGAGTGGGCTATAGAGACCCTATGCAGCTCATTACTACAGCTAGGTATAATTTTCTGGAATATAATGTCCAATAGCATCTTTCATTGCCCTTCACAAGAAGAAAATATTTCATTTTCTTTACTCTTTCCATACCAGCTTGCCTTCATTATCTTTTTTGAATAGTACAATAATTATACAAGACTGATGAAACTCTTATCTTTCTTCACTAATAATTAAATCAATTTTAATTGACATGTCAATTAATTACTTAAAAGTAGTTCTTGTTTGTTTCAAAGTGCATTAGTTTTTTTTTAAATTTAATTCCAAATTTCTCATACATAACTTATTTATATTTTCTATTATAAAGTTATATTTCTTCAATAATAAAATGTTTATATTGTTATTTGATGTTTTATGTGTTTGTTATTCCACTATTAATAACTTAATTGTGTTGTATTGTTGCCATGAACAAGAGTTTGAAATTGTGTTATTGATATTGGGATTGTCTAAGTGTTGACTGGTTTTTAATGATACTATATTATATATATAACACACTTCAACATTTTACATTTTCATATCTGTATTATTTATTTAATAAATTTGTAAAAGACATTAACACACTTTTGCGCTTTATTTTAATGATAGGTTACAATGAATAATTATTAAAAACAAATCATAAAGCTGATTTACTCTACTGGATAACATGTTTTAAAAACTTTCACAATAGAGCAATCATATAGAAGTAGAAGAGGTTTCCAATGATGTTATAATATTCTAACCTTTGCCAGAGTGACATTAACCCTTATGATATCTGACATTTTCACAAAAGCAATAATTTTCAACTATATTATTTGTGTATGAGTTTTTAGCTAAGTAACAAACCCCATGACAGTCTGATTCCAAAGAAAAGCAGATCAGTAAAACATATAAAAAATATATTATTATTTAAATATATATATATAAAATAAATTAAAACACTGGCATTAAAAAATATAAGAAAGCCCCAGAGTTGATCCCAGAATCCTATATTTTAATATCAGACACATGATTGTTGTGCTATCCCAAACATGCATACATGCACGTATAAAATATGACTAATAAGAGTAATTACCTACTATACAATTGTTGTCCAATATACTGCACAATTATTATGATTATTATGAGGTAATATTTTTTAAATTAGTTTATTTTTAAATAAATTATTAACTGCAAAATGCCGTTTGTCATAAAACTTAAGATATTTAAACAAAAATGATTTAGAAATCTAAATGTTTTATTTACATAATTTTTTTATTAATTATCAAGATGAAATGGTACCCATTTAATTTGTAGTATATTTCAAACAATTGCCACAAGACTAAGTAAAAAGGTAATCCTCTTATTTTTAAATAAAAAATATTTGGAGTCCGAATGTGTTTCTAACAATGGAGTGACTCAGAAATCTAAACATTTTGTTTACATATACATTTTGTTAATTATTGTGGTAACATGGTACTGGTCTGTTTGATTTAGCATAATGGTAAAGCATATGATATGTATTGCAGTATACTTTGAGCAATTGTTCCAATATTAAGCAAAAAGTAATTCTATTATATTTAAATAAAAATAATTACAATCTGAACATGTTTTTAATAACAGAGCCATTTGGAAATCTAAATATTCTCATTTACATATACATTTTATTAATTGTTGTGGCAACATGGTGCCCCCTATGATGAAGTAAGTCTGTGCCCTGCACAATCTTTACATCTGCATGTGATAGACCTGATTAAAAGTTATCTATCTTAAACAAACGTCCATAAGGAAAAATCCACAAATAAAGGCAGTCTATTCTTATTTGCTATTTGCAAAAAGAAATGAAAAATCCTTTTAAGACTATTGCAACTTTGATATCATGAACAAGCTTTTTGATTCTCTTAATGAAAATCTTTGATGGATTTCTATTGTTTGATAACTTATATCATCCAATAAATTTAGTAAGTATATATATATATTACTCATACATTTAATGACTTGCAATTTGTGGATTTGGTGCAGTGATAGAATGAAAGACTTCGAAATTTAGGGACATTGGATCATGGCAAGTCTGTCACTTTTGGCACTTGGTACTTTTTGTGAACTTTTAAGCAACAAAGCTAATTATTATTATTTAAATATTTTGTACACACATAAATATTCTAGCAGATTATTATTTAACAACAACACTTTTCCAGAAAGGGATTTATATATTTACTGATTCCAAGACAGAACAGGATTATTAGAGGGTGTGTTCCATATTACTGTCTAATTAAGATTATACTTTTATTAATGAATTGATCTATTTTTTAATAAAAATACTACCTTAGCCGAGAGGTCATCGCAGCAGCCTTGCAAGCAAGTAGTTGATTAGGACGGTTGTGGGTTCGCCTCCCGGCCGATGCTATGACATATGAAAAAAAAATTCTACCTTTTTTTTTTCATTTCATTAGTTCCCAGCTTTATAATAAAAGTTATTTAGTAACGAATACCAATATTTTATTTGTTTTTAATTAAGTGTTTTCAAAATTGATTAAATAAAAATAATGGACAGAATATTTTTACTTGGAAAGTATGTAAATGTAAAAAGATAATAGAAATTCTGGAAGCTTATTAGGGTGAAAGTATTGGTCTATTACTTGAAAGAATTTTTCTTTCAACTGAACAAGAGTGGATTGTTATTGGAAAGACGGGAATAAATGTTCTCTAGAGAATAAATCTTTGTTCAAGGAGAAAATTCTAACTTAAAACAGGTTCTTTTTGATGAATCATGTGTTTATAAATGAAACTAGAGTTGATAGGAAAGGATTAGAAGAGTCATAAAAGAAAAAAAAAGAGTGAAAAAAGGATATTTTATATTTTAGTTTAGTAAAGAGCTTAAATGATTTGGGAAAGAAGGTAAATACTATTAATAATAAAGAGCATAACATGACAAGAATATAATATTTATACATTATATTTTAATATTAACGAATACAAAAAAAGTTTGACTAAAATGCTAAATGCTGAAATTAATAAATTTAAAATTGTTTGAAGTATATTATTAAAGATAAAAAGTAAAGTTAAACCGTGGGCTCAGATCTTATCGGACTAACTATAGTAAGAAAGGCTGAATTATATTACAATTGTATTTTTCTTTCATTATTAGAGCAACACATTATTCTCTAGCTAAGAATAAATATTCATTTATTGATTAATAATTTAATGATTTTCATTTAGTGAAAAAACCGTCATTTTTTTATTATTATTAATAACGGCCATCTTCTAAAATTCAGGTATCCTTGTGATCCAAAACTGTTTGTATACGTTTTCCATTTCATCAATAATAAGCGTCACTTGAATTTCCCAATTTACATTAAATTAGACAGTAATGAGATGATTCATTATTTCTGAACCAAAAAATGTAATCATATGCCAGAAATGGCAGAGTATTGATCCATGTGTATATATCTGCTCCAGTCTGTGCCTCTCACTATCTTAAATTATCTATCAGTACAAATGGGCAGAAAACAGTCTTAACAAAAAAACTAGTTAACCTGCCATCTAGTGGCCTTTCATATTACACATTTGTTAAAATTTTGGATTCTAGAATGGAATCTAGAGCTTACCACATTATTCAAATTTTTAAAGAATTCTCTCTACCTATTAATATTTTTCTTTAATTGTATCGATTTATAGAAATTTACAACATATCTAATTTTCATTAAATCCATTTTTTGAAATTAATTACTACATTATCATTCTCAAGCCAGTCTTGTAATAATGAGGATATTCACACTTTTGTTACAGTGTTGACAATGACAATATTTAGTGCTTTCCAAAAAAATGAATAATATTAATGAATAAAAGCTATTTCCATAAGGATAATATTAAGAAAGTTTAATTGGGGCTGCAATACAATAAAATCGTATGTTTCTTTGCATCTATATATATATTATAACATTCAAAATTATATATTTCCAAGTTAATTTTTGATTGTAATTTAATTTTAATAAAAAATAAGTTTATTACTAATAAGCTCTAATAAAAATTAAGAAAAGATGAATAATTTTAATTTATGAGATATTTGGGTTAAACCGTTTATTATTTTTTATTACCCAATGTTTTGATGAAATAGCATTCACCATTGTCAAGGTTAATATATGTAATTCAAATAAAATGTCCATTAATTTAAAATATTGTAATAACAATAAAAATAATAATAACTATTATATATTCTTTCAATCCACTCGAGTAGTTTCAGTTAATTAATTAATTAGTTAGTTAGTTAAGGAATTAACTGAAAGTACTTCTGCCGATCGAAAGACTGTATATAATAATTAATTACCATTATATTTATTATTTTTATTGTTATTATATATATATTGATATAAAAGAAACACTAAATCACAATTTAAATATGTTTACTAAATTATTAGCTCCAAGTATACTGCTTTCACATCACATTATTCTTGCTGAAAAAACTCATTTTCTGTGGATTTGAATACTATTTGTTCTCTGGTTTATTACATATTCATTTTTTTTGTAATGAATCACATCTGTTTGATTTTTTATTGTCAAACAGTTTGTTTAGTAAATAGACTACTGCAGAGACAGACCTCTCCATTGACCATTCATAGAAAAACAGTGAAATAGAAAATAATACTTATCAAGCTTTCCAATTGGCAGGTGGTGTGGATGTCAATGAGTATCTTTATATCCTTAACTAGATAGCAAAACAAAAACAAATCATTTACCAACAAATGATAGATAATAACTGAGGTGGCTATGGGCATGCTATCTGATAGACAATTCTGACTATTGAAAAGAACTTTACTTGGCTAAGATTTGAACTCAGATCATTATAATGGCAGCTGAATATGCTTCTGCATCATAAGGTCCTCAAAAAACCATAAGATGGACAGTGCAAAATTAGTTATACAGTTTTTATTATGAAAAAAAAAACAATGGTTTTTTAATTTAATTTAATAATTTTATTAAGTCAAAATAAGATCAACATACAAATTACCATTTAATACAATCTTTTCAGAGCTCAAATTTCTGGTCTTCTGCATTTTCACATTTCTGTAATCTACTTTTTACACTCAAGCACATCTTGATACAGATGTTTTTATCATTATCAATTTCTTGACATGTCTCTTTTATTATTATACATATGTCATCAACCGTATGTGGTTTTTATGAAAATACTTTATCTCTGTCAACCCCCCCCCCCACCACAATCCATTGGAGTAAGGTCCAGTTTTGGCAGTGTTCATTCAACTGGACCTCGTTGACTTATTGATGTATGGAGTAATTTTTTATCAAGAAACTCACACACTGTGACACCATGATGGGAAGGAGCTCTGTCTTGCTGCAAATAGAAGTCTTCATTATCATGTTGTAGCCACAATTGTGAAATAACAGTGTCTGTCAACATTTTAAATACAGACTGTGGGTAACAGTTGTGTTGGAAAAGATAGATCCAATAATCCCCTTGCATGAAGGGTTTACCCAAACTGTAACCCCATGTTGAGTCAACTGTTTGTCAGTTGTTATATGAGGATTTTCTGTTGAGTAATAGACATAGTTATGTTTATTAACAGCACCAGAAAATTTAAAATGAGTTTTGTTGAATCAACAAATTTTTCAAGTGATGCCAGCACCTTGATCTTCATCATTCCAAAAATATCTCACAGAATTGTAAATGGCGATCTGGATCATAATTCATAAAATAAGCTTAGCCAATACATTCCAAATCTAGATGTGGTATCAGACAACCCAAAGCTTTATGAAAAATGTCTAATTTCATAGAAACTCTTTTTATTTTTATTTTTGGGAGGCTTTTGATGAATGTCTGCAACTAGCTTTTTCATTTTCATGGGTAGTAATACTGACTGATTAACTACACTTTGGCACATTACAAATGGATCCAGTTTGATCAAATTTATCATGTAATCTGTAAATTGTCTGCCTACTTGGTGGAGGTGTGGTGAATTCCTCAGCCCATTTCTGTCAAATCTTTTCAGAATTCTCTATCTTCCAGTATTGTTTTATTAGCCACTTTTAAAATCTTTGTTTAAATTACCCACCATGATTATCTGGGGAAAAATTAAAAAAAAAAATACAAACAATAAAAGACATACAATATTAACAAAATATATATATATGTAAAATATATAATAAATAATAGCAAACTCACTATAACTCTTACATCTGCATACCTATTTTTGCATTCCTTGTTTATGTACAAAGATCCCAGCAACTATTATTAATGTTTAATATACAGTACATCAAAAATTAAATTTTTGAATTGTTTTTAGATTTCTATCATTTTCATGTTGAAAAAAAAATGTTTATTCTATTTTTCCTCTATCTGCTTTTTTTTGTGAGGTTGCATGTTTGAAACAAATATGTTTTTGTAAAACTGCATTCTGCTGTGAAAATTTGTCTTGAGTTTTACAATTACCCAACTGTGGTCATTTGTATTTATGATGAATGAAGTCATATTCATTAACGTCTCTATATAAATTTTGTAGTAATTTATTATTAATTTTTCTGGCATTTGGAAGTCTATTTCTCATTTTAGTAGAACATCTAATGTCATATACCTGTTCTTAGCATGTTATAAAAATCATGCTTTTAGCAAAAGTAAAAAAAAATATTTTGTTATATGCATATATAAATAATTTTCATCCTAGGGTAATATTTTATATAAATATTTTCTAATGACTTTGATATCTATTTTATTTTATAAAGCTTTGACTGGGTAAAAAAAAATTAATGACTCATTACTGACACTCATCATCATCATCAACCATTATCAATCCATTGCAGGATGAAGGTCTCTCCCAGTTCAGTCCATCTTCTCTGATCTTTAGCTTCTGTTCTCCACATCGCCCCTGCACACTTTCTTGTTTCATCCATCCATCTGACATGTGGTCTCTTTCTGGGTCTTTTACAATCTCTTGGAATCCACTATGATAATTTATATTTTACTTTTACTGATTTCCCATTGAGATAATCATGTTTTCTTATAGTGTTTTTTATAATTTATTAGATTACATTGACTGTAGCTGATATTCCTAAAAAATATTCTGCATTCCTATTTTATTTTATGATTTGATATCAGCAATATTAATAGATTTTTCTACACTTTTGGTAGTGTGGGCCAATGTTTTGTTTTTGCTGTGGAAATTCTTATGAATTGTTAGAATGATTAAAGCCTTTAAACTAAAATAGTTATTCTGCTCATCAATAAATAAATAAATTGTTAATTATTGCAAGATTGTCAGAGCTAATAAGATCATTAAAACGAATTATTGACTATTTCATTTTTTATTAAATCTATATGTATACATTAATTTTATCCCAGCTTTCAATTTTGCCAGTTTCACTTCCATGCTGGTTTTAATTAAATTGAGATATTTTTTAAAAAATGCTATGCCTGTAACTCTTTATTTATATTATAATTTTACATTCATTTCCATTATGTTTTTAGATTACATTGCACTGTTAAAATTTGATAATTTTGTTTTCCAGACATGAACAATGGAAACTAAGGATTCTCTAAAGTGAATTAATGAGCTATACTTTAGTTAGCATCAGTATGCCATATATATATATTGTACCGGTCAAAATAGTATGCTCACTTAAGATTTAAATCCTAAGAAAAAGTACCTCGAATCCAATCATACTCGAGATACACAGGTCTGGAGCAATCTTGAATTCTAACCTATTTGCCTATTCTTCAAATCTCTGACCCAATGAACAACAATTCTGATGACACAGTAAAATTATTTTAAATCCATGCTCATAAGCAAAGCGGTAGAGCATAAGATCAGACTGATGATGATGATTGAGATTGGAGTAGCCCAGGAATTATATTATTATAGTTATTTATTAATGCTAAGCTCTTAGCTAAAGAAAATAGTTCTAAATATTAACTCGAAACTAATAATTCAACGACAAACCAGGATCTACATGAAATAGATATATTTTTTAAATATTAAACAAACGCATATATATATATTACAAAAGATTTAGGAAACGTATGTATATTTTACCAAATAGTTTCACGCTTGGGACAATACTATTTATTTACAAGACTTGGGAATTTGTTGTATAAAATCCCCTCTATCACTCATTTAATAAATATAATTTTACAGATACAATTTTATAGTATTTTATAACTTATGCAGAGATAATAAGCTAATTAAAGAAAACTTTTGCTACGGAGCATTGTGGATGCCGAAATTAAATATAAAAGATCGTGACAGTTTTAACAGTAAATGATTGATTTGATAATGGGCAAAATATATGATTTCAAACATGTATTTCTTAGGAGAACCATTATTTATACTTTTATTCACATTGTTTTGCAAAGACATCTTTTAGAAATGAGAAACAAACAATGCACTTTATTTACGAGAGTAAGTTATGTAATCATTAATGTAAATTAGATTTATGTCTATGGGAATCGATAACGGTTTTTAAAAGAAAGCAGCTTAATTTAATAAACTAAATGTATTTTTACGAAATGAATCATTATCTTTAACACATCATTGCGACTTACTAGGATTAGATGGACGGATGATCAAATTCAAGAGCAAATTAACAGTACTAGCATACAATAATGGAATAAGGCCTCATGGCGATTGGATATTTTATCATTTAAAAGAATACTTGAGACGAACTTAGATTTGATATATCTGCGCATTCTGGCGGAGCGATATCGAAAAAGAGGCTGAGTTTGAGACCCCAGATCATTATGTACTGCCATCTGCAACACATAATCCTCATAAACCTTACATTCCACAGAGAGTAGTGTCCCTGAATGAATGATTTTTGAAAAGATAGGACGGGAGCTTTAGACGTTCCCAATGACTAAACAATCGAGAAATGGAGAAGATAAAATATCAGAATAAAGTGGATGGTATGCCAGCAATGTTATCGGACATGAAAATAATTTTATAACATTATTTTAAAACTTGGAAATTGTCTAACCTCTTGCGTAATAATCTGTTTTTCAATCCTGAGTCATTTAACAAATCATAATGAATAATAACTTTTATTTATAATAATAAACTAGCAAAATTTATATTTAAGTTCGATTCCCAGATACGTATTAATTAAAGAATTAGCCCTCCAGGCGATGGTAAGAAAAGGTGGAATTTTATATTAGGTGTCGCAATCTTTTATAATGGCAACTAAACAACAAAGTAAAATAAGCATCCACAATAAAATACTTTTATATATACAACCAACCTAGCAAACAATTTCTATTTTAAATAAACAAATGAATATATTTTTTTACTAATGAATTTAATTAAAGTTGCGAGGTTGACTGATACCGACATATTAGAGAAAATAATATATATATTAAACAAAATAAATTGTATATATTTAATTGAGCCGCATATAATTATATAAACATAAATTGAGCGTGAAAGCAAACGTATATTTAGAATTACATAATTATTAATAAAGGATTATAGAGAGAGAGAGTTTATGAGCAAAACTAGCAAAACATCATAAATGGATCTATGAATTAATTTAGCTACAAATTATAAATCATCCGTGAATGTTCGTATTAAGGCAGCTCTAAATTACATGATTTTACCTAAGATATCAGCATAGCAGCAGGTTGGTTGGCAATTCTACGTCATCTCATATGGCCAGTCAGCTGGAATTTTGACGGCTGGTAGACAGTCCTTTGAGAGGAGAAGAAAAAGGTGAAAAGAGTCCCATACTCACTCTTCATCACGCAGAACTTGTGTTGGCTTCTTAAAAGTAATTAAACTCAACTGACTAAACACTCCTCTGAACTCAACTAAAACTGAAAGTAACTCAAAGTAAACTAACTTCCTTTGTTCTGTGGTTCCTTTTATAAAATTTTAATACCGCCCAGAATGCAATTTCATATACCAACCCTATCTCTATAATCCCTTTAAAAACAACATTTAATTAACAACATATTTTCAATAGATAAGGCTCAAAATACCATTTTTAGCCATTTTAAATCATTCGACAACAACTGATAAACGATTTGTTTTCGATCTTAATTGCGAATGACAATTTTAATTAAAGGCAACAAGCTGAATTTAAACAAAGATTGTTTTAGCATTTCGAGCCTCCTCCATTCTTCTTTGTTGTCACATTAAATAGTTTAAATCAAAATACATATAAATATAACAAAAAAAGTACAATTGTATAAAGAAAATGTTTAGTTGTCAGCAATAAACATTAATAACATTATTGCTCAATTCATATATATACGCATCACACACACTACTGTTTTACTTTACTAAATACTTTTAATTTTATTAATTTCTCTAACCATTACGCATACAGTGTGTGGGTGAATAGCATATATTTATAGCAAGGTCTGAATTGCAGACCCCTAGGAGGTTAGTATAGATGGTGAAACATGAAGCATCGATGATGATTAGACATCGATTGCTTCAATATATATATTGTACCATTTATTTATATGGTACAAATATATTGGCATCCGGTAAGATATTTAAAAGCTAAAAAAAAAAGTAAATTTAGCGATCTTTTAAAAGAAAAACATTTTTAGATTTTTCTGATTAGTATAATTTATTTTTTAAAAAAAACGTACAATGAAAGTTAAAATTGTCGTAGTATTTTTTTTTATGTAATTAAAAATAAAAGTTAAATTGGAAAGAATAAATGACATGCAGATTACTGATCCAGATAAGTTAAAAGAATTTCAAAAATAAAAAGATTGCAAGTAGAAAAGTAAAAATTCCAAAAGTAAAAAGATTACAATTAGAAAAATCTTTTTAATAATTAAAGATGGCAGAATTATGCTAAAAAAAATAATAACTTTGTAACTTAAATTTAAGAGAAAGTGTAGAAGATTATTATCTTATATGCTGATAAAAGAACAAACAAAAGATATGCACAGAAGTTTCAAAACTGGATCGGGGTATAAAAGGAGGAGGACAACCTCGATCTAGGTCTTCTCTATACCTTCTAGTTACGTGTCTGAAAGCTGGAGGTTTCCGTGAGCATAACCTGTGGCAGTAATAGACATCTGCACAGGTATGCCACTTGCAGTACCCAGTCATCAAGCAAGCAATGGAGACGGGCCTTGTGAAGACCGCTTTTACAATAAAAGGGTCACGACAACCATGCCTTTTCTCCATGAGCATGACCTGTGGCAGGAATATACGTCTGCACAGGTATGCCACTTGCAGTACCCAGTCGTCAAGCAAGCAAGGAAAATGGGCCTTGTGAAGACCGCTTTTTGCAATAAAAGGGTCATGACAGCCATGCCTTTTCTCCGGTTATAGAATGGAACAATAATGGAAGATGCCGGCAGGAGAGACCGATGGAAATTTTTAGGAGCTCGGGATCCCAAAAACACACACCAACTTACCGGTAAGTTAAGAGTAACTTTTCCTAATTGTGACAAAGTTTGCAAACAATTATAAAAATTGATATCAAAATAATCCCGATCAAGACTTCAAATTTTATTCTTCAAGAGACTCTTGTGTACCTAAGAACTATAATCATTGAACTGTTTTTTTATTATTAATTAATTCATATCTAGATTAGTGTGTGTGTCATCTTTCCAATTAATTAAATCATAATGTTTTTGTTTTTTATTATTTATATTTTAATTTGTTAAAATAAAAATCTTTATTTCTAATACCCCTATTCATTGTACGTTATTAATGATTATTAATAAATTTATTAAAGTTAATTATGATTTGAAAATATAATTTACCTTGCCAACGCTGTATCGAAACTCAATCCTCCAGAGTTTCTAGATAATTTCATCATAGCTAAATAAATAAAAAAGGGATGTTTGCCAGTGGATTCTAATATAGAATTCTGGTGCCTTTCAAATAAATTAAAAGCTGGCTTACTTTATCCCATTATTTTAGTAGCTACATTAGTTAAAAGAGTGTTGTGTGACCAGGAAAAATAATTGCGTCCATTAAATCTTACTGAATTGTATGACGAAACAAATTTAATAGATAGGACGTAATTTGGTCACTGAGTACGAGTAGTTAAATCATTTAAAACACAAAATAAGTAGTGGATGTTACAATGGCAGCCCAACTCGTGGCTTGGATGAGAACCACATTCTGAGATAGGAGTAAAATAATAAAATTTTAAAAATAGTTTTAAAAAAATAAAAAAATGAGCTAGCCAAACCAGATTATACAGTTAAAAATATATATTTTAAATATGTATAGAAAAACCGAGTAGAGACTTAAAATTTAAGAATAAAATTAGTTTAAACACCCATTTTATTCTCATCTTCTGGCAGTGGTGGTATTGTACCATTTATTTATACAGTACAAATATATTGGCATCCAGTAAGATATTTAAAAGCTAAAAAAAAGTAAATTTAGCGATCTTTTAAAAGAAAAACATTTTTAGATTTTTTCTGATTAGTATAATTTATTTTTTTAAAAAAAACGTACAATGAAAGTTAAAATTGTCATTCGTATTTTTTTTTATGTAATTAAAAATAAAAGTTAAATTGGAAAGAATAAATGACATGCAGATTACTGATCCAGATAAATTAAAAGAATTTCAAAAATAAAAAGATTGCAAGTAGAAAAGTAAAAATTCCAAAAGTAAAAAGATTACAATTAGAAAAATCTTTTTAATAATTAAAGATGGCAGAATTATGCTAAAAAAAATAATAACTTTGTAACTTAAATTTAAGAGAAAGTGTAGAAGATTATTATCTTATATGCTGATAAAAGAACAAACAAAAGATATGCGCAGAAGTTTCAAAACTGGATCGGGGTATAAAAGGAGGAGGACAACCTCGATCTAGGTCTTCTCTATACCTTCTAGTTACGTGTCTGAAAGCTGGAGGTTTCCATGAGCATAACCTGTGGCAGTAATAGACATCTGCACAGGTATGCCACTTGCAGTACCCAGTCATCAAGCAAGCAATGGAGACGGGCCTTGTGAAGACCGCTTTTTGCAATAAAAGGGTCACGACAACCATGCCTTTTCTCCATGAGCATAACCTGTGGCAGGAATATATGTCTGCACAGGTACGCCACTTGCAGTACCCAGTCATCAAGCAAGCAATGGAAACGGGCCCTGTGAAGACCGCTTTTTGCAATAAAAGGGTCATGACAGCCATGCCTTTTCTCCGGTTATAGAACAAAACAATAATGGAAGATGCCGGCAGGAGAGACCGATGGAAATTTTTAGGAGCTCGGGATCCCAAAAACACACACCAACTTACCGGTAAGTTAAGAGTAACTTTTCCTAATTGTGACAAAGTTTGCAAACAATTATAAAAAATTGATATCAAAATAATCCCGATCAAGACTTCAAATTTTATTCTTCAAGAGACTCTTGTGTACCTAAGAACTATAATCATTGAACTGTTTTTTTATTATTAATTAATTCATATCTAGATTAGTGTGTGTGTCATCTTTCCAATTAATTAAATCATAATGTTTTTGTTTTTTATTATTTATATTTTAATTTGTTAAAATAAAAATCTTTATTTCTAATACCCCTATTCATTGTACGTTATTAATGATTATTAATAAATTTATTAAAGTTAATTATGATTTGAAAATATAATTTACCTTGCCAACGCTGTATCGAAACTCAATCCTCCAGAGTTTCTAGATAATTTCATCATAGCTAAATAAATAAAAAAGGGATGTTTGCCAGTGAATTCTAATATAGAATTCTGGTGCCTTTCAAATAAATTAAAAGCTGGCTTACTTTATCCCATTATTTTAGTGGCTACATTAGTTAAAAGAGTGTTGTGTGACCAGGAAAAATAATTGCATCCATTAAATCTTACTGTATGACAAAACAAATTTAATAGATAGGACGTAATTTGGTCACCGAGTACAAGTAGTTAACTTGTTTAAAACACTAAATAAGTTGTGGACGTTACAATATATTGTTTTATGCTTGAAAGTCAATTCTAAGGTTATTTAATTGTTCTAAGCTTTTTAAATACAATTTTTCTTATAGCAAAGAGTGATATTTTTGTGTTCCTTTTTTTTTATTTCACTCTACTGAAAATATAAGAGATTTTAGTTTAAAATGCCAAGAAACTTTTCCAATTTACATTGCTCACATTTCTTTATTTTTGTTGATTTTCTATAATGATATGTGTCATAGGACTTGCTACTTTGGTTTTGGGCAGTGCAGATCTGTGCTTGTTAGTTGTTAGTTTTTCCCTAGTTGGCTTTCCAATTTTGGGCAATAGACTGAATGTGGTCCCTGCACATTTGACTGTTAATTGGGAGAAAGAGGTACCTATAATAGTCTTGACATGGCTCAGCTGCAGGTTAAGAGTTTATTATCCATGTACAGATACACATTAATCAAACTATAGTAACCCTTTCATGGACATAATCTTTATCAAGCATATGCACTTTATATAAACCTTGTCAATAATTGTTTTACCATGTAACATTAGACACTTTGTAATCCTCAACGAGTAAATGTACCTGAAAATTTTTGTAATCTTTTAACGAATAAAGGTTACTTTTGAGAAAAAAGGATTTTATTTATAATTATTGTAAATTAATTTAAATTACACAATTTTAAAATTGAAATAAGCATGCTTATTAAATAAAATTATGCTTTTATTTACCTTATTAAATATATTTGCATATTAAATACATATTTCACTCATATAAAAATTGTTGTTTAGCGAAAATTAATAGCATATACATAAGCTATTGTTTGTTTTTGCAAAATGTAAGCACACACACTAATTATATTCTCACAAAAGTAATTTACTACAAAGTAAATTATTGTGTAATCAGAACTTTTGTTCACATTATTTAACATTTATATTTCAGTTTTATACTTGATTATGCAATAAGGATATTGCTAAACGTTTTAAAAAATAATATAGCTTTCTTTAGCCTACCTGGTTTATTAACTTTAGTTACAATTAAAGAATACTAAATTCTATAACTATTTTATATTTAGATGAGTCAAATAATCTTTAAAAGTTACCGTTGTAATTTTTTTAGTATTAAACTCAAATTAATAAAATATTGCTTTAAAAAATTAGAGCTTACACATTGTGCACTTACTAATTTATTTTAAATTTATTTCAGGTATGTAAGGTATGGAGTGGTACAGTTATTCACTGTCCATCCCCTGTGTATGGCACAGCAGTTTTTCCACAATCAGAGCGCCAGCGTCGTGATACTACTGCTTTAGAACTTCAGATTGGCTTTGAGATGGATGCAGTGGAATCTGTGCGTAATATTTCAGGCAAAGTTTTTAAATATTTTGTGGATCCTAAATTCACACCATTTGTTGAAGGAGATAAAGTCAAGTTATATAAAGGAGACCCTCTAATTATTGAGGTAAGATTTTTTTAATAGACTTTTTTTAAGTAAATAAGCTTTATTAATTAGCCAAAGTTAAGATTAAAATCAATATACAAATGAAACCTATCATCATCATCATCATCATTCATTATCAATCCACTGCAGGATTAAGGTCTCTCCAAGTTCAATCCATCCTCTCTGATCTTTAGCTTCTTTTCTTCACATCATCCCTGCACACTTTCTTATTTCATCCATCTATCTCACATGTGATCTCTTTCTGGGTCCTTTACAATCTCTTGGAATCCAGTTTAAGATTTTAATTGTCCATCTATTATCATCTCTTCTAGCAATATGTCCAGCCCAACTTCACTTCAATCTTTTAATTTTTTCAATGAGGTCAGTAACACCTGCTATTCTCTTTCCCATACATTGCATTTTCAATCTCTTCTTGTTACTATAAAATAAGTGTACATTTAAATGTAGTTCATGTGACACTTTTAATTAAGTTACTTCACACATTCTCCAGAAGTCATAGAACAGGATAGTTTTATATTTTACAAATAGAAACAAGTTATCAAATTTAATCTAATATTGAAATGTCAATCTTGCTTTAAGTTCAAGATTAACACTATTTGCTTTTAATGAGTTACAAAATATCTTTTTTAAATCTATTTTCACTACTCTTCTTAATAAAGAAGTTACCTGGTGTCATTTTCAAATTGAAGTTCATCACATGTATAGAACATTGTGCAAATAACATTAATTTTCAAATCAATATGTTAGTTAGGTAAGCAATAGAAATACATTTCTGAAAATAAATATGACATATACAATATACAATACAGTTACACATTTTTTATGACATTTAATATTATTTTGAAATATATGTGGTAGTACTGTGTTTTTAAACTTAATTAATAGGAAGCTTAAATGTCAATATGTTCAAGGAAATATTTATAAAGGCACTATTTGGCTATTTTGGTTTAAAGTTGTTTTAGAAGTCTTTACATTTTAAGCTACTGAACTATCTTCAACATTTTTTTCATTTAACATGGAAAATGCCCTTGTTGTAGATGAATTCTTTAAACTTATTTTGTTTTAATTTATTTGAAGATCACTATACAACTTATTTTTTATATGACAATTTTTGTGTAGATTATAATAGCAAATAGGGGGATTAAAACTTTTATTTAAGTCACATGTTATATCTATAATTGGGGAACATTGTAAAATAATTAATATATTAATGATACTTTTATTTTATATAATTAGGAAGTAATAAAAATCTATTTACATTGCTAAACAGTAATGCACGCATAATTTGTTATTTAAAATAATCGCAACATATTCAAAAATACAGACGAATATTCTTATTTCGCATACCATATTTATTTACAAATGTCATTATTTCATTAGTTAAAATTTTTATAGGTTTGAAATTAAATAGAAATGAATGATATATATATTTAAAATAATTTAGACTTCATCCAGTAGTACAAACATAATATATTATTATCGACTAAATTTTGTTAATACTATGCATACATTTTATGTGCTTTCATTGTTTGTCTATCTGTTTGCAAAAGAGTTTGTAAAGTATAAATTACCCTGATGAAATTCAAATTTGACAAGCTAAAAATAATTAATAATTTAAAATGGATAGCAATAGTTCATTCATTATTCTTAAAAAAATAAAAGATCTCATATTACTTTTATTAAATAAGCATGAGAGTATTTAGGATTAAATAAAAATAGCACTTAGCAAGTTCAAGATATTTACCTAGATGTTCTCTGAAGCAATCTTAGAAATAAAATAATAGTGATGATGTCTGTGGTTGGTTAAAACACATATTATAATTTGTTGGAGTATAAGGTTTTTATAACGGCATCACATGTATGTAAAAAAGAAGTTATTATTCGGCCCAAAAACTGCAGATGAGGATTTTTTGTATCTTTCATCCATAATTTTAACCTCTAAGAATAAGTATATACTTATTTATCAATCAGTAATTTGATTCACAATAGAAAGAGTACCTAAAAGATAGAAGAAAAAAATTATAACTATGTAATCTTTAAAAATTTCCAAATTTTACTTCGTTCAAATTCTGAATAATAAGCATAGAATAGAAACACACCAATTATTTTATATACACATGTTAAAATACATTTTGTGTGCATGCACATATATAATGATATATATAATACAGAATAGAAATGAGGAGATAATATCCACTTAAATAGATATAACCTTTAACCTTTGATTTACCAAGAAATTATCAATTACTAATAATTGACAATCCCGGAGATCAAACCAGTTTTTTTATTAAATCTGTAATAGCTCTTTTTTTTTAGTTTTTTTAAGTAAAAGGGTTTCTCTTTTACTACAAACCCAAGTTCTTATATGGTTTTAAACCCATAAAGCTATACAAATATAAACTTTTACTAGTTTGCTTTGTTTTGAAAGTGCTTTACATGCTCAGTAAACCAGCATTGAATGCTTAATGTAATATATATAACAAACTGAAGAACTTGTTTTTGATGAATTGCATTTGCCTGCTTTTTTAAAAACCAGAATTGATATCTGGACTGAGAAAACTTGCAAATTTTATCATGTGTCATCTTGAATGAAATTTTTTTTTAAATAGCTGGAATATATTTAACTCGGTTAACAATATGTCTAGTTTTTCTTTGTTATAGAATAAGTAAAGATAAAAATTGCTCACACCCTTATTATTACTTTACTAAACTTAATAGCTAATGCCTTATTCTTCATGGCTTTATTTGAAAGCTATTAGACAGATCTTTGCTTTTGGAATATAATATTTAAAGCCTGTCTTTCATTTTTACCATTTATGTGTCAAATTTAATTAACATATTGAATAGTAAATATCTTGTACTTGACTTGCTTTAAGGAATTGCCTATAATTAGTAAGTTTGTATTTAATAGTAGTAATTATAAATTTATTTAAACGCACACATATTCTTGAGGTTACAGCCTTAGTAAATATTAATTGATAGTAGGAAAATTATATAAATATGACTAATAAGCATCTTATATAATAATATGAAATTAATGTAGCTAAATAAAATTGTGTTTATTTTTATTTTGTAGAAACAGTATTACATAATTCAGAAATTTTAGGTATTATTTGACTTTTAAATATGCATTATTTATCAATTTATTTAGTTTTAATTAGCAAATAATGTATATATTTATCAACTTGTTTATAATTTTAAAAAATATTTTAAAATTGCTGTTTTGCATTTTCAATTAATTTGCATTTTAAACAGTCCTGCTTATTATAATATTTTGCATTTGCAGATAAATAAATGATTTATTAATTTATTTATAAATATCTGTTTATTTATACATCAAAAATTCATTTAGTTATTCACTTATAAATATGTAATATTGAAGAAGAAACTACTCTTTGCACACACACACACACTGTAGAATTGTCACTCCCTCCCCCATCAATAAATATTTTAAAAGCATAAGTGCTCTACCTTTGCTTACAGATTATTTGGTGCTTATTTAGAGTACACTCACATCCAATTGATAAATAACATCAAATAATCAACAAGGGGTCACATGGATGTGTCAGCTGCAGGTTTTGGGTGGTCTTTAGAATTTAAAATGGTGGTGAGTGCAGTTTAAATACTAAACATTTATAACTTCTAAAATACAAGTGCTACATGATAATGACAGCACAAAGTGCCAAAATAAAAGCTTTTATGTTCTAAAATACAAATTATATTAAAATATAGGCCTAAATTATAAGTTCTAAAATACATAAATGTTGAATAAACATAGCTTATAATTTTGAAACAATAAAAGCTTTTAAAATACAAATTTTATTAAAATATATGCCTATAACCACATGTTGAAAAAAAATTAAATGTTGAATAAATATAGAAACAACTGCTGAAGCATATTAATTATACAATTAATAATAAATGACAATTTATCTTAACATTAGTTGAAAGAATAATTGTCTAAAGTAAAGAATATTAATTTTACAATGAATAAAAAAAAATCATTTTTTTCTTACTAAAGTGAGTAATATTGTGTACTTAATTTCTTACATATTGTTATTAGCAGGCAGATGGATAAAAAGAATCTAAATGAGAGAGATTTATTTATTAAATTCTGAAAGATGATAATGCTATCTATTAACAGTGCAAAGATAAATCCAAACCTGTTTTACATTTTGAAATAATCAACAAATTAATCCCTGTGTGGATTATTTGATGTCATTTATTGCTTAGATGTGTCAAGGTGGTTTTGGGTGGTCTTTAGATTTTAAAATGGCAGTGATAGCACTCTAAATTGGTAATGATTATTCTTTTAAAAAACCAACAATTATTGACCATGCCTATTATGAACTGATTTTTAAATTGGCAAATTATTTTCACACATTTATTTATATTTTAAAAGTATAGGAGAACCACACATATGTTTTTAAAACAATTATTGATAGTGGAATGTGTGTTAATTTTATAATGCTTGTGTGAAGAATAGTTTCTTTACACAATATTGCATATATATAAAATCGTTATATTATTAAATATTCATATATAAATAAATCAGAATTAAGATTACTGGATTCACATTTATTTTTTGTGTCTTTTTTTTTTCAGTAACAAATTACATGAAATATTTATGATGTATTTTGGTTTTATAAATGGTTTATTTTTTTCCATTTATTGATATTTGTTCATTTGTAAAAAAATAATAATATTTTACTTATATATAAACAATAATTCTATGCAGAGATGAGTGAATTGGGTCATATTTTAGATTATTCAAAGATTAATGAAGTTTTTTCATAATTTAGCCTGCATGAATCTTTTTTTAAAACTAATCTAAGCTTTAATTATTAGTTATGTCTTCGTAAATTTATGGTTATATATTTTTAATAAAGTGCGTAATTTATTTTGATATCTGGTTAGAATACGCTTTTGACAGAGTCAGTTTCACTCTTTCTCTCATATTTATTATTGTACTTTTTTTTAATAATCGTATTATTATTTTTTTGTTGATATATTAATATATGTTCTTAATTTTAACTTGTATTGTAGATGTATGTGTATATGTTAAACATGTTTATTATTTAGAGTTGTTATTACTTCTAGTTTCAACTATTCACACATTAATTTGAAAATACGTGCATTGGATATTAAAGAAGTACAATTTTTTTTTAAATTTATACGTACTTTTAATTTTTATGTAGTATTTTTAGTTTTTTTTTTAAAAAGAAATATAAAAGTTTGTTTTTCCCCTTTAATTTCCAAGTTAACTACTGGTAAAACAGTTCTAATTATTATGCAGTGCTGATAGAACAATAATTAGATTGCTTTAACAATTGGTGGTTTCAAATTAAAACATTTTATTATTCTTACAAGTAACAATATGCTAATTGCAAATTTAGGTTGTTTATTTTATGAGGTGAAATTAAGATTATTTACAGTTTTTATTTATATTACTGCATACTTAAATAATTTAAATTTTTATTGTTTATATATTTTGTCTTTTGTTCAAAGTTAGAATGGTAATAAAAAAAAATGTAGATAAAATATAGACTACCATGATCTATTTGATGATCATTTCATGGATTTTTTACTTTTTTAAAACATAAAGTAAAGTTATTATATTTATAAAAATAATAATTATTTATAATACTTACATATATAAATATAAATATAGGGGATTTGAACATAGATTTTCAAGCACCCTTCAACTATCCACACTATCTCATACCACCAATACACATGATCACACATATGTAGAAAAGATAAATAATCACCAATATAAATATTTCGTGCTGAACCAGCACTCATCAGTTGGTCCAGATTATCATCTCCCACACACATATATAATCAGTGTTCAGTTTACATTAAGATAGCAAATCTTCAAACTTTAATGGACAGGCATCAACTTACTAATCAGCCATTCCTACCATAGAAAATCTGATGATGGAAAGTCTGTGTTCAAATTCCTTATATTTACAAATAAGCTCCAGGTACATGAATAATGCCTGTATTTCAAATAATATATATGTGTGTAATGCCGTTGTAACAAAGAGTATTTTCCAATTTATTTTAAGAGATGAAGGCGACATTATTTATATATGTAAGGAATTGCTATAGAGAACACAAGTATTGTATGCAGAATTAAATGTCAATATTCTCTAATATAGCTAGATGACTTAAAGATTTTAAAATATATAAAATTTAAATGATAAGGACTAAGTGTGCCAGACATTTCCTGATTCATATATCGCAGCACATATATGTATTTTGTTACTAATAACAAAGAACATTTATTTAAAGTAAGAACATTTATTAAAAAATACAGTTATTCAGTTTAATATATATATATTTTTCTACAGTACAGGCTTTTTTATACCTGCACTCTAATATGTAATATATAGAGGGTTTGAACTCAGACTTTCACAGGACTCTCAACTATCCACGCTATCTCATACTGCTGACACACTTGATCACACACATGTCGAAGAGATAAATAATTAGCCATCTACGTATTTCGTGCTAAACCAACACTTGTCAGTTTGTAACAATATAATTTGTTCTTGTATCTCATCGCCTTTAACTATATCTGTTATTTTTGTAATTGAATTTGCATATCTTAATTTTAATATTACATTTTTTTTTAAATAGTAATGTATTCAAATTTTTTAATAGTTTTTGTAAGTTAGCCGGCAGTGAAAAAATGCTATTTACTCTGGATTTTAACGTACCAAGAAAATAATTTGTAAACTCTTTTTTATTTACTACTCAATATTATGCCAATGATCTTTATCTTAATGTTAGTATTGTTTTGAGAAAACAGGGTATTGTATCCCCTCCCCTCCCGCCAAATTAATTTTTCAGTATTATTTTAATTTATATATAGATATTAGCTATTTACATTTCTTTTAACCAAATTTTATTTTTAATTTTTTTATAGTTTGTATATATATCTCGGCCATATTATTTCTAAACTGAATTCTAGTTTTTCAACTCTCTTTTAATTTATTTACACAATTCGCATTCTGTTTACATTGTCCAAAGCATGACTTGATTTTGTTTTCTAATTATTTTGTAATTTATTATGATGTGATTTTTTTTCTAAACAAGATTTCTAATTCATTCACAAGCTACAATTAGTATTTATTTTTATCAACATAAAATTAAGACCTGGTTCAAGCTTACTTATAAACTTCTTTCAAATACCCTAAATTAAGGGCTAAACTTTGACTTATGAATATTTTTCAAAGACACCAAATCAAAGCCTAATACTACAAGGTTTTTTTTACATTATTACTTTGAATTCTTGGGTTTAAAGTTGATTTCAGATTTGGGGCTTTTTAGCAATCAATAAAGTCTTTTTTAATAATAAACTTGTAATTATACTTGTAAAATGAAAAATGTTTAAAATTAAATGTAACGTGTGTTAGTGCAATGCCATTTGACTAATAAACCATCATATTGATTGCATGTTCTTTTCATTTGGTTGTAAATACAATTTTCACAGTAAATTGGACTTATTAAGGCCAAAAATTAAATATATCTTGTCATAAAAATAAACACATCTTGGAATGTTACAAATTTGAAAAAACAAAAACAAAACAGTCATTACTGTAAGATATTTTTTCATAAATTCTAAATTTTTAATAGATAAATTTTAAAATTCATCTTTGATAACAAATTTACTCCAGTCCTTATAAATTTACAATTAAAAAAGATGAATAAAATGTTTTAATTATGATAATTAATGCCATTAGTGATCAAGAAATAAATCACTGTCTTTTTATTTGTTGACATTTCAGGTACCTTATTCTCAAAAGATATATCTGATAAACTTGTTTTTAATAAAGCAAATAAAATAAAATATTTGAAGATAAATTATTGCATGTCTATTAAAAGTAAGATTGCAAAATTCTAGTTTTTTTTTTTTCCATATGTCATAGCATCGGCCGGGACGCGAACCCACAACCATCTGCAACCAACTACTTGCTTGCAAGGCGGCTGCGATGACCTCTCAGCTAACAATGCTTGACTGCAAAATTCTAGTTTACAAGAGTCAATATACATTAACTGTATATATATATTATATTTAATATTTTCACAGTTATATGATGCAAATAAAATAGATTTTAGATTAAACTATGTGTTAGTATTGATTAATTCCCAATGTTTCGATGAAATATCATCTACCATTGTTAAGGTTAACTTTTCCACTGACAATGGAGGATGCTATTTCATTGAAACATTGGGAATTAATCAATACTAACATATAGTTTAAACCACAATCTATTATATATATTATAAAATATTAAATCACCCTTTCAGACATTGATGTTTGGGTGATTTAATATTTTCTATTTAATTTTCAGATAGCATTACACATTATCATATATATATATATATATACACACAAACATGTATTTTGATTGCACAAACTGCTAGCATGCTTGCATTTTGAATGTTTTGTATAATATTTTTTTTATCTACTAAATATACTAAATTTATTATAACACAGTTATGTACATAATTTCTAGAAACAAATTTGTTAATCATTTGCAATTTATATATTTATTTATACACTTACATATATCTATGGTAAATAGTATACTTGCAGACTAACTTCTAGGTGTATTTTTTATTAGTATATAATATTAATTATTTTATACATTGAAATCTAGATAATTCTAGTAAAAATAAAATTTATAAAAATTTTAATAGGTCATTATCTTTATAAATAGAAATGCTAAAAATTGTCATAAACTCTCCCAATTTTAACATTTCCCCACTATCTCTGAATGGAAATTTGAGATGACATTTTAATTTTGATAGTAAAACCTTTATACAATATTATAAGTCAATAAATTGGGATTGATTTCTCAGAAATATAAGGTTACAAAATGGAAAAGATCTTAAAAAATCATATTAGAACTTTCCAAGTAAAATAAAAATAAAGTGAAATTTGTAAGAGGAAAATTACTTTTTTATTATTATCTAATTATGGTGATGTTATTGAAAAAATAATTTTATGAAATCTTTGTTAAATGAATTCTACTTTTTTAGTATGACCAACTAATTAAAACTCATCATAAAGCTGTGAAATTCTGTTCTAAAATTTAAAATTGTATTTATATTTATTATATTATCGCAAGGGTTCAGTACTAGAGTGTTTGACAGAACATTATGATCAGAATGGTCATAGTTTTCTTTAACTTTTTCAATGGAACAAATTCCTATTGGCCTAATAAATTAAAATTCTAAACTTTTGATTGGTCAATTACAGAATCAGTAATATTTCATCTTTTAATATTATATTCATCTTAGTTTCATTTGTAAAAAGTAATTAATAATTTATCAGATTATGAAAGTGAATGAAATTTTTTTCAAAATTAAATTTCTATCTATAATTATTAAAATAATTTATAGCAGAAAACATTAAATGAACATTTTGTAACCTATTAGAAAATGCAGCCCATGTCATTGACTTTTTTTCTCAATTTATGTTCATGTAAAAGTAAAGAATTTTTACTAAAATCTTAACTATTCTTCTAAAATAATTGTATTTTCAGCATATTTTATCAAAATGATTTATATTATGTAAAAAAATATACTAAAATATTCATTTTCATTTTGAAAATCAAAATAAAGAACTTAATATCTGTCAAAAAAATGAGAAACAACCAATTAGCACCTTGGAAAGGCTGCCTTCTCCCATTGTTAGAGCTTTAAATTACATATTGTTGATTTTTTACTCGTAAAATAATTCTAGAGATGGCAGCATCTTACAGTATGTTTTTAGCTTTAAAATGACCATAAATCTCTCCTATAATGTAAATTTTTTTGGTTTTAGAGTGAATTGGAGCCATGAATAAAAATTTTCATTTGGTTCACCTATAAGATTAAATCATTACTTCAAATTTCTTAATTTGTATTTTTAAAAGAAAAACACATATCAAAAAACTCTAAATTAAATATGAATATATTTTTGTTTTAATAATTAATTTATAAATATTTTATGAAATTAGTCATAAATAATTAAATAAAGTATGGAATTATGCAATTTTTTGATTATTAGTAACAGTAATTGAAGGGGAGTTTACAAGTTTGTTTATGAATGCAAGATGGGATCTTCTAAGCTTTTGTTAGCTCATTTGTAGTTTTGTTGTGAGGACTGTTCTATGTACTATTGGCATCTTCAAATTTTTTTAAACTAATCAATCAATATTTATTTTATTCCTAATTTTTTATCATTAATTCAACAGAAATCTTGCAAAATAGTATTCAAGATAGTTGTAAAAGAGTGATTTAAAGTTGCAGTCTATCAGTGCCATCAAAGAACTCTGTGAAGCATTGATTATCAGAACCATAGAACTAAATGTTATTTACAATAACTGGTCATTAGTTTTTTTCATTTTTAATAGATAAAATATTGTGGGAAAAGTTCATTTGAAATTATTGTAGCTGTTTATTTTTTAAGTTTAAAAAAGACAGGCATTTTTAAAAAAGAAGATTCTTTAATATTTAACTGTTAGTAATAGCACATCAAACACAACATTTTGAGAGGTATTATTCTCCTCATGGACATTTTTTTCTGCTATCCTTTTGAGGTTACAAATTTACAGTAAAATTACAAACTCTCTGTTTTTATATTTCACGTGTAGTTGAAAATGGATAACAAAAAAGTAACATTGTGTTTTAGTAATTCAACTTTTAAAATTAAAAATAAATTAGTGTTATTTTCTGAGTACTTGATTTCCCACTTGCTCTATGTGTTGAATTACTTGAGTAGACCTAATCCTATTGCTATATGTTGAGTTCAATTTTTAAATGAATTTTTAACATAGATTGATAATTTTTTGATTTTGGATAATATACAGAGGTTTATCGATCAATAGATATTCATATAGTTTATAACTAAATTAATTTTTTTTATAAAAGTGTGTGTTATGGATGTGATGATGATAGACTATGTTATGTTACATCAGCATATAATGAAACCCTGCATGGATATAAAAACTGTCATTATATTTTACCTTGTTTAAATGAGTTTTTGAAAAATTAAATCATCCGGTCACCAATATTTTGCATTGGTAGCTAATTAATCATTGATGCTTAGAAGAAGTTAATAGATTATTAAAAAATGTTAGTTTCAAATTTATTAAAGTAATTTCTAGAGTGTCTGACTTATAAAAAAATTCTTATACAAAGATTATTATTCATAAGTAATATTTTCAGCACTATTTATATAAAAGTGAGTATTTATTTACAAAGATGTTAAAATGAATAGAATTTATGTTTTTATTGTGAGGTGAAACTGAGATGGTTAAATTGAAGCTTTGTTAAAAATCATTATTAATGTAATGTTTTATTCTTCCAAAATATTAATAATTAATTGGTTATCACAAAAAGATTTTGTGGAGCAGACAAACATAATTCATTTTTAATCTGGTTAGAAGATTAATATCAAAAGACAATATTTGCAAGTTTATTAAAGTGACTTTTAGAAAATCTGGTTTGGAAGGATTTTTATAGTATGCACATTGGAAGATTTTTGCTTTATAAATATTATTACATATTCTCACACTACATATTTAATAGTCAGACTTTATTTATTAGATTGATAAAATTAATAGAATTGATAATATGTATGGAAAAAATACAAGTCATAAGTAATTAATTTATTAATATATTAATTAATAATTATTTATTTATTTAATAATATAAGAAATAAATATAGCTAATAAATAATAAATTAAATATTAAATAGTTTATTTACATCATATGCTTTTTATTCACTTTTGTAATATTAGAAGAAAAAATTTAAGTTAATGATAAATTCATTTAACATTGTACCTATGTTTTGTCTCATTTGAAAAAGAGTAAACAGAAATTTCATTTTAACTAATTTAAGCATGCATAGTACTATGTGTAGTAATCCTGTTCAAGAAAATGTAGTCAAACATAAATGACAGTGAAGATTATTGTATTATTATACTGACTTAATTGGTGTAATGATAATATATCTATACAAAGAATTTGTGTGTAAATTATAGTATTTATTATTCTAATTTCTATCAATGTAACATATTGTTATACAAATAATGACTACATATATCTCACATTTTAATGCAACTGGTAAAGGAATAAGTTCAAGAGGCAAAATTTTATCAATTGTAGCTTGACCAATCAAATTTGGTATTTGACTGTCACATGACTGATCAAGAAGTTATTTACACAACTAAAATAATACATTGATTGAAATTCAATATTAACAAGTAGTTTGGCATAATTTATGATTGGTCAGATGTCAATTTTAATATTCTAGAATGTCTGTTTTTTAACATTGGAAATTTTAGGATCTTGGAATTACAGTATTTGCTCTGTGTTTTATTACCTTGTATTTGTTTTTTGAAAAATTCTCAAGAATTTAATTAGTTACCTGTGCAAAATTTTTGCATATATAACAAATCTTCTTCATCAAATTATATTCAATCTAAAATCACATAATTACATAAGTATTTAAGAAGAATTAGAGAAGAAAAAAAAGGAAATGATATTAAGCTGGGAAATGATTACAAGAAGTTCAAAAATGAATACAAAAATATGAAAAGAGAAGCTTAAGTTCTATTTGACAACTTTAGCATCTCTAACGTATAATATGAAACTAATTTAATTTATCATAAATGTTAATTTGTGTTGCAATATAGAGTATGTGGTAATAAGAATTATATTTGTGAGAAGCCATCATTTGTGATAATAATTAAATGTATTTATTTGCTTTGTATTATAAATATGCAAGTCTTAAGTTAATTTTATAATGAGTATTATTGTATAAAATTTTGTAATAAAATATTTAAATAAAATACTCTAATCATCTGATGCTAGTGAGGCACAAAATAATGTAAACCATTACAAAAATTTTAATTATTTCAGATTTTTTTTTTTTTAGATGGCCATTTGAGGAAATATATCTATCTTCTGCAGGGCATGACCTACAAAAAGAAATTTTGCATATATATTTTTTTGACATTACATATTTGAGAGAGCAGAGATTTTAATTTAGAATCAAACTTTGAATAGACATATCATATGAACAACTCTTCTAGTTTGACAGTTTCTGGCTGAAACTTAATCATTATATGTACACAAAGTTTTTATATTTTAGACATCTAATTTGACACTTCTCCATCAAAATCAATATATAAAAAACTTTGATTTAAAATTTTTCTTTTATAAAACAGAAATTTTATTTCTCTTGATTCTACCTGCAATAGATATAAATCATAGTTTAAAATTATTTAACCTAAACTTTGCAAACACAAAATTGAATGATAAAAATTTAATATTAGAACTGTCAGATTTTAATATTCTTTTAAAAATGACATAAAATTTGATTTAATTGTGTGACCATAAAAATCTCATTTTTGTCTTATTATATATCATTATAATAGCGGGTTTGTAGAAAAATCGTATAGCAGATTTTTAAATTTTTAATATATATATAAATGTAGAAATATTAAAATAAAGTCAATTTATTTTTTATAAAATTTGACGGTTATGTTTAAATCTAACCATTTTCCATATGTTATGTATTTTGTTATTGAATCAATTACTTTCACAATATCAGTGTAGAAAATGACTTTATACAAACATCTAAATAAACGATGTAAAATTTTAAAAACTAAATGTTAAATTATGGCTTTTGTTTTTAATACTAAAACGTAATTCTTTTACAAATTTACTTACATATATAATAAAACTATACTTTATGTAATAGAAATGTAAATAGTAACAAACTCTCCATACAGTAGTGCCACCAGTGCAAGTCTTATTAATCAATGGATGTAAGATGGTTTGTGCATAAAATCCCTATCTAGTGCCTATTAATCTAATATCCTCAGACTAGTTTCAAGCTGTGGCTTTCATCAGTGAGATTCCATGGAGCATTATCAATGAATTCAAGAATGTTTGTGCTTAAAATACCTATCTAGTGCCTACTCATTCAGTATCCCCAGACTAATTTCAAACTTGTGGACCCTCACTGTTGAATGAGTAAGCACTAGAAAGGAATTTTATGTACAAACCTTGCATTCACTGATTACTAAGACTTGCAATAGGTGGCACTACTGTATGAAGAGTTTGCTACAGTTTTAACAGCTTGTGTAAGCATAGTAAATGGCGATCATGTGATATTTCAGTGGTTATATCCATATTTATTATTTTATTTTTGAATGAAAAGTGAAAAATATAGTAGATGAAAATTGTTAATTGTTTTTCAAATAGTACAAAAATATTATTTACATTATTAAGTATTACTTTTATTATTTTGAAATACAGTCACATTAATAAATTTTGAAATAGTTAATTGCTTGGGAGAGATTTGAACATAAGAAGTAATAGATAGAATGTCAATCCAGCAGGTTTTAGCATGTGAGTTTATCACTCTTATTAATGCACTAAACCACACAAGATAATCCTATAGTGATTATTTCACAGAATAAAAATTTCACATATGGTCACATTCACTGTATAAGGCAGTATATACTCTGCTCTGTTGAGTGGAATAAAGCTTATATATATATATATATATATATATATATATATATATATATATATATATATATATATATATATATATATATATATATATATATATATATGTATTATCTTTTTTCAACCTTCACTTTCTCCAAAATATCCAACAAATATAATGTAGCATTACTAATCACAAACTGTTCATTTAATGATAAAGATATTGATTAAGTTAAGCTTTTGAAGTATATGGAGATTAAGTGATGTGGAAAAAGAAGTTAAATAATAATTACTATGGCTCACCAGTATTATAATAATAGAATTATATTGCTTTGTGAACTATTGAATTCATAAATAAAAATTACATTAAAATATAGTCTTGTATGATATAGTTTTTAAAACAAAACCTTAGTAATGAGAGAAAAAAATAATTAAATGTCTTTTTTGGGACTTATCAACAAAACATCACATTACTTACTTTTATACATTTAATAAATGCTGGGAAAGGATGAAGGGAATTAATTTTGAAAGGTTTTGATGATGCAACTTTGGAAAAAGATTAGTGAGATGATGAAAATATAATTAATGAAACACTAAAAAGAATAGATAAAAACATTTATTGAGAAAATTAAGAAATTATCTTAGAGATAAATGCTTAATGAGAGAAATGTTAAAAATAAAGATGAAAAAGGAAGAATAATAAATTATGTAAATTAAAAATTAACAATGGGCATGGATAGTTAAATAAAGTTATCAGAATTTTCACCATCAAATAATGTCAATGAAATTCAATAATTCAGAATGTAACAGCTGTAGCAGGAGTAATAGTTTTTCTACAAATAACAGCACATTTCATTTTGATCAGTGTGATTAATACATACACATGCTCAGTAGAAAGTTTTAATAGTCAAATGCTGATAATATTTGAGAAGAGTATTTTTAAGGAGCACTGCATTATTTATTATTGTGAATTTTTTGTAGGAAATAAAGTTTCTGTAAAGTATATCATACAGAAATGTTTCCCACATTTACCATTAAAACATGATTGATATAAAAAGTAATCCATTAGACAAAACATCTTCTATACTATTGGTTCCTAAAGATGGATCAGGTGACTAAATGAATGTATCAATGCCCATTGAAACATGATTGGTATTAAAAGTAATCCATTAGACAAAACAACTTCTATATTATTGGTTTTTAAAAATGGATAATCTGACTAAATGAATGTATCAATGCCCATTGACACATGATTGGTATCAAAGGTAATCCATTAGACAAAACATATTCTATACATTTGATTCCTAAAGGTGGATATGGTGAGTAAATGAATGCATCAATGCCCATTGAGATATTTCTGAATCAGCTGAAATAAAAGAAAACATGCTAATCTAGATTTATTTAAAGATAAATGATTAAATAAATATGAATTTTATGTTCTTCTCTATGTGTTTGTATCTGGAGGAGGGGATAATTTGTCAACAAACAAATAGGAAAAAGTTTGCTAATTTCTATTTTGATTATTTACAAATGAATAAAATTAATATTTTTTTGTTTTATAAAAAAATGAATGATGTTTGTAAATTATTAAAGTATTTAATCATGTAAACATGAAAAACTTTTGAATAATTAAGTTAAAGGATGGAAATGTTCAACTAATCGGAATACAGAATAAAATGATTTGTTTAATATAAATAATATACATCAATTTCCGTCAAGCATCAGGTTAAAAGACTGATGTATATGATTAAAATGTCTAATTATGTAATGATTTTTTTATTTTAATGAATACATATTTTTTTTCTGGGACAAAGACAAAAATAACAGTAAGTACTGGGCTCAGTTGTCATAGGAATTATACTAATAGTGAAGTATACACCACATTATCAATCACATTTTTTGACACTCACCTGACCAATACAGATTAATCTGGGGTTTTTACTTTTTGGTTAGTGACCAACAGTATATTAATATCTAGAATAACTATAAATTATTTATATGAAAAAAATCGTAAGCAGATTTTTGATGCAAAGAAACTTCAAAAGTTTGTTGGGACAGGTTAGAACCCCAAGCCAATAGCATTAAACGGAGATGCATTAAGTATGATATAATGCCTCAATTACTGATATTGTGAATGAATATGTTTTATATGTGCACTGTCTATTACACTAATCGTTTTAAAAAAAATCAAACAAACATAATTTGTCGATGGTATTCTGTAAGAAACTATTTTGAGTTATCACGTAGTAATTGGTATATGTTGAATATTAAAAAGAAAAGAAAGCGAAATTTATAATAAATTAGTAAATATATTTAATATAAAATCCTGTTTTAAGTTATTTAAAAAATTGCAGATTTTTTCTTTTTTTTAAAAAAAATATTATTTTTACATTCGAGGTCTTCTATTATTAAAAGTTTATGTATACAGAGTTTGTATGTCTAATGGGATAATTGCATCTTGCTGAAAAATGATTTTTTTTTTGCACATATATCAATAATATTAAATAACATTTTACATAGTAAAAATAGATTCTATAAAAATATTTTTTAATAAACAATGATAAATCTTAGCAAAATTTATAATTTTTTTTTTTGTAATATCCATAAAAAAAACTTTGTTCTCTGTTGATTCTTTCAGCAATATAAATCAGTGTTATTCCTGAAAAATGAAAAGAGCAAACAACTATTATCCTACAGCAAAACAAACTTTGTGCACACACACCCTCTACTGTCAGAGTTTATTTAACAAACGTATTTTTAAAACACAATAACAAATGATGATACTATATCAAAACCATTTTATCACAAAAGAAAAACAACAAAATGTAGGAAAATAAACATAAAGTTATGAAAAGATTATTACTTGGCAAACAACTATAAATCATCTAAAAAATGAAAAAAAAAGTAGAAAGAGAAAAAGGCTCAGCTTTAAATATAAATCATGTTCATTTTTTTTTAAAAAAAAGTTCTATATATCTAATGATTAAAAACCATTAGATCATAATATGAGATAGTTCAAACTAATCATTGATAAAGATGAAAAATGTAAAGCCTTTTATATATTAATTCCAACTAATGACTTTAAAGATTAATACAAAGCATTTTTGAAGTGATCTTAAGCTCAGTGATTTAAATTCACAAGACATTTATTTATCTGTTTTTAACCAGTTTGGGATCTCAATGATCTTAAATTTTTGTGATAGCAGACCATATCAGTAACAGCAATTATAATGCATCCTAAGACAAAAATGATGGAGCTAATATTACACCATTATTTGGATTTTATAAAAAAACAAAAATAAGAAAAATTATGCCATAAAATCATCAATGGAAATCCATTTTATAATGATAAAATATGATTAAAAATTGTATGCAACTATATATAAAAGTCAACTTTAATAAACAACTATTGTTGTTCTTATACTTGTGAGTAAATTATATATATATATATATAACAGCTACTATGGAAAATATTACTAATTACACATAAAACATCATTTATGGCATATGATTTTATGTTCTTATCAAATGTTAAACATCACTTTTACCTTTTATCCTGTATTCACTGATTAATTTCATATGTGGCTTTAACTCACTTTCAAAATCTAATTTTTATATTATTTTACCAATTTTCCAATTATTTTATCAAGAAAGTCATACTGAATAATGCTGCAACATTTAGAACTTTTTACAACTAATAAATCAATAATATTTAAATTTAAATCTATAACAATGAGACCAGATCTTGGCTTCCAAAACACTGATTGGTTGTTTCTTGTTCTCTACACAAAAGAGTGCTTGCCGACAATTTTGACAGTTCTAAGACCTTTGTTTTAATTTTCATAGTTATGTTTTAGAATTTTTTTTACATATTTATTATTTTTTCATCAAATATGTGTGAAAATATAATTATTAAAAATAATTAAGAATTTAATAGAAATTATTTACATGAAAGCCAATTGAGAAAGACATCAATGATGTATAGCTGCATCTTATAATTGGATGAGAAAAATACATTTATGTTGCCTGCTATAGATTATTTTCATCAATTATAAATAAAAATTTACTTTTTAAAACAGCTATTTTGTTTGCTTTAATAATCTGACAAATTATTAATTGATTGTTTGGAAACTAAACTAAAACGTATAATTTTAAAAGATAAATATATTTTTACTGCTAATTCTGTGATTGACCAATCAAAGGTTAAGAACTTTAATTTATCTGGCCAATAAAAATATTTATAATTGAATGATCATTGAAAAGGTTAACTGTTAACTTATTATTGCATACAGAGTGCCATCTACTAAAAAACAATAATAAAAATAAGTAAAACAAAACATGAATAAAATTAAAATAAAATTGTGATAAAGCAGTCTAGATTGTTAGAAATTCAATAAACATTGAAACAAATTATCAAAACACAGAATTAGAACAAAAACTCCATATAATTATATATAAGCTACATTACTATCTAATTACCCATTTATTTTTAATTGGCTAATTGTTAACTACATTTATTGAAGTTTTATAAATATTCATACAACTATCTAATGTTATGTTGAATATAATTTGTGTCACATATTTGTTCTCTTTGGTTATTTAATGTAATTTATGGGTTTAATATTTTTCATACCATTTATTTTATGTCAGTATGTTAAGTAACAACTGCATAAAGCATATTTATCTTTTTTTAAAATAATATTCTAATTTTTAAATTTGCAATCCAAAATTATCTTACTATATCAGAAGTACATATATTTAGTTTGGGGATATTGGATGAGTAGGCATTAGATAGGGATTTTATGCACAAGCCTTCTGGCATCCATTGATTACTCTGTTTAGCACAGGTGGCACTACTATATGGAGTTTTGCTTTGCTTTGTTTATAAACAATTGTGTGCTAGTATTGGAGATGTGATCATGTGATGCTTGCTGGTTTAACACCAATCCTGCCTAATAGGGTAGTGGTGGCTATGGTTGTTAAAGAGCCAAAGACACCAAAATATGTGGGTGCTGAACGGAGTTCAGACCCATATGACTGTATAAGCTATTGAGCTTAGATTGAAAATATTTTTTGTGTTTTCAATTTCATGCTCATAGTTTTGTAGTTAAGTAGAGATAAAAGGTGGTTGCTAAAGGGTTGCATTAAATCCTAAGATCTAGATGCAGTGCTCTCAGATCCAAAGCTCCTCACTGATGAAGGCCACAAGCCGGAGGCTAGTCTGGGGATATTGGATGAGTAGGCATTAGATAGGGATTTTATGCACAAGCCTTCTGGCATCCATTGATTACTCTGTTTAGCACAGGTGGCACTACTATATGGAGTTGCTTTGTTTATAAGCAATTATGTGCTAGTATTGGAGATGTGGTCATGAGATGCTTGCTGGTTTAAGTACATATATTCCATTGAGTTTGGGTTTGAGCTGAAACAGATGAATCTTTCAAGTACAAAAGATGTAGAATTTTTTTCCAGTAAACAGTATTGGTTGAAAAAGGAATTTAATTATTATTAGTTAAAAACCAAAAGTGCTCTATTAATTGAAATGATCAGATGAGTATTACAGCATTGCCTAAATGTCAAATAATGTGAATGTTTATCATTATTGGGGATATGCCTCATTCCTATGGATACTCATCTTATTTTTTTTCATTATGTTACATAAACTGTATATAAATTTAAATCCTGGAATGTTCAACTTTCCAAATGCTATTAATATCAATGAGCCATCTATTTTAGTTTTTATTGAGTTGGAAAAATGTGACAAGTGACATTATTAAGAGCAAACTTCATATCAAATCCAAATGTGAAAGCAGCTTCTCTTTTATAATAATGAAAATTGATAATGTAATGAGTAATAAATACAATGCTGCAAACTATACATAAATACTGAGATAATCAACTTTTCACATGCTGTATACATTAATGCACCAACCACATTATATAGTTTTTAAAAAGGATATATTTTAGAGTAATATTATAAAAAATAATATTTTAAATATGTGCTACTTTTTTTTTATTGATAAGGTAATTTATGCCAATATTATTAAACTTAAAAAATAAAAATAAAATAAATGCTTTGTTTATTAAATATAATGGATTATTAGTAATCACTAACTATAATAAGTTTAAAATGTTTTCTTATATATTTTTTGTCAAATTTCATAAAGCATAAATAACAGAATGGATTAAAAAAAAACAGTTTCTATTTTAAACACCAGATGCAAAAAAATTGTTTCTAAGTAACTTCAAAGAAAAAAGAAGCAAAAATCTAAAAGTTCTTTACAATGAATATATATAATAGATGAGATAAGAATATTAATACAGACACACACTGTCAAAGAGTAATTTCCTGTAAAATGTAATTTTAATAATCTCACTTTTTAGCAGGATTCAAAGAGAGAGAAAAAATCTCAATAGATTTAAAATAAATATAAATTAACCCTTTAAGAAAGTAACACTTTCTTTTGTTATTCTATATTAGAATTCTATAAATTTCATTTTAATTGATAGTAATTTAAGCTTACAAATTATATTTGATATTGAAAATATTGAAAAAATAAATAAATTGAGCTCAAAATCAGAATGAAGAACTTGCATAATGTGAAAAAATGTAACAAAATCAAGCATTGGTGATCGAGAGGTCAGCAACGGCTGCTTTACAAGCAGTTGTCCCTGGTTAGCAGGTTCGCTTCCCAGCTGATGCTATGACACATGAGAAAAAAATATTATACAACTATATTTAAAGCAGGAATAAACAAATGTGAAACTATGCAAACCAACAAATTATCTTTTAAATTTTAAATTTCAACTTATAATTTTTAAAATATTTCAAAAATTTCTAATATCTTGTTTATAAATGAGTTTATTAATCACTTGCAAAAAGATTGACAATATTACAACTGTAATTTTCATTATTATAATTCCACTAAAATTGATTAACTTTTATTTTTAAAAATAAAACATATACAAAGAAAACCAAAGTATATACATGTATTTGTTTGGTTTTTAATATTTACTACAATGTTTTTGTGTAAAAATAATCACTAAATATGTAAAAAATGGATGGTTTTGCTATTCCAAAAATCTTCTTGAAAAAGTATTGAAAATCTACTTGAAACAGGATAACAGTAAACTAAATCCATCAGCAAGTGGAGGTGGAGATAAATGATCATTATCTTTTGCTACTTCTAGAAAATATTAGTCTCTTCAGATTTTTTAATACTAATAGATCAGAATTACATTATTTTAGTTTTATAGTTTCATTTAAGCATGAAAATTGATAAAACAACATTAAAGCTTGTACAGAAAAGTGATTTAAATTGGAACAACTATTAGCACCATCTTCAAAATTATTAGCCATAGTTGATACCATGAATTATAAAGAAAAACTAATATAATAGGTATTAACTGATGAGAAAAACATCTAATAACAATTAAAAATAAAAATTATAAAATTGTTTAGTAATAAAAAAAGACTCATGGGGTTTAGTGGATGCTAGAATGACTGTCTATAAACAAATGTTTTTGGATTGACACTAAATCTACCATTGTCATATTAAATGGCATTTAAACTTTTAAGCAAAAAGTAAAAACATGTATGATTAATAGCCAAGGGTCAAAAAATGTGTCTTTAACACATTATGAGATGATCTGATGGCACTGCTATTGTTTTGGATATTTCTTCACAATTTTGCTTTTATATGCAATGTATTTTCTTGGTTTACATTTACTTAATAGCAGAAATTGGAACTAAAATTACTATTAGTTAAAAAAAATCTGATAATATCAGACAGTATCTTGCAGATATATAAATAATTTAAAAGAACTAACAATGCCACTGATTGGTTGTATCACAATACAAAAAACTTACAGTGCCACTGATTGATATATTTTTTATTCTCTAGCTTTGAAATCGAGCTTCTTTTTTTTTTGTTACTTTGGAAAAAAAATGTAATTTTTAATAATTTGTTTACACATTTATGTTTATTTGTGCAGCATGGTTGTGAAATATTTACTTTATACTTAAGAAAATAAATAGATTAAAACCATGTCTACAATGAAATGTAAGTTGAGATTAATATGTTGAAAAGAAATGTTTTCATAAACACCAGAGCAGAAATTTCATACAGTATTTTAATAATAATGAATGCAATTTAAAATAGATTTTTGTTGCTTTTTGATATCTAAATAAAGATTCATTTTGATTCTAAAAATGGAATTCAAATGAGAAATAATTTATTCAATAATTTTTATAACTCAATGAAGTCTGTGATCCAATAGGAAAATAAACATTGTTAACATTATATATCAGTTTAGTTTCTGATTTTATTCTGTGAAGTTCTGATATCCTTTAGAATGTCTTTTACTTGTAAATTTATATTTGTAATAAATAATGTAAAGACTAAAATAGCATTATATAGAATAAAGATTGAATTGTAAAAACAAAAAGTTGCAAATATAAAGGAAATTGCTGTTACGCTCTTTCAAATTTAGAATAGGAGTTTTTCATCAATGAGTTAAAATGTATATGATCTGAGTTAAAAGTGAAAAATTATTTATAATATTTAGGTCTAACAGTACAAAGTGAATACATATATATTTTAAAAATTCCAAATACAATGAATAATTCTTATGTGAAAAAATAGACTTAGATTGTTCACTGAGAAATGCCATTTGTCAATTATCTCCATTATAAACTATGCATGCTATAGTGTAATTATTATTTTCCCAATTAGTAAGCTACCTTGTGACAACATGTGTTTTCTAAAATTGATAAGACAGCACATGATTCCTCTCATTACATGCTGCTTACACAATGACATTCAGCATCATATTCTTTTTTTTACCATGATAATGCCACCTAGTGCACACGTTATTAATCAATAGATGACAGATTGAAGTGCTTAAAAATCCCTATCTAGTCATGTCCTATCCAATGTTCCTCATTGACTAAAACTATAAGGTTGATATTAGTATGGGAACATGGGATAAGACAGCATTGGATAAGAATATATTAAACACTACAACCAGGCATCAATTTATTACTAAAACTTAAAAAGATGGCAAAAGAGTAGTAAGATAAAAATACATTTTTTCTTAGATAATCTTTCATAATTTTGCAGGGAACAAGTTCATGGAACACTACTTTACCAAGGAATGCCAATTAAAATACTACTGTTGTGGATAAAACATTTAACACTTATTCTATAAAATAATTATTGTAATGCAGTTTGAGTTACTATTATTATATTATAATTTCTCTACAATATGACTACATTCTGCAATAGATTATATGAGGGTTTTTTAATATAAAGTAAAACACTTTAGTGCTCAAAATTGTAAATTATAAAAAGTAATTTTATGGTTTATAAATGTATTGACAAATTTAATAAGTTATTTTACATTTTTCTTTTATTGTAAACATCGTTGAATAAACCTGTTTTTGATAAATAATAGATAATTATATTACAATATATCTTAACAAAATAAATGGTTTTTGAGATATTAGAATAAATAGAGTTAACAGTCTGGTAACAATGGTAATTTATTGGCTATGATGATCATATGATTGGTTTAATTATGGTATTTTATTGTCTTTTCTGATGATTTTAAAAAGATATTTTTTGATAATATGTTATGTAGCTGTTTACTTCTAATAACAATTTGGTATATTAAATCCTAGTATTACTCTAGAGATATTAGTAATAAATTGAAAGGTTGTTAGTCTTTCACATGTGCCTACTGTTGTTTCTCAGACAGCCAATCAGATGTTAACCAGCAGACTGAAGAGCGATCAGGCCTTGACACATGACAGAGATTTTGATAAGAAAAGGATATTGAAATCTTTAGGGCTATGAAATTTTTATTTCTTTTAAAATTATTATTGTAATATTATTTCAAATCCAAACAACTGCAAGTTATTTTTTGGCAATATCTATGTTAGAGAAATAAAACTATATACATTTTATCATATAATATTCTTATTGATGGCAATTTTAATGCATATAAACACTATTAAAACATATTTAAACTTTTTCTTCACTTTTTGAAGTTGATTAAAATTCTGTCAATTCAACAGGATCCCAGTAAATGTTTTATACACTTTGGTAGATCATCTTCATCAAATGTGTATTTTTTATACTCATTAAATGTGAACAATTATTTCTATTTTTCAGAACATTTTTATTCTTGTATCTCTTTTACATTTATAGTCGATATCTTTGCCTTGAGAAGCCAAGTCCATTTCTATTTCTGATCATAGTTTTGAAAAATTAAAATATTTTTACTTCTTGTTATGCTAATCTTATACTTTCAGCTTACCCATCTTACTATCCTTTAAATCCACTGACTGTTAATATTTTCTACTGCCTTTTCTTAATTGATAAGCATAGTTTTTGAAATCTAATTTTAATGCATCATATGTTATCAAAACATGTGTAGTTGTTGCAATTCTTTCTCTAATTGTTTATTATTATGTGTGTATTCAACTTGTACTGTGCTTATTAATTTTTCATCTCTTAACTTAATTTTGCTATTTTAGTCTTATTCACATTTATTTTCATACTAAACCTTTTAAAAGTATCATCAATTCTATTTATCATTTTGTTAAAATTTTTACATTTCACAAGTATTATCTGTCAATTCAAACTCCATCATTACCTGAACAACATTTATTTAATATCAACTAAATATGTATTAACCAAAGCAAAAGATTATTATTTCTCTTAGATATCTTTCTATACCTATATCCTTTTTTAAAAAGATCGTTTAATCTCAGAAATAACTTGTGATTTATATACAAATTTCTTAATAAATCATTAGTCCTTCATTCTCTACTTTTTTTTTCAAAATTTTTGAAGAGAATAATGGAAATACACTCTATAAAATGTCTTTTTAAGATCAATGAAATATTAATCTCTTTTCTTTCTATCACTCTCTCTACATATATACATACAGTTTTTCTGACTTCTGTGTCTATGTGATATCTGTTAAAATAACCATCCCGATCCAGATAATGGCAGATATGATCTAGTTAAAATATCATATAACAATATTAACTTCAAATTATTATAAATGTGCATACTGTATTTCTGAAATTCATTTTAATATATATATATATATATATATATATATATATATATATATATATATATATATATATATATATATATATATATATATATAATTCTCAATCTCCATTTGTACTTTTTATCTTTCTCTTTTTTCTCAATTCAAACTCCTTTTAAATAAAACATATTTAGTTTATTGGAAATTTTATGATTCTTATAATTTTAACTGCAAAAATTTTATATGGCCATTAAAAATAAAAATTACATATTTTAAATCTAATTCTATTTAAAAATTATTTTAATCTTCAATGCCCATAACTGGAATGTGAGAGCTGTTTAAATTTTCAAATGCCTTTCATATAACTTTTTAATTGAGCAGGTGTCTATCTCAGGACTTTCCTAGATATGACTATTTTTCCAAAATCAATTTAGTTAGATTATATCACATGCAATATAAGTTTCATGCCCACTTTTTTGAATTTAGTAGTATTTCATAATACTTGCAGTCCAAATGAAAGTCAATTTTCTTCATATTTTACAAATTATCACTATTTTTTTCTGCTTTTTAGACAAATATTATAATGCATAATGTAACTAATTATTTCAATAATGAAAAGCAAATTTATTTTATTATAATAACTGATTTTAGAGAAAAAAATCATCTGATTCCAGTTGTATTTAAACAAAAATAATTTTACTTCTTAATTTTTGTGATTTATTGATATATTTTTTTATACAAGTATATTAATACTTATTGTAAATCATGTTTTTAATTTAAAAACAAAAACAAATTTGAAATGTTAATTATATAAAACAAATACTTTTTTTGGAAGCAGGATGAGATACCTCTGTAGCATTTACATGACAAAACCACATTGTAGCTGTTGTGAGTTTTTGATTTTTAAATAATAACAAAACAATATTTTCAATACAGAATATATAAAGCTATCAGAATATAGGATAGATAAATTTTATCTGCCAAACAAATTATGCCTTCCAGTAAACACTAATCCAAACTTATCTATACTTTTGGCATAACAGTTACTAAGAAAAAACAAAATTTTAATTAAGTGAAGACTAGTAGAAACTTCAATAGTTGTAAAGCTACTATGAAGGCTATACAAAGTCTATGAAAATGAATTACAAATTACTCAAAGGTAAAAGTCAATGTAGGCAGCAGATTCATTAAAATCAGTCTGATAGTGAAGATAAATAATACTAAAATAGCTCAGAAAATATGAATAGACATTTTAATGGCTTTTTTAAAGCACAGAATGATATTTTCATAATAATTTGACCACTAGAAAGCTGAAAAACAATAAAATGATTAAAAAATGAGATTTTTCTTTTTAAAAAGCTATCATTAATAAGAAAAAAATTGTAAAATCACATGACAACATTACAAACGATTTAGAATATGGAAATTTGAGAACAAAATAGAATTTACAAAAAGATTATAAAATATGGAATGGTGGGGAGAATCCCAATAGAAACTGCAGAAAAAAAAAGCAATAGACAGTTTTGAAAAAATAAAAATATAGAGAAAAAAAATGGAAGAAATGTATAAGGTTATTTCTAAATTGAGATATAGACTATGAGAACAATGATTTAACATACTCTCTTTGCTAAGATTCTGAAAATTTAAAAGCAAATAAATTGGATATATATATTTTTAAATATTACATTGCACAAGTTATAATAAGAATTTAATTTTTGACTTTTAATTAATTATGAATTATATTGTATTCAAATAGGATTGCTTTAATGTTAGGTTGTAAATTAAATTATTTTAGATTCAATCATGGCTATAAAATAGTATATCATGTATGATTAAAATGTTGTAGTTTTAGTGATTATTAATTTATAAAATAGAATATATAATCAAAAACATAAATAATATTTCTCTTATTTTTGCAAGTAAATTTTAAAGAAAAGAATTATTTATGTTTATTTATAATATTGGGGGAGAGGTGGCATCATTTATAATATCTGGATAGGAAAAATGTTTGAGTTTGTCCCCATGTAGAAGAAGAATTGAAGAGAGGAGTGGTCCAAATTTTTATTGAATTGTAAAGTAAATGTTAGACTAATCCCCTCATTTGTTCTTCGCTGATTTTTTATTATTATTACCGCATCATGCCTATTAATTAAGGGTATATAGAATTATCTAAGCTGGTATGTAAATAATATTTTTAAAAAAAGATATTATTATAAAAAAAACTTCATCTCCTATTTTTGTTTATATGTATAAATAAGCAATTATAATAATATATTCAAAATCTTTACTCAATGTAGAAAAGAAAAATCTTGGAGAGTGAATAGATTTTCTCTATTATCAAAATGAGAATTATCAACATTTCCTTAATTTGAGATTTTTTAACTCAAATATAGAAAAGAAAAAAAAAAGTCACTTTTAAGTAGCTCTAGAGCAAGATAAAAAAAAAGAGACAGAATATCTTCATACTCTAGAGAAAGAAGTTGTATTGAGAGAGATAATGAATGACACTCAATAATTTATCTTTGACACGAGTTTAGTCTCTCCAGCTTACTTACACAATTGCAAAAAAATGCACAGGAAGAAGGTGTGCAGCATAAAATAGGAGGATAAGCTTGCAACACTTTCCTTTAGTAATTTCCTGCGATAATACACAATTTTCTGATAACAAAATTATTAGTCATATGATCTGAAATATTATACATTTGAAAGCTTTATTTTCTTTTACTTTAAGAGCAAAAGTGCATCTATAAAATTATTTTTAAAAATAATATAGGAAGGAAAAAAAAGATGTATTCGAAAATTGTTTGTGTGTGAATATGTTGAAACCAGTGTTTAATATATTATTGGTACATGTTTTAGGGAATCACATCTTTCTAATTATATATATTATGTTGGATGTAGAATATATTCTAATGTGCTGCTTCATTTAATAAGTTAAAAGCTAGGATATTTTATCATAGGGATATAATAACTGCAATCGAGTTAGTTATGTATAGAGTTGATATCTTACTTAATCATTATATGAAAGTGAGACTTCGAGTCGCTGTCAACACAGTTAAAGGCATAAGAAAAGTTTCATTTAATGATGCTCCATAAAATGTTAAAAATGCAATGGTAAGGTTCTAAAACTAATTAATATGCTTTTCAACTTTCTGGTTGTGATACTATGGGTACATACAGACAAAATAAGAGTCATAGATCTTATGACCAAATCCTCTTAAGCTTGTAAGATATAAACAATATCTTACAAGCTTAAGAGAATTGGGTCATGTGATCTATGACTCTTATTTTGACTATTTATAGTCTCTGCCTTAAGTCTTATGTGGTGTTATATTGGTAAGACTACTAATATATGGTATGGCTGAAGATCTCTCAACCCCATATAGCAATTTGAGTTGGATAGCTGGATTTGAAGGCATGTAGGTGTCTGAAAATTTCAGATTTTCCACTCGATAGATAACTTTTAGATAAATGCTGGCTTTGGGTTGGTATTTTTAGATCTAGGGTCTAAAGCTAACCAGCACCTCTCTGAGCAGTGCCAAAGCATGAAACCATGATCAGAGGTTAGGGGAGGGGTTTCCTGACAGATATTTTAAATGATTTCTCTGGCTAAGCATTTATCACAAAGCTAGTTGAGCATTTGGCAATGCTTATTGTTTATGGGTACATACACTCTTGTAAAATGAGACCTTCCTTGAATTGCATGTGATGCTACCCTTTCTAAAAGGGTGTTATATTGGTGAATTTTGGAGAGGTAGACTACCATCTACATTATAAGAATTATTTCAAAGTTATTCTATTATTTAAAGAAGAAGTGTTCTGGTGAAGCAATTTGAAAGAGCTCATTGTAAAACATGAAACAGAAAAATGAACTAGCATGTTCTATACGTAAACATTTAAAACTCAACTGGCTTAAAATTGCATATAGTTTACAAGTGTCCATTATACATAATAAGTGGTCATTTTAAAGAAATATCAAGTATCATTTTGACATTAAATAAAAGAGTGACCATAGCTGTTCTATTCAAGTGAGCAAACTATTTTTTTTCATTTTTCAATAGAAAATTTGATCCAGGAAAATTTTTAATCCTGTCATTCTCATTTAATAACACAGGTTGAAATATTTTAGATTATTTAGACTGCTGGAACAATAGTTTTGATTTATCTATACTTGTTTAAAAATTGTATCAACCACAGGTTCTCAATGAATACTGCACAGATATTAGAGGAAATATAATTTATTTATTTAGCATATGACATTTGCGAAAGATTTGACAACTAATAAAAATCTTTACATTTCATAAATTTTTGATATAAACATTACATTTATTAAAAGACAAAAATATTACGAATATTTCTATATAGACCCTGATAAAATCCAAATTTTAAACCTTTTACCTTTCTGTTGTGAATAAAACAAAAAAAAATGAAATATAGGGTTTATCATTGCCTATATAAACAAATCATTCTAAAAGTTATATAAATTTTAGTTGTTTAGTATATACGAATTAAAAAGCGTATGAAACACTTGAACGACAAGCTATAAAGATTCCAAAAATTATTATATGCTAAGCGCTTTTGAGGCCATTTGCCTCGTATTCATAGCGGTAATGCTATGTTTAGTATAATAAAATTTATTAATAATCATTTAGAAATTTGTTGAATGGTCATGTTATAGGCACTGACAAGTTAAATTTGTTTAATATATCTCAGATTTTTATGTCTTTTTTATTTTTCTACCATTAATTCATTTATAACATTGTGTTGCATGCATATAAATGCATAATAAAACATTTGATTAATTGGGATTTACATTTTTATTTATGTATTTATTTGAAATTTTATGAACTTTGCTTATAATAGTTTGTGAATGCAATCATTATATAACGTATGGAGTGGACATTAGGAATTTGCCCTGCTCGGTTCCTTTAAGGCCTCCAAGAGGAATCAAAGGGTCTCCTTTCAGTTAATAGCAAACTCCTTTCTGCAGCCGATATTAATATATATATATATATTGATTTACTATTTGTAGTTGGATAAAAACATTATTTATTATATACCTGGGTCTCGTTTTATAGGTTCCTCAGAAAATGTGCATAAAAGAAATCACACACAAAAAAAACTTGGCTTGAAAAATGGGAAATACTTATTATAATTTTCGAAAATTGCATAAAAGTAAAGTAACAATGTAAAATTACTTTAAAATTGGCATTAAAGAAATGAAATAAAATATGATTAATAAAAAATTTCAAATTTGAAAAAAATTGATACAAGATAAACTTTTTTTTATTAACTACAGTATTTAATTTTATTCAAAACAATATATTTTTATGCGTAATTTACAGTATTTTACATTTTTTTATACATGTACAGTATTTTAATCATATCGCTATTTGAAGATATGCAAGTTTGTTTGTGTACTAGTAAGACATCAGATTCATCACAAGAGGATTTTAAATACAAGTAGTGCCAACTTTATTTTTTTAATTGCTCTTATAGTACACTTACCCAAACTAAAATGTTTTCCAATCGCTGTTGATCCTTCCCATTTCGCTAAGCGAATTAAAATTGAAATTTTTGTTCCCAAAGAAATTCATTTTCTTGGGTATTTTTCTCTCTCCATTAGAGTAAACTAAAAGTTTAAAATAAAAATAGGAACTTAGACTTATGATAATAAAAAGACACCTACTCATCACTATTGGAAAAAAATAATTAAAACTAACAATTAAAAATTAAATTCTTACTTTTGTCTTTAATTTTTTATTTTTCAATTCCATTTAAAAATCAATTTTCATTGTTTTGCATCACATTAATTTCAGATCACATTATGTAATTTTTAAATTGTTAATTATAATTAAAAATCAGGTTTTAATTTTTAATTGTCAAATTTAATTGTGCCCACTGCTGTTACTCAACTTTTAAAAATAACCATGCAGACACTAACTGATTAATTGATTACATACTCTTTTTTAAAAAAAGCAAAAATAGAATGTGATTTAAAATGCAAAAACAACAACATGCATAGTGTAAACATCTATAATGTTTGAACAGATTTACATTATAATCTTATAAAATTTAATGTGTGTATATAAAATGGGGAAATTCTGATTTTAAGTGAATTATGAACTTTTTTATTGCATAAAATCTATTACAGCACTATTATAAAACAATGGAAATCAAACTCCAATAATGTGCTATTACTTTAAATATGACGTGTAAGTGTGCAAAATTTATAATATTTAAAGTAATAGTGCATTATCGGAGTTTGACTTCTGATCTAATATTTTTTATTGCATAAAAGAAAACCACATACGAAGATATTAAGTAGAAACATAACTTTAAAATTGCATTAAAAAAATCTGCATAAAATGAGATCCGGGTATATATAATTGAATTCAATATATGCTGGACTATATCTGCAATCTCAGGTTGATTGTTCATTTTTATACTCCATAAAAATTATTTTCTGCACAAAATATGTAACAAACCTCTTGCTAAAAGACTTTATATTTGTTTTTTGCTACCCCTTTATTTTTTAATTATTTATTTAAAGCATCAGTATATTCTATAGCTCTTTTACAACTCAATATCCACCATTTTTTAATTTCATTTTGATCTAATTCTATATTTTGTATGTTATTCATATTTATAACAAATTTGTTTTGTTTTTTCTGGAGTCTGAGTCTAAGCTAGATTGAATTTGTTAAGTTCATGTTTTAATTACATGTGGATCCCTTCCCCCTTCCTCATTGATAATATAAGTCAGTCCAATGAGTTACTTGGTATTGGTTTACAGCAGAATATCTGCCTATTGTTACCAATAAAAAACTCCACAGAAGATCTCAATATATATTATTAGGAAAATTTAGTAAGATTTTATTTTTCATTGTTCTTCCAAGAGAAGACTGTTAGAAAGACCTTTTCTATGAAGTAGCCTATTTTAATATTATTTTGTCTATATATGTTGAACTGCCCACCTTAATTATCTAACATAAACACAACGAATAGAAATCTGCACTACTTTTCCTATTTTAAACTACCCAATATTTAAAGGTGCTTGGTTCTCAGGTAGAGTATAAAATATCATTGGCAGCTAACTACCAATAACATAAACACTCGTCTACTGGACAAATACCAACCAAACAAACACTTTATTTATTTTTAAGGTAAAACCTTTTAGGTGCCAGCTAATTACATTTGTAATTAATGTGTTTATCTGTTTAGCACTAAATCCAGTACCTGAGCCTCCAGCTAGCTCAATGGATTTTACCTTCCTTTTAAGAGAATAACAACTCTGCCCTAGAAAATATTTCTATTTTTAAAAAAATAACAATGTACTGAATGAGAAAACAATTTACGTCTTTACACAACAAATCCTTACTTTTAAAATTATGATTTCCCTATCCTTTTACTTTTAAATTAATTATTTCTTATTTAATGATTAAATTTTTCCCTTTCCACTTTATTAAAATATTACTCTGTATAACTGTGTGTGTGTAAAACATAAACATAAATATTTTAAAAGACAATTTAAATATTTCCTTTTTTTTAAAGAAAAAAAAACCAATTGTTTTGTTTTATAATTTAAAGACGCACACTCTGTTCATTTTAGATAAATGTTTTTTAATACATTAGTATTATAAATAAAATATATACAATGCATTAACTTAAAATTCACACATTCGTACACACAATGTCTTTAAATATAATTAAAGATAGAAGCCGATATTGTTTGAATTTTCCAAATATTATTTTAAAAAAAGTTTAAAGTTTTATTTAGCACAGTTTATTGTTTATCTTTAAAGGAAATCAAGAATGAAAGCATATTAAAACAAAAGTTACCTAGGATTTATGAATTTGGAAATGACGTACACAGTAATGTAGATTCTTCAAAATTACTTATGATCGGTTAGCGCTAACTTCCAACAAATCTTCTTGGATCCTGTGATCTTATATAAACTTTCGTGGATTTTCCAGCATACACACACTCCGCTACTTTACTTGCTTTATTCGAACATGGTTACCTCCGAACTAAGAAAGCTCCAGTTTATTGTACAATACAGTGATTTAACAGTGCATTGTATCGGGAGACATAACAATTTATATAATTGTTATATCTGTTGCTTCAAGAAATATTTTTAAAAATGTAATAATAATATAATAATGACCGAGAATAAAAAATGTTGAAATATTTAAACCGTTTAAACAATGGAAATTTTTTATTAACATCAGCGTCTATTGTCTCGTGAAATTACTGGCCTTTGCTTCACTCTGATTGGCTTCTGTTTTTTTCTTTAAAATTTTCACACACATGCACACACATTTAATTGTTTTATTGTAAAACAAAATGAAATTTCTTTATTATTTTTTATTACAAATTAATCAAAATAATATTAAATCATTTTTATTTCATAAGATTTTTTTTTCTTTTTTAAATAAAAAAAATCTTATCCTCTTTTAAAGCATTTATTATTTATTTTTTCTTTAATAATAAAACCCCCTACCCTACACTTTAGTTTTAAATCTTTATTCTTTCAACTTTTATTTTTAAAAAAATGAGATTTATAAAATATTAATTAGATAACAATGTACCTCGATACATTATCTCCATCCCTCCCCTAAACGAAAATATCATTCTGAGCATTTTAGTTTCAAAATTTAAATTTATAAATATTATATTGCTTCCCATTACTATATTTAATTACAATTTGTCTTCCTATAACCGTGTCATCATATTTATTCACTATACTTTCCATCCCATTATATTTTTATTTTACGATCGATCAGGTGGCTCTTTCTTTCTGCCAAATAAATCGTTCTGCCCATATCCTCTTCTGTATTGATCTGGAGGCTCATGAGATAAGTTACTGTAATCCACCTGAATTAAAAATTCGGCCATTTCTTCTACTCATCATCCCTCTTTGCTCAACATTAAATGTTGTATATTTGGCAGCATGTTATTTCGTAATACTCTGATCATCTGACCATCCAACATAGGAAATGCCATTAATGCCTTGAGCTTTGATATTTGCTGGTAAAAGAACTGTGCATGGGTTTCTCCCCGAGCATTCAAATATCTTTCCTGATATATTTTATACATGACCCCATCTTGCCTAGCCTCATTCTAATATGCTCTTAGAATCAAATGTCTATACTCTGCAAACATCTGCAGTTTATCAGCTAATGTATGCCACCAATCATATGCTGTCTCTTGGAGGTAACTACTCACCACCGTATCTTTATCCTCCTCTGGCAAATTTTGAAAATGAAACAAATTACTTAAGCTCTCTAAATGTTTCAATGGGTTTTCTCCTACTTCTGCTTTAAATACTGAAACAGTAAATTGTTTTTCCATAAATTTACCCATCCGTACATCTTGCCTATCATTAAAACTGAAATTCTCACATTTCTGTTCTATCTGTTTTACTTTCTGCCCTATTTCTTCCATTACACTATTATATATCTCTTTCAATTCAGCCTTTATATCCTCCTTGCTCTCTATTATTTTCTCAGAATTTCCTAATTCCTTGTCATTACTTTCTTTCGTGCTCTCTATTTTTAATTTCATATTTCCTGTTGCACCATTATCTGACTATTTACTAATTCCTGACATATTCCTTCTACTTGCACTACTCTCACTTTGAACTGATTCACTTCTCCATTGCTTAACTCCTCCATCACTTCTTCCATGTCTCCTTTTAATTCTAAAACCTCAGACTTTTCTTCATCTACATCTTTCCTCATTACTTCTACCGCTTCCTGGCTTACGTCCATTCTTCCCATAAATTCCTGTCTCATTTCCTTCATCTCTGTCCTAAGCTCATTAACTTCCTGCTTCATTATTTGATGGATTTTGATTAATATCTTTGCACATTTCCTTTATCATATTCATTAACATCTGAAATGCACTCTCCTCTACTAAATGTGGGTTTTTAAAGGATATTGGGCTTACTTCTAGCATTGCCCTTCCACCACTATCGCTTTCTTCCATTTTATCACTAATCATATTTAGCTTTATTTAAATAAAAACAATTATATTTCAAAATGTATGTACAATCAACCTTCATATTCCTAGTTCTACCTTTATGCCTCATGTTCAACTATCCTCATTCACTCAGAGTATCCCTTATTTTTTTCCATTCTTAAGGATTATGCTTCCATGTTATATAATGTCATATAAAAATCATCTTTAATAGTTACGCTAATCTGACCGGCTCTAAAAAAACAAACACACTACTATCATGTTTTCTAACCTCTCTTTCACTAACTATCACCTATATTATTAATGGCCAACTTTGACCACTCCATTTAGAAAATGTCTAACTACAGCTTATGTTGTTCCTACAGTTGAAACAACCAGTTTCAGGCCACATCGATGCACCAAATGAACGTCCAACTACAGCTTATGTTGGCCCTTCCATTGGCAATGACTATTTTCAGGCCCCATTAATGTTCCAAATAAATGTCCAACTACAACTTATGTTGGTCCTATATTAATGCGCCAAATGACGATCCAACAACAACTTACGTCGGTCCTATCAATGTGCCAAATAAACATCCAACTACAACTTACATTGGTCGTATGTTAATGTACCAAATGACCATCCAACTTATGTCGGTCCTACTAATTTGCCAAATAAACATCCAACTACAGCTTATGTTGGTCCTACGTTAATGCACCAAATGACCTTCCAACTACAACTGACATCAGTTCTACCACTTGAAACATCTAGTTTCGGGCCATGTTGGTGCGCCAAATGAACCACCCACCTTAATATCTAACATAAACACAACAAATAGAAATCTGCACTACTTTTCCTATTTTAAACTACCCAATATTTAAAGGTGCTTGGTTCTCAGGTAGAGTATAAAATATCATTGGCAGCCAACTACCAATAACATAAACACTCAGCCTACTGGACAAATACCAACCAAACAAACACTTTATTTATTTTTAAGGTAAAACCTTTTAGGTGCCAGCTAATTACATTCGTAATTAATGTGTTTATCTGTTTAGCACTAAATCCAGTATCTGAGCCTCCAGCTAGCTCAACAGATTTTACCTTCCTTTTAAGAGAATAACAACTCCGTCCTAGAAAATATTTCTATTTTTTTAAAAAAAAAACAATGTACTGAATGAGAAAACAATTTATGTCTTTACACAACAAATCCTTACTTTTAAAATAATTTACCCTATCCTTACTTTTAAATTAATTATTTCTTATTTAATGATTAAATTTTTCCCTTTCCACTTTATTAAAATATTACTCTGTATAACTGTGTGTGTGTTAAAACATAAACATAAATATTTTAAAAGACAATTTAAATATTTCCTTTTTTTTAAAGAAAAAAAAACAATTGTTTTGTTTTATAATTTAAAGACGCACACTCTGTTCATTTTAGATAAATGTTTTTTTAATACATTATTATTATAAATAAAATATACACAATGCATTAACTTAAAATTCACACATTCGTACACACAATGTCTTTAAATATAATTAAACATAGAAGCCGATATTGTTTGTATTTTCCAAATATTATTTTAAAAAAAGTTTAAAGTTTTATTTAGCACAGTTTATTGTTTATCTTTAAAGGAAATCAAGAATGAAAGCATATTAAAACAAAAGTTACCTAGGATTTATGAATTTGGAAATGACGTACACAGCACAATGTAGATTCTTTAAAATTACTTATGACCGGTTAGCGCTAACTTCCAACAAATCTCCTTTGGATCCTGTGATCTTATATAAACTTTCATGGATTTTCCAGCATACACACACTCTGCTACTTTACTTGCTTTATTCGAACATGGTTCCCTCTGAACTAAAAAAGCTCCAGTTGATTGTACAATTTGGTGATTTAACAGTGCATTGTATCGGGAGACATAACAATTTATATAATTGTTATATCTATTGCTTCAAGAAATATTTTTAAAAAATGTAATAATAATATAATAATGACCGAGAATAAAAAATGTTGAAATATTTAAACCGTTTAAACAATGGAAATTTTTTATTAACATCAGCGTCTATTGTCTCGTGAAATTACTGGCCTTTGCTTCACTCTGATTGGCTTCTGTTTTTTTTCTTTAAAATTTTCACACACACACATGCACACACATTTAATTGTTTTATTGTAAAACAAAACAAAATTTCTTTATTATTTTTTATTAGAAATTAATCAAAATAATATTAAATCATTTTTATTTCGTAAGATTTTTTTTTCTTTTTTAAATAAAAAAAATCTTATCCTCTTTTAAAGCATTTATTATTTATTTTTTCTTTTAAATCTTTATTCTTTCAACTTTTATTTTTTAAAAAACAAGATTTATAAAATATTAATTAGATAACAATGTACCTCAGTACAATGTGTATGCATAAAATATTTATAATTATTTATTTTTTCATGAAGATTGATCATTGTCATATAAATATACATATAAGCAAATATTTATATATTTTTATTAGAGTCTGTATCTAAGCCCCAGAATCCTGATGTAATGTGCCATTATTATGTAATTGATGTCCTTTTATATCTTAATGGTGTACAGTATTTTGAATAAAGGATTGTTTATAGTAATATTTTAAATAATATTACAATAATAAATATTACTACAATTAATATTGACTCATTTATATTTGTACAGATGTATCCAATTTGGTGAGATTAAAATAGGTGTTTGCAATCTTAAAAATGGAAAGGTTGTAGTTTCAGTTGAAACAATTTGGAAGTTTTAAAAGTGTGCTATTGATGTAGGGTTTTCAAAATGATTAAAATGCCTTGGAATTATGGTTTTATGAAGATATAACCACTTGATTTTAAAGTTCATAACATGGAAGTAGATAATTCTTTATGATGTCATTGTCAGTATATTTGTGGTGTTATGTTATTGTATTGACATATGAGAATATTTCTATTTTAAAATTACATGCATGATAAAAAAAAATTAGTGAAAGGTAAATAGAAATTATCATCTTGATAACTTAACTGATAAATAATTATTAAAATTTATATCTAAATCAGTTATTATTCTTTTGATTTTATCTTATACTAGTATTATCAATCATGTTAGCACAATTTACAAGAGTCTCTCATATCATTCCATTATCACTCTTTACTAAATATGACAATGGAATTATGGGTATATTCAATTACATTTTTAACCTTTAATGCCACACATAGCACGTTGGATTCCAATCTTACTTTTGTACCATTAATTTCTATTTATTTCTTCATTTGTCTGTCATGCTTTTCTTTTTTGGTATCAAATTAACTATACTCATTTATGCAGTAGCTGCTGATTGTGATTTAAAATTTTTTAAATGTTTTTGCAAATTTACTTTTTTATATATTATGATAAAAAAAAATTTCTTATCAAAGTCTTATGAAATGAGTAAAAAAATATTATTTGATTATAAACAGGCAAACTACTGATAAAATTTTGTCAATAAAAAATAATTTTTGTAATTGTAGTATGTATTATTATTATTGGTTAATATTTGAATACAAGTATAATTTATATACTCAGAGTTTAGATGTAATTATAGGGGATTTGAACATAGACTTTAAAGTTTTTTCAGCTATCCATTCTATCTCATACAACTGATACATATGACTACACACATGTAAAAAACATAAATGATATCCAATATACATTCTTCATGCCGAAGTAGCATATCACCCCCCCACCCATATATATATATATAATCAGTGATTTGTTTATATGCTTATTCTTTATATACTAAGTTATTCCGAGATCAGATACTGAATCTTATACTAATATAGAAAAAACACTCAATATTTGTCTTTTCTATCAAGCGTTGGTGGCCTAATGGTTAGTATAGCTGCCTTCCAAGCAGCTGGTCCGGGTTCGCTTCCCAGTCTATGCATTTGACATATATATATATATGTCTTTTCTTCAATATGAGTCTTTTGAGATTTAAGTTTAAGCAAAGTCTGAAAATTATTGTATGCAAATACGTTAATATTATATTAACTTTTTTATATTAAAAATATAATTATTTATTAGTTCAAAAACATAATTTTATTTTAGTGTTTATTAATATTTTATACGATCTGAAGCTATATGTTCTTAGCTGTTTATTTTTTTTCATATATCATAGCATTGGCCAGGACGCGAGCCCACAACCGTCTGCAACCAACTACTTGCTTGCAAGGTGGCTAGCGATGACCTAGTGCATATTTTTCTAGTTATTTTTAAAAAAAATTAAGCATTAGTCAACCACTATTATTAGAGACTGGAAGAATATGTTTACATAATATTAATAAAAAAACATTTATATTGTGATACTGAACAGATAATGAATTTATATTTGTGAGTAAAAGATAAAATATAATACATATTTAAATAAGTTTTGGAATAAAAAAGACATCTCTTTCAAACCCCACATAAACTGATAATAAGCGAAGAAGTTTTAATCACTACATATATACTTACAAGTTGGTGAATATTTATTAATGATTTTCTTTCATTGTCTTAACTCTACTCATGCACAACCAATAATTTAATAGCTAACCAAGATTTAAAATAATTCTAGCTTGCTTGAAAACTTTCTTACATGAAACGATATTTTCAACGCTTTATTGGAATTCAAATCCATATTGTTAATTGGCAAGTTAAAATAATTCTAACTTGCTTGAAATATTTTTCTCCCAGTTTTATTTTAATTTCAATTCCAGACTGGATAATTGACTGTCAGATGCATTAACTATTATAATTCAAACTCTCCATATATATATAAACAAATCAATTCAGAAATTGGCTCTTAGTAATGTTATTTTTTAAAAAAAAAACTCAAATACTTTAAGGTGTTCTTGGATAAACTTTCATACAATTTATCTCACAGTTGAAAGTCTAAAACATATGTTTTATTAAACCCAAAATTACTATTTTTTAAAATGTCAGAATTGTGATGAAATTTGCTTGCTTTTCATTTCTGTGTTGATGCTATTCTGATTTCAGTGTCTCTACTTTATAAGGTTAATATACTTTTTTTCTGTTTATATAACTATGATATTTAAATTATTGTCTAAAGTTAAATGCAAATTTATGATAATTCACAATTGATATGCTGGAAAAAATAAATTATTATGTAATATTCCGGCATTGTGTTAAAATTTGAAATTTCAGCTTTTTTATAGTTTCCACTTTAAATCATTTACTGATTAAAAAAAAAAAAAACAATTATAAATTTCCATGTCCATTCTAAATTAGAGCAATTTAAAATTATTATTACAAATTCAAAAAAAAAAAAATTAAATAAACAAATGAATATAATTTTGAAACGATCTATGGTGTTGTATGGTTCTAAGTCTTAGATTCATATACAGATATGATCTTTCATAATAAATATATATGGAAATTTTAAAAATTGTTAATTGGTTGCTGACTTTTTTATTATAAAGCTAAAATTTGTGTTTTATGTTAGCTATTAGACATTGCACAAATGGTAATGTTGCATTAGAATTTGTGAACTGTGCATCATCAAATAATTATCAGTTTTACAGTTCAACTTGAATTTTAGATGGAAAAAAACCAAATAAACTATTATAGTAAGAGCATAATTGACTATTTTATTGATTGCAAATTTATCTATTATAACCTTGAATAATCATGGTACACAGAGCAATAAGGCCTTCAAAATTTTCAGATTGTTTACTATTGGCCTTTTTTAATGGAGAACATTAAATTCTGAAAAAATCTGGCAACTAAAAACTATTCTCTTTATTTGGAAGATACTCTCATCTGGTGTAAATTGATTATTCAAACTTATGGTAGATAGTTCGCAATTAAAATAGAATAAATTACAGCTCCTAATGCTAATGACAAAAATAAACAGAAAAAAAATAAAATAATTTGTTTAAAAGTCTATTGTCTGATGATGTCATTTTCCAGTAGTATTAAGAGTTTTACAAGAAAGGCTGCCTTTATAAAGGAAAAATTGAAATGAGTTTTAATTCATTCTTTATATATATTCTGAAATAAAGTTTATTATTTAAGAAACACAAATTCTTTAAGTTATTCATTGTCATAGAAATAAAATTTTATATTTAATGAACATAATTTTGCAGTACTAAGGGGTGTAATAAAGTATTATTAAGATAAGAGTCATCATTTGATTCATCATCATCATCATCATCAACCATTATCAATCCACCGCAGAATGAAGATCTCTCTAAGTTCAATCTATCTCTTCTGATCTTTAGCTTCTCTTCTCCACATCACCCCTGCACACTTTCTTATTTCATCCATCCATCTCACATGTGGTCTCTTTCTGGGTCTTTTACAATCTCTTGGAATCCGGTTTAAGATTTCAGTTGTCCATCTGTTATCATCTCTTCTAGCAATATGTCCAGCTCAACTCCACTTCAGTCTTTTAATTTTTTCAATGTTGATTATAGTTTCTTATTTGTTCCAAAGCGAAAAAATTAACTGTGTACATATTAAAGCACATAAAAAGCATATAATAATGTCACATGATCACCATTTCATATGCTAACACATGCTGTTAATAAGAGTACCAATAAGTAGGCACTAGATAAGAATTTTATGCATAAACCTTTCTACGTCCATTGTTTATGAAGGCTTGCACTTGGTGGCACTACAGTATGGAATTTTGGTACTCTTACTAACAGCATGTGTAAGCATATGAAATGGTGATCATGTGATATTTTGTTGATTTTATACCTATTCTCCCCATAGAATAATGGTGACTGTGGTTTTTGAAAAAACCAAAATGTATAGATGCTGAGCTGAGTTCAGATATATATGGCTATACAAGCAAATAAGCTTGGATTAGAAACATTATGGTGTTTTCATCTTGGTCTCCTAGCTTTATAGTTAATCAAATAGGTAAATGGTTGTTTCTGGAGGATTGGTTAGATTCTAAGATCTAGGTGCTGCATTCTCAAATTCAAAGTTTCTCACTGATGAAAGCCACAAACTAGAAACTACTCTGGAGATGTTGGATGAGTAGGCACTAGTAGGAATTTTATGCACAAACCTTTCTGCATTCTGGTGGCACTACTGTATGGAGAGTTTTGTATTCTTATTAATTGCATGTGTAAACATATGAAATGAAAATCATGTGAAGTTTTGATGGTTTTATATCTATCCTGCTTATAGGATAATGATGACTGTGGCTTTTGAAAAATGAAAGACACCAAAACATATAGATGCTGGACTGACTTCAGATCTATATGACTATACAAGTGAATGATCTTGGGTTGGAAATATTATGGTGCTTTTATATCAGGATTTTTAATTTATATAGTTAAAAAAATAGATAAAATATGGCTGCTGGAGGTAGTATTAGATCCTAACTCTAGGTGTAGTGCTCTAAAATCCAAGGCTCTTCACTGATGAAAGCCGCAAGCTAAAAGCAGTCTGGATATTTGGGATGAATAGCTAGATAGGGTTTTTATGTACAAACCTTCATGCATCTATTGATTATGAAGACTTGCACTTGGTGTCACTACTGGATGGAGAGTTTCTCATGGACTCTTTACATGTCTTCATCTAAATACTATTTATCTCTTTCTAATAGTCTCATTAATCTTTTCATCTACTTTCCACTTACTCATATATGTATGTATTTGATCTTTTCTTAGTTCTAATTAAAAGCTTAAATGATAAATTATGTGTTAATTAGATGACAGATTAGATACACAATTTATAAACACAAATTTTTAAATGGTAAAATAAAATAAAAAATAATTCACTCGGTTAGAAAGACAATATTTTCAAAACATTTTTGTTTTAGAATTAACAAATATTTATAAAGAATAAAAGAAAACATAACTAATCAATAGATATATAGATGCATCTACAGTATTGCAGCTAGTAAATAAAAGATGCTAGCTACCCCCTCTCCCCACACACATTTGTTAGATAAACTCCATGCCTTTCACGACTTAGAAGAAAGAGAGAGTGTGTATTGGATAAGCAGTTCTTAATGGGAAAACATTTACCCAAGCTTAAATCTAAAATCAATAAAATAAAATGTGATTGGGATTATTTGGGGAAAGAAAATCCCCATTAATAAATAGTTTAAAGGTTTATGCCAACAAATTGGATTGCCAAGACAGGGAGATAGAATAATGTAACTAATAAATTGCAAATTTAGAACACAAGATAAAGAAAATGATGCATTTGTATAATAATTGTAAACCACAACCATCCAATTTTTGCAGAACTAACCAAAATAGATAGAATTCTTTAATAAAAAACAAAGACTTTAATCAGATTAATTAAAACAGCACGTTAAAATTATTAAAATAAAGTTATTATTATTGCTATTTTAAATAGTAAAACCATATTAAAACGCTATCCTCATTTATTCAAGTATTAATTTATTTAAATCCTCAATCCAGCTTATTTTTAATTCTATATTTATTTATCCACTTAATTATTCATATATAGAGTGATCATAGTTATAACTTCATTTAAATAATTAAAAACTGTGTTGTTGGTAATGCCATGTTTAAACAAAACACTAAACTTAAACAAATAATATACGTTGTTTTTTTTTTTGTAGAGATTAAAACTATGATTCAGTATGTATTTTACTCAGATATTTCAGAACACGACAGTAATACAACATGATCTGAACATGTCTTCTAAAAACCCTACCTTCTCTGTTGTCTGATTGGTAAGTGTATGAATGTTTCTTCATAAGACTGACACGTCAAATTTCACAATGTGGTGTATTTTTTAATGAAAAAAAAATATTTGTTCCACCATTAACCACCTGTAGTAACTTTTTATGAACTATTTTATGAGAGAAAGTAAATTATTAAAGAAACCAATAAAAAGTTATATTACAAAAATGATGATCGGCCACATTTCCCCCCAAAAATATGGTATTGGAATAAAACTTTTGCAATGAAAAAACACTCAAAAAAATCTAACTATATCTGCTTTTAACCTGAACTGAATAGATATAATATTTAAATCATGACAAAAATGTAATTATAGCATGTAAATATATGTTCGAAATGGTAATATTTAGTGAGGAAAAAGATAGATGCTATAGTACCATAATTTCAGTTAGTTTTGGTTAGCATATAATGAAGTTGAAATGATGTCCTTTCAGGCCAGTGTACAATTCTAAATATTAAAATCTTTTGTTTAATTTACATTAAATCTTAAAAAAAAGGTTACAGCAACCAATTACCCCACCCCCTGCTTTACATAGGCTGAGTACAGTCTGGTTGTTTTTATATTTCTCTTTCATGACTGTAATCTATCACCAACCATTTGTTTCTGAGTACAGTATTAACTTTTTTAGCTTATTTCTGGATGATATATGGCCTATATTGTTCTCACTGGTAAAAATGCATTTTTCTCATATTTTTTTTTTAAACTATACTTGAATCTTTTTTTTTTCAGCTGCTGAATTGCTGGAATTTTTTAAAACACCACCAATATTACTAATAGTTGATAAGAAAGTTTAAAGAACAAAATAAATTCGTATTGATAAAAATAATAATATTTTATATTAATTTAATCACTTTTAAATTACTGCAGAACTATAGTCTGATGATCTGCAAGAAATTGAATTTTTTATCATATCAACTGTGAATTTGAAAGAACATTCATGCTATGTTTGTTTGGGTTTCAGTTAATAGATTTTTCAGCACAAATCCTGAACATGTGTTATCATCCTCAAATTTGAGTATTTAAATGTATGTATGTAAGAGAAAATACAGTTATGCACAAAAAGCAGGTTTAGATATCTAGGAAGAAATGTATTATAACCATGCAATCATATATAATCACTGTCATTTGCCATTGTTTACAATTACTTAATTAATTTTAGTATCTGATATTTGACTATAAATTATAAAAAGTAATAATGTGTATTCTTTATAATTGAAAGATAAAATATCAATATATATATATAATTTTATTAAGGTTATATTATTAAAAACATTTAAAATTCAAATGAATAAAACATTATTTGTAATACTGTATGTAGTTCTCTGAAAGTAAAGTAGTCTGTCAACATATATAATTAACTAGCCATGAATTATAAGATAATAACACTCATTTGATATAAATTTCAATGCTAAATCTTGTTTTATTTTTTTTCTAAAACTTGAGTAATCATCATTCTTTACCCATAGTAACTGAAAATATTTAATATGTGAAAGTAAGATTATCAAGAGAAAACTAAATTAATGGAATTTATTAGTAAGTCATTATTTACATATGTAATTAGTCTATTTATGTATGCAATAACTTTTTCACCATGCTACAATATAAATATGAAATCATTACTAGATTCATCATTCTCTTTATTTTGCTGTAATATCTTATGTAAATGCCATTTATACTTACTATTTTAAACACTTTTCAACAACAAAAAATTATTGTATATATGCACACATAATCTTATGTTCCAACTATCTTGCAGTCATCTTCAGAGGCACTCCAGTTTTAAGAAGAAGCCTGCAGGATAATTGAAATGTAAAATTGTGCATATATATACACAATAAAATTTTTTAGCTAAAAAGTATTCAAAATAGGGTGGATAAATTGCATTTATATAAATATGAAATAAAATAAATTTTTGGTATCTACCGTAAAACAATCTTCCCCAATGAGAAATTCTTGTGTTATGTAATCAAAGAATCCTGTTTAAATTCTTTTAAAAGCTCCAGCATTCACAGACACAAAAATCTTCTTTAAAGAGTAGACTAATAATGCTGTGATAAAATCTAATTCATTCTTATCAAAGCTATGGTATTTTGAAAAATCATAGTATTCGAAGTATATGAAGAATTTTTATTAAATATTTTTTTTAGATAATTATCCAATTATAGTTGGAATAGAGTTAATGAAACATGCTGTTGTATTTTTTGCTTTGTGGCCAACTGATTTTTTAACAGTATTGCTAGAAAAAGAAGAAAAAGATAAAATAATGTGTTTTCATAAGGCTAAAATGTGTTGAGTTTCCTCGCACTTCCTTGACCTATTTAGTTTATAGAGAATTTCAGCAGACTTATAATTTTTAAAATCATATTTTTTTCAATCTAGTTAGTATTTAGTACTATCAATGTCAGGGATGTGGCAGTATCTAAAGACTGTAATTTTTAAGCTCCATGAAGCTCTGTCAATGTATCATATAAGTGCATGAATATAAGAGCCCCAGGGCATAGAAATGTTTTCAGTCAAAAGTCAATTACACCAGTTTTATATCACTTTTTGTTTTAGGTATTAGGCACTCTCCTGAGTTTGATAACAGTAAAATATTAGCTATATTGAAAAAAAGAATGATTTAAGAAATATGACAATCTGCTGAAATTCTAAAAAGATTTAATTGTTTAAATAAGTTAGAGGAAACTTACAACATGCTAATCTTATAGTGGCCCATTATTTCATCTTATTTTCTACTTTTAGAAATATTTTTAAAAAAGGCAGTTGCCACAAAACAAAGAAAGTACAAAAACTTTTGCTAACCTTTCTTCAGCTATAATTAGACAATTAAATAGAAAAATATCTACTGAAAAGACTTTATTTTACACACAATCTCATTATTATTTATGACACAATAGTTCTCCAGAACAATATAGTTTTCATAAGAACAAATACAATTTTATCAAAACATTGGAAACTTATTTCTGTAGAGAAAAATTCTGCATTGTATATGGAAAGGTTTTAAAGCCTTTAATCAAAATTCTTTAACTGCTGGTCAAAAGAATTATTTGTCATGGAGTATGCATAATATATATGTATAGAGATGCCAAAAATCAAGACCCATAGGTAATTAACTGTAAAGTAATTTAGAGGTTCAAATTGGCTGGAATTTAAAAAAAAAAAAAAAAAACACTTTTCTATCATTTGGTTTTTTTTTTTTTTTTTAGTAGCATTTTTATATGTTTTTATATAATATAAACCATTTGACATAAACAATTAATGACCTTATAAGTAATAATCTATAATAATTAGATCAATCACTACTCTGCTAATGAATTTTTCTACTTTCTTAAAGCCAGTCAAAACATATAACAGTAGTTCTATAATCAACTGATAGTCTAACAAGATGTTTAAAATAAATTCTTTAGACAGTCATCATTATGAAGCTGTTTTTTTTTTTTTATATATGATGAATATTTTTTTGTTAATTTGTAAATTATGGTATATCACTTTAGTACAAAATTCTATAATAAATAAAGTCATAATAAATGAGGTCTTATATTTGATATTTCATTATCTGCATATAATAATTTATTTGATTAGAGATATTTTTCAAAATAGTGTATATATATATATCATTAAAAGCCAGTTAACACTTAGACAATCTCAATATCATTAACAATCAACAATTTCAAACTGTTGCCAAGGCAACCTTCTTCTAACAATAAAAGTGAAATCACACCTTCATTAATGGTCCAATATACTTATATAGACACTAAAGTTTGCAACTTGACCACAGAGATTGAAAATATTGATACAAAGAAGTTCAAATAATATATATATATATGACTGAAGGTTTGTGATGATATTTTATTTATTGTTATGTATTAGACTGATCCCATTAACTAATTGAATTGTTAAATGTTTTTTAGAAACATTCAGAATGCACTTTGTGAAATATATTGAATAGTTAATAACATCATATAGGTTCGTATAGAACAAACATCACTTGAATCATTGCATCTTGTATTCACTCCATGTTATTACGACCATTAGACATATCTTAAATAAAACCATTTCCCACTTTATGGCCATATAAAGTGGGAAACCACTTTTGTCTTTTAATGTGAATGTTTATTGATTTGTTATTATACGTATTTGGAAAAGTTTAAATAAAGTCCAAAATTTAAAAAAAAAAAACAGCAAGTCAACAAATGATAGAAATAAGCCAACACATAACTATAATATATATTATAGTCTTTCATAAGTAACTACATATTAAAAGTAAGACAATAGTAATAGAATATAGGCTGAGTCATAAAAAGGAGAAAATTGAATTCAGGTCGTCATTATAGGATGTGTCAATTTTGCTCTCTTTTAGATCATTTTATTTCTCTTCGTCAAAAAAAAAAAAAAATGTGAAAGAAAATAATTCTGTGGCCACTAAAATCAAATATTAAACAGAAACTTATCAAATTATTAAAATTAAATACAATTTGTTTTTAAAACAAATTCAAATTTTTAAAGCAATAAATTTTCTTTCCCTTTCCCCCTCTCTCTTTCTTGTTTTTTTTTTTTTAAAAGTTATTTGTTAAAGAAAATGTCATTAAAGATTGATTAATTAAAACAGATAAAATAATTTTACAAGTAGACAGCCTAAAATAAAAAAACAACAACATATTTTTTGAAAGTATTTTCTATCTTGTGCCTTGGATCAAGCATTTCCTAACATTTAACAAAAACAATGTTGATTGAATAACAGTTCATATGTAAGGAGTTGATTACTTTCTATGTAAAATTACAGTTTGAAACTGTGCTTGTAAATCTGTTAGTTTATTGCATTAATTCTAACTTATCTTAATATTATCTTGCAGTAAATGTTTAAATTTCACAAGTGAATAAAGAAAATGGAAGTAATGTGAATAATATAAAATCTTCATGCTCTTTTTCTAAGACATTTAAGATTGGCCTACATAATTAAGTTTAGGTATAAAATATAAGATGGTCACTCTTACCTTTTCAAAAACTATCCTGTGTCTTGGATTTCTTAACATTCAGCAAAAAACAATGTTGATTGAATATAACAGTTTATCATATATATATAAAGGGTTGATTATCTTCTCATTAAAATTTCAAAATATACATTGCAAAGATTTTAATTGAAAAGCTGATAAATACAAAAATTACATGTAAATTTATATGATAGGATCAGAAAGTGTTAGTCAAAAAAAAAGAATGTTTGGGAATTATTTTAGAAACATTGTTGTTTATAATTCAGTTTCATATAATTTTATGTAGCACATAATGTGTAATTATTATTATTTTTTAACTTTAATATTAGATGTGGTATGTTCAGAATAAGTGTTTTATAAACTTAGCAATTTACTTGTTACTCCCTTTATTATTCAGCAAGGTTTTTTTTAACATCACATGATCACCTTTTCCTTATACTTATACAAGCTGTTAAATAGTAGCAACTACTGATTATTAAATATTGCAATATGTGACAAGTTTTCTTTACTTGAATATTCTAATTAAATATTATACTTTCAGCTGTATTTTTATATTGGACTATTTCCATCATCTAATATGTGTGTTGAATGTCTTTAGAAAAGTTTTAATTTTTAGTTAAATATTCCAAATGCATTCAACTGTTAGTAATATCACAGCAAACAGGTTAGTATATGCACCAACTGTTAGTAATATCACAGCAAACAAATGTTAATAATATCACAGCAAACAGGTTAGTATACGCACAACGTTTCGAGAGGTATTTTTCTCCCCTCTTCTTCAGGTGTTGCTGGCCTGACCAGTGACAGTACTAGCATGGGATTCGAACCTGGGTCCTTAGATTCTTGATTATTGAAATTTAAGGTAACGCTCTAACCAACTGAGCCATCCTGCCAAAGGCAACAGTATGTAGTAATTTCATATACTTATCTATGAGGTTCCTCCTGATTTCTCCACTTTTTTCTCAGAGCAAAGTTGATTAGTGATATTATTAACATTTGTTTGCTGTGATATTACTAACAGTTGGTGCATATACTAACCTGTTTGCTGTGATATTACTAACAGTTGAATGCATTTGGAATATTTAACTAAAAATTAAAACTTTTCTAAAGACATTCAACACACATATTAGATGATGGAAATAGTCCAATATAAAAATACAGCTAGAACACCATCATCACAAACCTTCAGAAAAACATTATACTTTCACTCTTTGAACTACTACTGCACAATATTTTGAACCTTAATATGCATATATGAGAAGTAAGTCAATACATTCAGCCAAGTTTAAATGATGTAGTGATTCCAATTTTTCAGATATAATAAAAACACATTTTTCTTAATAATTACTTTAAATCATCAAATTTCAATGTTAAAATTTATCCATAATGTTACATTTATAAAATAAATTTGATAGAGACAATTCAGTATAAATAAAAATTATTTAATATATCAACCTGGCTTACACTCCGTACTGGATCCTTATCAAGATATTTCTAGTTTCAAAATCACACCCAATGGATATTATTTACATTACAATAATTATAATTAATAAAATATATACATGTATATAAAAATGATTCAACTTATTACAATACTTCTATATATATATATATACAAAACAATCTAAAAAAAAAAATATAATTCTGAAATTTCTAATAATCTAACAATGTCCATTTCTTAATAATAAACACTGACAATGTTACTCATGTAATCAGACTAATAATTGATTTGGCTAATTGGTAAAATAAAATAAGTTAATATGATTTCATTGAATGGCATATACCATTGATAATGAACAGATAATTAGTTCTTATACTACATACTTTAGCAGAGAATTCAGTTAAGAAACATAAATACATATTGTATAACGTACATTTATATAGACGTGTTAATAGGCAATTAAAATATTAAGCCAAAAACCAGCTATAATTTTATGAATTTACATATTCTATTATAAATCATATTTCTAACAAATAGAAACTTTTTGTTGTTGTTACTTTAAGAATAAACTATTAAACATAAATAGATCATATTACATATCAAACACTCATCTGGTTAATCCAGAAAAATATGTATATTTTTATTGTCTAGTTAACAATACTTAGTTACTCATTTACTGGTCAGTATTAAATGACTATCTTTGTCAAATATGGGCCGACTGTTTGAAAGAAGATTATAATACAGTTCATGCTCCAAAAACACTTTTTAGAGTGCGATTCAACTGGATTTGAATCTTAGATTATGATTATTATGACAGATAGATATATTCATCACTACGTTATAATACCCTATATTAAATCTTTCTATATGATTTTCTTATATATAATCATGAAAGACCTTGACTTATAAGAACTAGAAAAGTAATGATTGATTTAAAAAAACAAATATTTCGAGGCATTCAAATGTGAATAAAACAAATGAATATATACAACTTTTTAATATTCAAATTGTTGCTTCTAAAAAATCCCAGTCTAATTCTTTGCAAATACTACAAATAAGAAATATTGTATGTCAGTTCATTAGGTATTCCATGAGGGACCGTATCATCAGTGAAGCAAAGTAGTGGTGACAAATAATAAAAGATTTTATTTTATTTTTTAAAAAAAATCAATTTCCTATATAAATAAAGCGCTTGTTTACCTAATAAAATTATACGGATAGTTTTTATTTCATGTGTAAATAAAAAAATCCGTAAGAAGAATCATTACTGAAGGGAACATTTCATATTCGACTTTCTAATTTCACTGAATTTAGAAAATAATTAAGAAAAGTCTACTGTGCTTATAGATTAATTTTCTACATTTATTTTTATTTGCAATGATTTTTCCGGCTCCGATATTACTCATGTTCATATATGTAAGCACACATTCTCACACACAAATTATTTATTTTGTTAATTTTTTTCTAAAAAAAGAAAGCATATTTCCTTACTGACAACATTTGGGGTGTTCTTTTTTAGCTATAGTCTTGAGTTTTTAAAAAAGAAAGCAATCAGAATGAATTCCGTAATGTTTACTGATGAGATGTTTGAAAAATATTCTCCCCATTTTTTAGTCTACTGATAGCTCTAAAGCTTCCACCGGTCTCATCCTGAAAAAAAGTGACATTCTTTTTCTCTCTGGTTCTAATCATTTTCTCTCTTTTCTTCAAAGAGGGGAAAAGTTAATTTTTAACATCTTGGAATGACACATGGATGGGCTTCAACGCATGTTCATGCATACAAAATAATGTGAGTCTAAAAAGTAAAATAAAGCATAATTTTTTAGCCTCCTTTTTATTCCCTCTCACCCATTTTAAATCATTTTTAAAAAACCTTTATCGTCTGAAATATATGTGTTTGTGTATTCAGCATTAAGCAATTGCAAAAAGAGAAAAATAATAGGAGGGTAGGTCAATATATTTTTTCTTAAACAAAGTGTGAAAGTCTGACAAATAATGGGGACATATGATAAAAAACGTGTGATATATCTAGTATCTTTGCTCTATATTTTGTAATGATAACAGTGAAAGTCAGAGGTGTAAAGTAGTTTCAAACGTTGTTGGGTTAACTTAAGTTCATATATCAATATTACAAAAAAAAATATTAATAAAAAGGGTGTTGATTTATAATCACAATAATCTAATCTTGATTATACCATTCATTTGAAAACATTCTTAAAAATACACATTGAAAATCTCTAGATGCTTAAACATATGCTTGCACACACACATATATTCATATTAATGTCAGTATAACAATATATTACTACTTATAATTGAATGTCTTTATTAAATTAAAGTAATTAATTGTATTATAATAGGTATGACATAAGAACCTCATTAAATTATAAATGTGAATTTAAAAATCAAGCAAGTAATGGAAAATTACTTTTTTTTTTCATATGTCATAGCATCAACCGTCTGCAACCAACTACTTGCTTGCAAGGTAGCTATGATGACCTCTCGGCTAACATGTGAGAACCGCTTTCTGCTTATTTGCAAGTCTATCCATAATTGTTTAAGTTCAACCTTAGCTTTTCTATTATTTGCCATCCTTACCTGGATGGGCTTTATTGGGAGAGTCTGAACTCTAGGCTGGTTGCTTATCGTATGAGAATACACTTCCTCTGACAACACTACAATTTAGCTACCAGAGTCTATTAACACCTTAACTATCATCTGATCAATGGTTATTTATATCTTAGGGCAAGCTTGATTAGCACAATTTGGGATCTAGTCTTTTCCCAAACACACTAAATTTTTCAAATGTTTTCTTTCATCTTTCTGAGCTATCTCTATCTTCTTCTCTTCACTCCACCTTCTTTTTATCCCACCTTCCTCCTTCAAATTTATTGACCCTGCTTCTACCCTCATAGACTCCCTGGTTTCCAACCTTTACCATTGCTTACTGACTTATACATGCTCCAGTATCTTATTAATTTCTTTTGCTGCACTTCCCCTCATTTTCCCTAGCATACTGTTTATTTCTTCTGGAAAATTTCTGCAAATGTTTCCCACATTCTGCCTTTCTAATAGTTCACACACTTCCACCTCTCTCAACATGAACCCTCTGCATCTAAAAAATGAATGCTAACTTTTTCTTCCTCTTTGCAAAACATTTGAAAAATGATATGGGCTTTAATATACTCTTGCTGCTCTTCATCCCAAACCAAAACATGTTTTTAGAGCTCTTTCATATTCTCAGAAAGTTTCTGGTTGGAGTAATAGTGATTCCCATCAAGTCTGGGCATACTTGTGGAGGTGGCTGTGTGCTACTATTACTTTGTTATCTTCCCTTATCCTGTAACTGCAAAAATTCTCTTCAGGCTTTTTATATGTTCTCCAAGTGTCTCTCCTCTCATTCTCTAAATATCTTTATTTTGATTAACTCATTCTCTTTGCTATTTATATTCGTCATGAAATTTTTTTTTATCTATGTCTATTCTTGATGATTCCTGATGATAAACATGCTGGGCTTAATTTTCCCAGCCCACAAAGTACTGTGCTACATATCAATTTTTCTATATTCTATTTTCCCTACCCTTTGTTTTATCATATATCCTGATTCTAATTCAACAAACAATAATTTACTCTTTTCTTTCTTCAATGCAGATATACTACCACTTTTTATTACTATTATTTCTCAATTCTTATTATTTCCTGCCCCCAGTGCCTTAGTTGGTTTAAGCCTTTTTTCATTACTATTTGACTGCTTTAGACTAATGCTATCTTTCAAATTATTTCTTTGTTATAACGGTTTTATTATTAACAAGAACTATGTTTTTGTGACACCATTTTGTATCGACCGAGATGGCCTTAATGTCACTTAAATATTTATTAATATTTCCTGACCAGTGTATTTATGGATGTCAGCTTATCCTGACTCCACATGCCAATCTTATGCAGGCATAAGAATTTTGCTGGAAGGGTTGAGAAGTGTAAACATGGCTTATTCGTGAATGCCTGGACACTGGCTAGCTTACTCAGGGTGGGTGGTACTTAGACTGTGAGAAACATATTTGGGTAAGACAGTAAGAATCCGATTAATTAACTACTTAAATAACTACAACATATATATATATATATGTTAACTAAATACATAAGACATGAAATAATGAAAAGAGAATATTTAATTCTGCTCAAATATTTAATAAAACCATAGTATGTACATGTATACATATACAGTCAAACAAACAAAGAAAATTTCTAATCATTTTAAATACCAAATAATTTATCCTAAAGGTGGGAGAACTAATTTAAATATAATTATATGACTGTCTCTAAATATCACTTGAAAAGTGCACATTAATGTAATTTAGGAACAAAGAAATGTACATATTATCTTGAGTTCCCTGGGGAAAGTAGCTTATGCAAATTTATAATGAGAGAGAATTCATTCGAAACCCTATGATCATGGAAATGGTCCAGCAAGGAAGTCTTATCCTCAATTATTTCTTGAATCTTCAATGGTTCGATCAGGATCCTGGATATGGGTAGAGAAAGATGCTGATGAACAGTCATGAACTTTTCAACTTCAGGTGATAATTCAATCTTGTAGCCACTTCTGTTTCATCATGGTAACATGGGATAAAAGCTCAGTATGTTTAGAGCTTTACCCTTGACTGTTCATCTTCAGATGGTAAATATCTATATATTTTATTTAAACAACAGTCTTCATAATTTTCGATGTAAAAATCTATATCATGAACAGAACAACAGCATGTAAATTGAAACTGTTAATCAGTAAAACTTAAAATGTCTCCTGATTTTTTATTTACTTATACACCTGGGTCTCATTTTACGTGATAGATAGGTTCCTCAGAAAACATGCGCAAATGAAATTGTGCAAAAATAGACATAACTTACCTTGAAAAAGGGGAGATACGGACTGTGATTTTTCAAAAATTGCATAAAAGCAAAGCACCAACGTAAAATTACTTTAAAAATCGCGTAAAAAAAAATAAGGAAATAAAATATGACTAATAAAAAATTTCAAATTTGAAAAAAATTGATACAAGACAAACTTTTTTTAACTATAATATTTAATTTTATTCAAAACAATATATTTTTATGCATAATTTACAGTAATTTATATTTTTTATACACATTATAATTATTTTCGCTATTTGCCGGTAAACAAGTTCGTTTACAAATTGATAAAAAAATCAGATTCTTCACAAGATGAAATACAACTAGCGCCAACATCACTCTCATGTTGTGTTAATTAATGGTTTTCTGGTGACAACGTAATTAGTAATTAATCTAACAACTAAAAATTAAATTCTTATTTTTGTCTTTAATTTTCAATTTTAATTGTGCCCACTGCTATTACTCACCTTTTAAAAATAAACTTGTGGACACTAAATGATTAATAATTGATTACATTCTTTTTTAAAAAGCAAAAACAGAATGTGATTTAAAATGCAAAATTAACATGCACAATGTTTGAACAAATTTACATTATAATCTTGTAAAATTTAATGTATGTATACATAAAATGTGGAAATCATGATTTTAATTTCATTATTGCATAAAATCTTACTGTTATAAAGCACTGAAAATATTGAAATTACTAAGTTGAAAGTCGAATTTCAATAATGTACTATTACTTTCAATATAATGTAAGTGCACAAAATTTATTATTTAAAGTAATAGCGCAATATCGGAGTTCGACTTCCGGTGAAACACGAATCGCGTAACAACTTCAAAATCATGTTAAATAAGTCTGCATAAAAAGAGACCCAGGTGTATATCCTTTTTCTTCTTTCTTGCAAGTTCTAATCCTAAAAATGTTAGGTATTTTTTATATCCTATCACATGGTATTCGAGATCTGACTTCGTTTGTATTATTTACTTCTCTTATTAGAAAAAAAATTTTTTAGCAACTTTGGACAATAACTTAAAACCATACTTCCAGAAACAGCATTTCGTAGATAACAATCTCTTTCTATTAATGATATGACAAATTCAGACACAAAAATAACACATATATTATGTGCCTTTCCAGAAGATTCTTTCCATTCACTTCCTTATACAGTAATAAATACACATGAATATTTCATTAATATAAATGAGGATAATGAAATATGTGACACAGAACTGACATCAGATATATATACCTACACAAATTAGTTAGATGGATTTAAGACATTGCTTTTGATAACTCACACAAAAAGATATATTTTCTGGATCCACTAACTATGGGTTTCTCAATAGCTTGACTTCTGCTCACAATGTTATGACTGTGCAATCTTTTATAAATATATCAGGGCTCAACTTAATCATTTATTACTAATCAGGGCTTTTTGATATACATTTTATCTGATCTAAAATTATATACACTCAATACCACATAGTATTTAATTTTTTTTTTTAATTTTACAAATTAATATTTATATGTAATTTCTAAACTTGAATTTGATTACAAATAATATATATATATATATTTCTCATATGTCATAGCATCAGTCGGGAAGCGAACCCGCTAACCCGCGACAACTGCTTGTAAAGCAGCTGTCACTAATCTCTTGACCACTAATGCTTGACTACAAATAATATATTTATTATAAGCGTGTAATGGAAATCGAATTTTTATTTGACTTGAACATTGTAGTATTTCAAAAATATTTCTATATAAATGAAATATATTTATTGTACTCTTTTTTTTAAAAGTAAAAACAATTTTCAAGCTTACTCAAAAAATTTGCCATATACACATACACAGACATACACTTGAAAACAAGTTCGTGGTTATTATAAATAATACTTCATATTATAAACTATTATTTTTATATTAAAAATTCATTATTAGAAAAAATGCACTAAATAATAGCTGTTCTTTATGACGTATGACTGTTTTTTAAATAATCATTTAATTTTGGTTAATTATAGTTGGTTTATTTTATTTTCGTAAAATAAAAGAATTAAAATGCAAAATATGTTTGAATAAATAAATTTAGTCTGAAAGAAGAATTAATCTGCTCTTGAAAAGAAAATTATTTAATGAAAAATTCATTGACTCGTTTTTACTTTATCTGTTTTCATTTCTGTAGTTCCTTATGTTTATGACAAATAGCTTTTGTAAAAGCTATGGTCAGCTTGTCTGCATCTCAAAACTATGGTCAGTTTGTTTGCATACCAGATTGACTGCATACAGGCTTGCTAGCAAGCCACATTCTCCACATTGTTAAAAAAATCTGTAGCGACTAAAACTTGAAAAACGAAACTGTTGGCCAGGCTGCAGTCTATAATTTTGAAATGTTGACTGTATTTGATTTGCGTAAATTGACATTACAGAAGCTACATTTGAAATTTTATTTTCTGAGTCAGTAGTTGTAATAATTAGACTTTTAAAATAGCCACTTCAAAGGGAAAAAACAAACAAATAAGTTGTCTGAAAGATTTAAGTTGTACAAAGTTTCTTTCCTATCTGCCTTCTCTTTAATTTTTAAATATATACTATATTGAATTGTAAATTAATCGTTTATCAATACACCTATAAACAAATATCTAATGCAATTGTTTTTAAATAACTATTAAATATTTGTTAATTAATTAAAGTATAACATATTTTGAAACCCTGATTTTCTGATGCCTTACTTATTTTTTCATTTCTGTGAACGAATGCTTGGTTATTTAGCGCCAAACTGATTTGATTATTACCTACATGCACATCATTATCATTACAATTATTTTTTTTACCAATACGTTTTAAGTTAGCTTTTAAAAACATAATTCATATGTTAGGGAAAGTTTTAAAATGAACAAAGTTTACCTTGAAATATTCTTAGCAGTATATAAAATAGTTCAAAATCATAGAATCTTTGAAATGTTATCTTAAATATGAATAAGAGTGGCTCTTGAAAGTACAGTATTCCATTTAATCGTGCAAATCCGGTGCTTGAAATATTAACTAGAGTGATGTTAGAGAGGTTATATTATTTAAATGTAATGTTGTAAGTATATTTTTATTAATAATAAATTTTAATTTACACCTTAAGCACATGCCTGTAATGTTTGTTATAATAGCTGAACAATATCTTGTTGATTACTGAGGATATCTTCAAACCAATGCACATAATAGAGACTTTGAAAAGATAAGATTGGTCGTCTTATCTTTTGAACTTAAATTTAGAAGCTTAGTTAGAGAGCATGAAGGTGATTCTTTATTCATTTTAAATCCATTAATTTCTATATATTAATGTTCGTGAAAAATTTCAATTTACTATGTGTTAATATTATGAACTATTCAAAACTATGTAATATTAAATTTTATTTACTAGTACATAGATTATATGTAATTTAAACAGAAGGGCATATGCATTGTAAGAGCTTAATGATGTCTTGTTGAGTACTGAGGATATTCTCAAACAAAAGAGCTATTATAACAAACATTTCAGTGCATATGTTTAGGATGCAAATCCTTTCTGTTAACATTACATATGATCTCTGCACTAATAAATAAAATTGAATATTACGATAATAATAAAATAAGTAATTGAATAGTTAATAGTTATTAAAACAGGCAAAACTCACTATACATATTGCCACCCCCAGCAAGCTAGAGTAATCAATGGATGCCAGAAGGCTTATGCATAAAATCCCCATCTCGTGCCTACTCATCCAATATCCCCAGACTAGTTTCTGGCTTGTGAAATGGTGATCATGTGATGAATAGTTAATTGCTTAGAAGTTATATATGAAATTCAAAATTGGAAGTGGTGGCACTTGTCAATGATCCATAGGTCTTTGGTTCCAGAGGCTACTATTCTATCTATTACTGCACCAAACGATACAAAGCACATTTTTATTTCTTAACTTATTATATTTTTAATATATGAATTTTTTTTTACAGTACAGGTTTTTTCATACCTGAACTCCAATATGTATTATAAAGGGGGTTTCAACTCAGACTTTCACATGACCCTCAACTATCCACACTATCTCATACTGCTGACACACTTGATCGTGCACATGTTGAAAAGATTAATAATCACCAATATACATATTTCATGCTAAACCAGCACTTGTCAGTTGGTCCAGATTATCATCTCCACACCTATATACAATCAATGCTCAGATTATATTAAGATAGCCAATCTTCATACTTTAATGGACAGCCTTCAATCTATTCCACCCCACAACTCTTCAGCCATCCATTTTCAATGAAAATCTGATGATGGAATGCTCAAAGCTCACTATGGTGCCAACCTTTTCATACTACCTATGTTATCCATAAATCACTCTGACCCCTCATGTACAGGACATAATCTATTTACATACATATATGAGGGGTGGGCAGACCTTACAGCACTATATTTTTAATATATGAATTTTTTCTACAGTACAGGCTTTTTCATGCCTGCATTCCAATATGTAATACATAGGGGGTGTGAACTCAGCAGTATGAGATAGTGTGAATAGTTGAGGGTCATGTGAAAGTCTAAGTTTAAACCCCTTAATTTATTATTGTAACTTTATAATATCAGTAGTGATTTTATTATTTTGTTTTTAGTAAAACAGAGTTTAGCATGAGGTTAATATTACAAACTAGCTAATCTTTATTATTAGATGCTTGGAAGCATAAAAAATGTAATACACTGATTACTAATCCAGAAACTGATTAATATTTATCCATTTGATACTTATCTATCATTCTTCTTTAATTTTGTTTTTCAAGTAGGAAAACATTAAACATTTCATATGTTTCAGCTAATAAATTATATAAGAAATAGGAAAGTTTAGTTGCAATCAGTATATTTTACAAAACACAGCTGTTTCCAACAATTTAAAAACATATGTAGGCCTGGGTTAGCTCTATGAAGTAATTGTATATCACTTAAAAAACTTTCAAACTTTGACATCTGGATTTCAATGCCAAAATACATTTTTAGACAAAATCTTTTAATTTTTATTTTTTTAAGCTTTCATTATTTAACAACTTGCATAGTGATATATACAACACAGTGAAGGATTTTCATACTTGAAAGTTATTCCATATGTTAACTAGACATTCATTTGAAATATTTAAAAAAAGCTTTATGAAATATCTTGTTACTTTGTATTTATTTGTATATATACATTATTTACTAATGCATTTTTAACTGAATGATTAATAGAGTAGTGGACACAAGTGTTAAAGATTTTTTGAGTTTTGTTAGCTGAGAAAAAGAACTAAATTTTCAATAGAGTGAAACCATTCAGCTCATCTCTTTGAAACACAAATACTACATGAGTTCTTGAGTAATTTCATAGAGACAAAACTCTTCATACAGTAGTGTCTTCCAATGCAAGCCAGAGTAATCAATGGATGCAGGAAAATTTGTGCATAAAATCCCTATCTAGTGCCTACTCATTCAATATCCCCAGCCTAGTTTCTAGCTTATGCTTTCATCAGTGAGGAGCCTTGGATCTGAAAGCACTGCACCTAGATCTTAGGCAAAACTCTCCATACAGTCGCACTACTCAGTGAAGCCAGAGTAATCAATGGATACAGGAAGATTTGTGCATAAAATTCCTATCTAGTATCTACTCATTCAATATCTCCAGACTAGTTTCTAGCTTGTGTTTCCATCATTGAGGAGATCTAGGTGTAGTGCTCTCAGGTCCAATGCTCCTTACTGATTATAGCACAAGCTAGAAACTAGTCTGGGGATATTTATCCTAAGATCTAGGTGCAGTGCGCTCAGCTTCAAGGCTCCTCACTGATGAAAGTACAAGCTAGAAACTAGTCTGGGGATATTGGATGAGTTGGCACTAGATAGGGATTTTATGCACAAACCTTCCTGCATCCATTGATTACTCTGTGTTATGCTGAATAGCGCTACTGTATGGAGAGTTTTGCCTCTGTGAAAAACAGTTTGTGTAAGCTTAAAGAATCATGATCATGTGATGTTTGATAGCTTAATAGTTCATAAGTAACAGACCAGATGATTTTTATATTAACCATATTACATATAAAAAGTGTCTAATAGTAATTAAAAGTATGAGGCATTTAGAATTTCACATAAAATAGCAACAACGATCATAAAAACCATACACCAGAATATAAAAATAAACCTGACTGGAGAAAGTATTAATATATATATATATTTGCTTTTTCACTTTCTAATAAAAATATATACATCATTAACCAAATAAACAAACAAAAAATCTTAAAAAATTCTGGATTTTGAATTCATATCGCCAATATTTTTTAGCTAGATCAGTCTAGTACTATTTAAAATTTTATAGATTTTTGTAACGTTAGAAACAATTAACTACAGATAATTAAAATTATAGTAAGTGATTAAATATATAGATCAGCTCTCAAATTCATATTACGATAATTACTAATTTTATACAAATTGCATAAGAATGGTTGAGAAAATAAGGAAAATAAATCAAAAAGAAATTATACTAATAATTTTTTAAGTGAGCTGAGGGCTCTTTAAATAATTCTCCTAATCTTGTTAATATCTGAAGATTCAATATTGAAAAAAAAATCTAGAGCCTCAAGGTGCAATATTAGTGATAACCACGAATATATGCCAGGGGTTTGAACATAGGTGGAGTTTGAAATTGGATTTTAGATTATTGAAGACTTGCAAATAAGTTTAGATATTTGTAGGTGGATTTTTTGTGGTCATTTAGCTATCAATTATTTTCCATGAAATCGTCTATCTATCTATTCACAAATTGACAACTAGTGAAGTCTCTTTATTTAATTTACATTATTGCAGTTGGTGACTTAAAATTCTTCTGTCTTTTATTATGCAATGCATAGAGTGCCATAAAGTGGTCATTATATATTTATCTACTGTGCTCAAAAACGTCATATTTAAATCAGAAACAAAGAATGAATTTTTCATTTAACTGAAAAATTTTCAAAATATTTGTAGATAGCTGTTGTAATCGTAAATAAAAGGACAATAGGCATACTACCAACATTTACATAATAAAAAGGGAATATAGTGTGGAATTTTGTTTATCTTTTTTATAAAAATATAACAAATGCCATATTGGATGGCTAAATGTATCGGCTAACATTAAGCCATTAGAAAAAATATTCTAAACTAGTTTGGAAAATTTTCAGCTATTTTTTTTTTAATAAAAAAACACAACCTCTATATTATACAATGGGTGTGACAGATAGATATACTAACTACAACATGACAAGACCTCTAATATATATATAATCTCTTACTGGTCAACAGTTTAAGTATTGTAGTAAATGCCTATTCTTCCTGTATCTTTCTACATTTATGGAAGGTACTTGAAAGCTTTTTTTCTGTAGTGGGCTGCTTACATGTGAATAAATAAACAAAAGAAGTGAAGCGTTGGTGGCCTGGCGGTTAGCACAGCTGCTTTCCAAGCAGCTGGCCCGGATTCGCTTCCCGGTCAATACATTTGACATACATATACAAAAATAAACAATAGAATAAAATCATTATTATTTATTGGTCTCCAATAGTTAAGTGAAAAAAAATTGCCGAAAATAATGATAATCTTTTTTTTTTCTCTAAAATTACATTTTTAAAAACAAGGTCCGAAGTAATTAGCCAAAATAGTTTACGTCATTGTTTTTTTTTTATTCTGTAAATAAGTATTGTGAAAGTTTTATTAACTTTTTTTTTTTTTTGTCTGATACAAAATTTTTAATTCGCTATCACTTACTTGTGCTGGAAATATAAATAATCTTTTGTGTTTACTTATAAAATATTTGTCTTTAATGGTACATCTTTTTCTGTAAATCCAGTAATAAAAAAAGTGAATCAAAACAAGAAATTTGATTGGAGACGAAGCCAACTTATTATAGACATTTTTTTTTCATCTTTTGATAAAAAGTTATTATTTTTATGTTTGCGTGAAATATTATTATTATTAGACTCAATTTATTATTTGAAAAGAATGACAGTTTTCAATTATAGTAATTTTTTTCTCCAATCAAATGTACAGTTGATTTACTTTCTCTGATTGACAATTTTCAAAGTGAAGTACAGATACTGATGTTATAGCAGTGCAGGAGCTTAACTATATTTATGGTTATTTTTTATTTATTTTATAAAATATAAAAAAAAAAAATCAGTTTGAAACTTGTAGTTGACTTTTAATGAAAGTCTATTGTACATTTAGACAGTCACATATATGTAGTTACTTTCTTTATTGCTCATATTTGTTTTGTAGAAGTGTATGTATGTGTGCATATATATATATAGGTGTAATGCAATATTTCCTTTCTCTATCTGTTTGAAAATGACTGTTTTTAACAGATATGTTTTACCAGATTTTTTTATGAATCTGATTTTTGGCCACTGATCAGAAGAGCAATACAGAGGCTTCAAACCACTCACTAAAATATTGAGAGGTGGGCACTGAACAGTAGAACAATACAGAGGCTTCAGACCCCTCAACAAAATATTGAGATGGACACTGAAGAAAAGAGCTTTACAGAGGCTTCATACCCTCTCAACAAAATATTGAGAGATGTACACTGAATAGAAGAGCTGTACATAGGTTTCAAACCATTCAACAAAACATTGGGAGGTGGACACTGAATAGAAGAGCAATACAGAAGCTTCAGATTACTCAACAAAATATTGACAGATGAACACTAAACAGAAGAGAAATACAGAGGCTTCAGACCACTCAACAAAATATTGAGAGATGGACACTGAGCAGAAGAGCAATGCAGAGGCTTCAGACCACTCAACAAAATATTGACAGATATATGTCAGAAATAAGAAGAATAAATCAGTAATGACATATATGGATGGGTGAACAAACAGATAGCACTGACATTATTATTAGACTGAAATGGATCACTTTATTTATTGCTATTATAGAAAATAATAGGTGGACAATTACAGTTTTTAATTGGATCCAAAACAATTGTAAAAGAACTGGAAAGATACAACATGTCAGATGGATGGGTTTAATAAGGCAGATTGCTGGTGTGTTATGAAGAAGACAAACTAGGGATCGAAGTAACAGGATTAAATTTGGAGAGTTGTTTATTTTGCCTTGGATTGATAATGGTTAAAAATAATGAAATAATAAATACAGTATCCCATGCTGTGACATGACCAAACACATGTCATATATTTAATAATAGATATGAATTAAAGCTTATAATTTTATAGTTAAATCATATATTTGTAAAATTTGATATTATCTATAGAATCATATTAATTAGAAACTCAACTTATCAGCTACAGCGAAACGAACTGATTTACAAGCAATCACAAATAGACCGTTTTCCTTTTTAATATAAATTATAGAATAAGCAATATTGTAAATGGTAATTTGATTCAAGTCACAACTTTGCTTATTTTTTTTTTTTTGATAAAACTAATCCTACACATTCTGTATCAAAAATTTTTTTCTTTATGCTATGAAAGATACTGTATAAACATGTTGCTGCATAAAATTTGTATAAATATTGCATTGCTAATTATTTATGAAATTGTATAATAAATAAAAATTTGCAATGCTTAACATTTATGTAATCTTTTGAGGTTAACTGATTGCAACTGTTTAAATATAATTAAATTGCCATCTACTGACAGCACATTACAATAAATTTTAAAAGTAAAAAAAAATCTCTTTACCTTCATCCTCCATATATCTGGAGGATTGTGAACAATGCCTTTGCTAGATGGAATAAATTTTTTAATCAATCAAAAGTTTATTTCTAAATATTTTAAACCTGATTGTTATATATATCTAGTAAGTATGAAATTTATTTCATTTTTATTCTTGAAACCATGATGATTTTCATACTAACATTATAACGTTTGAGATTCACTCTTTTTAGTAATAGTTTCATCTTTTTTCCTTATTGAAGATATAAATTTCCTACCAATATCAAAATGTTGTTTTATACTCTTGAGACTTTTAGTCTCTTCTACATCTTTCCTTGCTAGTTCACAGTTATACTTTCTTATATCATTTTCAACTCTTTTCCACACCATTTTACAGGATTTGAGGTATTCAATCCTTTTTAATTTATCATTTTTATATATCTTCATATTTTAAAATATTCATCTTATGTTACATGAATGAATGAACATATGGATGTGTGAGTTAATAACACATATAGATTTTTTATTAAGATATATAAGCTATGAATAAAAATATGCATATATTTTTTTATTTATAGTTCATTACAACTTTATTAATTACCATAATTTATATGATTCTTTGCTAAATAAACCATATTATATTTATTTTAAATATATGAATATTGATTGACTATTTTAACCAAAGTCATTTGTATTTGTGGCAAAACTTAAGTGTGTGAAACCACATTTTATAGTATTTATGGTTGAATAAATTCATGTGTTAACTTTGTTTATTATTGGAAAATTGCCTAGTTTATTTTACAGTATTGATTGTTTAAATCTATTTGGAATTTAGATGATAGTGAACAGGGGAGTAGGAAATGAAACTCTATATGTGTTTTTATTTGTAGGATGTGTTAAGAAGATAGGAAAAATTAGTCTATATTATATCTAAGTAGTTGTTATATAAATACAGTCAACGTAGTCCTGTATTTTTGTATTAATTTCCATGGACAGTGTTTGATGTTTGAATTTAAATGTTCTGTAAGTGCCGAAAGAAAGCCTAGGCATTATTTCTTAAAGTACTAGATGATGTCATACCTATTTCTTCACACTGTTTTTCATGTGGATTATTGAATTATTTATACTACTGAGCCCTTAGTGTAGTTATTCCTTCATGTCCTATACATTATATCATTATCTTAATTTCATTAGTAATGCATTGCATAGTCTAGTATTCTGAAAGAAGAAGAATGAATAAACTTAGAATGATGAATTGTTTTAAAAGAATGCAAGATAGGTTTTAAATTAAACAGAAATGCAAATGATCTTGCATGTTTCATGCTGATGATGAAAATGAGAAAAGAATCATAATTATTCTTAATATTTTTTTAATATTTTGATGATAAAGGAATCATAACTATTCCTAATATTTTAAATATTTTTTGATATTTTACGATATTTCATAAAACCATGATATTTTGAAATAATGCATATTTACAAAGAAGCATCAAACTGAGGGATGTGAAATGTATGATGAATGCATATATTTTTATTTGGTAATTTTATATTTTATGTTTTTTGAACATGAAACACATATCCTAAACTTAGAATGGTGCCAAGCAAATTATTTTAATACATGAATAAACATTGTTTTGTTATTTTATATTTTATTAATCTAGAATAAACCTAAAACATATTTCGATTGATAGAATATTATGCTTAGTATTTTATTATTTTCTGAAAGTGAAGTAATATTTTCATATTCATTAAACTAGTAGCAAATATAATATAATATTGTAAGGTAAATAATAAAATTTGAGTAATTATACCTGATATGTATTCCTAAATAAAAATTTATAAGCCAGAGTGAAAGCTTATACCTTGATGATTTTTATATTGAAAATCTGTAACCTAATCTTTTAATACCATAATTGTTAGTTTTTATTAAAGATTGTAAATATTTTGTACACATTTGATTTGGTAAATAGAATAAATTTGTTAATATTGTTTTATAAAAGTTGTTATCAATATCATTATTGATCCATTCACTTCCACAAGATTTGATCTACAGAATTTCCAACATTGAACATATAACATATTTTTGCATATTATAATTATTAATAATTTACTTAATGATGATTATTATTCAGCATACGTTACAGAAATATCACATAGTATAATATTATTTTTAGTCATAATTTATTACTTAAAATACTGCCATATAATTAAGTGTATTTTTTATTGCCACATATTGTTCAGATTAAACCATAATATTAACATGCTACATGATAAATAAGTGAATTATTATTATTATTATTATTATTATTATTATTATTATTATTATTATTATTATTATTATTATTATTATTATTATTATTATTATTATTATTATTATTATTATTATTATTATTATTATTATTCAAGTTTGAATTCTTTTTTATATTCTGATGTTTCTGAATCTCAGTTGTCTGTAGCAATTGATAGTTTAAAAAATGTCACTTCTTTTGGACTAGATGGTATAACACCTAAGATGCTTAAAGAAAATAAGGTTGCATTTTTGCCTGTTTTAGTTCATTTATTTAATTTATCTTTGCAGTCTGGATCATTTCCAGAATGTCTGAAAGTTAATGTTATTACTCCTGTTTATAAAAAGGGTGATTCTACTCTTATGGTCAATTATAGGCCAATTGCTATTATTTCTGTTTTTTCTAAATTATTGGAAATGATTGTTAGGGATCAAATGCTGTCATTTCTGTTTAAAAATAAAATTTTATCTGACTATCAATATGGTTTTCTTCCTGGCAGAAGTACATTAGATGCTTTAAAACATCATGTTCAGTATTTAACATCTTCATTGGATCAGGAACTTAAAACATTGGCTATTTATCTTGATTTATCTAAAGCATTTGATTCTGTTAATCATAATATTTTGATTAAGCGTTGCTACTTGTATGGTTTTCGTGGATCTATTGGTAGTTGGTTGGAGAGTTATTTAAATGATAGGAAACAGTTTACTAATATTTATGGTACTATCAGTGATGTTGTCTTGATTAATTCTGGAGTTCCGCAAGGTTCAGTACTTGGTCCTCTATTGTTTTTAATTTATATTAATGATTTATTTTCATTGAAGTTACATTCTAAGATTTTTGGTTTTGCTGATGATATTGCTTTATCTTGCAATGCTGTTTCTTATAATCTTCTTGAAAAATTAGTGAATGAGGATTTGGACTCAATTGGTAAATGGTTGGCATATAATTCATTGTTGGTCAATTTAGATAAAACAAAAGCTATTCTTTTTTCTTACAAGCGTACTTTTTTTCTCTTAAGATTAAAATTTGCTGTAAGTATATTTTGCATTATAATAGTATATGTACTTGTGAGAATATTCCTTTGGTAGATAATTATTGTTATTTGGGAATATATATTGACTCCAGATTGTCCTGGACAAATCACATTACCTATCTTTGTCAACGGTTACGTAATTTAAACTATATGTTTTATTATTTAGTTAAATTTCTTCCTAGGTCTGCTCTCATTTTTATTTACATTGCCTGTTATCAGAGTATTTTATCTTACAATATCATTATTTGGGGTAATGCTTCTCCACATATTTTATCTTCTTTGCGTGTTTTGCAAAATTATACTTTGCGCATTATTTTTGGTAGATCTCGTTCCTCTTCTGTTCGAGATATTTATATTGCATTTGGTTTATTTGATGTAAATCACTTATATCAATATAGAGTTATTTTTGATATTTTTTGTGCTAAACCTTTTCTGAATTCTAGAGTTTATGTTCTAAATACACGACGCTCTCTTCTCTTCTAATAAATTTCAATTACCTTTACCAAAATTTTTTAAGGAATCTAGTAGAAGACAATATGTTTATTCTGGGTCAAAGTTGTTTAATAAATTTGTATATGAATGTTCAATTGATCTGAATAATATTTCTTATATATCATTCAAAAAATATTTGTGTCAATGGTTGTGTAGTATGTATTAATTTTGGCATTTATTTTATTTATTTAATTAATTTTATTTATTTCCTAAACTGTTCTTTTGAGTTTTTGATTGTATTTTTATTTAATTTATTTTTACATGTAAATTCCACACACAAGATTTTTCTTGTTTGGAGTTTTTAAATATTTGTGATGTACTTTGTTTTATTTCATAGAATAAATTGAATTGAATTGAATTATTATTATTATTATTATTATTATTATTATTATTATTATTATTATTATTATTATTATTATTATTATTATTATTACTTCCGGTTTTCTAGTGTAAAGACGTGTTTACTTGTTCTCTTGATTTTTTAAATTTTTAATGATGGATTCATGTTCTATTTGTAAAGAACTTTTACCAAAAAATGGTAATTTCGTATCCTGCTTTGGTTGTACGTCCGGTATGCACTTTGCATGTGCATCGTTGAGTGATACTACTTACCGAAGAATGTCTATAAAAAAGAAGCAAGAATGGAGGTGTGCTGCTTGTAGAGTTAGTTTTTCTAAGGCTAGTGATGTTTTGGATTCATCTATGACTGCTAAAAATTCACCTGATTTAATTTTGGAGGAAATTTTGGATAAATTAAAATTATTGCCGGTGATTCACAACACAATTTCAGAGTTATCTCAAGCAGTTGCTAATTTGCGGACAGAAGTTATTTCTTTGCGTGAAAATGTGGATCGGAATAATCAAGAAATAATTCGTCTTTCTAATTCTTGTACTTCAAATGAGAATGAGATTTTGTTATTGAAAGATAAATTACATTCTATGGAACGATTTAATCTGGATCATGAAATTGAAATACAGGGTTTGCCTTGTCAAGAAAATGAAAATTTGCCGTTAATTTTAACTAACGTGGCGGACAAGCTCGGTGTTACAGATGTCGCTGTAGATTTGGAAAACGTTTTTCGTACAAAAAATAAATCAGGAGCTCCAGGTTTTGTTGTAGCTCGTTTTAAATCACGAAATTCTGCCATACAGTTTTTAATAAATAAAAAATCTGTTTTAACAGTTTCTCAAATTTTGCCTGGGGTTAATAATAACAAACGTATTTATATTAATCAGCGTTTGACTCCATTCAATAGAAGGCTTTTATGGTTGGCGAAACAGAAGTTACGTTCTGGTCAAGGTTTTGCTTTCATTCATAATGGATCAGTGTATGTGAGAAAAGATTATAATTCTCCTCGTGTTTTAATTATAAATGAAATTGATTTGGAGTAATTATGAAATTTATTTATTATGATAAATTCTGATTTGATTTCTCAGGAAAAAGATTTTGCTTCACTTAAATTATTTCATTTAAACATACGTAGCATTAGATGTCATTTTGATGAACTTGTAGTTTATTTAAATAATTTTCCTTTATTTCATTTTGATATAATTATTTTAACGGAAACTTGGATTTCTTTACAAGAACAAAATTTATATAGTTTGAATGGCTATACGAGTATACTTTCTCCTCGTATGCATTTACGATCTGGTGGTGTTATGGTTTTTATAAAAACCGGTTTAGACTTTTCTTTCAATATTCCAACATTTAATACTGCAGAATGTATTTTATTAACTTTGAGACTCCCTAAATGTGTGCTTTCTATTTTGGCTATATATAGATCATGTACAAGTAAAGTTTTGGATTTTGTTACTGAACTTGATTCTTTGTTATTAGATTTGGGTTCAGAATCTGCTGTTTTAATGGGTGATCTAAATATTGATTTGTTAAATAATGCTTGTAAGTCTACTATAGATTATTTAAATTTACTTTATAGCTATGGATTTAGTCAAACGCTTTTTTCACCTACGCGTATTACTCCTATATCTCAATCTCTTTTAGATCATATTTTTGTTAGATTAAGCCGCAGTTTATTTTCTGATTCGTCTCTTTCTAAATTATTTCTTACAGATCATTTTGCTACTGAATTAAAAATATTGAATTGTATGGATAATATTAATGTTTGTGCATATGTTGAGAAATTATCTTTTTCTAAATTGAATTATTTATTATCTGTTCAGAATTGGGATGAGATTTTTATGATAGATAATGTAAATGATGCATTTTTGGGGTTCCAAGCTATTTGTTTAGATTTAATTGCTAAAGCAAAGTTTCATTTAAAATTGACAAGTAAGAATAGAAGAAGATCTCTTTGGGTGACAGATGCGCTGGTATGTAAAATTAATCAGAGAAATGTATTAAAATCTTTGGATGGCTCATCAGATGTTTTAAAAAAACTTAATGTTGAAATTAAGTCTGATATTAGAAAGTTGAAGTTTAGATATTATCAAGAATTTCTTAGTGATAAAAATGTTTCTTTGAAATGGAGAACAATAAATTCTTTGATTAAAAAATCTTCTCCTGATCGTATTAAATGTATTAAATATAATGAAAGTTTAATTGAGTTACAGAATAATGAAAAATATTTAGCTGATCGGTTTAATGAGTATTTTGTAAATTTATCGATGCGTGATGTGCCTGAGCAGATTTTGTCTTCTTATTCAAGTTTGAATTCTTTTTTATATTCTGATGTTTCTGAATCTCAGTTGTCTGTAGCAATTGATAGTTTAAAAAATGTCACTTCTTTTGGACTAGATGGTATAACACCTAAGATGCTTAAAGAAAATAAGGTTGCATTTTTGCCTATTTTAGTTCATTTATTTAATTTATCTTTGCAGTCTGGATCATTTCCAGAATGTCTGAAAGTTAATGTTATTACTCCTGTTTATAAAAAGGGTGATTCTACTCTTATGGTCAATTATAGGCCAATTGCTATTATTTCTGTTTTTTCTAAATTATTGGAAATGATTGTTAGGGATCAAATGTTGTCATTTCTGTTTAAAAATAAAATTTTATCTGACTATCAATATGGTTTTCTTCCTGGCAGAAGTACATTAGATGCTTTAAAACATCATGTTCAGTATTTAACATCTTCATTGGATCAGGAACTTAAAACATTGGCTATTTATCTTGATTTATCTAAAGCATTTGATTCTGTTAATCATAATATTTTGATTAAGCGTTGCTACTTGTATGGTTTTCGTGGATCTATTGGTAGTTGGTTGGAGAGTTATTTAAATGATAGGAAACAGTTTACTAATATTTATGGTACTATCAGTGATGTTGTCTTGATTAATTCTGGAGTTCCGCAAGGTTCAGTACTTGGTCCTCTATTGTTTTTAATTTATATTAATGATTTATTTTCATTGAAGTTACATTCTAAGATTTTTGGTTTTGCTGATGATATTGCTTTATCTTGCAATGCTGTTTCTTATAATCTTCTTGAAAAATTAGTGAATGAGGATTTGGACTCAATTGGTAAATGGTTGGCATATAATTCATTGTTGGTCAATTTAGATAAAACAAAAGCTATTCTTTTTTCTTACAAGCGTACTTTTTTTTCTCTTAAGATTAAAATTTGCTGTAAGTATATTTTGCATTATAATAGTATATGTACTTGTGAGAATATTCCTTTGGTAGATAATTATTGTTATTTGGGAATATATATTGACTCCAGATTGTCCTGGACAAATCACATTACCTATCTTTGTCAACGGTTACGTAATTTAAACTATATGTTTTATTATTTAGTTAAATTTCTTCCTAGGTCTGCTCTCATTTTTATTTACATTGCCTGTTATCAGAGTATTTTATCTTACAATATCATTATTTGGGGTAATGCTTCTCCACATATTTTATCTTCTTTGCGTGTTTTGCAAAATTATACTTTGCGCATTATTTTTGGTAGATCTCGTTCCTCTTCTGTTCGAGATATTTATATTGCATTTGGTTTATTTGATGTAAATCACTTATATCAATATAGAGTTATTTTTGATATTTTTTGTGCTAAACCTTTTCTGAATTCTAGAGTTTATGTTCTAAATACTCGTCTTTCTAATAAATTTCAATTACCTTTACCAAAATTTTTTAAGGAATCTAGTAGAAGACAATATGTTTATTCTGGGTCAAAGTTGTTTAATAAATTTGTATATGAATGTTCAATTGATCTGAATAATATTTCTTATATATCATTCAAAAAATATTTGTGTCAATGGTTGTGTAGTATGTATTAATTTTGGCATTTATTTTATTTATTTAATTAATTTTATTTATTTCCTAAACTGTTCTTTTGAGTTTTTGATTGTATTTTTATTTAATTTATTTTTACATGTAAATTCCACACACAAGATTTTTCTTGTTTGGAGTTTTTAAATATTTGTGATGTACTTTGTTTTATTTCATATAATAAATTGAATTGAATTGAATTATTATTATTATTATTATTATTATTATTATTATTATTATTATTATTATTATTATTATTATTATTATTATTATTATTATTATTATTATTATTATTATTATTATTATTATTATTATTATTATTATTATTATTATTATTATTATTATTATTATTATTATTATTATTATTATTATTATTATTATTATTATTATTATTATTATTATTATTATTATTATTATTATTATAATTATTATTATTATTATTATTATTATTATTAATATTATTTATAATTATTATTAATAATTATTATTATTATCTATTATTATATTATTATTAATAATATTTTATCATAGTATATATTATATAATTATATTATGGTATTATTTTATTATTATTATTTTAATATTATTAGTCACTATATTATATTATTATTATTATTATTATTATTATTATTATTATTATTATTATTATTATTATTATTATTATTATTATTATTATTATTATTATTATTATTATTATTATTATTATTATTATTATTATTATTATTATTATTATTATTATTATTATTATTATTATTATTATTATTATTATTATTATTATTATTATTATTATTATTATTATTATTATTATTATTATTATTATTATTATTATTATTATTATTATTATTATTATTATTATTATTATTATTATTATTATTATTATTATTATTATTATTATTATTATTATTATTAATTTATTATTTGCTTATTTAAAATCGAACCATATATTCATTATTATTAATTTGAGCTAGTCTAGTGGTAAAAATTATCATAAGATATTATTAATACTCATTTCTCCTATATTAAGATTGGAAGTTTTAGCTGAGCATTATTTTATTACTTTATTTGTGTTTATTGTTCTATTAACGGAATGGTGAGGGTACAATATATAATATTTAGTGAGTAATAAACTCCAAATGAACATACTATAATAAAAATTCAGAAGTGACACATTCTAGAGTCATTTTTAATAATCTAGTGTAACGAGCATAGACGTTCGTTACATTGTTTTTTTTTTTTTATTAAACATGAAAGTAAATTAAAAAGTTCGCATTTAAAAATTTTCTTTAAGAATTAAAAATTGAAATTAAATATCATCTTAAACTCTTATATATTAAATCGCACAGATAATGAAAAAATTATTAAAATAAAACTTTATTAAAGAAAAAGTATTTTAAAACTAAATTTTAAAAAGATTTGGAGATAAAATTATATCTTTAAATTTATCTTTAAATATATTTTTGATTTGGAAAACAGGTTAATTAATCAGAAATGGAAATGATTGTTAATTAGTCAAATGTAAACCAGCCTTGGACATTTAAATGTAAAAACACCGGTCAGATAGGAAAACAATAGAAACTGTTAGCAAATAAGAAGAAATCCCTATGGAATCGGACCGCAGCGAAAGGACCATCGCATCGGTGACGTAATGTAAATTCAATCCTTCACATTAATATAAAAGGAAAATTTGGAAATTATTAATCAGTGACTAGTGAATGATTATTACGATGTGAGAGAGATGTGGTAGTGCGGAAGTGAAGGAGAAGGGATTGAAAAAAGACGCACGATTCAATCCCTTCAGCTTTGCTAAGAAAGAAAAAGAAATGAACTATCGTTTCCTACATTGAGGACCAATTAAACTAAAAAAATCTCCGGATGGATAAATAAATCGGCCAACAGGATACCAATCTTCGGACGACGTGGGAATTCACGTTCAAACGGCAAGGAATATATGAAGATGAACTATTTAAATAACCGTAAGAACTTTAAAATTTATGAACAGTAAATTAAAACTTTCCAGATTTAAATAATTGCAATATTATTCTATCTGACCAACATTATTTATTAATTAGTTATAATTTTATTTAATGTATTTATTTTGTAAAATCATTTCCATTTATTTATTTTTTGTTCTTTAAGTTTTATTATGATTTTTGTTTTCCGTTAAGTTAAATTATATAAATGTTAAACTTAAGTCGGGCGTGAATGGCTGTATAGATTTGTAAAGTTATATTAGGGGAGGGTAATCTTAGGTTATTTGTTTCGTGGTTAAATTGGGTCAATGGATTGGATATATTGGTGTGATTAGTAGATGTAATATTGATTCGCCACAGGCAGAATCGCTTCATACGCCGCACACTTCCGTTTGCCTATGGAAGGAATTATAAGTCGGATACCGCAGTTCCTTTCTATGGAGTTTTTTGTTTTATTGCTCTTCTTTAGAGATAGATGTAATATTCCTATCTCATAAGAGGCAATTTCTTCTTTTAACCTTTTGTGCTGTCGTATTTTATTACATTGAATACATCGATATATCAGATGAATTGATGCCAGTTTGACTACTTAATTTTAGCCTAAGGTTAAATAGGGATAGAATATTTTAATTTCAATGCAAATCTATGTAGTATTCATGCTCGACCCTAAATAAAAATGCATTAAATTTAAGTTGTTTATAGATGCTTGCATGGATTGTTTATCGGTTAACTATGTTTTATGCTTTCATATTTGATCAAAATATATAGACATTCGATAAATAATGATACCTTACGGTGAGTATCTAAAATGTATTTATTCGGATGTCTTTTAAGTTATTGGTGACAATGCAAGTATCTTATGGTGAATACTATTGGGTTACATATAAATTTCCTCCGCAATTGTCAGTAATCAATAATTTTATATTTTGATCGCTTATGTTTACTTTGGAATGTTTTTAACCGTGTAATCTATGTAACCGATCTATAGCAACTTATTATAACAAGCTTTTATAATCCCATCTGTGCGAACTTAATTAAAATGTAAACTTATAATATAATAGAAATTAAAATGTAAATTAAAATCTAAGGTAAAGTTAAAAATAATGTTAAAATGTAAAACTAATACTAAAATAATTTTAAATCTTATATATATGTGCATAAATAAATGTTTGTATGTTAATTACTGGCAGTGGCTTATTTTATTCCTTTTTTTATATATACTCTTAGATTATCTTATTAAATCTCTGCTACTCCCTGAGCTAGTGACATGGGCTAACGACCGGAACCAAAATATTTAAAAAAAAAATTTTTTTTATTTTTTTTGACTTACATATCTGCCTACTTTATAAATTTTTCTAGGTTCAAATGCCTAGATGGCGCCCCATAGTGCAGTTTACGTGAAGTTTTTTCTCCGGATCGTTACACTAGTAAATAAAACTCTTTCAAATATCAATGCTAATTTTCCATAATTATTGCTTATGCAAAATGTTATCAAAATTATTATAATTTACACCTGATTGATATATATCAATATATATGTATGTATGTGTATGTGTGTAAGATTTATTTAAATATAAAAATGTTTATGTTGGGCATGGTATCTATTAAGTTCAATTTAGAATATTCACATTTGCTTATATTTATTTCATGTACAGGTGCATATATATATTGTGACAGTCAGATGATGTATGTTGATTTAACCCAGTTCGAATACTAGGCAAAAGTACCTCGAGGCCACCCATATGCGAGATATTAAACCAAGAATACTATGACCTCTGCCCTATTTGTCTAGTCTCGAAGCTATCATGAACCGAACAACACTATCTGAGACACGCATAGATATTTTCTTACCGAGCCACGAGCTTAGCATCAGCGGGAGACATGGACAGAACCACCTACGGAGCTAAATAGTTAAATGTGCAAAAATACTTAGAAATATGTGTTTTGCGTGCCTGGATCATTTAAAAGTAAAACAAAGCATTGAAAGATAACTAGCAAACTCAAGCTTTTAGTTAAATAAATATCTTTAATAAATGACATTTGAAATATTATTAATAATTTAATGGCCTTCGCTATTCCCCGAAATTTATGAATAACTAATGAGACAATGAAAACCAGATTAATATGCTTGCGGTCTAAATCTTTCCTTCCCAGTTTTATTAAACATTGTCAACTCGAATCTGCTCGATAAAGTGCAATAATAAAAATCTTTCGCAAAGCAGTTTCTAATTGCTTTGCGCTAAAACAGAGTTTAAAATGATTTAAGATGTATATCGCTAAATCTGACATATGTAAGAAGCTAATGGCGGACAAAAGAAGCGTTATCGAGGAGATCAAGTTGGCAAACAAAAAAAGGAAACTTACTCGTACTAAATTTTACAAGTATGAATAAAACTGGAAAGGGATTTTTATATGAACAATTAACTAATAAACTTAACCGCAATAGAATTAAAATATTTACACATGGGAGTAATGAAGAATAGCGAAGGAAAAAGGGTTAAATATCTAGATAGATGATCACATATACATATATCTAACTAGTCTAATAAAAATAGTTACATTATAAATATCATTAAACACACATTTCATAAATATTCAAGGAAGCAATTATAAAAAGTATGGACAAAAAGGGTAGCATAATAAATAGTTCATGAGGAGAGATATGATTACCGTCCTTATTCCTTGGTCATGTTCCATCGACGGGCGTAGCTTGATCCGTCTGATGAGATGTGTTTGTCCGGACAAGGAAAGTGGAAATCGGTAGCATGGTTTCACAAAAAGTCCTCCAGACACGGCACAGAGTTCAGATGACGATTGAGTGGATACTACGGCATTTTTCTGGTATTGAGGAACCCTCTGCGGTAGACAAAGTTATTTATTTGCCTAGCCAAGCATGGTAGACTCCATCGAATTCATATAATAAAATCACAACAGGCAACAGCAAAATTTCTAAAGTTCTCCATGGAGCAATCTGACGGCCTGCAAGAATACTCTGAATGACTGATCTTTTCCAAAAGGAAAATCTGAGTGCCGATCTTTTCCAAAAGGAAAATCTGAATGAACTTTTTCCAAAAGGAAACTCTGATTGCCTAATCTTTTGTTCTCCCTTTTATTTATACTCTCTCTGTCAGCTACCTTCTATTGTTTGTATGATCTGAGATCTTGATAAGCCTCCCCATGCTCCTTTGTTTCAAAGTAACACCTTCTAAAAATAACTTTTACTTTTTTACTCTAAATTTCTTTCTTTAAACTTTGGGATTTTATTAATTAAAAAAAGAAAGAGAAGGCCATCTTTAATTTGACTTGAATGGGCTTAACTAATTAAAAATATACATTCTTTTAGAAAATGTTGGTGGGCTTATCTCAAAATCAAATCATACTAAATATTTGAACAAAAAGTAAAATACATTCTTATTTCTTTTAATAAAATAAGCATTTTATTTCAGCAGAATTTTGCATTAACTCATATATATATGCTTGACGTATATATATGTTTGACTAAACGGTTTTCACAAGTAATATTTTTAACAGCAATTTAATGTTACAATGGAATTTATTTAAAAGAAAATATTTAAAAGCAAATACAAATTTAATAAACGTAATTAATTTTAGCTGTAATGCAAAACCCTGCTGATATTGGACTATAAACTTAATTTAGGTTTACAATATTAATCAAGTTTATAGGAAGATGTGAAGCATGGATTGGACTTCAGATCCATTGCTTCAATATATATATATAATGGAAGATATCTATATTTGTATACATAGCATTTAATATGTATATATGAGAGGGATGCAAAAGTAACTGAAATGTTATAATAAAAACATTCATTTTTTAGTGTTATATATTTAACCTTTTTCCAATTACTGTACTTTTCATGCAGTATACTGGTCTAAACAAGTTTTTATTTTTCAAAGTAGTCTGGAAACATTTGCAAAGTGATGCCCTTTTAATATCTGCAGCATTTTTTTCTGCACCATTTTTATGCCCACACACACACAAATTTTTTTAAGGCATATTTGCATTTGAGAGACGGACAAAAACACACATGAACACTATTTTTTATGCTAGCACATTACCTAACATCTAGGTGCAGTGCTCTCAGATTCAAAGCTCCTCACTGACGAAGGCCACAAGCCAGAAACTAGTCTGGGGATATTGGATGAGTAAGCACTAGATAGGGATTTTATGCACAAACCTTCTGGTATCCATTGATTACTCTGGTTGTCACAAGATGGCACTACTGTATGGAGAGTTTTGCCTGTTTTAATGCAAGCATGAGTGATAGATAAACTGACTAGTTCTGAATTTAGTTATAAAGGGTTTTAGACTCAGTGCTTTGAGAGAGGACATTTAGTTGGAGTGAAGCTTGTGATCCACTTTGTGACACAATGGGATGTTGAGTTTTGCTAAATCACATAAATGTTACAGATCTTTCAGATAAAAAGCATAACCATAAAGAACTAAATCTGAGAGAAAAATGCTGTTTATACATAAAAAAAAAAACAGTTGTTTTGCCTTTAGTTTTCATTCACCACACTTTTTACGGACCTGGTTGATTTCAACATTTCAAACAAACCACTCATAATCTTGTGTTTATACTAAGATCAGTTTGCTTGCAATCTGTTTCAAGCATTTCTGCTATTTTAATTGCAGTTTTCTGTCAATGAAAACATAATTTCACATTGTTCAAATCAACCATGATGAAAATTGCCAAATATTCAAAATGCAGTTTACAAAATATATGGTATGTGCTACCATGATTTCTCATGATGATGTCATTTGGCAGATTGCTGCATAAGAGTTCCTGTGAGAAGTATGTAACAGGCACACAAACCAGAGAATGAATCCTGTTATATTTGGGTCCTTCCATATATTGATTTATATGAATATGTTTATGTATATATATATGACTTATGTGTAAGCTTATACATGTAATTATATATATATTTGTTTATGCATGTATACTATATGTGCACATAATCTGAATTTTTGAGATTAATAATTAATTATACTTAGGTTTGTGAATAATAATATGTGGGGGTGGCTAGGGTTGTGTAGATATATATGCATGTTTGTACTACATGTGGATAGGAGTGCTGGATATGTAGGCTTAAAAGAACTTCATCATGGGGATTGCCACGTCACCATCATAAATAAAGTTTATATGTAAATGAAAATGTTTAAATTTCTGAATCACTTTATTGTAATTTATTTAGAAATAAACTTATTTAAAAAAAATATAACTCATAATAATTAGCATAATTCTGAAGTATGTTAAACAACAGTTATATAATAGATAATTGAATTTATAAATCATATTTTGTAAATATCATTATTTCCAGTTAAGGTAGCATAATAATATAGTATCTGCTACAACTTTGAATTCTGGGATTGATTTCAGTGCTATCTCACATGATTTTTTTTAAAATACAAGTATTACATTTTTTAAAAAAATATTGACATTATTTTTTAACATGTTTTACTAATACGTCTTTCCTTTAGAAAAATTATGAACATAAAAGTTAGTTGAAAATTTTATTAATAAGATAGGTAATGAGATTTTTCTAAAGATATGTCTTACTAAGTGGAAATTATTTTGTTTTTATATCTTTATTAAATACAATTTTATAGAATTAATTTTGATATATACATACAATATTTAAATACATGTATATTGTCTATACTAAACTTAATGTAATTAGAAGGGACTTGAACTCAGAATTTCAAACTTCCCACAACTCTTCAATTCATCTTATATAACTGATACACATGACAATATGTATGTGAAAAAGATAAATGATCTTCAATATACAGATTTTGTGCTGAACCAGCACTGATCAGTTGATCTATATCATTATCTCCCACACATCTACCATCACTGCTCAGTTTATATTAAGATAACAAATCTTCAAACTTTAATGGACAAGCTTCAATATTCTCTAGCCTCCAACTTTTCAGCCATCCATATCATTGAAAATCTGAGGATGAAATGCTCAGAGTCCTTGATGATGCCAATATTATTGTCATACTCATGTTGATCTTAAGTCAATCTGACCCCTCACACATAGTATCTTAATATGTACATTTAATTATATAAGATGGATTGGATAGTTGTGGGGAATTTGAAAAAGTTTAATATAGACAACATACATGTATTCAGCCTATGTTCTGACCATCCCTCTTTTATATAATTAATTGGACATATTTAGATCCTATGTGTGAGAGGTCCAATTGACTTAAGATCAACATGGATATGACAATAATATTAGCATCATCAAGGATTTTGAGCATTTCATCCTAAGATTTTTAATGTTATGGATAGCTGAAGAGTTGGAGAATGGAAAAGATTGATGATTTGCTATCTTAATATAAACTTGGTAGTGATGGTATATGTGTGTGGGATGGTAATCTGGACCAACTGATGAGTGCTGATTTAGCACAAAATACATATATTGGAGATAATTTATCTTTTTACATGTATGTAGTCATGTGTGTCAATTTTATAAGATTGGTTAGATAGTTGTGGGGAGTTTGAAAGTCTGAATTCCAGTCCCTTCTAATATATAAACTTCATCACAAAATTGTAATCACAAGGAATATTAATTTTTAAAAAATACAGAAGTAAACAGCATAATCTAAATGAATTTTTGTGTTTTTTGACAAAGGTGCCCTGCCCTGAAAATGCATTTAGGTTATATGTTTCATTAATTGTTGTTTACCTTCATATTAATTTACAAATTTTATTTCACAAGATTCAGGTAGCTGGAATTCAACTTATACCAAGGCACCTCTGACCTGTGCATTGGTCCTGAATATGACCTAAATTTGTCTTCTATTTTTATTCATGTTATACTAAAGAAATTTATAATCAAAATCAATTGTTATATTATTTTTTAGCATACATTTTAATATGCATTTTATAGTGGCAACCTCTCCATCTTTCTGGAACATTCTTTGTGAAACAATATAGTGACTCATTGATAATAACTTGTGCCATGAGCAATCTTATGGCTGATCACTGGGCAAATGCAGTAACTCTTTTTTGAAGAGTTCAATGACTACTCATTGATATTACAAATTGTTTTTAAAGTAAGAATATAAAAATCATTACTGTCTAAGCCATGTCCTTACTATACTTTTGGTTTTATGATATGCATGCATATCTTTACAAATGATTAAAGGACATATATCAAATGGTGGAGAAACATTTATTTGGATATGTTTTTAAATTCTTTAATGTTTTATGACATTCATATTACTCAAAATTTGCAATATGTGCGTTGAATAATTTGTAAATAGATATCTTCAAACTAATTATATTTATAATTCAAATTCTCCTGAAATATTTAGCTCAGTGTTGAGAAATGCTGGATTCGAGAATGGAATATTCCTGGATTGGGACAAAAAATGTATGATTGGTCAATTGAATGGGTTTGTCATATGTAATTGGTGAATATAACATGACAATCTTCCAACCAGCTTCTCATATAATAAACAATTTACAAATTTTAATTAAATACTGATTAATACATTGTACAGGCTTAAACCTGCATTTATATATACAATATATGCGGGATTCGAACTCAGACTATCATACGACCACTACTCTCAGTGCCATACTCATATTGCTGACTTACTTGATCACGCACATGTTGTAAAGATCAGGTGGGTCAGCAATATGAGATGGCACTGAGAGTAGTGGGTCATGTGATAGTTTGAGTTCGAATCCCGCATATAAATGCTGATTGTAATTTTCTTTAATTTACTTACTATTTATTTTAAAATGTGATACTATAAATAAAAAAGAAAGAGATTAATATATATTTGTGCCTTTTCGCTTTTTTCTAAAAGAGTGTTTTTACGTGAATTTATAAGCCTATACAATCATAATTTTAATCTCTTTTTTTGTTTATGTTTCTTAGAAGAAAAAATGTTGAAGTCTTTGCTATCATTGGTTTACAAACAATTTTTTTTTCTCAAAAATTTATAACATTCCTGGGGGAAAACATAAAATTCTTTCAAAGTCATTATTTTTATTTCTAATACTGTCAAATTAAATCCTTTCAAATACTTTATGAAAATAATGAAATATTTTTTTCAGTCAGAAATAAAAAACACGATGCAATTTAATGGCAAAATGATTTGATACTTTGTTTATATATATGTAGATTTAGACCAACTTAAATTAAAGTTAATTATCCAGAAACAAATTATGGAAATCTGGTGGTGTTGACTGCAGCGCCATCTGGTAGTCATTTCATATATTGTATTCATATAATTACGAAATTGAAAGTAACGCCATCATTTTATAACACAAAGATATAAACTAAAAGTATCACATTATTTTTTTGATACATATCATCTGTAAATAGCTTATCACTCAGTTTAGTAAAATATAATTTCTGAATTTGTTTCATATCCTGTACTCATTCAGGAAAATGCCAAGTTTAAAACTATAAGATGTAAATTAGGCTGAATAGAAAATTGGAACAAAATTGTATTAAGAGATTGTGCCATGTATTGTCAACCATTTCTTCCCATATGTCTGAATTCAATCTAAACCAATCATAGAATGACTGCAACATTGTGTTTGAAATAGTATTATGTATTATGTATTAACTGATTGATTTACATTATATAAATCATAAATTAAAATATAAAAACTTTGTTAATAGTATGCTTTTGACGTTGAATAGTAACTAATTAAAAATATATACCATTGTAACATTTTTTGCATTTACAAAAGATAGTAAAGAGTTTTTATAAGTAGTGAAGTCAATTTTTTACACTGAAAATCATCATTTTCTAAAACTTTGACCTGTGTAAAGCATTTACAACAAACACAAGAATTATGAGTACATTCTGTAAATGTAGGATGTTAGAATAGTGGAACTAATCAGAGCAGAAATCAACATACATTTGAACCCTTCAATTATTTCAAAAGGAATCGCCCATGGGCAGCAAAAACTTTTTTTAAAAAACATTAATTTTTAAAATAAATGTCATAATGCAGAGTGATAATGAAAAGTGGATACTGGATAACAGATCACATGTAATATAGTTGCATGATAATAAAAAAAGTCTATCAAACACATATCTTATCTCATCTGTAAAGCTGTGATGGTAGAGCTAATGTGATATTAATAATCATATTTTTTCCTTATTTCAACCACTACTTTTATATGTTCCATGTGATTATAGACTATTTAAATGTTTTTGAAACCAAGTGTCTTTATTGTATAATATTAATTCTAGATAATAACATCACTTTTAGAGATGATAATTTTCTTTTTATACATCCTATGACATCTGCAGTAACAGAGTAAAAGATTCAAAAATCAAAGATATCTGAATATACTCCAAGTCAAACCAAATAAAAAAAAAATCTTGGAATTTTCTAATTGAATAGATCTATTGTGATCACCATGAACACCTGGAAACAGTAGTGAAAATTCAACACTCTTTACCAAAAATTCAATGGGAATTTGAAGATTTTTTGCAAGTTGAAAGACTTTTTATACTTTAAAATTAATTCAAATGTTATACGATGCAATTCCGTATATAATACAATAAGGTTTTGATGTAAATGATGATTGTAGTCTGTAAAAGTATCACAAGGGTTAACTATTATCTTGACCAGTTATTTTAAATGTCATATATAATACAGAAATTGTATGCTAAGAAATAAAATGTGTAACACTATTTTTAGGAAGATATATATTACAAAAAAAGCCATAAATGTAGAAGGAAAGTTAATAATTAATAAGGGTTGAATAGAGAAAACTAATTGAAATGGTAATGTGAAGAAAATACTGTCATAAGCATATGTGAAAATCAAGCAGCAGGAAATATCCACACATATATTTGGCATCAATAGGAATATTTCATCACTTATCAGTCAGTCAACATAATTTATTTTAACAACACAAATTTATCTATATGTTATAATAACAAAAGAAAACATCATACAATTGATTCTTTTAAAACAGTAGAAACTCTCCATACAGTAGCACCACCCAGTGCATGCCATAGTAATCAATAGATGCTAGAAGGTTTGTGCATAAAATCCCTATCTAGTGTTTACTCTTACAATATCCCCAGACTAGTTCTAGCTTGTAGCTTTCATCAGTGAGGATCTTTGGATCTGAGAGCACTGGGTTGCACTACTGTACTGAGATTTTGCTACTATTTTAATAGCTTGTGTAAGAATAAGAAATGTTAATTGTGTGGTATTTTAGTGGTTTAGTAATTTTTCTAGTTTATGTGTGAACTCCAAATAATTATCAATTATTCAAAAACGTACAAATCTATATCAATCCCTAGTATTTTCAGATTACTTAATACTTTCTTCTAAAGATAAGGAGAACATTATTGCCTAATAAATGTGTAATGAGAGTCTTAGAATATAAAATACATAGATATTTATATGATTTAAAATCATATAAAGTCATATTAATAGATATACAAGAATAACTGCAATTTTAGAAAGAATAATGCCAATTAATAAAATAACTTTAAAATTATTTGCACATATTTTATAATCATTAAGTATACGAATAAGCATTTATTTTATAACGTCTTGCGTGCGATTATAATTACGATAGAATGACAGCCTGTTAAGCTAAATTGCGCAGACGCTGTGAGAATGTATATCATGTGGTTGTTCGAAGGTATTCATTTATTAACAACATTCTCACAGCGTCTGCGCAATTTAGCTTAACAGGCTGTCATTCTATCGTAATCATTAAGTATGTGAATGATAACTTGAGTCTAGCCTAATCATGTAAGTCAATGTCTTTTAAATTGTATTTCTGAAGAAGATAAACAGCATCCATGAGTGGTTTCAATTCTTGTGGCTATATAAATCAAAGCTTCGTAAAAAGTGCTTAATTTGTAATTCTTAAATAAAAGCTGTTAAATATTTTTTAAGGAAATGGTGAATGATGGAATTATTATCCTAAATGTTTATATTTTTAATTAGTTTATTTCTCCCATCATATGTTTTTGTTAGGCTGAAGCCCTAACAAACATATAATATGTAACCGCTATTACAATAAATAAATAAAAAAATTGTGCGTTTTAGAAATATATATATATGATATGGACAATTAAAGAAGTGACATTTAGTTGCTTATATGATTTTAGGGTAGATTGCAAGTTTTTGGACAATAGATGGAAGTTATGCTGAAGACATGTACAAGAGGGAGTAAAGAGATGGAGATTAAATTTAGTGAAAAAAAAAATCAAAAGGAATGATAATTAATTTTGGGAAAAGAGAAGAGAAAATTTTTTTATTGGGGAATATAAAGTCAAGTGTGGTTAATAGGTATAACTATTTGGGAATCATCTTAAATAATATGAAAAATTGTTTGGATGAATGGGAGAAAAAATTGATAAATGAAATGAAAAAAAGAAAGGCACTGATAAGGAAATTAACTGTGTTTTCATATAATAAATATCATGTATCTAGAATTGTATAGAAGAGAGTGGCAGTAGCAGGGTTAACTTATGGTAACAATGGGTTATGTGTTAGTAAAGGGGTGTTAGATTACTTAAAAAAAGTACTGAGAAGTAGGAAGACCTGCATTAGATGCACATGTGATGCAGTTCAAGGAGAAATGGGATGGTCACATTTTTATATGAGAGATGCAAAAAGCAAAATGAAAATGTTTGGTACATTGCAATTTATAGATAATTAAAAAGTAGTCAAAATTATATTTAATTGCGTTATGAGTAAAGGGCAGCAACAAAATAGGTGAGAATGGTAGTATAATATGCAAAGAATTTATGTCAGTATACTTATACAAAAGGTGGGATACTTGTGTTAGGAGAATTGTTAAGTGTTATAGTGGCAAGGAATAGGATAGAAGAGTAGATGCATTAATAAAGAATAAGAGTTGGAGAGATTGAGAATTAGTATGGAGAATAAAAAGAGTTTAAATATATATAGAAGTAAATGGGTCATTGGGTACAAGTTAATTTATGATAATAGCAAGAAAAGTAGTTTACTGTTTGTAACAAGGGAATATACACATAAATGGAAAATTATGGGTGATTTAGTCTGCAAGTTGGGTAAGGAATGCATTGAAAATATTAGGCATCTGTTGATTCAATGTAAATGCTTGAAAGCAGAAAGGGTACAAATAATGAAGTTGTGGAAGAATAAATATAAACAAAGTGATTATACAGAAAGTGGGTTATTGGTTTTTATGCTGGGTTTGGGAAAAGATAAGGAGTATTTAGATATAAAAGCCATGGAGTTGACAAAGATTATGTTGTAAAAATTGTATGGAGCAGGATAGAAAAGAATATGGAAAACTTGTGATGGGGAATGGAAAGGGAAGGTAAGATGGCTAACAGGTTTCTCTGGGCATTCCTGATTCCAAATAAGGAGAAGTCATAGTGTGTTGCCTCACATATAACATGAAAATATTTGAAACTTTTAGATCATTAGCTTATTTGTATTTTTTATTTTTTTTGAGATTGTTCAATACCAGGCTTGTCCCATATTAAACACTCTTATATCTAAATTTTAACTTAGTGCCTATACTGTTGAGTGCCAATGGCTGCTAAACTGAGTTTTAGATGAAATAAAAAAATCAGAAATGATATATTTTTGATGTCAGTCTTGAATAAAAGAGAAATAGTGAATATTTTATCTTGGGAAATAGTTAAATATTTGAAATTATGGAGATGTAAAATATATATTTTATAAAAAATATTTTTTTATATTTTTTTATTATTATTAATTATATTAGCTACATATTCGTTTGTTACTTTACATTTACTCAAATAGTGAGATTTATATTTTCATATTGACACATAAACTATGTTAATGAAGCAGGGTGAGTGATTAAAAATAATTATATAAACTTATGTAATAATATTCATAAAATTTAGTGAATACGCTTTTTTGAAATTTCAGATACATGGGGGGGGGGGGTTAATGGCATAAAAAATTATATGAAATGGTGGGGGGGTGATGACAAAAAAGCTGAATTTAAAAACAATATTTGGATGATAATGCTAGCAATGAAATTAAATAACAATGAAAACAGTTGATAAAATGTGTTAAGAATAGTTTTAAGATAACATTAGCATATATTATAAGACAATGATGGTTATTGAATCATACTTGGGAGTTGCCAAAATAAAGTCAGAGAGGAAGCATTGAATAAGTTTTTAGTGTAGACAATGTTTAAATAAAAAATTTGAACCAAAAAGGAAAACTAATATTATCATGTAATTTAGAATATGAAAAATGTAAAATAGTGTTAAATAGCCCACTGCAAGGCTGAATCAGCAGAAAAAGAGAATACATTACTTATTAAACTCTTCAATTGCTAGTTAAGGAGGATCCATCACTTTTATATTTTATTTATTAGATAAAATAACAGGGCATCAATTTACTGATCAACAATTAGATGGCTAATTCAGTGAACCATGCACTACTTATCTGAAAAAAAAAAAATTCAACTATTTGAAAACTTTCGCAGTTTTATCTAGATTCAAACTCCCATCATAAAAATGCTAGTATACACACTAACCATATTCATTTTTAATCTCATTTTATGATTTAATTATTTTGCAAAATAAAAATATTTATATAGAGATCTGATTTAAAAAACAGTTAATAAATCATTAAGACATACAATGCAATTGGTCATTGCATTCCTAGCAATTCATTCTAAGACTTGCCAAGAATGGTATAGAATCACAGATATTAGTCAATTCACATATTAAGTGCATAGTACATGTAATAAAAAAATCATGTTTATGTATGTAAAAAGAGATAATTATATGTATGAACCTCTCTAAAACATTTCAATTAATTAACCCAAAGATAATTAATAAAAATCCAGTAGTGAAAATAAAATTTCAATTTTTTTATTTATTATTATGATCAGAGAATTCCAATCCATTTTACAATAATAGCATAAAGTTTTTGAAATCATTTGTAAAAAAAGTGTAAAAGGTTTTTAGAGATGTTGAGCATTGGTGACCTAGTGGTTAGCATAACTGCCTTCCAAGCAGCTGGCCCGTTCGCTTCCCGGTCAACGCATTTGACATATGAAAAAAAAAAAAATTAGAGATACTTTTTTTTTTTTTTACAAGTTGCAGCAAAAAAAATAAATAAAATAGACATACATAAATAAAAGTCTTCTAATTTTTAATTGACTTATAATAAACAAAAGTAACTTTTAAAAGAAATGAAAAGTGTCAAGCGTTGGTGGACTAGCGCTTAGCATAGTTGCCTTCCAAGCAGCAGGCCTGGGTTTGCTTCCAGGCCAATGCTTTGACATATAAAAAAGAAATGAAAAGAGATTTTAAACAGAAAAGAAAAAAGCAGCAATTTTAAATATTCATGTTTAATATTATTAAAAGTGTACTTATCTTTGGACATCCTATTTGCTTAGGTAAGATAAAATTTATAATGACAACAAGAAAAAAAATATAATTTTTTTTTTACTAATTTTTAATGTTTTATTAAATATTTTACAAATCAGTGGTTGGTGAAATTATGAATGTAGTGATTCTATAAAATTTGGATTTTCCTTTTTCAAGAAGGTCTGTAACAAATATCACAAGTCTGCTTCTTTGTAAGCTCTGAGTGCAGAACACACCACACAGTACTTGGTTTTTCTATCCAATTAGCTTTTTTTTTTGAGAGGAATTGCTATTGCTTATCATCTATTTAATGATTCACATTAATTGTAACGCTCCATCAATTTATGGATATAATAAACACCTCCATACTTCCCAATTCTTTTTAAATTCATATAAATAAAGATATAATAAAAGACAAATGACCCTCAAGATGCATTTCGCGCTGGACCAGGTCACTATCTCTCATATATAGCTCTATTATATGCAAAGTATTTATCTAGAGTAAATTGTCACATTTTTATTTACCACTGTCAAACTCCCTCCACTCACAACTTTGACACCATCCATTTCAGATAAATACACTAATGATTATTACTAATCATTTTCGAAACTAGAGATTATCTCTAGCACAGATATAAACTTTAAGCCTCAGTTAAAGATTAATATATCAATTTAATGATTTCTTGAATATTATCTGCCATTACTATATTTCAAATATAACATTTGGTTTTAGTTATAGTGGTGAGGCTATATTATTTGACATTTGGTTTTAATTGAATTTTAATAATTTTAAATTGTTTATCCCTTAACCTTGTTACATATATTTATTAAATATAAGTATCAAAAGATTTTTTTTTTTTTACTGTTATTAAAATATTTTTGGCTGCTTTTTAACAGTTATCTTTAGTCAAACAAGTCTTTATGTTCTTTTTCTCAAAACAAACGAACAAACAAACAAACAATAAGCAATTTCAATTCTAATCTCTTTTAATCTCAGTTGTGATTTTTTTATTATAAAAGCAAATCAAACAATCCTGAATAATAAATAGAGTGTTATGATTCTTGATTATTTATAAGTAACGTTTGTCTAAATGTTATTTAATTAAAAGAAGATAAAACCCATCGTTTTATATACATTAAACATAGTTTAAACTTAGGTCCAAAATCATTTTGAACAGGAATAATATTTGTAATTTGTCTAAAAACAAGTTGGTCTTGATTTAGTTTGCGCTCACGATCATTTTGAAATCTAAAAACCACCCTGACACATCCAACCGATAAAATGACATAAATATTGAATAAAAGTATCTTAAATTCATATTTTAGAAATTATAAGCTAGTAAAAATAATATGCTTTATTTTATTAGGGATTTTTTAAAAAAATTTACCTTCATAAAATATTTGAAATATGAAGGAGCAAAGCATCAAAATTTGCAGGGAGGGGGGAAGATGGTTTGGCCGATATAAAATATATCGTCCAAATGTTGCAGAAGTCTGATCAAACCAAGCTTATAATTTCCAAAATATTATAAGATTATACTGTATGCCCATATGAAATAAAGTATATTATTTTTACTAACTTATAATTTCTAAAATATGAATTTAAAGTATTTTTATTCAATATTTATGACATTTATGGGTTGGAGGTGTCTGCAGTGGTTTTGGCTGATCTTTACATTTCAAAATGGCTGCGAGTGCAAACTAAGTTGGTACTGATAAGTTTTTAAAATTATTTCCAAAATATTTTTAACTCTCTATGGTTTACTTTTTACAGTTTTTAAAATTTCCTTAAAATCATATATCAATTGTTGTTTCTACTTTTTATTACAAAGCCTTATATGCATGTTAATTTCTTTTTCAAAAAATAGATAGAGTAATTAATCCATAGAGCACTTTAAACCAAACAATATTATGCGATCATCATCACAGACAGTTTGCCTTTCTGAACATAATTTATTCAAGCATTTAAATTTTAGAGCTATGTTATAAGCTATGAACACATCCATTTCAATTATCATCATAACTTTTTCAATAAAATCTATTTTCTTTTAAATTTATCTTTTTAAACTTATCAGTATAAATATTTATATTTTATTTTACATCTTTTTAAACTTACGCTTCATATAAAATTATTCCCAGCATATATATATATGTTTCCATTAATTTATATTTGTAAAAAAAAATAATAATAGTAGTATATTGAGAATAAACTGACAGGCTTCACAGGAAAACCTTTTTTTTTATTTTATTTTAAATTTAGCATATTGAAAATTCCAAATTTTATCAATTTTATTATATTTTATTTTTTAAATTGCTATTACCTTATTAATATTTTTTAATAATATCCTGCTAATAATAATAAAATCTAAAGTATATTTAATTTCCTTTTCTATTCTTTACATTTGCAATTTTTTCTCTCTTCAAATACAGTATGATTAGAAATAGATTTGTTTTGACATTTAATTCATATTATATATCTTATGGTATTTCTTTTTTTAACGTGAAATAAAATTAAACTTTGTTTTGAACATTTGGAAAATTCTGCTAAGAATTTTTTTAAGAATGCTTAATATAAGAAAAATATAAAAAAGTCTGTGGATTGAAAGAATATCTATATTTTATTAACATGTGACTAATTGGAGAGTAAAAAATCAAATTTGTTTGTTTGATATCTTAAAAAAAAAAAAGTATAGCGAGAACTTTATTAATAAAATCATCTACAATTATAATTTCAATGTCAATTAAAATAATAATAATAATAAAAAAATCAGTCCCCATTATATATTCATATTACTTTTTTTTCATAATAGACAAAAAAAAAAAGGATTATTTCATTGTACTTTTGCAAACTTCAAATTCTATATCATTATCTACTGCTCTGCCCTCTTCCAGAGAAGTAACGTAACTACTCTTAGTTCACTAATTATTATTACATTAAACATTTATGCCTGTTCCTTAATATATTCAATTATTTAATAAAAATTCATTTAGTAAATGGTCCTTGTGCCATAACTGATAGTTCATCTACTTTTCCTGCTTATGACCTGTGATTTGAACCACACGGATATATCTAAAAAATAATTTTCATATTCTCACCAGATAGAAATTTTTGTCCCACCTTACTAGCAACATTTTTTGATAAATGGGTAAAACATGGGTAGAAAATTGGTCAAAATCTCATCACCTTGAAATTAGCAGCTTTGGTGAATGAAGCTCTTATGTTTACATTTCCTGTAGGTGGGAGTTGGAATAAGCTTTATCCCAAAGTTGATTATGCAAAGACTGTTTTACTTATATTTTATTTGCATTTAATATAAAGATTTTAGTTTAATAATTAATTTTCAAAAACTGTAGATGTTTGTCAGTCAGCAATGAAAGAAAAATCCAACAACTTTTAGCTTGGTTGTCAAGCGTTGGTGGCCGAGTGGTCAGCATAGCTGCCTTACAAGCAGTTGTCCCGGGTTCGCTTCCCTTCCAATGCTTTGACACATGGGGAAAAAAAAACCTTTTAGCTTTGTTAATATCAAGTTGAAAATTTAAGTCATTTAAATATCTTAATAGCTTTTTAAATAGAAAACTAGACATGAATGTTGAACTGCAAAGAGATTATAAATGTGTGGCTGCTGCATTTAATAAATTTAAATAAATAATATATTTTACAGGGAAATAACTATTTTACTTGATTGTATTGATGAAAGATTTGGACATTCTATCAAAAGAAATCCAATTATGTGGATTTTTTTTTTGCAACTGGTGTAACATAAAGACATTAGAAAAGTTTCATATAAGTCTGGTTCAGAAAATTTTACAAATACAATGGCAAGATTATAAAAGCAATTATTTTCTGAATGTGGCACTATAAATTCCATTATCAAAAAGTCAAATTTTCATTACATTGGACATGTAAAACAAATGAGCAACATACGATTTCTTAAAATATTGTTTTTTGATTTACTTGAACAAGATTTTCATGGAAGAGTCAATTCCCATTTACATTATACAGATTATCTCAAATATATTCTAAAGAAATGCAGTGTTGATTGTTTTAATTAGGAAAATATACTAAAAAATTAAATACATTTGAGATTTGTAAATAAACATTGTGTTGAAGTATTTAAAAAAAGTTTTATGTGGATGTTAAAAGGTTACGTTGCAATATCTATCTATCTATCTATCTATCTCTCTCTCTCTCTCTCTATATATATATATATATATATATATATATATATAAAGGTAAAGAATAATGGATGTGTGTTCTAAATATGGGTATGTTTGTATAAATCTGGTTTGGGAATTCATCCCAAAACTCATCTATAATGCACTAATAATCATTATCAGTTTTCAGCCATTATCAATCCACAGCATGATAAAGCCTCTCTAAGTTTAATCCCAATTTTCTGATCTCTAGCTGCACTCCACATCATACTAACACACTTTTTTATTTCATTCACCCATTTCACATTTGGTCTCTTGCTAGATCTTTTACACTCTTTTGGAATCCAGTTTAAGATTTCAACTGCCCTTCTATTATTATCTCTTCTAGAAATATGTCCAGCCCAACTCCACTTCACTCTCTTAATTCTTTCACTGATGTCACTTACATTTGTTTTTCTCATCTTATGTATTTTGTTTTTCATGTCTTCTTGTTATTTCTAACATGCATCTCTTCATATTTCATTGAATGGTCTGAAGTTCACATATTGTTCATATATTAAGTGTTCAAATCTCAGACCCATAAGAAAGAACTGGTAAACACATATTAAAAACCTTCTTCAAATGTATAGGCATATTTTTTTAATATTGTTTCTACCAAAATCACTCCAACCAAACTTATTTCTGTGATTAATTTCATTATGTTTCCATCTGTGGTAATAATCTAACCAAAATATATATAGTTGTAAATTTCTTTTAACTCACCATTGTCAATCTTTATTTTCATTTTTTGAGAAAATCTATTGAACTTTACTTTTTTACTTTCAGTATAACTAAGCTAGTTTTTTTTCATATGTCAAATGCATTGACCAGGAAGTGAACCTGGGCTAGATGCTTGGAAGACAGCTATGCTAACCACTAGCCACCAACACTTGACCATAAACTAAAATTGACAAAATTGGCAAATATTTCCACTACATTTCACAAAAACTAGTTAGTTCTATTGAATTGCAGTAATTTTAGTTTAAGATTTATAAATTTTGAAGAACATTGTTTGATTTACTCCATTTGAAAGCAAATGGACTCTTTGTAAGAAATATAATATGCCATACTTTATACCACAGTGAAAATATTTGCTATTTTTGTCATTTTCATTTAAAACTAGCATAGTTTTACTGAAGATCTAAAATATTATTTGCAAGAGCAATTACATCATCTGAAAAATCTAGATGACAAATAATCTTCATTTTCTTTTACACTCTTAGCTTCCCACTTTAATCCACAAAATACTTCTTGTAAAACTGCTGTAAAAAGTTTTGGAGATATGGAGTCACCCCGTCTTACACATTTTTAAGTCTTGACTTTCCTAGTATCATTATATAATCTAATTGTTGCTGTTCCATTTTTATAAATTTTCTTCCGAATATCACATTATCTTGATGATCCTATACTTTAATCACTGAAGAAATGCTTATGGAATCAAATGCCTTTACATAATCTAGAAATCTAAAGCATAATGACAACTCATATTCATTTGTCCTTTTTATAACTTCTATCAATACCTGGATATGATCCACTGTAATTAAACTACTTTTAAATCCATGTTGTTCTTTTGGTTCTTTAAAATCTAAATTTTGATGTAGAGAGATTGATTGTAGTTGCCATGGTAAAAAAAATTATATAGAATTGACAAAAGACTGATAGGTCTGTAATTTCTAATGGCTTCTTTATTATCTTTATTAAATATCAGTAGCTTTCTTCCAGTCATCTGGTATATCTTTATCATGTAGACAATTGGCATATAACTTTGCCAAAATTCTTGCTATTTCTTCACTTGCTTCTTTTAAGATATTGATTATAATTCCATCATTACCTGTGGTTTTTTCCTTCTTTATAGATTTAATTGCATTTCTCACTTTTTCATTTAAAACTCTGGGAAAATCAGAAGATGAGGTATTTGTGGGAGATACTTTTCTTTGTTATTTTTTGGTATATTATTTTTGATGAACCCTTTTATATATTTAATATTTGTTTTATTTTTTTTTATTGCAGAAATAAGTTTTCTATCAATATCAAGATGTTGTTTTACACTTGTAAGATTCATTCTTTTTTACTCATTCACAATTATTCTTTCTTATATTGTTATCAACATTTTTTACACCATTTTACAAAATTCTAAATATTCAATCCCTAATGCATCATTTTTAAATATTTTGGTATTTTTTACTTTATAAAATGTCTTGACTTGGCAGAAATTTTACTGGTCAGTTGCTGCTTTTTTGTACCAGCTCTCTTTGTTGCAGTTTTTAAAAGTGTATCACTTATCTTTTTATTAATTACATTCAAATCTGAATCATGTTCATAATCTGTTAGTATTTTAGTATTTAAAAATGATTTTGCAAGTTTTAATTTGAATTCATTGGACATTTCAGAAGATTAGAAATATCAACTGTAATATTGTTTTTCTTAATTTTTTTCTCTCTAGTTTGCATAAACATATATCTCATATCTCCCTAATCGATGATTACTTCCTGTGTTAAATTTATTAAGAATATTACAATATTGAAATAATATTTGCCGTTAGTCAAAACATAATCCAAATTTGCTATATCTTTATTTGGATGCTTCCACGTCCATTTCAATTTAACATTTTTTTATCAAAAAAAAAAAAGAATTTGTAATATAACGTTTTTATTTTTCTGCAAACTCTACAAGTCTATGACCTCTCTTATTTCTATCACCATAAGTAAATGTATCTGCTGTACTGTCATCTTTCTATTGTTTATCAATTCTAGGATTAAAGTCTACAATGACAAATTTTAAAATGGTGTTTGGTCTGATATAAGACCCTGTATATAAAAACCTTTTACTTTTTCATCACAATGAAATCTGAACTATTTACATTTGTTATCTACCATTGAATTGAATGATTAATCTTGCCACTTCACCTGACATTCTTTCATTCTCCACAATGTTGTTTTTCTACTTGAGTCTTTGTAGTACAATACCTGTTCATTTTTTTAAAGCAAGTGTCTCTTAACTTTTTTTTCTAACTTCTTAAACTCAATAATGTTCATTTATTATTAAACATTTCTTTCAACTCATGTAATATTTCTTTATTTGAACGATTATTTAAATAAAAGGTTTTTATCAAAGGCAGCATGGTTTTACAATCAGAAGATTTTTAGCACCTTCCATCTTTGTTCACTAACTACTGTCTTGGCTGGTGACATTACAGCCTCCTAGCAGTAAGGATCATGATTTAATTTTGACTGTCATGATTGTAAATATCTATTAGGAAAAAAAGTTCATTCACACACACATTCATTCTGCAGTAAAACTGAACTGATATTTCATTTAAGACCTATCAGACAAATGAGAAGAAAGGCCATGGTGTTTCTTGATCTTAAACTCAGGGATGAAAGCCAATAACCTCATCATGTGGGATAACACATGTTGATGAGCAGCCCATCCATGTTTGTATACTATACGAATAATCAGTTAGTAATAATAACTGCATTCACAAGAATGTATGGAGTAGACATTAGAAATTTGCTCTGCTTAGTCCCGTTAAGACCTCAAAGAGGAATTAAAAGATATCCTTGCAGTTAGCAACAACCTCCTTTCTGCAGTCAAAACATTATTATCGTATATATTTGTCTTAATATCTTTTTTTTTAATTTGGAGTGGCAATGCTCATTCGTAAATAGCTGTTGGTGATGATAAATAGGAGATAAAGTTATTAATACATTTATTTAATATTTAAATACAAGTATATATTTTTAAGCTAGATATAATTAAAGAGGATTTGAATCCAGATTTTCAAGCTCTTTTCAGTCAACTATTTCATCTTAAACAACTGACACACACAATCACATATATGCGAAAAATATAAATGATCTCCAATATACATATCTTCTGCTGAACAAGCCCTCATCAGTTGATCCAGATCATCATCTGCCACGTATATATATATACAATCATATGGACGTCTGAAGAGTTGGAGAGTGGAGACGATTGAAACCTGTCCATTAAAGTTTGAAGATTTGTTATCTTAATATAAACTGAGCACTGTTTATATATGTGCGTGAGAGATAATGATCTGGACCCAACTGATGATTGCTGGTTCGGCACGAAATACGTATATTAAAGATCATTTATCTTTTTCGCATGCATATGGTCGTGTGTGTCGGTTGTATAAGATGGTGTGGATAATTGAAAGTATGGGTTCAAATCCCATCTAATTAATACATTTATTATAAGAAAAATAACTGGTTGTCAAAAAGTTATAATATTTTAGAAAATTGGAGAAATATTTATTTAAAGCTACATTTTAATCATTAATATGGATTATATATATATGTCAAAGCGTTGACAGAGAATCGAACACGGGAAGCGAACCCGGGCCAGCTGCTTTGAAAGGCAGCTATGCTAACCGCTACGCCACCAACACTTGACATCATTAATATGGTTAAATTTAAAATACAAACTTTCTGTCACAAAGTTTACTTTTTATTTATTTAAAAATATTTTGAATGATTCTTGAAATATTTTAAACATTTGTTTAATGTCTAGACCATGTATGTTCACTGATATCATATTGACTGTTAATCATAAATATATATTCATTCTATAATTCTTTTTGAGTATATAAATGATGAATTTCTTATACCACTTAATTGATTATTTACTGAAAATTTAAAAAAAAAACAGCTTTAAATCAAATATTACTAATAAATAATGCGAGAACTTTGTTATTGCTGATTGAGAAATATCAATGGATTTTTCATTAGTTTACCAATTGAGAAACTGAAACACAGGCTTATTATATAACTGTGTCTATATATGTAATATATAGGGTATATGAGAACAGACTTTCACACGACCCACCACTCTCCACTCTATGTCATAACACTGATACACTTGAACACATATATGTCGAAAAGATAAATAATCACCAATAAACGTATTTCATGCTAAACCAGCAATCATCAGTTGGTCCAGATTACCATCTCTACACATATATGCTATAAGTGCTCACATATATATATCATCAGATTTTCAATTGGATAGACGGTTGAAGAGTTGGAGTAGATTGAAGCCGGTCCATTAAAGTAGGAGGGTTGGATATCTTAATATATATCTGAGCACTTATAGCATATATGTGTAGACATGGTAATCTGGACCAACTGATGATTGCTGGTTTAGCATGAAATACGTATATTGTGATTATTTATTTTTTCGACATATATGTGTTCAAGTGTATCAGTGTTATTAGATAGAGTGGTGGGTCATGTGAAAATCTGTGCTCATATACCCTATATATTTACCAATTGAAGAAATTAGCAACACATTAGGTAATGGAATATTTATTTTAAAGTATTTTTTTAAGACTTTAAACTTAAATAATATATCTGATAGTGTCCCTTCCCCGCCAATTAATCTAGCAATACTACTGAGTTTCAATAACAAAGTCTTAAGATTGAAAAAAAAATACTATTCCTCAAATAGTCTAAAGATTATATTTGATGGAAAGGGATAAATATATGTATTATTTCTGTATACTTTCAAAATTTTACATTACAATATTACATATTGGAGTGCAGGTATGAGAAAGCCTGTACACCTGGGTCTCTTTTTATGCAGACTTATTTAACATGATTTTGAAGTTATGCGATTCATGTTTCACTGGAAGTTGAACTCCGATAATGCGCTATTACTTTAAATAATAAATTTTGTGCACTTACATTATATTGAAAGTAATAGCATATTATTGGAATTCAACTTTCATCTTAGTAATTTCAATATTTTCAGTGCTTTATAATAGTAAGATTTTATGCAATAATGAAATTAAAATCATGATTTCCACATTTTATGTATACACACATTAAATTTTACAAGATTATAATGTAAATTTGTTCAAACATTGTGCGTGTTAATTTTGCATTTTAAATCACATTCTGTTTTTGCTTTTTAAAAAAGAATGTAATCAATTATTAATCATTTAGTGTCCACAAGTTTATTTTTAAAAGGTGAGTAATAGCAGTGGGCACAATTAAATTTGACAATTAAAAATTAAAATCTGATTTTTAATTGTAATTAACAATTTAAAAATTACGGCGACTTGAAATTAATGTGATGTGAAATTTGATTTTTAAATGGAATTGAAAATTAAAAAATTAAAGACAAAAATAAGAATTTAATTTTTAGTTGTTAGTTTCATAAACAATTAATAAAATCATCATCTCAAAGATTAATTACTAATTACATTGTCACCAGAAAACCATTGACACAACATGAGTGTGAAGTTGGCGCTAGTTGTATTTCCTCTTGTGAAAAATTGATTTTTTACCAGTTTGCAAACGAACGTGTTTTTCGGCAAATAGCGATAATAATTAAAACATGTATAAAAAATGTAAATTACTGTACTGTAAATTATGCATAAAAATATATTATTTTGAATAAAATTAAATATTATAGTTAAAAAAAGTTTGTCTTGTATCAATTTTTTTCAAATTTGAAATTTTTTATTAGTCATATTTTATTTCCTTATTTTTTTTTTTGCGTGAATTTTAAAGTAATTTTACGTTGGTGCTTTGCTTTTACGCAAATTTTGAAAAATCACAGACCACATCCTCCCCTTTTCAATGTAAGTTACGTCTATTTTTGCGCAATTTTGTTTGTGCGTGTTTTCTGAGGAACCTATCTATCATGTAAAACGAGATCCAGGTTACTGTAGAAAAAATTATGTATTAAAATATAGTGCTGCCCATTCCTTGTATATGTATGTAAATGGATTATGTCCTGTGCATGAGGGGTCAGAGTGACTTATGGTCAACATCAGTAGGATGAGAAGGTTGGCATCAATGAGGGTTTTGAACATTCCATCATCAGATTTTCAATGAAATGGATGGCTGAAGAGATGTGGGGTGGAGTGGATTGAAGCCTGTCCATTAAAGTATGAAGATTGGCTATCTTAATGTAAGCTGAGCATTGATTGTATATGTATGTATGGAGATGATAATCTGGACCAACTGACAAGTGCTGTTTTAGCATGAAATTCTTATATTGGTGCTTGTTTATCTTTTCAACATGTGTGTGATCAAGTGTGTCAGCAGTATGAAATAGTGTGGATAGTTGAGGGCGTATGAAAGTCTGAGTTCAAACCCCTATATTGGAGTGCAGATATGAAAAAGCCTGTACTGTAGAAAAAAATTATATATTAAAATAATATATTTTATAAGGGACTAGAACTAAAACTTTTAAGGTCCCTAATCTATCCAAGCCATTATATACAACCGATACACATGATCACATAATGTGAAAAAGATAAATGATCTCCAATATTAGTATTTTGTGCTGAACCAGCAGTCATCAGTTGGTCCTTAATCACATTCAATTTAGTATAAACAACATACTTATATTTAAATATTACTTTTTTATTTATTTAATGAGCCTTATTAATCAACAGAAATCTATTTAAAAAGGTTTAAATAATTTTAAGCATTCTGAAATTATAATCTTTTATTATCTAGATTTATTCGATATTTTTTAGTAGCTAATTTTTACTGTTTTAAAATTAGGTTTCAAAAAAGAACTTTATTAAGACCAAAAAAAAGTTAAACACTGATTTCTTTTGGCGTGCATATGCTTACACTAGTGGTAATTTTATTTATGTAAATAGGCTTTATGTATGTTACTACTTAGGTCGGGGGGGGGGATTACATTTCCAAATGGGGCAAAAACATTAGGGTTATTTGGAGAACATATAGTAGTTCATTTGCTTTTATATCGGCTATGGTATATGTGAACATGGATTAAATGTGATATGCATCTATAATGTAAATATACTTGATGTATATTATCACATAGATCAGCGGGGTGTGTGTGTGTACATTTTTAAATGGGGCAAAAACATTACGTTATGATTATTGTGTAAATTTACTATTTTAAAATCATATATGTTAGAATAAGTAAAACGCTTATTTTTTTTTTTGTAATTTATTTATGAATGAAGAAATAAATTATTGTTTTGTCTACATTACCTTGACTATTTAAAAAATTTTGTTCTTGGAAATCATTCTTTTATTGTTTTTTTCTTTCACATGTGTCATAGCATCAGCCAGGAAGCGAACCTGCTAACCCGGGACAACTGCTTGTAAAGCAGCTGTCGCTGACCTCTCGATCACCAATGCTTGACTACTCTTTTATTGTCAAAATTTTATATTTGCAAAATTGTGCATGATAGGAAAAGTAATATTTCCATTTATTCTTTTATAAAATTATTTTGCTTTTTTATTAACTTATAGTTTGTCTTGCATTTCATATGAAGTTGCTCATCTTTACATTTTTTTTTTTTTGATTATGCTTAAAAAGCTATTCAGGTGAGTTAGAACGTATTATAAAATTATTTTTAACATAACGCTTTTAAAAATTAATAAGTATTTTTTTCATTGTTACTGTGAACATTTGTATTTTCTAGATATCAATTGGCAAAAACTCATGTCAATTTTTTTTGTTAAAAAATGCAAAAATAGTTTTTACTGTAAAATTGAACAATGAATATATGATATAAATATAGTTAGACTCTAAAGGAATTTTTAATTTGGTTTGGTATATAGAGAAAAAATATTTCAATATACCTTGGCAGTCATAATGTTTAAATGTTAAAACTAGTAACTGCTCTGAAAAACAAGGCAAAACTCTCCATACATTAGTGCCACCGTGTGCCAACCAGAGTAATCAATGGATGCCAGAAGGATTGTGCATAAAATCCCTATCTAATGCCGACTCATCCAATATCCCCAGACTAGTTTCTGGCTTGTGGCCTTTGTCAGTGAGGACCCTTGGATCTGAGAGTACTGCACCTAGATCTTAGGATCTAATGCAACCCTCCAGCAACCACTTTTTATCTCTACTTAACTATAAAACTATGATAATGAAATTTGAAAACACAAAAATATTTTCAATCTAAGCTCAATAGCTTATATAGTCATATGGGTCTGAACTCAGTTCAGCACCCATACATTTTGGTGTCTTTGGCTTTTTAACAACCATAGCCACCACTATCCTATTAGGCAGGATTGGTATTAAACCATTAAGCATCACATGATCACCTTCTCTTATACTAGCACATAATTGTTTATAAACAAGGCAAAACTTTCCATACAGTAATGCCACCCTGTGCCAACCAGAGTAATCAATGGATGCTAGAAGGCTTGTGCACTGACGAAGGCCACAAGCCAGAAACTAGTCTGGGGATATTGGATGAGTAGGCATTAGATAGGAATTTTATGCACAAGCCTTTTGGCATCCATTGATTACTCTGGTTGGCACAGGGTGGCACTACTCTATGGAGAGTTTTGCCTTGTTTATAAACAATTATGTGCTAGTTAGTATAAGAGAAGGTGATCGTGTGATGCTTAATGGTTTAACTGCTCTGAAATTAAGAAATTTATAATTACTAAAAGATAGATAGCTTTGCTAATGATTAATATATTTTTAATTCTTTTTTTTTTACTGTTAAAATATGAAAAATTGATAGTTTGAGATTAAAAAAAGCTGTTTTCTCATCCAAAGTAAAATGACAGCTACTTATTACCTATAAATTTTAAAAATTGTATTTATAAAAATATATTAAATTTAATAGTAATTTGTTCATAAAAAATTCACATCTTTCATTTTACACAGCTATATTTTTTAATGAATATACGTATATAAAATATTAAATAAAATTAATTTTAAATAGTAGAGGCTGTTATAGTAAATAATACAAACTCCCACTTCAATATATATATATTAAAATTATAATAGGAACTTTCCCATGTATTATTAAATTTAATAAAATTTCCAGTTGTGATATATCTAGCAGACACTAGGTGAAAGTATATAGTCAAGCTGAAAACCATGATCTAATAATTAATAATATTTGTCTAATTTATGTTGAACTAAAAGTCAGACCATTTTTAAATCAAGACTGAGAAGCTAATGTATGAATATAGCAAATGATCTCAGATATATTTGTATATCTGATAACAAACTTTTTTAAATCCTTACTCAAACATCTCTCTGTAAATTATATATATTACATGAAAGAATTTCATGGAATACAATGGGAATTTTGAGTATATTAAACTAGATAAAAAATACGTTTATGATTGCAATTTCATATATATGTATACACCCTTATTTCTATTCATTATAATAACAATCTATGAAAAAATTATACAAATCCGGAGAAGTTTAAATTATTATTTTCAGAATCTCAATGCACATTTTCACACCTATAAAAATAGCTTTCTGGTTTCAAATCTATATAATAACTTGGATCTTGAAATAATGTTGAAATAAAAGAGGGCCCTTTTTATTTAAACAAAAAATTCAATCAAAAAAGCTGTTATATGTTTAATTAAAAAAAATGGTTTGATTTCAGAGATTGTCAATTTGATAATTTCATGGTAACATCAAAGATTAAATCACTAAACATCACATGAGGGGCATTACTGTATGGAGAGTTTTGCCTTTTAGTAACAGTTATGAGCAAGCATAAGAAATGGTGACCATGTGATGTTTAATGATTTAATATCAATTCTGCCTAATAGGTTAGTGGTGAATATGGTTATTAAAGAACCAAAGACACCAAAATGTATGGGTACTGAACTGAGTTCAGACCAATATGACTATATAAGCTAATGAGCTTGGATTGAAAATACTATTGGGTTTTTAATTTTATTCTCATAGTTTTGTAGTTAAGTATAGATAAAAGGTGGTTGCTGAAGGGTTGCATTAAGTTCTAGATGCAGTGCTCACAGATCTAAGGCTCCTCACTGATGAAAGCCGCAAGCTAGAAAGTAGTCTGGAAATATTGGATGAGTAAGCACTAGATAGGGATTTTATGCACAAGCCTTCTGGAATCCACTAATTACTCTGGTTTGCACTGAATGGCACTACTGTATGGAGAGTTTTGCCTGTTTTTAATATCAAAGATTATTTCTATTTACATGGATATTATCTCATTTCTATTCTTTATTATAATAATAATTTTTGGAAATATTATATAAATGTATATATTGAGAAACTGTTTATTTGTAATAATGGTAGTTCAGCTAATATGACTAACTTAATATTTAAAATTTAAATCTGGTTCACATAAATCTTTAATTTTTATTTAACTTTGAATTAGGTTTAGAATTTTTTTAAATAATTAAAAACATAATAATTAGTTATTTTTAGTTTCTTTATTAAAGGATAATTAAGCATTGTTTATTTTTAAATAAATAGTAAAGAATGATGGGAAATAATCCAAATTTTCATCTTGGAGATTGATAGACTGGTATGAAATTCACCTGAAAGTTTGTGATGATGGTATATTATTAGATGTGATATGTTGGACTATTTTCATCATCTATGAGTGAATGTTGAATATATAGAAAATTTTAAACTTTATTTAAACTTTTGAAACAACTTGTTACTAATAACACACAATTAGACAACATAGATTAGTAATTACACAATGTTTTGAGTAGTATTATTTTCTACTCTTCTTCAGGTGTTGCTGGCCTGATATGTACAGTGGCAGTATTTGCATAGAAGATGAACTTGCACCTTTAGATTCTTGAATATCGAATTTAAGGCAAACACTCTAACCAACAGACAGAATAGCTCACTTGGTTAGAGTATTTGCTTTAAATTCAATATTCAAGAATCTAAAGGTGCGAGTTCAACTTCTATGTGAATATCAGGCCAGCAACACCTGAAGAGGAGTGAGAGAATAATAGTACTCGAAATGCTGAGTAATTACTAACCTATGTTGTCTAATTGTGTGTTATTACTAAACAACTCATCAACACTTCTTTAACACTTTAAGCAAATAATTTTATTTATTAACAGTTTCGACTGTACTAGCAGTCTTCGTCAGATCTACAACATAAAAAAATTAGACAAATATTATATCAATACAACCAAAATTATTATTCTTCATATTCTCATATAAAATTATAATAAAACAAAATAATATAAAGCAAAAACAACTCAGTCCAAAACCTTTCAAACAAAATTTTCCCATATCTTTTAAAAACCCAAAACATAAAAACTAAACTATAAAAAATAATAAAAAATATTAATAATAAAAAATATAAAAATTTCTTTAAAATCATTTTAAAATTATTTTTTAATATTACAAGCAAATAAATGTATTAAAACAATTCAAATTTTATCATCAAACCATTAAAAATAAAACCCTAATCACCCATTAAAACATTAATCTAAAAATTAATACCAAAAATTATCATTTTTATCATAATTAATTACATATATAAGACCAAAAACCCAAAATCAAAAAATTAAAATTAAAAAATAAACTTAAAAATAAAAATTAAAAAATCAAAAAAACAACAACAAAATATTAAAAATCAAAAAACAATAAACTAAAATCATTCTCTCCCCCCCCTTTATATTTACACTCTCATTTATACCCTACTTACTTCATTTTTTACCTTCATACCATCCCCTCAATTTCCTTCCTCATATATACTCTAATACTCCTTTCTATCTTTACTTATTTAACTACCATCTTATAACATTTAATATCAATACAAACTTAACTATTTTACCTTAACTTTCCTTCTACCTTCACCTTTCCTCCATCTTTTTTTATTAACCACTTCCCAACTTCCTTTCTTTCACCATCAACTAGCTCCCCCTATTAACCACTTCTATTACTTAATTACCCTAACTTTTAATTCTTTATTAACCACTTCCCAACTTCCTTTCTTTCCCCATCACCTAGCTCCCTCTATTAACCACTTCTATTATTTAATTACCCTAAATTTTAATTCTTTACTCTATCAAGCTTTACATTTCCCCTCACTTAAATCATTCTAAACTTTTCTATGTTTAATTTCACACTACCAAAATCCTTATCCCTTTTTCTCTATTAATACCAGGCCTTATTCTCTTAATTAACAATGATTCTCTTATCTTCCTGTCCCTTCTACTGTTTGCAATACTAATCATTTTTATACTTTCCTTCTCCAAATCATGCCCTGTCTCCATCATATGCACAAATACTGGTGAACTTTTTTCATACCTATGTTGTTTGTATTTGAAAAGTTTAAATAAAGTTTAAAATTTTCTGTATATTCAACATTCACTCAGAGATGATGGAAATTTCCCAATATATCACAACTGGTAAAAATGTTTTCTTATTCAGTGTATTTTATGAAAAGCTTTTGAGATATCTTTGCTGTGCTATAGGATTTTTAAAGGCTATTTTATTTTCTTCTATTACAGGATTTTATATAATCACCATTTGATGCAATGCACTTATTCCAATTAAATTAAGATTCAGGTAATAAATGGAAAGTCATACAATGAATACATTTTATATTGCTTAATTACCAATTTAATTTAGATAATTCAAACTCGACTTTTTAAAAACCTTTGGTCCTTATATAATGTATTAATTGTATTTATATTTGCAATGTTAAATTTATGTACTGGAAGATATATTCTTTAGGTACACTTAAAGATAAAACATATAACATTATGGATTACTGTATAAGAATGCATGGAACTTAAAACTTCATGCACATTCTTTTATGCATGAGCACTAAGCAAATATAATGTCAATTAATAATAATAAACACTTACTTTACCTGTTAAATCATTATTAATTTCAGTTAAATAGAGGCTTAAACTGGATAATTAATTTTTCATTCATGTGATCTTTAGTTTTAAAAAGAGTTTGTGGCAAAATAAAATATGTTTACCTTTATCATAACTTTCATATAGTGCTTCTGCATTTGAGAAATCATAAAATTCAATTTCTCTATATAACCCTCTATTGAGAGATTTTACTAATTGTGGTGGGGGGAGAAGGGTCTTTAAATTCACATATATTTTTTTCTAATACTTTAATTTCATAGAAGTTCTAAATCAGGATAATCAAAAATATGAGGAATTCAAAACCTGCTAACCTCCACAGTCATGAGTATTCAGTGCTTTCTTGATGGTCTCAAACTTTGTTTTGTTACTTTGAGAAAATATCACAAATGACTAAAACTGTATTTTTAGTAAAGTTTGTGGTTATTTTTGCACAATAATTGTGATAATTATTACAAATCAAGAAGATATATTATTATATATTTATTTTCTACAGAAATGTTTTATTTTTAAATATAAATGGTTATATTTTTTGAGTAATGTTACCATAAAAATTATGTTGGCTGCAATTACAATCTGCTCAGGATCTGTTTGAAAATATAGCAGTATCATAAGAAATATTAAAAAAAATTAAAGTTATAAGTTGATTGATTTACCAGATATCGATAATTACTCATTCACATTTTAAATATAACTAACAGAGAGTAATTTTCTCATTTGCGAAATCAATTTGCTCCTCCCAAAAGTTAAATGATGAAATGGTGCCTTGTTTTAATTAAAATCTAATTATTAACAGTGGTTCTTTAAAATTTATTTAATTTTTAAATAAAAATATCTATCAATGGTAGTCAAATATATTATGTGCTGATATACAATAATAATTTAATACTAAATTTAAAGTTGTAAGTTTACAGGAAATGAAAAAAAAAAACTGTCCCAGTATCATCACAGTTAAAGAAAGGGTTAAATATTAATAAAAATATCTTCTAAAATAATGGGAGTATTTTTAAATAAAATGATTTTAAGAACTGAGAAAATGCTTAGCTTTATATCTTTACTAGCGTAATGTAAAAAAAAAAAGTATTGCTTCTCATCATAGGAGTTTAAACACATCAAAAACATTACATAATTATAAAAGCTAACTGCATTTTTTAATATTAATTATTAAAAATATCTTTTCAAATAATGAAAGTATTTTTGAAACAAAAATGTTAACTTTAGAAATATCTATAAAAAAGTACTTTTTTTCTCTTCTTATTATTAACATAATGTAAACAATTTGTGCTTTAGAGATTTCTTAGTTTTTTAATTATACTCATAATCTATGAAAAAATAAATTTAAAATATAATAGTTATTGCATGAAATGGTGATTATATAAAATCCTATAATATAAAAAAATAAAATAGCCTTTTTATATTTAGTAATTTTATCCATGATTCGGGGGGGGGAGGGCAAAATTACAAAGCTATTTATGAGGATGGCAGGAAAAAAAGAAACTGTTGGAAAGGGCTGAATGTAAAATGGCAAAATCAATGAATGCAAATGTTATAGTAAATACCATTTACTGATGTAGCATATACAAGATGTTTAAGAATATTTCTTCTCATGAGAGCAATTTTTCTCATCTTGTTTATTATTGCTAGATACATATTTCTCATGTTTTGCAACAGCTTGTTACTAATTTATTCTCTTATTTGTTTATTTATATTTGTTCAGTAAAATTCTACATTTAGAAAAAAGAGTCTGTTATGTATATGACTTTTAGTTAACAATCAGAAAAATGATGTTATGCAATCAGTTTCACATAGGTATGGTATTATGGTCACATTTATTAATTTTTATTTTTAAAAATAAAATATATACAAATAAAATCAAAGGATATAAGTGTATCCTTTTTTGTTTTAAATAATTAGTAAACAATTATTGTGTAAAAATAATCAGAAATCTTTAGTAAACTAGCAAAAAGATCATAATTTTTTATTCCCAATATTTTCTTGAATTAATCTTAAAAAGCTGTGGAAACCAATTACAAAGAACTAAAACTGTCAATGCTTTAAAAGGCTGTACTTTGTTTGTAAAGAATAGGCTAAAGGACTTTAATGTTTACCAAACTGACTGGACACTACTGATCTCTTCAGATTTTTTTAAAATTAATAAATCAATAATTGCTAGATTTCATATTTTATGTTAATAAGCCATATTAAAGTTTAAAAATAGTATCAGGTCAAAAAATAACCAGCAAAAAAAAGGTCCATGAATGAGATGCTCTGTCACATTTCCCAATGGTCTTCTCCTCATGCTAATATGGATAAATATAACAGGATTTATAAGATTAGATAAAACTATTCATATCTCAATGATGACAGAGAATTTAATATTCTAAATCCACAAAAAAATAAATCGGGGCAAAAGTATTTTTCTATAATGCTTTTTAGTCAAGATTGAATTAATTTAAGGCAGTTGGTAATATTAATCTGGTAACTATTTTGAAATTATTATTGGCTATAGATAGATTAAGATGGTAGAAGTCTGTAATATTTATTTCAATATGTAGCAAAAGTTAAGACTATAAGAGATAGTAATAGATCTTAATCGTATATAATGATGATGGAGAGGTGTGAATGTAAATCTAAGTTTAACTTCTTTAAATTAATTTCACTATTCAATTTTTTTCTTTTCAAAAATCTAAAACAGATCTTTCAGTTTGTAATTTAAGTATGAAAACATCATAAAAGTGATATTTCTGCAAAAAAAAAAATCCTCCTCTATGACAGACATGGAAAGTTGAATTCTTATTGACCACATAAGACTCCACAGGCAATCAAAACCAATTTCCATGCAATTAGATATATTTGCCACATTTGATTCCATCAGGGTGAATAAGCTATTAAACATTCTTAATGATTTCTCTGTTCCCAAAGGAATCATTCAAATACTGGATAATCTCTTACCAAACAGACACATCTACATTTCACTTAATGGTTGCATTGCACAAGTATTCAAACCAGACATATCAATTCCACAGTGCTCCCCCCTCAGTTCTTTGCTCTTCATTGCTTACATTAATTCGCTGCTCCAAAAAATAAATGATTAACTGCCAGGAATTTCATCCCAAAACTATACAAACAAATCAAAGCCTTTGCCTATATGGATGATGTGCTCATAATTCTACTCTCCACCAAATATCTGAACAAACTTTTCAATATCATAGATGAATTCACCAAACAATCAGGCCTAAGAATCAATCCTCAAAAATCAGCAATCCTGAGAATTAATACTGCAAAAACATAAATTCTAAATTCTCTGCCAAACCCCAAAAATTCCTTGGCTTTTCTATATACAAATCACCAAGAGCAATGTCCAAAACAATCCAAGACTCCATTATTCATTCAACAATAAGAATCACTGCAACACTTGCCAAAGTTTACCTCTCACTACAGGGCAAAGTAGTTCTAATGAACATGAAGGTAATGAGCAAAATAAATTATTACCTATCAATAATCAATATAACCAAAACCTTTATTAAAAAACTAAACACCCTTAGTGCCAAACTATTCTGAGCAGGTAAAACAACTGCAATCAGCATCCAGAGGATGCCACAGTCTGGAAATTTAATGGCATGTCACTACATTCTATTCAAGCTTTCTGCCTACAAAAATCACATAGCCTAATTTGCAGTCTAATCAGAAGACATGGCTATAACCAAATCACAGAAACAATTCCCCCAACAGACTTCCCTCCTCCTGCAAAAAAGATCTGGATCAACACAATCATAGAGCTTCTTTCTTCAGTTATGCCTATAACAAACGAAACATTCGAGGGAAAACTTAAAATCTGGGATGCTTATAAACTTCTCAACCCAAATATAAGAACAGGAAACTCCAAGATTGGCCTTACCATTAACAGAATTACTTCATGCTTCAAATATTGGAACATGGAACCAAAGTAACTTGACCTAATAATCAAAATTAATCTGAAAGCAATGCCTAGCAACACATTCCTAATCTACAAAAGACAAATATCCAAAATAGACCCCATCTGCACAAACTGCAAAAGACAAGAAGAAACATTTAATCAAATTATTTTCAACTGCACTAGTCTGGGTAATATTTGAATAATTATCTATGAAAACTCAAAAATTGATTACTACAAAATCCTCTCACTTAAAGACTGCCTTAAAACCCAAAAAAAAATGCAGTAATAAGACTCAATTTTTTTAACTTGTGCCATATGGACAGTTAGGTGTATGAAATATTTCACTACTCTGCACCTGAATGAAGATGTCTATTTCATTCAAAAACTAACCTGAATGAGGAATAGAGATCAATTGCTTACATCAAAACTTTGATATGAAGATATCTGGAACCTATTCACAGTTCCACAAATACTTAAGACTTAATACCCCAAGCTCAATCTCATCAAAAAACACTCTAAACCAAGATGTACATAACGAAGCAACAAGGTTCACTCAGGATTGATATATAAGATGAACAATCTTCCATCACATCAATATAACACCATTTACTTAACACCATATTTTTCAACATGTAATTAATTTACTAAATAAATTTATATTTGAAAAAAAAAGTGATATTTCTGTAATTTTAAATATATAACACACTTTTCTTTCACAACTGTAATTAATTAATAACTGTGCTTACATGTTATACTCGGAAAAACTTAATATTATACTGAATTCATATTTATTGTGGAATAGTGCCTTTGAGGGTGAAGTATTCACCCACAGAAATGCTAAGCCTCAATAAATGCAAATTCATTATAATATTAAGTTTTTCTGAGTATGGTGTGTAAGCACACATATTGATAAAAAGAAATATTAAACTAATTATAGTTATTGGTAATATATAAAATTCTTAGTATTTCTTTACTACTAATGAGAATTGGGGATTTATAATTTGTTGTGTTATTATAAACATATCTAAAACCTCTTTGATCCTCTTTCAAAGAGGTCTGAGTGCATTCTTATTCAAATTTACCTAAGCTCTATATTGAATTATGTGAAATATTATTTTCTGCATTAAATATCAATCATTTTTGAGAACATCTGTGTTATGGTTCATGTAAAATTAACACTACTTTCGTCTTCATGGATAAATAAGTTTGTAATGTGTTAAAATTTTTATTATTTTTTCAATAAAGATGAAAGTTATTGTTCTTTGAACAATGAGGATTGCCAATTCCTCAACAAGCTTTGTGATAAATGCTAATCTAAAGAAAGCATTTAAAATATCTCTGTCAAGACCCCCCCCAACCTCTGACCATGGTTTCATGCTCTGGCACTCCTCATATAGGTTCTAGGCTAGGTTCAGACACTAGATTTCTCTGAGGAGTGCCAGAACATGAAACCATGGTCAGAGATTGGGGGGGGTCTTGACAGAGATATTTTAAATGCTTTCTCTAGCTTAGCATTTATCACAAAGCTTGTTTAGGAATTGGCAATCCTCATTGTTTATAACTAACAAACTTAAGAGTATAGGGTCATGTGACCTATGACTCTTATTTTGACTATTTATTGTTCTTTGATTTGTAAATACATATTTTTAATAAAATGGCTTGGTTTTAAAAGTAAAATCTAATTCCAAATGCATGTGTTCTTTTCCTGAAAAATGTAGTGGTAAGATATTTTGATAGTGGAACAATTTATAATTGTTCATCGTAATGTTTCACTGATTCAGCTTCATTATTACCTATTCACATGCCTTATGCAAATTGTGCATTTGTATATGACATTTTTTGCTATCTTTTATCATGCCTTTAGATATGTATAAGCATGAAGCTTGTAAATATTAATAAATAATAAAGTTTTTAATAATATTTAATATTCTTTCATTCAAAAATGTTTCATTTCTTGTCTTTATTACATGATATTGCTTTAAGCTTGATTTCAATTGAAGCTTTTTATAAAGATACAATTCATCCTTTTATTTGCCTTTTTTTTATATTTATGAATATTGTTTGAATTTTTTAATGGTATAAAATATATTGAAAACTTTTTTTATTTGTTTATTCTCATATTTCCCCTCAGGTAATAAATTAAATTTATATATACTGTATAGTAATATTTTTGAAGAGAAATTTTAAATAATATCTCTTCTACATATTTTATTTATTTAGTTAGTATTTATATTGAATTACTGCAGGGTTGTTGTCTTTTTAATGCTGATTGTAAATAGTTTGAATGATCATATATATTGAACTCAATGGGAATATTTTTATTAAAAAAATAATACAATGCTTTTGCTTTATGTGTTATTGACCTAGAATTATTACTTTGAATGGGAAGCTTTATATATATATATATATATGTTAAATATATGGTGTGTGTGCATATATTTTCCTATTTGGTAACTGTGATGTGATATGGCTTCTTCTTTATTGAAGTCAGGAATCTCTCAGTCACTATATCCAGAGAAACCTATTAACCACCTTACTTTCACTTTCCATTCCTCACCCTAAGCTTTTGCCGTATTCTTCTCTATCTTTTTCCATCCCATTTCCACAGCATTATCTTTGTCCATCTATGACCTTTATATCTAGATCCCCCTTATCTTTTTCTAAACCCAGTCTAAAAGCCATGAACCCTAGTCAAGTGTTGTTACCTGAGAGGTCAGCGCAGCTGCCTTGCAAGCAAGAAGTTGGTTGCAGATGGTTGTTGTGGGTTCACCTCCCGGGCGATGCTATGACATATGGAAAAAAAAAAATCCATAAACCCTATGATGACTATCTTTGTTCTGATTATTACTTCCACCTATTTGCAAATAAACTGTTCACATTTTTTTTAAGATGGTTTTTTATTTATGAAAGTTACCCATTTCACATTTTTTCACATAACTCAGTTTATTTATAAGTGAGAAATATTATAAATCTTTATTATTAAAATATGCTAAAGCATTAGTTATATGGATGATCAATTTGAAGAATATTACTATATTTAAATATTTTTGTAAAACATGATATCTCTAATCCCATTTACAATAATGATGTTCAGCAATTAATAATTTTATTAAAATTAATAAAGTTTATTCTCCTGATAATAAAAGCAATAAGGCTCTTCTTTAGTGCTGTACAAATTAAAAAGTAAAATGAATTTGCTATTAATGAGTGAAATTTTTTTTGCTAATTTTTATATCATTATATTACTTAATATTTTGCATATAGTTTTTATAAAAATTGTGTGTGTTAAATATAAATTTACATATGATAGGTTTACATATGTTAAGAACCATTTATAAATAAATCAAAAAGTTTTGAATTAAAAATTTGGGCATCTTGCAAGTATAATCCAGTACATTGGAATATTTTTGTAAACAGCATTGAAATCAGACTTCTGTAGCTGATTTTTGAATTATTAATTTTTTAATAGACATGACTGATTATCAGAGTATTTATTTAATGGACATTTTGATTCTTATTTTATTATTCAAGATAAGTCTAGATGATTAATTAAACATCCTAAAGTTTGAAGCAAGTCAATACTTATTATATTAGTGCTTAAAGGATTTTCTATAATTACATTGTTGAAAATTAAATTTTTTTCTGAAATCAAATAATGGTTTAATATTTGGTGATTGTGCAAACATAAATTTTTCATTGCCTTTGCCCTACCATAATTTATCTGTAATAGCAGATCCTCTGTTTTACTATTTAATATTCAAATGTTTTTTTAAGTATCACTATATTTTTATTATACTTGTAGTATTTAATTTGGTGATCATGATTATAAATTTAACACATATGAATAACCTTTGAATCGTGTTTATTTTTGACACAGAAATATGCTCTTTAGACCATATAATAAGTAAAAAGTCAAATTCTGGATTCTATGTTTATCAAATATTATGATATACTTTTTTGAAAACATAAAATTATAACTTACAAACTAAGATCAAAACAATTATTATATCAGCAAATATAAAAGTTGGTACGAAATAAAAAAAAAATCTAAGTAATTTTACATATAAATTAACTTTCTTAAAATCGTATTGTAATAAAAATAATAAATAATTTATTAATATTGAACATATATGCAATATATTCTCATTTTTCATGTTATATTAGTTCCAAAAGTCATATGAATGTCAAAATAACAAACAGCAGTAGTCAAATTACCATTCGAAAAAATGTTAAAAGTATTTAATTAGTTGTATGGAACAATACCGTTTTAGTGCCTATATATATACTTAGAGGGAATTTGAGCACATACTTTCAAGCTAAGCTCCCTTTAATCCTCCACTCCATCTTATACAACCGATACACATGACCACACACATATCAAAAAGATAAATGATCTCCAATATACATATTTTGTGCTGAAGCAGCACTCATCAGTTGGTTCAGATCACCATCTCCCACACAAATATATAATCAGTGCTCAGTTTATATTAAGATAAAAAATCTAAAAACTTTAATAGACAGGCTTCATTTCTCTTCACTTTCAACTCTTCAGCCATCCATATCATTAAAAATCGGAACATGGAATACTCAAAATTGAGCATTGATCATATATATATGTATGTGGGAGATAATGATCTAGGCCAATTGATGAGCACTGGTTTAGCATGAAATACGTATATTGGAGATTATTTTTCTTTTTTACATATATGTCATCATGTGCATTGGTTATATATGAGGGAATGGATGAGTGAAGGGAGCTTGAAAGCTTGTGTTTAAATCCCCTCTAATTATATCTAAAGCTTAAGTATATACATTATACTTGTATTCAAATATTATATATATATATAAGTAGAAGGATTTGAACTTAGGATTTTTCAGCCTATATTCATCCTCCACTCCCTCTCAAGCAACTGATGTACATGACCACACACATGTGAAAAAAATATATGATCCCCAATATATGTATTTTGTGCAGAACCAGAACTCACCAATTGAACCTGATCATAATCTGTCCCACATTATATCTCTTTTTCACATGTATGTGGTCATGTGTATTGGTTGCTTGAGATGATGTAAAGGATGAATATAGACTAAAATATACTAAGTTCAAATCCTTCTATATATATATATTTAAGAAACATTTAGCATAAACAAATTATATATAACCATTAGAAAACAATAACCACCTAAACATATCAATATAGATAGTAAATCAATATTTCTCACTGTCCTCTTTCCTTTTAATAATAAGAGTGGAAATCCACTCTTACTAATGATCCAATGAATATATATCGACTCTTAAAGATTGCATGATGAACACAGAGATTGAAATATTGATACAATGAAATTTAAATACATGAAATAAATATGTCCATATAACAAATACTAATAAATAGTCAATTATAACATTACAAACTGCAATACTCTTAAATTCCTCATGTATTATTTAAATAATAAGTGAAATAATGCTTAAAGCTAAATGGGATAATATGTAACTATTAGAAACCAGTAACCACCTAAACATACCAATATAGATAGTAATCAATATTTCTCACTGTTATCAAAGCAATCTCTCTCCTTTTAATAATAAGAGTGGAAATCCACTCTTGCTAACGGTCAATGAATATATGGACACTTATTATTTAAATTATATATGTATGAATACTAAATATATTTAATTGATTCATGAATATTAATATTACATCATATTTAAAGTTGTAATTATAAATTTTATTAAACACACATTATTACATTAATTAATATTTACTAAGGCTGTAAACTTAGGAATAAGCGTCTAAAAAATTCGAAGGTAGGGACCTCTACAGGTCTTAGCCACGAGCTTACACTTGGAAGAAAAGAGGGAAACCCTTCTTTACTTCAACCTACTTTTATATATGAATAGGTGAAGCTGAAGTGGTTAGATCTAAGAGTGTGAAGCTATTCAATACTTCACTAATTAAGTCCACAATTCTTATTATACATTAATACTCGTGAAATCTTACGATTTACAATGAGTCAATGGAAAGATCTTATAGTAAGAAATCTATTACGATAATTTAAAGTTGTAATTATAAATTTTATTAAACGCACATTATTATATTAAGTAATATTTACTAAGGCTGTAACCTTAGGAATAAGCATCTGAAAAATTTGAAGGTAGGGACCTCTACAGGTCTTAGCCACAAGCTTACGCTCGGAAGAAAAGAGGGAAACCCTTCTTTACTTCAACCTACTTTTATATATGAATAGGTGAAGCTGAAGTGGTTAGATCTAAGAGTGTGAAGCTATTCAATACTTCACTAATTAAGTCCACAATTCTTATTATACATTAATACTCGCAAAATCTTACGATTTACAACGAGTCAATGGAAAGATCTTATAGTAAGAAATCTATTACGATAATTTAAAGTTGTAATTATAAATTTTATTAAATGCACATTATTATATTAAGTAATATTTACCTTATGAATAAGCGTCTGAAAAATTATCATAATAGATTTCTTACTATAAGATCTTTCCATTGACTCGTAAATCGTAAGATTTCATGAGTATTAATGTATAATAAGAATTGTGGACTTAATTAGTGAAGTATTGAATGGCTTCACACTCTTAGATCTAACCACTTCAGCTTCACCTATTCATATATAAAAGTAGGTTGAAGTAAAGAAGGGTTTCCCTCTTTTCTTCCGAGCATAAGCTTGTGGCTAAGACCTGTAGAGGTCCCTACCTTCGAATTTTTCAGACGCTTATTCCTAAGGGTTAGGTTTACATCATATTGTGTATATATATTTAAGTATTAAGCATAACATTTTAAGGTTTATGTGAAAATTAATAATAATAAAATAAGCTATGAATTAAAAAATATAGTTAAGATGTACTTCTTTATTTCCATCCCATTCTTTATCTTTGTAAAGAACAAAGTTAAAAGTAAAGATCAAACACTATTTTGTTTTTTTAAGTTTCTCCATTTACTTACAAGTATTGCATTCTTAAATTTCATTAGCAGTTTCTTTTCTCCAATTATTTAAAATAACTTTAAAAATTTTTAAAATAATAATTTGGATATTTTTAAAAAAAAATTATGTTAAAATTCAAAATACAGTAATTGATATAAAATGAATATTTAGTAAAAAAATATTTGTCAGTATTTTTGTATCATGAATTTAAAACAGTTGTTGTTTTTTTTTTTAAATCTAAAAAAAAAATTTATGCGAATTGCAGATTATTCGTTTATCTTTTATTGCTATAAAACGTAGTAAGAAATATTGTCTTGTAATTGATATTTAAAATTTGTTTTTATCTTTTTAACTTTAAATGAAAAGGAAAGTTGTGAAGTGAAAAAGAAAATTACACATTTTTTGTTTAAATTTTAGCATTTTGCCTTTATATGATTACTGCCTGCTTTTTATTACAAATTGTAATAGTTTCATTTTTTTTATATTGTATTACGTGCGCAATATGCACTGATTGAAGATATAAAGAATGAATACTACCTGTATAAATTTTGACATTTAAATATATGTACATTATCTATACTAAACTTAATATAATTATAAGGGACTTGAACTCGAATATTCAAGCTCCCTTTATCTATCCAATCTATCTTATACAACTGATACACATAACCACATACAAGTGTAAACAATAAATGATTTCCAATATATGCATTTCATGCAAACTAGCACTCATCATTTGGTCCAGATCATCATCTTCCACACATATATACAATCAGTGTTCAGTTTATATTAAGATAGCAAATCTTTAAACTTTCATGGACACGCTTCAATCTTATCCACTCTCCAACTCTTCAGCCATCCATTTCATTGAAAATCAGGATGGAATCCTGAAAGCCCTTGTTGATGCCAACATTATTGTCATACTCATGTTGGCCTTAAGTTAATCTGACTCCTCTCACATATGATCTCAATATTGAAAGTTTGAGTTCATGTTTTTTATAATTAAATTTTGACATTGTAATTTTTTAAATTCTTTTAAAAATAATTTGTCTTTTTATTAGATATTAATATTTAAACATAGAATTGATTATAATTAATACACTTCACCACTATAAGTTTTTTTTATTAATTCATTATATTAATATTAATCTTTATTATTAAAATGATACATATATGAAAATAAAAATACTAAATGAAAAAAAGTGTTAATTGATTGGACATATTTCTTAGTTTCAGGTCTTCTGTGAGAATCATGATTAAAATTGTGAATATTGCATGTAAAAGAAAGACAATATAACAGGACATTTGTATTTTAGAATAGTGCTTTACTGATTTCCAATTGAGCAAAATTTTAAAATGGCAGCTTAGTTTGAAAGGTCAATTCAATTTAATTTTCTGTTAGAACACTATGTAAGAGGTTAATATGCATAGTAATTTTAAATAATTTTCAGAATAAATTTCTGTACAATATTTGACTTTTATATAATCATTAAAATGGAACTTGATACAACATACATAGTTAAATTATAAACCAATGACAAAATATTTTATTAACTTATTATATTTAGTTACTTTTATAGATCATTATATTATTGAATTTTACAACATGATCTTTCAGCTACTATCAGTTTTTTCAACAGGATGGTAAGATCTAAATTTGCTTAATCCAGTTTCTCCAACCAGCCACTAGTCCTTTTTCTTCACAGCCCACTGACAAACTGCCTTATTTCATACATATAACACATTGACTTTTTCTAAATCTTTTATAATCTCTTAAGATTCATTTAAAAATTTTAACTGTCTATATTTTATAATCTCTTCTAACTTCATTTTAGTCTCTTCATACTTCCATTGATATAAATGATATATCTGTAATTCATGCATTTTATTTTTAATCTTTTTTGTTAACTATTCAAGTCTCAGATTCATAAGTAAGAAGTGGTAAAGCACATTTATTAAAACCTTTTAAGCATCTGTCTAAGTTTAATTCTGTGATTAATTTTACCTATAATGTTTCTATCTGTTTTAATTATATGAGCAATATAGTTACATGTGTTATCTTCTTTTACTTCATGATTATAAATGCTCATTTTCTTTTGAGAAAATTCATTGAATATTAGTTTCTGTATTTTCAGCATTTATCTTTAGTTCTATTATTTTACTTTCATCTGATGATTCTTGTGAGATTTCCTAAAGTTCTGAACATTGCTTGCAAAACAACTATGTCATCTGCAATATTTAGATGTCTTAATACATTTGTCAAGTGTATTCACCTAACACACATTAAATAGAAACTAGCTAATATTTCATTAAATAAAATGTCATATTGTGTATTTTTATTTTCACAATTAAACTTTTTTTCTATATAGTATATTAATATTTTTAATTTTAATATAATATAATTATGTTTTCACATGTTTATATGTAAAAAATAATATTTTATATTTAAAACATATGAAAATAAATATCTAAATGTTCTTACCTGGAAACAATAGAACACATCATGATTGGACATAATTATCTATTCAAAAAGTTAGAAGAATGAAATATTAGATATTATAATTTTATATTATTAAAAAAATGATATATTTACAATTAATTATCATCAAAAAAAAACTCTAAAAGTTAATAAATTATTTATTGTTATTAAAATTTTAAACAATATTTAAAAGTGATTTTTTTAAGCTAATAGAGCCTGCATCCAGTTAAACATAACAAACTTTCCAAGAATGGTCTTTTTAAAAATAAAATGTTATTAAAAACAATCCCCTACTAGTGACATAATTTTTGGTTTAATAATAAGTATTTTACAAAAATATTGCATCATGATCAACAAAAATTACTGAAAATTACATTTTTTATTTATTTAGCCCAGGGCAAAAATCTAAAGTGTCAGCCAATCACAAATCTTGTTTTTAAGCCACTTCCTTCATTAATTTGTCATAACAGAAGGTGTTGTCTATCACACACATCTATAGTTCTGTATAATGCTGATACCTTTAGGATTTTTTTAAAAAATAATACATTAAAATGGAAATTTCATAAAACAGAAATGCTGCAGACAATCACACACTGTAATATAAGTTATACATGCACTGTGAATCAATGTAGAATAGTAGTAATCACAGAACCATTGTAACACCTAAAAATTGAAACTTAAAGCATAGATACAGCTGAACACCACCATGGAGTTAAATAATCTCCATTTGCTTTTAGTCCCTTAGTTTCCATTTTAGAGATATATGATCACCCTGCTGTGTACTTTTCTCACCATTAATTTTTCTATTACCATCATGTAATCTAATCATTAAAGTTCATTTTGATAAATATTTTTCAGATTATGAGAAAATTCTGGATCTATGTGTAATCACAATAGAAATACTTATAGAATCACATACCTATTCATAATCTACAAATCTAAAGCATCATGGCAACTCATATTTATTGGACCTTTATAAATTTTTTCAATATTTGTATGTGACCCAGGGTGATGAAATCATTTTTGGATATCTAGTTAGTTCTTTTGGTTGGTTTGAATCCAAAGTTTGGTGTAGAAGAGTTACAAATATCTTGATAAAGATGTTGTATAAATAGAAAACTGATAGATCTGTAATATCAAATATATTTTTTATTACTTTTTCTAAATATCAATATTATGACTGATTTTTTCCAACCATTGGATATATATTTATATTATTTGGACATTTGCTATTTAATTTTGTCAACATTTGTTCAACTTTTTGACTGCTTCTTTTAAAAAAAAATATCAATACTAATAATTTTATCATTTTCTGGAACTTGTTCTTTCTTCATAGATATAATTGCAAGTCTCACTTTTTCCTTTAAAATGCTGAACAATCTAGATGTTATAATTGTAGAAGACATTTTATTATTTTATTATTTATTACTATATAATTTTTAATATAATTTTTTGTAGATTTCTTAATGTCAATTCTCTTTTTAGTATCATTTCCACTACTCCTTCTTATTGCAAAAATAATTATCCTTCCAATATCAATATATTGTTTTACACTTTTCAAACTTATTCTCTTCTACTTTTCTTGCCAATACTCAATTTCACTTTCTGATTTCACTATTAATTTTTTCATATCATTTTATAAAATTTTCTAGATATTCAAACTTTCTTAATTTTTATATACATCCTTACTGTATATATTCTCTTGCCTCAGTAAAAAAAATTATCATTATTGCTATTTTTTAATAGAGTATTAGTAATATTTTTTTATTTCAGTTATGTTTGAATCATCTTCAGTGTCTTTTAACATTTTAAATATTTTAAAATTACTTACAAGTTCTAATTTAGTAATAAGTGCTTATACTTTTCTTAAATGAGTTTAATATGTGTTAAGTGTGCAGAAACACACCAGTAGAGAAGCTGACAAAAGTAATAATATAATGACTGAGTGCTTTCAAGAACTTATTGTGTTCTCATAATCACAGCAATATCATAATATGAAAAAAAATGGAAGGATATATATATCTGGCTATGGTATTCAAATTTATGCAAATTAGTGCATCCATTTTTGGAGAAGGGAGCACATGATTCTTTATGTTTTATAGCATGGTGTGGTTGGCTATATATCATACCTCTCTAATTTTACACTTGAGTCATTTCTTTTAATTGATTGTATTACAACTAAAGTAGGATTAAATGAATGTCCTGTTGCCTTTTGGTGTTATTGGTTTATAGCCAACAACACCAATGCTACTATAAACCATGAAAAATCATGCTTCTTCCTCTTCAAAAAATGGATGCTCTAATTTACATAAATTTGAATACTATTGGCTGGATATATATATATCTCAATTTTCTTTTTTCATATTCTGATCTTGCTATCATTATGAGAACACAATAAGTTCTCAAAAGGTCCCAGCCTTTTATCAGCATCTCTATTGCTGTATTTCAGCACAAGTAATACATAAGTTCTAATTTAAATTTATCGCAGTGTCTCTGACGATTATTAATATCAATTATTAATAATATTTCTTAATGTTTTTTCATCTTTTTAGTTTTGCATTAACATGTACCTTACATTTTGAGTTCTATGTTGGAGCTATTAAAAACATTATAATTTTGAAATCTATGTTTTCTATTAGTCAAAATACAATCCAATTTTACTGTATTTTCATTTTGGATGCTTCCATGTACATTTTCGTTTTGCCTCTCAAAGAAAGAATTCATAATACCCATATACAGTATGTCAATTTTTATAAATTCCATCAATTTGGGGCATCACTTATTTCTATTACCATTATTTTTATCTTTGAACTATTTACCAATTCTAGCAATAAACTTCCCTCATGATGATTTCAAAGTGCTACTTGATCTCATGAAAAACATTTTGCATCTCCATGTAAATCTTCTTTATTTTTCCATCATAATAAGAACTTGTTGGGCATAAATTTGAATTATCTGCATTTTCTATATTTCATTAATTTGAATAACTAATTTTACCACTCTGGATAATATATCTTCAATCTCTAGAATGTTGTTTTTCTATTTTTTATTTACAGTTGAATCCCATTCCACTTGTGCTTTCAGTATTTGTACCTTTGTAGTAAAATATGTATCCACTTTATATATATCGATTATCCTTTCACCTTTAATTCTGACTTATATAATGTCCAACAATGCCTCATTTAATATTATATAATTCTTCCAATTCATGCACGGAAGTTGAAGCATCTAATTCTTAGCAACCTCCGGATTTCGCCCCAACATCTCTTGGCTGGTGATTTTATAACATTCTTGGAATAAAGATAATTATGTAGTTTCTTTTTTATGATTGTAAAATTTTTTTTTTTTTTTTAAAAAAAGATCATTTACATACATGTTTTGTAAAATGTAACTAATATATTAATTATGAAGTACCAGACAACTTAGAAGAAGTATCGTGGTATTTCTCGTATTTAAACTCAGAAATAAAGACCCAATAAACTTATCATGTTGGATAATAGATATTTGTTTATTATATGAATAATCACATGATAATAACAATTGCAATTACAATAATGTATTGAACAGACATTAGGAATTTGTCCTGCTCAGTTTTTTTGAGACCTCAGAAAAAAAAAAAACAGTCTTATTTCAGTTAACACCATCCTCCTTTACAAACACAGTAATTAAGTTTTAAATATTCTCCTTAATAAGATTTTTTTGTTGTTTAATTTTGTTATTAAGAACAGATTATAATAATAAAAAAAATCTTTTCAGTGAAAATATTCATGAATATTATTTTTTAGTGACAAGTGGTTATTTTAAAATAATTTAGTAAATTAAAATTTTTGTTTATAAATAATACACAATTAAAAAAGAAACACGAAAGATATTTTCTATTTTTCATCATTCTAAATTAAATAAAAGCTTACCGATATTTATATGTCTTTCTCTCATATATGTATATAAGATAGTGTAATCAATGATTTACACTTTATGTAAAAGCATCTATGAGATAATTGCCTAACTAAATTCAAATGTCTTGATCATAATGAATAGTTAATGTATATATACTCAGTGGAAAATCGCTGTAGTAAGAATATTCTTTATTTAGTTATCTTAAACATTTATGTATACACACATTGTAAAGCTCGGTAAATCACAACGTGAAAATATATACAATCGTTTTTAAACAGTTAATGCTGTTATAGCAAACAATATACAATCCCACAATAATATTGGCCAATAAAATAATAAGAAAATGGTTCATTTTCCTCTCAGATCTTTTTGCGTATAAAAAAGATTGCCTTAAGTAAATAACACACATTCTCATTTTAACATTTGACAAAATGATAGCAAGAAAATAGTTCCACTTTCCTATTGCTTCTTTTTATATGTAAAGAAGATTGTCATTAATATTTAAGTTAAGTTACTTTATATAAAGAAAAGTGGAGTTGGGCTGGATATATTGCTAGAAGAGATGATAATAGATGGACAATTGAAATCTATCTTAAACTGGATTCCATTTATAAATAAGAACAAATTACATAAATATTACTAATGATGTTAGTGCAAACACACTTTTAGAAAATGAACAAATTCTTTTTTATTTCATTTTTTTTTAATGTGAATAATAAAGATGGATTTATGGCAAATCTATCAAATGCTGTTTTAAAATCTGATATTTGCTTTATAATTATTAAAATATTTGGGAAAAAACTTTAAAACTGTATCTGTTTTGATAGGTGATGTTACACTAATTTTACGTGAAGCATTGTCAAGAAGGAAAGAGTACTCTTAAAAGAATTCTTTTCTTCAAGAACAATAGAGTAAGGATGGTTAATGTCTGCTAACTTTTTATAAAATCCTAACATCTTCATATTTTTTTTTCAAAATTAAAAAGTTAATAAAAGCTGTGTAATGGAATTTACAACATTAAATATAATCCAAGCTTAATATGAGTTTCCATAACAGTAAAACAGTGATCTAAAGAAGTGAAACTACCATATTTTTTCAGGAAGAAACATAAAATAATTCTCAACAATAAATATATGCTGCATGTATATAACAAAGTTTTACTAATTAGTGTGGCTTAATTTGCTTAGTTAGCTTTTGACTGTTATAAGTTATAGATATAGCAACAGATATAATGGGTGAATGGATATATACATATATATATATTGTTCATGCTTATAACAATCGAAAGCTAGCTAAACAAATTAAGCCAAACTAATCATTTAAAGCTTTGCTATATACATGTTGTGTATATTTATTGTTGTTACATTACAGTTCAGACAAAGCTAATGCATCTTCAAACAATTCTCAATGAATATGAAAGTTATAAAATTAATAATGTGAAATTTTTTAACTGATTCAGTCAATACAATAAATGTTATGTCCATATCAATGGTGATGTGCTTATTGTTCTTTTTTTGGAAGATATATTGTAATCCTTTTCCAATGAGAAAAGCAATGTCTTAATTTTTTCTTATTTCTATTTTTAGTGAATATAGGATTAGTACTTAAACCATTATGCAGATTTAAAAATTTAGAAGAAATTTTAATCATATGAGGATAAAATAAAAGCAATATTATAATAAAGAAATATATTCATTGCATAAAAAATTTGCATAATAGAAAAAAAAAAACTATGTTGTAATTGCAACTATCCTTAACAATTTCTTTCCTGCAATGATGGGGGGGGGTATTATGCTTTAATTATACATTTGTAATAATCAGTTTAGTAGATGTTAAAGAGATTTCTTAATAGATTCGACGTTGAAGTAAGACCAATATGAACTAATCTCTAAGTAAAGAATTGATTAAAGTCTGTGAGATAATTCTAAGCTTGAGATGCCCAAATAAATTAATTGTTAATAATTTTACAACCGAAGGCAAACTGATCACGTATTATTATTTAATCATAGCTATACTAATCCCAATCTGGCTTCTGGAAGAGATGTGTTTAAGCTATTTTGCGATAATTATGATCTTTTTTCCTTTATTAATTAATTCTATTTTGGTTTGTTCATTTTAACATTTAAATACAATCATAGTGTATATACTTAAGCTAGAAGTAATTAGAGAAGATTTGAACACATACTTTCAAGCTTTTTTAGTTATCCACTTTATCTTATACAACCAATACACATGACCACATACATGTAAACAAAGATAAATGATTTCCATTGAACCAGGACTCATCAGTTAGTCCAGATCATCGTGTCTCAGGAAATACATATACTGAAGATCATTTACTCTTTTTCACATATATGTGGGCATTTGTATTGGTTGCATAAGATACAGTGGGTCATTAATGGGAGCTAAAAAGTCTGGGTTCAAATCTCCTCTAATTATTTTATTATTGTAATTTCATATATATTTTTAATATGAAGAAAGGAGTAAATGCGAAATCATATATATACTTAATACAAATTGTAGCATTTTGTTATATTGATATTATATGCTTTTATAGTTTTTTTTTTTTTTAATTTCATGATAAATTATTTTTTATAATTTTAGGGTGAAAATTTAAATCTTGCCTGTAAAGAAAAGGATGTTAGCGTCAGTATTGGTAACCAGCTCTGTAACGTGACGTCTCTGGCCGCCACTCAGTTGGTGTGTACACCCCCATTGGTTCAACCTGGGGGAGTAGATGATATAGGCCGCGAGACAGACACGCGCTTACCTTTAGTTGTGGTGAGTTATTTTTTTATCTTAATTTTACTTTTTTTTTTCAGAAATATTTATCTCTTTGAAAAGTTAGTACTAAAAAAAAAAAAAAAGTATTATCATTAAATGAAATTCTTTCTCTTCGATATTATTAATGAAAAGTAATATAATTCGCATCAATGTTTTTATGCCCTTCTTTTAGAAACAATAGACTACCTTTTTCAAACATCAGATTCAATTACAGAGTCCCATTTTTTTAAATCTGTGTAGATATTTTTCATCTTTTCACTCCTTTGACTCCGTAGATATTTTAGATTTACATTTAACATCATTTTTTTTATACATAAAATTTATTTAGTTTAATTTATAAAGACTAATGGGATGGGTAAAGCTAATCTGTTAATTAATCAAGTCCAAAATTATTTTTTAATTGTACCTTGGTATATAAAAAGTGATGGGGAGGAGGGAAGTTAAATTTGCTCTATTGTTTAAAATATATAGGGTATATGAGCACAGACTTTCACACGACCCACCACTCTCCACACTATCTCATAACACGGATACACTAGAACACATATATGTTGAAAAGATAAATAATCAACAATATACGTATTTCATGCTAAACCAGCAATCATCAGTTGGTCCAGATTACCATCTCCACACATATATGTTATAAGTGTTCAGATATATATTAAGATAGCCAATCCTCATACTTTAATGGACAGGCTTCAATCTACTCCACACTCCAACTCTTCAACCGTCCATCCAATTGAAAATCTGATGATGGAACGCTCAAAGGCCACCCTAAGGCCGAGATTCTTGTCACACCCATGTTGACCTAAAGTCTATTGTTTAAAATGTTAAGCAAATAATTTTTTTTATGATTTTGTTCTTTATGAATGAGTCATTAGCTGCATCACAAATTAAGGATCCAGGATCTTAAAAATCTAAGTTGAAAAGATAAGGAATTAGGCAATAAATGAGAGTATTTTTTCGACATTTTCTTAAAAATAGAATTAAAGCTTGAAAGTTAAAAAAAAAAAGTGAAAGGATGGGGAAGTCTCTGCAATATCTATATAAATAAATTGATTTATAACGTGATGATTCTGTGTATTTTTTTATCTCAGACAAGTTCCAATGTATTCTGGCTAATTAAAACCACAATCCCTCCAGGGAATACTTTTCCACAACTGTATCATCAGAAGTAGAGGGTGAAGGAAGCCTCATCACTCAATGGACTAGATTCAATTGCTAGCTAGCTGAATCACTCCAGCTGGAAAAATGGAATTATCATCAATCACAGTATCTCTCCCATTAATAATTTTAAGATAGGCAATTCAAATTCCAATTTGTTATAAACCAAGGCAAAAATCTACATTGGAGTTTTCTCATGTAACAATATAATAAATTTCAGGCTGGTAATGCCTCAAACTGTTAGAAAAATAACATTAAAAACAATGGAGCATGATTCTAACATAAAATAATTATATTTGGTTGCAATATGTAATAATTTAAATACTTCTATGTATAATTTTGATATTATCTTTTACATGATCTGATAAATCCTGATTTGGTTGGTCCCTGGACAAGGATTTTTTTAGGATAGTAAGTTAATAATTAAGAGGTCAAATCTTTTATTGATACAATATTTTAAGTTTACATTTTTCCGGGTAACTTAGATTGTGAGAGATTTTGTTTGAATCAAAGTTATTTGCCAATTTTGGTTATGCCCCTTTCTCAGGTCATCTCCTCAAATAAAATTAGGGATGGAGCACCTTGCATATTAACAGTGGGTAATCTCTATGTTAGATTACTTTTGCACACTAGCTTGAGTTCTGATGTTGTCCTTTATTAAGTGGTAATTCAGGAGGTCCTTGTGTAATCATCTTATCAATAGTAATAAAGTATTTTGCACATACCTCTCATATAGTTTTTTTGTTATTTAAAGTAAATTTAGTTAATCAAATATTGACTGGAAAGGATTTGGAGTAAAGATCAAAAAGACATATGATAGGGATTTAAATATTGATCTGGCAGATTCATGAAATTGTGTTATAAGAGAATTAATTAAAGATTTATTATACTTTAATTAATACGTTTACAGTTCAATTTATTAATCATGTAAGAAATAAGTTTCAAATTACTAAAGCATTACCTTTCTATCATTAATGTTTGGTCCGTTTAGAGAGAATAATAATAAAGGATTCTTTATATTGCATGAGAGTGTGTGTACCACAACAACTATTTTATTGTTGTGAATATGATTGCTAAACAAATAAATTTAGATCAGTTTACTGGAAATGATTTAGAATAATAATTCTTTCTTGTCTGGTTCCAGGTTATGACCTGATGGCGCCCTATAACAGTCATACTGCTTTTGTCCACTTCATCTTGTATCATAACATTGTATATATATATATATGAAACATTAAGAAAATTTATTTTATGATTTAGCTCTATATTTATTTATATATGATCTGAATAAAAATAGTATAAAAAATTAGAAATTTTGATTCAGTTCTATTATTTGTGTAAATATCTGAATATAGACTGAAAACAAAGCCATAAGATATTTTTATAAAATGTATATAATGTTATTGATACATTGCACAGGCTAACACCTGCATTTATGTATGTAATATATGCAGGATTTAAACTCAGACTTTTACATGACCCACAACTCTCCATTAAAGTATGAAATTTGGCTATCTTAATATAAAGCTGAGTACTGATTGTATATATATGTGAAGATGGTATTCTGGATCAACTGATGAGTGCTGGTTTAGCACAAAATACGCATATTGGTGATTATTTATCTTTTCAACATGTGTGTGATTAGGTGGGTCAGCAATATAAGATGGCACTGAGAGTTGTGGGTCGTGGGATAATGTTATTAATGTAAAAGTTTAATTATGACATTACTTTAAAAATTGAAATTATTAATGGAATTTATAGTACGGTTTAATACTTGAACATTAAATAACTTTTTGCCATGTCTTAAAAAAATTAATAACGATAGTAAATAGTGCCATATGGCTGAGACTCTACGGTCCTTCCATTTTTTTTTAAAAATTATTTATTTAGAAAAAGATTTTATGATAGTTGGAATAGTTTCAAAAAAATTGAGTTTAAAATTTAAATATATTAAACTGATTTCATAAATTATAAATTTATTTAAGGCAAAAAATAATTAAAACGAAAATCTTTACAAAAAAGATATAAAACTAATAATTTTTATTGGTCTTTCATTAGACTAGAGATTATTTACTTAATGAATGGTATTTCTGTAGTGTGATTTTTACTACACCACTCACACCTTTTGGGGGGCTGTAAGCATAAGCATATGACAAAAGTTATATGAAAAAGATGTATGATTTCCAAGATGCACCTTTCATTCTGAATTAGAACTCATCATTTGACCCAGATCACATTCTTTTACACATAGCTTGATCATTGTTCAGTATATATAGACAGGGAATTATTTCAGTATTAAATGCTGAGTGCAAACTTACTGCCACCACAACTTTGATATAAACCATTTGATAGAAGTAGATTAATATTTTTATTAGTCATTAATTAAACTGAAAATTATCCATTTAATGAATAGTTTTTCTGTAGTGTAATTTAATATCCATTAAATGGATAATTTCCAGTCTAATGAATCACTAACAAAAAATATTAATATATTTCCATCAAGTGGTTTGTGTCAAAGTTATGAGGACAGTTAATTTGACACTTATCAATTAAAACTGTAGTATTCCCTATCTATATATACTAAATAATGATAAAAATATGTATAAGAGAATGTGATATGGGCTAACTGATGAGTTCTGGTTCAGCATCAAATATGCATCTTGGGGATTGTACATCCTTTTCACATGTCTTTTATCATATGCTTATGATTATACCCTTCACAAGGTATTAAAAGCATATAGAAATTAATCTTCACTTTGCATGAGAGTGGTGTAGTGAAAATTATGCTACAAAATTACTATTCATTAAATTGATATTAAACTGTTTTTTCATAGATAGCAACGTGCTATTTTATTATTTTTAGGATAGAGTAGAACCTCTCTAGTTATAATATTTAGTTCCAAATAACACATGGTTACTAAAAATCGCATATAATAAAAAATTATATGACAATATGCATTAATATACACATACATATATAAATGTATATATGTATATATTGAAAAAAAATATAAAATACATTTATATATATATATATATGTTTGTGTACTAAATAGTATCCTAATAATAATGTGCAATAATGAAGGTAATATTTAATCCTTAAATGTAGATATATTTTACTGTAGTCTTTCAAGTCATATATACTTTTTTGGTGTTATGCGATATATATATAATCATGATTAACTGCTTAAATTGAAAAATTGCTATATATGTATTAATTATTAATAAAATGATGTCAAAATAATTTTCATTTTCATATCCTACCATCATTAATTACTCGTTGAATTTATTTGCTGCAGTATTTTCACGAATTAGAGTTAGAAAATATCACAGTTATGCTCAGAGGAGAATTTATGTAGAAAATGTTTACTAAAGAAAACTCAAAGAAGTAATATAAAATTTACTTCAACTTATTAATAACATATATTAAATATGTGTTTATTTTATTTCCTGGTGGCATTTTATTGAATAGACACTGTGTTTCACTTTATACAAAAATAAAGATTAAAACTCGAAAGTGTAAAAGTAGAATATTTGTTTTTTGTTCAAAGTTGGGATAAAACATTGAAAAATTTAATTTGAAGGTGCTTCCCAATATTCTAAACATATCACAGCAAGATCGTTAAATTTGTATGTTTTTTGGCTTACTGGGTGTGATACAATAGTATCTAGTATGGTAAAATCACAACTTCATGGGATTGAGAATGTAAATGGTGAATTAAAGTATGATTTTCATAGGATAAGCAAACATCATTTACTTTATAAAGATTAGCCCCAAATTGCATTAAAGAAGTGCATTATTAATTTCTTTTATTGGAAAGATGTGGCTGAGGATAAAATATATAGGCAGCTATAATTAGATAAGGCATCATTATTTACATATATAAAGTTTATTATATTAGAAGTTAAAAGACTGTATCAAGGATATCATATAAAAAGATTTAAGAACCAACATGTAATATATATATATATATATATATATATATATATATATATATATATATATATATATATATATATATATATATATATATATATATGTATATGTGGTTACAAATTGGTTTATATAGTCATGGCAAAAGTCTCTAATGTATTATTATTTTTTTTTTGTCTATCTATCTTTGATTTATTTATCTCCTGAACTTGGAATAAACATACTTATTTGTAAATGATTGCTGGTACAATTATACAGAATACTGCTTTGTCTTTTTACTGTTACCAGGGTTTTCATGCACCCTTTACTATGGTTGATTAGACATTTTTTGTTCGGTTTTCAGAGAATGAATGGATATCTTATGAATAATTTTCATTTACACATATTTTCATTTTATTGCAGAAATTGAAATCTTATCAGCTAGAAATGTTTTATAAATTTATTTTTGAAATGTAGCTTTATTTTATTTGACTATGTTATCCATGAAAAATGTGTGTGCATTACATATATATAATAAAGAATAGAAATTAGATTATGCAAACAAATAAAATAGATATTGTAAGGTTAATAAAAAATCCTGTTTAGCCTCAAGGATGTCCAATTAGCAGCAATTGATAGTTTTTTGGCAACATCAAAAACTAAAAGTTATCTCTGTTTATGTGAATATAATCTCATTTCTATTCTTTATTATAATAACAATATATGGAAATATTTTTATTCATAATAGACAATGCAATTTTTTTTAATATTTTATCATCTTTGTCACTTTCTGAAATAAATTTATTATTTGTTTGTAAATATATATTTTTAATTACATAACTCACCTAATTGAAAATTGCTCTCCTGAATTGATTGTATTAGAAAGTAATTTAGTTTAAATCCTAGGCATGTTTAATAGAAAGAATTAGATTGACATACATATCAAAGATATATGTTGATTTTATTTATGTTAGATCTTGCTTATTGTTAGTTTTAATGTTGTGCTCATATTTGTCTATATCACACTCTTATCTGGATAGCTGAGGCATATCAAACAAGCACTGCAATAATGCTGAAAACAAAAATAAATTTTCCAGTTTAGTTTTTACATAAATAATTTTGTAGTCAATTATTAGATAGTAACTAAAATGCAAAACAAATCATTATAGGAAGGTGCAGATAAAGTATATTCTACCTTTAGAACTACTATTTTTATTGATATGCCTTAAAAGTTTTTACAAACAGAAAATAGTAGGAACAAATATAGTCCCTTGAGAATTTTGATGGCTTCTCTATTCATCCTTTAATAGAAAGATATTAAAAAAGGTAAAAACTTCACCAAAAGTTTTATTAATCAAAAAAGCTGTTAGCTTCAAATCCATTTTATCATTCACTGTTACTCCATTTTTGATACATATACATGATTTGTATTGGAGAAAAATAATAATCTAGTCACATACCTATCAAATTTCAAATCTGATACTTACAAGTCGATTGCTATAAAGTAATCTGAACAGTTTACTGTTTCAACTTCCTCTTAACCTTTTGAATGTTTTCCAATACCAGATAATGATAGGTGATATTTGTCTAAAGTATTGGAACAGTATTAATTAATAACTGGATATAGTTAGTTTACAATGTATGTTTATAAGTTTTTTATTTCAAAAATTTCATTTTAAATGTATATACATCAACCACAACAAATACTAAATAAAGCCATGTCAATAATTCAAAGTCTTACAAAGTAAAGTTACTTTCTGGTATGTCTTGAACCAATTTTGTGAGTTTAGTGTTTATTATCTTACATAAATTTCCAAAGAAAGACTCAGGCAAACTTTTGTAAAGTATCTTTTGTGAAGAATTTTCTATTTGAGATATTCCATCTAGAATATTTCATGCAAATTTTTTAGTGTCAGTAAATTGTTAAGAAGACTTGGAAATATATTCTATTGAAATGAAAATGAATATATATATATATATTGATAAAAGATTATTGAAGTACTTTTTGTTATTCATCTTGCTTAACACCTTTTTTAAAATCCTAAATGGCTTTAATATAGAAATTCTTTACTAAAACTATTAATTATTTAATGAAAATATGATTATTTTTTTTACAAAAGTATTTTATTTTACGTTTGTTAATTTTGCTAAAAATTTATTTATATTCATCCTTTTTTCAACATAGTATTAAAAATCTTTTTTTAATTTTGAGTACATTTGACATTAGCAATATTATAATTGATATTTAAAGTTATTGTTAATTCATCAAGATTTAGATAAGTTTCCAGAAAACTTTTTTTAAAAAACATTTAATAGTAACAATGTAGTTGTAATAAATCTTGAATTATGCCAGTTTGAAAAATTCTTTTCACTGTTTAAAGGAAATTAATTTCTATTAAAAACATTTAACTTGATAGCTTTCATTGATAACAAAAAGCAGTTGGTTTTCTGACATATGTTTTCTTTATTACTTAAAGACATGATAGCCAAAGCTAGATTTGTATCAGTTTCAAACTTTTTTCTTCCTATTTTTGACACTTTAAAATATAAAGAAATTAGCATTAAAAAAATAAACATGCACTGAACACAAGTCTAAAGATAAATTACTTGATTCTTTTATTTTGAATGTAATAATAGCTATAAAGGTATCTTTTACTTTTATGGTACATTTTTGTTTCTTTGATTTTAAGTCTCCATGGATTGAATTTCATATAATATATGCATAATAAATCTTAACAAAGGGAAGTCATGCAATTATGTGCTTATTATATTTATTAGACTTTTTTTTTCATCTTTTTTTTTTTTTACTTTGGTTATTTACTTGAAAGATTAACTGACGTTTGAGCACCATAATTCGTCGGGTCTAACCAGCTATCTTTTACTTCTCTCTATATATATTTTTTATTTTTCTCACTAAAATCTAATCTAAAACCATTAGATCTTAAATCCTCTCTTTTTACTATTGAAATACAAAAAATATTTTATTCTAATTAATAAAAAATAATCTTTCTTATATTTAGAAAGATGTTTATCTATTACAACAGGAAGAAATTACTGCAATTAGTCACATGACCGTCAAAGAAGTTTTAATTTTTCAAATAAAACAAATATTAAAACTTTATTAATGATAATATAAAAAAAGAGATAATAATTTTAAGATAAAATCGTGTTTTAAAATAAATATTTTAAAATTAGTTTTGAAACAATATTTTTTTAAAAAAAGTAGATTTCAGTATATATATATTATAGCGGTATAAATGGACATATAGTATGGATAGCCCACGAGATAGAGACTCTATTTAGATAAAATCATATTCTATAATAAAGAAAATTAATATACGTAAAATGAAACAAATTTTATATGCTTGAGGTCATAAATTCCTAAATTATACCAACTTATTTTTGTAATAAAACAGTTTGTAAGAAATGCTAGCTCTTATTAAAATCATGTAAACCTGGAATAACAATTTAAATACAAACTTATTTATGTAGATATCAGATAATAAAATTTAAAATATGTGTAAGTTAAAATTTATTGATTTATATAAGTACTACTTATAATGAATATTCTCAATTTATTCAGTGAATAATATTCGAGGCTGATAGATAATTCAGTATAATATCAACAATATCTTATTTACAATAAGTAAATCTTAGAGAAATATCAGATTAATGATCTAATAAAGAAATGAAGTTGCAAAGTAAAACAACTGTATAAGTATTTGGACTTATGGTGATATTAAGACAACATACTTATTTTTCATAACCAGAATAATATATATATATATATTAACTTTCATAAAATAAGATAAAATAATAAGAATTCTTTAACTTATTGTGACTTGTTAATATTAAAATACAAGAAAATTTAAATAAGTTATTTAAAGAGCATTTAAGGGATAATTACTTATAATTTGGAATTATTATTATTTTCGCCTAGATGTATTTATGTTCATGTAATTATCGCAAGAAACAAATATAAATATTGAACAACTTTACAAATAAATATAATATAATTTAGCAATTTTCAGTGGGTGACTTTATTTATAATGAAATTCTAATTACATTTTAACTTTTGTAATCCTTGGGAATTATTTAATATCAGTAAAACAATCATGACATGACGGTATTAGAAGAAACTTATTCCCATTACAATATAATGTACTTCATATCCAGGATATTTTGCAATAATAATTTATTCAGATAATTACCATAGGACATACATTAGATGCAGTTAAGTTTCAATTTTCAAGAGATCTATTTATTTTTATTGTTTTTTTTGTTGTTGTCAAAATTCCATTAAAGGAATAACAGTTATTCTATCCACTACAAGACATCATTATCCCTGGATATACAACCGCGCAAGCAAGCACAATATGAATTTACAATAAGTCTTATCAATATGAATAAAGCAAATAATCTGCAAATAGTGTTGAAATATAATAACAAGAATGAATAAAAAGAGATTGGTGCTTCTTCATAAATAATCATGTATTAGCATTATTTCTTAGTTTCCTTAATATTGTTATTGATTTTATTTCCAAATAAAAGTATTATCCTAAGCATATATATATTCAAAGTTAAAAGAGAATATTTTAACATCTCCATTGGAATTAAGAATAGATTTTCTTGAATGTAATACCATTTTGATTAGTATTAAGCTACTGATTTAGATTTCATTTATCTGGAAACTAGACCTTAGATTTCTTTAGCCATCCATGTGGTAAGTCTTTTTTATAGAACTCTTCATAAAAGATTGCATCATTATTTCCTTAATGAAAGCAATGTCTATTAGGACTATGACTTTTTTAAAAAAAAAATACTCTTACAAAAAGAAAAAAAAATAAACAGATAAAACTCTCCATACAGTAGTGCCACTCCATGCAAGCCAGAGTAATCAATGGATGCCAGAAGACTTGTGCATAAAATCCCTATCTAGTGCCTACTTATCCAATATCCCCAGACTAGTTTCTAGCTTGTGGCTTTCATCAGGGAGGAGCGTTGAATCTGAGAGCACTGCATCTAGATCTTAGAATCTAATACAACCCTCTAGCAGCCACCTTTTATCTCTACTTAACTACAAAACTATGAGAATAAAATTGAAAACACAATAATATTTTCAATCTAAGCTCAATAGCTTATATAGTCATATTAGGTCTGAACCAAATAAATTTCATTAATGAACATGTAAAATTGAAAAATGACTGTTGGAAATAGTTTAAAATTTATTTATAAGTTTTATTATATTTTTTTAAATGTATTTATTTATGGTGCTCAGAAACAGAAAGTGTTTGCTCAAGGTCATAAAATATATTAAATTTGTAATAAATATAGCTTTACTTCTCACTATATGTAAAATATATAATTGTTAATTAGAGAAGATATAAATTAGTATTATCTTCTCTAATTAACAATTATATATATATTAAATTTGTGAATTTTCATGTTTTTTTTTTATTTGCATCTTTGTGACTACACTGTACTATTTAATTTATTATTTTTTTAAACATTCAAATTTTTTTTTAATATATACTGGAGTAAAATTCATTGTTGATTTATATTTTTAATGAATATATTTTATAATTTTTTTTAACTATATTGAATGTGATTTTTATTTCTCTAAAAAACCCATAATTTATTTTTTACCTCAAATTCATTTTTTATTTATTTAATAATTTACTCTTTAATTTATTTATGTTTCTATTTTCTAATACTTTATTAATTTTTTGGAATGATAATTTATTCTGCCTTTTGTTTGTTTATAATATTAAATACTTGTTATAAGAATATTTTATTAAAACATACCATTATTGCTATTAGACAAATGAAAGAAACCTTGAAAAGGAAAGTATGGATGGACTACTTATATAATATTCCATATTGTTAGTTAATTACACACATTTATTAAAATATTTTATATTAATTAAAAGTAATTACATTTTGATTGATTTACACGTGTCAAATTAACATTACCCACATCTTTGACACCATGAAGTGCATTGATTTACACATGTCAAATTAACACTACCCACATCTTTGACACCATGAAGTTCATCTTGGATGTCACTTGTCCTTTATTTATATGAATTTAAAAGAATATGTCCTAATATTGAGGTTATTTAATATATTTATATTATTAAAAGTACATTTATTTTTCATAAAATGTTGTACAATTTATTCAAAATTGTATATATTATATTTAATGTTTATTTAAAGTTGAAATTTGTAATAAGTGGGTGAGGAAAATAAAAGATGTGTATTTATAACTACATGTTCACTTAATCAAAAAAGAAACTAACCCAAAAAAATTTCAAAAACTAAAAATACTTCACTAATGACGTTTTTGTATAATTAGTATAATTTGATTAGAAAAATAAATTGAATTATGATATTGTTCTGTGTGATGTAAATTACTTTTAATATTTAAAAGTTATTAAGTTCAGTACATTTATACATTACTAATGATTATGAAATCATTGTGCTTTGTCAAATATGAAACAATCTTTTTGCTTTCTGATGCAATTTTCACCAGCCTAATATATATAGTATTTATAACTCAAATAGTTTCAACTTAGAGGAAATCACAAGAACATTAATTGTTGTCTGTAATATTAAAGTGCAACTACTTTTTTTTTATTAACACATATAGCTAATGTGTATAGATATTATATAATTTAATGCAGAATATATATTCTATCTTTCAGATTTAGTTTGTTTAGTTTTTAATAAATTAAATATATAATATGTAGATAAATTTATGTTTTAGGGATATTTAATGTTCATATTCAAACTAATTATTTAATAACTAATTCCTTGTAGAAATTTTTATTATTTCAAATTATACATTATTTAACAATAGCGAAATGCACATTTTGATAAATAATAATAAAACTTCACTGACAACGTTTATAAATATTGTTATTTAAAAAAAACACATATTTTTGTTTTTATGCATTTGCAATAGCAAATTTATATTTAATTGATAGTAATATTAAGAGTAAATAGGAATAAATATTTAGACTCTGTATTCTTTTAAAACAGGCAAAACTCACTATACTTATTGCCACACACAGCAAGCTAGAGTAATAAATGGATGCCAGAAGGCTTGTGCATAAAATCCCCATCTAGTGCATACTCATCCAATATCCCCAGACTAGTTTCTAGCTTGTGGCTTTCAGTGAGGAACCTTGAATCTGAGAGCACTACACCTAGATCTTAGGATCTGATGCAACCTTCCAGCAGCCACCTTTTATCTCCACTTAACTACAAAACTATGAATCAAACTGAAAACACTTTAATGTTTTCAATCCAAGCCCATTAGCGTATATAGTCATATGGGTCAGAACTCAGTTCAGTACCCATACATTTTGGTGGCTTTGGTTCTTTGATAACCATAGCCAACACAATCCTATTAGGCAGGATTGGTTTTAAGCCAATGAACATCACGTGACCACCACATCTTATGCTTGTGTATAACTGTTGTTAAACAGGCAAAACTCACCATACATATTGCAGTGCTCACAGATCCAATGCTCCTTACTGACGAAGCCAGAAACTAGTCTAAAGATATTGGATGAGTGGGCACAAGATGGGGATTTTATGCACAAGACTTCTGGCATCCATTCGTTACTCTAGCTTGCATGTGGCAATACGTATAGTGAGTTTTACCTGTTTTAACAACAGTTATACACAAGCATAAGAGGTGGTGGTCATGATTATTATTTTAAAATTATGTTTTGTGTTACGATGTAGTTTTAGATGTGCCAAAATTATAATTTCAAAATCAAATGGGATTTTAATAATCCATACAATTTTTAGCAATGTGAAAGTTTCTGGATATTCACTTTATCTAGACATGCAGTATTTGATTACAAAAATGATTATAATATTTTTTTACCTCTTATAAAGAAAGTGTTAATAGAATGATTGTTATTGTAAAGTTTTTTTGAAAAATTAATTAATTTCATTAACAGGTTTATACACAGTTTTGTCATTATTTCCGCTTCATATTACAATGCCTTTAAAAATATAGTGCAGAATTGTGTTATTATGTCAAGAATATTACATTTATTACTTATATGGTATGTAAGGAGTGTTATTATATATTTTTATGTCTTAATGCTCAATTAATAATATTAAAAGTATGAAAACATTATGATATTTCAAAGATAAAATAATTAATTTCCCACCTCTGAAAATAAAATGTTAATAATCTGCACTTCAGAAAGTTTGTAAAATGTATACACAAGTGTGCACCAACTCATGATGAAATTGTATTCTGATCAGTTTTTCACAAACTAATTTAGATTTACTTCAATAACAGACCATCTTACTATTTTTATAATTATGATATCATTTTTTATTTTTTTTGGTAGTTCCATGTAAAATAAAACTGTGGAGGAAGCAAGATATATGATTGGAAAAGATGAAATGAGGTGAATAGAAAACTATTATTAAAAAAATATCGCCATTCCTATTTCAGAAGACAAAATATATTTATAAAATTATAATAACATGATATTTACAGTGACTTTACAAACCAATCAATGAAGCATATAAATTTAAAAGAGCTAGAAAAAGATCACATGTGAGAAGGGTGGATAAAATAAGGAAGTGTTTTGTATTGAGGTGAAAAAGAGAGGCTTGAATCTGAAAAACTATAATAAACATGAGAGAGAGAGAGAGAGAGAGAGAGAGAGAGAGAGAGAGAGAGAGAGAGAGAGAGAGAGAGAGAGAGAGAGAGAGAGAGAGAGAGAGAGAGATGGGAGGGATGGAGGTGGAAAGAGAGGAAGGAATGGAGAGGGTCAGGAGGAGAGAGAATGAGAGGGAAGAGAGATGAAGGGAGAGAGGTATCTACTCTCCTTTACGATCAGCCATGGTTGAAAATGATAATCACGATTTTACACTCTAGTCTTTTTATTTGACCTTTTGTGATATTTATTTAATTTCGTTTTCAATGAATTTCACTTTTTGAAATACTTTAAACACTTTGCCTAATTGTACCTTTTTATTGTATTCTATCTTCAGTCACGTGTTTCCAATGAAAATAAACACTATTGAACTTGTTTAAAGTTTTTTTTAAGGTAAAAGAAATAGAATATACCTGTCCCATGAAAATCATCTCTTTTTTATTATATAGAAATAGAATATACCTGTCCCTTGAAAATCAGCTCTTTTTTATTATATAAAAATAGAATATACCTGTCACATGAAAATCATCTTTTTTTTATTATATATATTTTTTTAATTTGTCATTATTAATTAACAACATATCTCCAATGTAATTTTTCTTTAATAGACTTATGCTGAAAAAAAAATCATTAGGTTATATAATGATAAAATCATATTTTTAGAATCTTATGGGGGCATCATTACACAATGTTTCTAAATGTTTTATTTTTAACTTGATAAGGATTCGGTATCTTACGTCTGTACAATAAATTGGGAAAATATCAATTTTACTTAGAAAAGTTGCAGTGGTTACATTATTATGTTCAAATATTCTATTTTTTTTTAATTTGTCAAATTAAGCAGCAGTATATTGGAGCTTATACTGACCTAAAACATCTAAGTCTTTCTGTCTGCTTAAAATATTGCCAAGATAATTAAATTACTTAAATTCTTCAGGTGATAATTATTCAAAAGAAAGAAAACTTTGCTAAAAATTTGTCTTTTACCACTGCCAATAAAAGACTTGAAGGATTTTTTGAACATTAATTACTAAATTAATGTTATATATAGGGGTTTGAACTCAGACTTTCACACAACCCACAACCATCCTGTTATCTCATACCACTGATACACTTGATCACATGCATATCAAAAAGATAAATAATCACTAATATATGTATTTTGTGCTAAACCAGCACTCATCAGTTGGTCCAGATTATCATCTCCACACATATATACAATCAAATCTCAACTTATATTAAGATAACCTATCTTCATATTTTAATTTCATATGCTGCAAAACACTCCACCCCACAACTCTTCAGTCTTCCATTTCACTGAAAATATGATGATGGAATGCTCAAAGCCCACCTTAGTGCCGACCTTCTCATCCTACCCATGTTGACCACAAGTCACTCTGACCCCTCATGTACAGGACATAATCCATTTACATACATATACGAGGGATGGGAAGACCTTCTTGCTAGTAAAAGCTATATTTGAAATATTTCAAACATTTTGTAGATCATTTTTTGAATTGGAAAGGATTGCAACATCCCCACAGAAGCCATAAAGTTGAAGTTTTTCTTTTTGATTCTCATCACTTGGAATTAAAAACTTTAACTATAAAACCTAATTATATTTTGATGACTATTTTCTCAAGCTACTATCATATGTTCCAAACCATGTCATAAAAATGGTAAATATAATTAGAATGAGGGCACCTTATTACTTAATGCTTGTTTTTAAGTGCTGCATATTTTTTATCAACATTCCACAATTACTATTTACTTTTAAACATCACATGATCACTATCTCATACTAGCACAATAATTGTTATTAAACAATCCAAAACAAAGCAAAACTCTCCATATAGTAGTGCCATCTTGTGCTAACAAGAGCAATCAATGGATGCCAGAAGGCTTGTGCATAAAATCCCTATCTAGTGGATTGTTTAATACTATTTACTTTCCAAATAATAGAATAAAATATGGTATTATTAATTCAGTAGACAATTAGCTTATTCAAAAATTTCCAATGGCTTGTTCTTTAATGAGATCAATCAAAGGACTTTGCAAATCATAAATTTTGTTTCTGACATTTTTTCTTATATGTCTAAAAATCATGTTTATAGTGCTTTTGATTCCCTAGGATTATGTTAAGTTTCAAGCAACATTTCATCTATGATATGAAATAACCAACCTCTTCAAAAACATACCTAAATATATTATTTTTCATAGATAACATAGATATTCCATGACAACTGCTTCAGTCCTTTCTAACTCTCTTAGTTTAATAAATTAGAACAATAGAAACATTTTTATGATCCAGTATAAACTGGTTTTGAAGCAAACATATCACCATTATTCTTTCAAACTTCTCTACATAATCCTTCAAGAATCACAGGCTTTTTTTTAAGATTGTAAAGAGGTGTGTTAACTTTATTATACTGCATATTTTTATTCCAATGTCAACATATTGTAGAAGGTTATATAATTATATTTTTTCATCAAAATATACACTGGAGTCATTCAATATATCATCATACAAAAGAGTGTCACCGCAGATGTAATATGATGGTAATAATGATTTTAGATTTTTAATTTACTTTCAAAGCATAAAAAACAATTTCAATGAAGGTCTGTATCCCATTTCAGTTTGCTTTTAAGCCTTTAATCAGTTTTTGATGTTTTTCTTGTAAATTTTTATATTACTTATGATTCCTTACATTCAATTTATTATGCTATCAAACATAATAGATCACATTTTTTTAAAATTAATAGTAATAGAATTAAATCCTGGAAAACAGGGTTCCTTTTTTCAGTACATTTCTCAACAATATAGCAATCTTAAAAGTTCAAATTAGAAATATAATTATTTGATAGAAAAATCAATCTAAAACAATGATTTCCAATGTGGAGCATATACCTCGTGGAGGGGGGTGGGTTAAAAATGAATTATTATCAGTGAATTTGAAAGCTTACTAATTGTTCTTATATCTTTGTTAGTCATAAATCAAGCTAAAAATGTTTTTTTAATTACTGTCCCATCTTCTTCACACTGTCTTTTCTGTTTAGATAATCTTTACTTCTTACTTATTCATTGTTACTTGGAGAAAGTTAAGTGGCTTTAAAATACATTGTATTTTAACTCTCTTTTTGTTAATGACCTTTTAGTTTTCCTCCATGTGAATAAGAGTTCATTTTTGAATAATAAGAATTATGTATCACAAATGAGTAGCATCAGAAATTTAGAGAGGCTTGGGTGAGATATGGCCAATAAAGTTGGAATCCATCGGTCTAGAATCATTTATAACTAAAGAATAATGATTCTGAATTAATCTGCATTGGTCAGATAAATGTTGATGAGCTGACCATAATATATACATGATTACTATTTTACCGAGTTGAGGAAATGCGTTATTTTGTCAAAACATCAAAAATTTTATTTTATTAAACACAATTGCTCCTGAAAACATGATATGTAATCATCCTTTGCCTGTGAAAATATTTATTTCAACATATATGATATATCCTTCATCATTAATGGATATATGGTTACCATGATTTTATTGAATTTTATAATTTCGATACTTATATCTTTATTCACCAGCTTAAATCATTATGTATTCTATCATGTTTAAATGATTCCAAGCTATATCACATTAAGATGAATAAATATTATAATTTCGACTCTAGTTCCCTTCTCTAAACTGTAATTCGTTCAAATAATCAAATGCATTTTTAACAAATAGTTTAATATATATATATTTATTTAGAAATTAATAACTATTTGGTTCAGTTATTTAAAAACAAAATATTATTATCAGATTTATATTAGACAGTGAATTCATTTATTTATTAATTAAAAAGAGATATTCCCCTAAACTGTTTTTATTTCACTGACAGTTCGTTGCAATGGATAAAAATTCAAATAATTTTATGCTTGAGTGATGTGTTCTTTATTTTTAAATGAAGAAATGTTTTAGATGTGTATTTCTGCTTTTAAATATTTAAGTGCTTTTATACACTTAAAAAATTAAGGTTTTATTATTTATTTTTACGTAAAAGCTGTTATAAATTAACTAGTGTTGATTCACTTTGAAATTAGTGGTATATGAATATAAGATTTCATATTAGAAATAATGTACTTTAATAATTTTATAATAATAATATAATTTTTTTTATTGTTATTGACATTTTAATCTAACTTCTTTGTTTACATATGTTCAGTTTTCTAATTTGGTTTTTAAATAAATAATTATATAAAGGAATCTCCAAAATACAGACAATAAAATAAAATGCTTTTATTTTCATAATGCACAATGTGTAATATTCATCACAATTTGCTACGCCTTTTTTTTTCTCAGTGATGTTTATTCATCAAAAAAATATATAGATACAGTTAGAAAAGGTTTACAAGGGTGTGATTATAAAATAAATTGAAATTTTAGGAGAAACATGGTAAGAGGGGAAGGATAGATGTGAAAAGGGAATGGGAAGTGGAAAGGGGAAATGGTGTGTAGCCCAGGCTGGTTCAAAATGCATGTCTTCATAATTGAGTCCTATGATTGAGGCTGAGAGGATGGGAGTTGGAGGATTGCCCAAGTGTCGGGGAGGAGTGGAGGTGGGGCTAGTTTGGTATCTCTGTTTTTGAGACAGTGAATTAGGTCCAAGAGCTTTTGGTTCACTGAGGGTACTCTCTGGTCAAAGATAATGTCACATCGGAGTAACCAGAGAGCATAGATGAGGAAAACTGATAGTCTAATAGCTGCAAAGACCCATGTTTCTATGGATTATTGGAGGTTGAAGATGGTATTTCTGTGCGAGGAAAGGCAGAAGTTGATGACATTTCTCACATCAAGCAGAAAGGGACATTTAAGTAGGAAGTGCTGGAGGGTTTCATTGTCAGTTTTACAGAGTACGCATTTTCTATTTCTTAAAAATAATATAGATATCTATTCTGATTATCTTGCATGTATCCTAAGACAGCCCTAATTGTTGTTGTTGTTTTTTTGCTTCAGCTTTTCAAAAGTAATCATTTTGGAAGAATGAGTTCTTATAACTCTTTTTGTTTACTTCTTGAGGAATATAATATAAAAGTTTTTTTAATTTTTTAGAAACAATTAATATTTCAGAAATCAATTTTGTATTCAACATTTCATATTCATTTTAATCTGATTTTAAATTTGGGTAAATTCAAACATTTCTTATTAAGACATATAAATTGGTTACCGATTTGAAAGGTCATGTGACGTTTTAGCATCAGAAGTGACTGATTAAGGTTTATCAAAAACTTTTAACTACCAAATCTATTATTCTATTGTTGTATTAAACTACACAGTGCAAAAATTCCTACAAAAACTCTTGCCCTTATATTTTTGTTTCCTCACACATCATTTTAATTTTATATAATGATTCATTATATATTTATTTTTATAGAAGTATTATTATTATTATAATAATTATTCTTGTTGTTGTTATTATTAGAGGGGATTTAAGTCAGACTTTCAAGCTTCCTTCAATCAACCACTCCATTTTATGCAACCCATACACATGACCACATACATGTGAAAAAGATTAAATGATCCCCAGTGCATGTATTTTGTGCTGGACCACCACTTGTGTCAGCTGGGAAGTGAACCCCAGGACAACTGCTTGTAAAGCAGCTGTGCTAACCACTTGGCCACCAATACTCGACTACTTAACAATTTTTGATAGCCGAGAGGTCATCGCAGCCGCCTTGCTAGCAAGTAGTTGGTTGCAGACAGTTATGGGTTCGCATCCCAGCCGATGCTATGACACATGAAAAAAAAAATTATAAAAAAGAATCTCACAAATCTGGAAATATATTTTGATAATAACAATCCCTATAAAACACACTACAAAAAATTTTATTTAAAAAATATTATAAAACTATAAGATGAATATTGAGAAGTGGCAAAATCTTCTCCATAGAAACAAAAATTTAATTCTTTCAAGATCTAATGTCTTTTGTGATATATTGTGGATCAGCAATATGAGATGGCACTGAGTGTAGTGGGTCATGTGAAAGTCTGAGTTCAAATCCCGTATTTGAATTAAAGAAAAATAAAAATTCAACATTTTTAGAAACAAATTTCATTTGTTATATTTATCCATTGTTAAAAAAATCATTTTAGTATTTTTTATTTATGATAACATATAAATATGAATAATAAACATTACGTTTTAGATTTATTTACGACAACAAAATTGCATGATTACACAGTATAAATCATTCGACCTTTCTTTGGTTTTCCTATAAAATTATCTCATTTTAAAAAATAAAAATTGTATAATAAGATACTGATATATGTATACACAAAATCTTAAAACATTTTTAATTTGTTAGCAGTTTTATGCAAAAATGAAACCAATAAATGTTAATAAGAAATAAAAATAACATAAGTCCCAGTATTTTAAGAAATATGAAATGGTTGCTAATTATAAGAAAAAAAGTGGTTTAAAAATATATATATTTGATTTGAACATATTTTTGATATAAAATTTAAAAGATGTCTTTGATATGGTGAAAGGTAAAAATGAAAAAGTTAATAAAGTAATGAAAGGAACCAGAAAAACCAACATAAGAAAGAGTAAAAAAATGGTAACATCAAAATAAAGTGTCTGATAATAATTATGAATAGGAAATACTGAATTCTGAAATTATAAATGTACTTAAAAATAAATATTCTATATCAAAGGTGTCCAACAAGTCGATCATGATCTACCTACCGGTCGACCACAAAGCCATTTTTGGTCGATCGCGAGGCCAATGTGGCAAGAGCTGTTGGGTAACCAGTGAAAAAAATTGAACAAATTAAGTCAAGATTTTCAAGTTTTTTTGTTATTTTAGTTTTTGTTCTAATTTTTTTTTCCAATTCTACATAGGTGAAGTCCACTAAGTTGTATCATTATTGAAAATAATATTTTTAATCTTGATTTAATGTAGCTAATTTGAATTAATAAATATTGCCCCCCCCCCACATGAGTTTTTCAGCCTGTTAAATAATTGTTTTGTTTTACTAGGTAGATATATAAAAATGGTATGTATTTCACACCTCCCTCCATTTAGACTAGGCCTATGACAAGTCCATCGCCCATGACAAAAAGTCGATCGCAAAACATTTTTAAAATAAAAAGTAGATCTTATGAACACAAAAATTGGCCACCCCTGTTTATATCATCAAGTGTAATAACTAAGTAATAATTTAGCAGGCATTATAACTAATAATTATTGGTCTGCTAACTACCTGTTTGCCTAGTTTTATCAATTGTATAGTGTTATCTCACATTTATATACTTGTGGCATAGATATAACACACCTGCCTGCCTCACACATTAAATAAAGTTTGAAACTGGGTAGATAAGATATTTTGAAATTTTTCTATACTCCAAACATAATTTTATTTCTAGATAGTCTTCTGGTAATTAACACAGCTAACTGAATAAAATCAGTCAGTAAAGGTATCTAGGTATTTTCACCATAGAATAAAGAGATGAATTAATGAGGCCGCTTATTACTCAAATTTGACAAGTCTGGTGAGAGATCGATTTTATTTTAGTTTTTTGAGATCTGAATTAATAATAAACTTTCATGTGTTAGATATATTAATGCAGTACCGTCTACTATCGAAGCTATCCTTATTATCTATGAAAAATGAATTCACTTTCATCTACCGTCGAAGATGGGTAGTACACTAAACAATTGAAATGAAACTGTAAGAATGTGTTAGTTGGTTTAATAGTAACGTTGATATAAATGATAAAACAATTAATTATATAGCCAAAGCCATCGTGGATAAATAAATGAATAGCATTCATAAATTTTTCAACTTAATATATGTGTAATTATTTTTTTATTTGACATAATGCAGAAACTTAAAATTTGACGTTTCATTTTAAAATAGACTGGACATTCTTAGTAATTGTCTGGTAAAAGCAGAACATATGGGAATTCTACTGAATTGACATTTTTACTCCAGTTAAATTTGACTTCAATAATTGTTTATCTTTTACAGATTGTCAACATTTTTATTAAAAAGTGTGAAATGACATTTCTAAAATGCTTTTCTTCGTCTCTGCCAATATGTCTGTTCCGCTTTCATTTCATTCCTGATGAGTGGTGTGTTTGAATACTGTATATATATTAAAGGGATTTTTTTTTGACAAGATTTAATGTTGAAAAATTATCATTACCAGTCTGACACTAATAGTTTTTGTTTCTTGTCAAATCTTCTTTTCTTAATAATAAGGAATTTACTGCACTAGCAAAGCTCCGACTGAGATTGTGAAAAAAGCACCGGATGATTTATGAAGTTTACTGACCACTTGGGGAGAATCCAAAAGAATTCAATCAAATAAGAATCCTAGTTATTGCCTAGCTTATCTTAAAAATTCATGACATTTTTTTTTATATTAAGCATTACTGAACAAACCTGCTTTCCGAGAACTGGAAAATAATTTATTATTATTTTAAATATTGTTATTTTTTAAAAATATATCCGGACATTTTAAAATGAAATACTTATGAAGTTAGAGTTGTTTTTGTTTTTTTTCACTATTTTAAAAGAACGAATTAATTTGAATGTCAATAAGAAATTAAAAAGGTTAATTCAGGTGATTTTATTTTTAAACTCTGGTTGGTGATTGGCTTAGTGATAGAGTAAATTATTGGGAACAAATTTTTATTTATTTATTTCCAAGTACATCATTTTAATTTCATTAAATCTATTGCATATATATGTGTGTGTGCGTGTATTTTTCAATTTTTTGTTTTTATCAGCGCATTTTACACCTTAGTTCAATCATGTTGCAACCATCTGAGCGCAGGTTTGTCTAAAAATTTGTGATAATGACATTTTAGTAGTAATTATAGGTTGAACTACTTCTATCCTCTAATATTAAAAATATTGAATGTCTTTAGAAAAAATTAAACTTCATTTAAATTTTCCAAATAATTAACGATTGGTAATAGCACATAGGTTAATATATAACGTTTCAAGTGGTAATATTCTCCTTTCTTTTTTAGCTGTTGCTAGCCTGGCACTTGATAGTACTAATATAAAGTTCGAATCTGGACCTTTAGATTTATGAATATTGAATGTAATATAAAGCTTTAACCAACTGGGCTAATCTGCCCCAAACAAGTCAGTATAAATTTTATGTAATTACCCATGGGGGTTCTCATGATTTCTCCACTTTTTTTCCCATAAAAAAACAAGGTTAGTTCTAGAAATTCACCTAGCCAAAATTTGTCAAAATTTCTTTTCAAAGTTCTTAATTTCTTGGCATATAAGGTACAGTCCTTTGTCAAAGATTCTAAGCACTTTTGTAAAATTAAGAGAGAATATGTGGAAAGTTTGCATTGTAAAAAAAAAACATTTTAAGTGATGATAATAGATTACAAACCAAACCAACTCTTCCAATTAACAATATAGAGGAACTATTATCATTCTACATAATAGCAGCATAGTTTCAATACATGTTATTTTTTCAATAAAATCATAGGAGAGCTATGGGCTCACCATTTCATTAATACTACTCTATAGCCATATAATGTTTGTTTTTACTATGATGGTGACACATTTTTTATATGGCTACATGGTAAAGCACTATTACAAATATTCTGTACACACACCAAGAACGTATTCCTTTCAATTAAATTCACACTAGAATTAGAACAAGAAGAAAAGTTGGCATTCCTAGATGCTCTCATAACAAGATTTCCCATGGTGAAATCAAAAGTACAGTTTACAGAAAACCCATATATATAAGAAAATACTTAGAATATATATATTCATATCACATCAAAAACAACAAAACTTAGAGTTTTACTATTGTGTTCACGGTTTGATCATTATTCAGACAGCCATCATAACATCTGATTGGCTGTCAGATAGGTATTATTATAGGCATGAAAGGTTTGCAGCCTTTCAATTTAATTTCAACTAACTATCTGTGCTTTACATAAAATAAATATTATTTACATACGTTACTGCAAGTTATAACATTTAAAACCTATTGCATAGTAAATCGTAGGATTTCACACTATGTTTGTAATTTAGACTCGGTGAGTTAAATGTGAAGATGTTTAAAGCTTCATACTTTCAAACATAAATATTTCAGACTGGCTTAGATATATAGAAAGACAAGTAATTTCTTGTAAAATTCTCTGACTTGTGTTCATGGTTTGCTCATTATTCAGACAGCCATCATAACATCTGATTGGCTGTTAGATAGGTATTAAAGCGTGAAAGGTTTGCAGCCTTTCAATTTAATTTTAACTAAATATTTGTACTTTATATAAAATAAATATTATCATTATGGAACAGAACAAAAGATGTTTATTTCAAAATCAGTGATTTGAGATAAGATAAATTCTATATAGTCAAACTCTCATGAACAATAATAATCCATCAGTTATCATTAACAAAATCTTATGTAAATAACAAAAAGAAACATCAAAAGAAAAAAAAATTATTGGTATTGTAGTGTATTCATATCTACCAGCAATAGAATACAATCTAAAGAAAATCTGCAATCAAATAATATCAGAACAGCTTTTCATAATTATATCACACTATGATGAATTCTACAAAACCTAGACTTGAAATTCTGAAAAACAAAAACTGCATATATGAAATATGATGTAAGTGTGTAACAATATATATTACAAAAAAATCAAATCAGATGTCACATAATCTAATTTAATAAGCTTGTGTTACAAAGGTTATATATAGAGCTCACAAATAAGTTCTTAACAAGCTTTGCAGAATATCCTCAACCCCAGACTGGTTTCTGCTACTGGCATCTTCAGTGAGGTGCTAGGATATTCAAGCATTAGATTAAAAATACCAGGACAAGCCCAGCACTTTATCTAATGTATAACTATTAAGTAGAAAATCTGAAAATTTCAGAAATCCATATGGTATGTCTGAACTTAGTTCAGTCCCATATGGCTATTTAAGTTAGATAGCTGGATTAGAAGACATATGGATGTCTGAAAATTTCAGATTTTATACTTAATAGTTATACATTAGAAAAAGTTATGGGCTTATCCTGGGATTTTTAATCTAATGCTTGAATATCCTAGCACCTCACTGAGAATTCCAGTAGCAGAAACTGATCTGGGATTGGGGATATTCTGTAAAGCTTGTTACGAGCTTATTTGCGAACTCTATATATAAAGAATGTATATATAAGTGAGATCAGTTAACTGATTGAAATACAATTGAATGATTACAAACTAATAAATAGCATAAGAAAACACAAATGTATCTAAAGTAGCAGACTATATATGTCCCAATGAACAAATGTTAAATTGGAAAAATATGAAAATATTGGATAGATAGAAAAAAGTACGTATAAGAAAATTCAAAGAATCTGCTCATATAATGATGACAAATAATCCCATAAATAAATCTAATATGACAATACATTATGTCTGGAAGTAATTAATTAATTTTGCTCTTAGGAAAAATGGAGAAATCAGGAGGATCCTCCATCATGGATAAGAATATTAAATTTCTATTGACAATAGCCTTTTGAAGAATAATTCATTTGGTTAGAGAATTACACTAAATGAAATATTATTGATTTAAAGGTCCAGGTTTAATTCCCTTGCTAGTATTTTTTTGGTTAGACCAAAAATACCTGAAGATAAGAGGAGTATAATATCATTTGAAAAATTGTTTTATATACTAATCTATGTGCTATTATTAACAGTTGATATATTTGGAAGGTTTAAATAAAATTTGAATTTTTCTAAATGCATTCAATATTTAATATTTATTGAGGCAAATGGTCCAATATATATATTTATATCCTTATGCATGTGCAGTAATTCAGGTTGAGCAAGGAATGAAATAATGATTTATAATGATATATAACAGAAATAATTCATCATTAAATAAATAATCAATAGTTAGTCATTCAATGAGTTATGTGGTTTTTAAGTATCAGAAATGCTTCAATCCAAAAACCATTAAGTCATATTTCTATTACTCTATTATTTTATTAAATCACACTTTACATATTTTGCCATTGTTTTCTTTTAGCACAATTTTATTTTTAAATGTTGAATTATAAACGTCAATGTGTATTTTTTATATCATTAAGAAATAAAAACAGTAAAAAAAACAGTCATTTCAAAGAGAACTATTGTATTATATTTAAGATGTATTACATCTGTGTTATAATTCTGATTTAATTATGTCAGAATTATCCTAATTAAATAGGTGCTAGATGTGTATTTAAACTCTGTGGAAAAAACATTGAAAATCACAATGATTTTTTGATTCAGACTAGAAACATCTGTTTAATCATTATTAATTGTGAATATCATGCAGTAATACCAATAAATTACCCTATAATTTTTTATCTTATTACATATCTTTAATGAGGGGCTCTGTTTTGAGCTCCCATCTTATACTCAGATTATATTATTCAAGTTAATGCCTTGAAGATGTCAAATACCCTAAGATTATGTAGCCAAGCTAACTTGTTTATCTAGCTGTGTAGCTGACACTATACAGTATCTAAATATTTTAATATCATTTATGACTCTGAGTTTTTTAAAATTTGTCACAAGAGTATTTAGATTGCAGAAACATGTAAATAAAATGGTTATATGATTCTTATCTTTTCGGAAACCAAACTGGGAGTCAAGAAGTCATATGATATTTTATTTTTGATGTAAACCCAGAGTTACTGTCATCAAAAGTATTAACAATACATTGAAGCTATTAATGAGTTAGCTTGATTCAAGAATACATTTGAATATTATATTAGATATATAAAAGAATACATATTTTAAAGTAATTGAAATATAGAATGTGTAAAAATAGGTCTATGTCATTATATGTTACTGGAGAATATAAATAGTTGGGGAAAAGGGTGATATTGACTTAAAATCTGTTAATTATCTAAGGATGTATTATTAATATAGATGGCAATCTCATAAGTATTATCTTTGCATATGTTATTAATAATATCATGAAATGTGTAGGTTAAGTTTTCTATTTGATGGCAAATTGAATAACTAGGAAATAATTAAGATTTGTTGTTCAATAATGTATATATATATATATTATAATTATTACAATTCTGTTCATACTCTTGTAATTGAATAATTTGCTTAATTTTGTTCAAAATTTTAAACGTTTTTCGCTTTGAAGGTCATCTTTTGAAGATATCTAAACACTAGCCTCTTTATCTTTTTTAAAGCAGCAATAATGTTTATTTTTCATTATTCACTTCTTGTATTTTTAATACAATTTTTTTTATGTTTTGTTTTTACTATCCATCATTTTCTGATTCCATTTTTTTTTATCAGATTTTTTTTATTGGCTGATTTTTTTTTTTTTTTCACATAATATCTACTGTGTTTTTTTTAAATATGTTACCACTTTCTGTCTTTTTGTTATAACATGCTTATTTATTTGTTTTGTAATATATTCATAGCTTAATAAATATTTACAATTTCTTCATTTTAGATCTACAAAAACATCACATTTAAAAAAAATGAAGGAAACACTTTATTAGCTTTCTCAAAACTATTTTATTGGTTTATTTATTTTTGTTGCTGAAAAACCTGCTTATCAATTGCTATTCAAATTTCTTTGTAAAACATTTAGCCACTTATCTAAATATATTTATTTTATTTTCAACAATATTAAAGGGAATTTGATCCCAGACTTTCAAGCTCTCTACAGTTATCAACTCTATCCAACAAAAGTAATACACATGACTACATGCATGTGAAAAAGATAAATGATCTCCAATATTTCATGCTGAACCAGCACTCATCAGTTGGTCTGCATCATCATCTTTCACACATATACATAAACAGGATTCAGTATATTAAGATTACAAATCTACACACTTTAATGGACAGCCTTCAATACTCTCCAACTCTTCATCCATCCATACCACTGCAAATCTTATGATGGAATGCTCAAAGCTTGATGATGCCAATATTGCCCATGTTGAGCTTAAGTCAACTTGACCCCTCATATGTAGGACCTTAATATGTTCATTTAAATACACAGAAGAAGGATGGACAGAATACTGGTTGAATATGTAATATTGAAATACAAGTATAATGTATATACTTAATCTAGATGTAATTAAAGGGAGTTGAACTCAGACTTTCAATTGAGCTCACTACAATCGTCCACTCTATTCAGTATAACCAATACATATGACCACATACATGTAAAAAAGATAATTGATCTTCAATATATGTATTTCATGCTGAACCAACTATATATATATATATATATATATATAGTAAAGTTATATATATATATATATATATATATATATATTCATATTAAGCTTTGCATTAAATACTTTATATCTAAAATATATATTTTACTTATATTTGTTTGAGGGTCTCATGGTATAATGGCAGTTCATTTGTTCATCATTCCTAATCCTTAGAATTTGTGCCTCCATGGAACTTGGAACTGTTTTTAGATAAACAACTCTAAGCAAGATTAGTTGGTTTTTTTCCAGATATATCACTCAAATTTTCAATAAGAATGTGAATTATTAAAGAATAGAAATGGCAAATCATAAAGGTCATTCTTAATTATCTGTTTGACCAATGAATACTTCTTTTTTCTATGAAGAGATTTTAGAGAGGCCTTGTAATAGATAATTTATTTGTGTTATATTTTTACCAATAGGCTTACCTGTTATGTTTTATGTCAATTCAGAGTCATACATATCTGAGTAGTAAGATTCAATAACCAATTATCCTATGTAGTAGAGTATTAGCATATAATCTCAATGTTATTTATTTTAAAATTTTTTACTGGATCTAAAATCTGAATGAACTATAGTGCTTTGAAGTAATATAAAATGATAAATCTCTTTACAAAATAATTCAATACTGACTTATCAGAGTATTTTGATTCTGTTACCATTTTTTTAACATTTTTGACTTATTTCTATCATCAGATCTGCCATATCTAAATCAGGTATTCTTTATATTTTAATAGATTATAGTTTTACCCTATTCTCTCTTTATATTTATTTAAAGTTTTTTTGTATATTTATTTATCTTTTATAGTATCATTTGTTGAAATAGTTAAAGATTTACTTCATTAGCATGTAAAATTCCTAATATATATATATATATATATGATTTGTGCACAGATAATGAAGCATAGTTTGGGTGTATGAATCCTCCCGAAAGCACTCAGCTTATTAAATTGTAGAATATTATTTACTTTATTTACTGTTATCAGATTCATTATCTGTGCACAAAGCACACACACACATATATATATAGTGTCATTTGTTATAAGATTTGGTATAGATTATTTTAATTTACAATTTTTTAATTATTTATTTATTAAATCTTTTTTAAAATCACTTTTTCCAATATGTCAGTGTCTTTTTTTTTTGATTATATTTTTTTCATACATATTTTGAAAGGCTTCAAACATTTTTGTTGTTGTTTAATTGACCAAAGCTCTTATTATAGAGAGCCACATGCAAACAATTAATTTAATTAACTTATTAAAAATCTAATCTTCTAGGTTGGTACACAATGTTATCTTTTTGAAAAAAACCCAAAGCAGCACATACACTTGTAAATAAAACAATCAGTGAAGTATAAGTTTACATATGACAAATGTTTAAAAAAATTGTATGTAGTCTAGAGGCCTTTACTTCAGTTTGAATAATTTATAAACATTAGATTGTAATGTTATAATATCCACATTTGTAGGTTGGTTTATGGCTTTTGTCTTTGTTGTTAACCTAGAGGGTGAAGCTGGAAATAATTCGTTTATGAATCTAGCAATTAATAGCCTGAAAGTAAAAAAATCTTAAGCAGTTGAAGTCAAGCCAATGTGGAAGCTAGATCCATAAGTTCACTAATTCCAGATTTGAATCCTGAGTTCTCATTGTAAGAGATAATAATCAGAAAAAAGTCTGGAAATGTAGATGTTATAGGACAACCATATATTGTCCATTGACTACTAGAGTTTGCAGTAGATGCCCCTGGAGTAAGGTAAAGAAAACTATGAGTTAAGAGTAAGCTGAAAAAGTCATGCTATGGTTTGTTGACAATTGTTTAATTGGTAGTAAATAAATGTTGTTTAGAATGTTTGTTAATTTGCTTGGATTCCAATGAGTTACAAAATCAGATTACTATAGAATGATAAATCAGCTTAGATTAGCAAATTGATAGTGTGTATAATAAGATTTTACTGAATATGTACATTTTTAAAAATATCTAATGAATAATCACTCTTTTCTTCCAAAATGTAAGCTTGTGGTTAAGACCTGTAGAGGTCCCTACTATCGCATTTTTATGCGCACATTCTTGAGGTTACAGCCTTAGTAAATATTACTTACGTAATCAATGTGCATTTAAATAAATTTATAATTACAACTTTAAATTATCATAATAGATTTCTAACTATAACACCTTTCCATTGACTTATTGTAAATTGAAAGATTTCATGAGTATTAATGTGTAATAAGAAATGTGGACTAAATCAGTGAAGTATTGAATAGCTTCACGCTCTCAGATCTAACCACTTCAGTTTCACCTGTTTATATAGAAAGTAGGTTGAAATTAAAGAAGGGTTCCCCTCTTTTGGGCTTCCCTCTTTTCTTCCAAAATGTAAGCTTGTAGTTAAGACTTGTAGAGGTCCCTACTATCGCATTTTTATGTGCACATTCTTGAGGTTACAGCCTTAGTAAATATTAATATCAAAATTGGAAAAGAATAAAAATCTTTATGCTGCTCTTTCACAAAATAATAATCAGCAAATAATAATAATAATAGTAATAGATTTTTTGCTACAGCTATATAATCAATAATAATTTTATACATAAAAAAAACATTTGAAAAGGGCACCAAAGCGGGTGCTGAAAAAAGCTTTTTATGTATAAAATTATTATTGATTATATAGCTGTAGTAAGGAATCTATTATTATTTTTTGATTATTATAATCACTTTAATATCAGATGAGAGCAGTTAATGTTTGTGTAAATGTATAAAAAAAAATTATAATTTTCTAATCAGATTTAAACTTTAGAATTTATTATGGCAAACAAACATGATCAATTCTAGTACTTTTTTGATTGATAATTTTATTAATGAAATGATGTAATATATGGGTATCATTAAACATTTGTAGAATTTTTAGAAATGCATATTTGTATATATTAGGCAGAGATTTAACATGATCAAGCACTATATCTAATATTGAATAATAAAATACTGTTATAAAAATATGACTTTTGATAGGTCATGAAGCCATTTAGTAACAATTTCCAAAAACATAACATCATGATTTATTTTAACTGCTATTCCTTTTTCTCAACTTTGTGTTAGCATTCAAAAACATCTTGATATCATAATTATTATCTTTAAATGCCTGATAAATCACTATTGAATATAAGTAATTTTTAATGGTTAAATAAAAAATGACATCTCACATTTATGTAATAAACCATCTATTTACTATTTTGCCCAGAAGATGTCCAAGCTCAACCACAGCTTTAAACCTACATCTGCCAGCATTGTCTGTTCTGAAAGAAATGATGCTAAATGTAAAAATTAAGAAGGCATAATATATTGCCAAAAACATACACACAATAAACAAAAAAGAATCCTGCATACCCCTTTCAAAAAGTGGCTCATTTAAATGAATTTATTTACATCCTTCATTCAAATTTTATGCAAATCTTCTATGTTGTTTATTTTTTGATAAATGTCACAAGCTCCTTCAATAACTATTACTATGAATATGACTACCGGATAGTCAAAAATATGCTCAGCACCCCATGTTATTAGGATTAAGTAAAGCATTTCTCTGTATACATTTTGTATGTACACCTGGGTCTCTTTTTACACAAACTTATTTAACATGATTTTGAAGCTATGCGATTCCATGTTTCACTGGAAGTCGAACTCCAATAATGCGCTATTACTTTAAATAATAAATTTTGTGTATATTGAAAGTAATAGCACATTATTGGAATTCGACTTTCATCTTAGTAATTTCAATATTTTCAGTGCTTTATAATTGTAAGATTTTACGCAATAATGAAATTAAAATCATGATTTCCACATTTTATGTATACACACATTAAATTTTACAAGATTATAATGTAAATTTGTTCAAACATTGTGCGTGTTAATTTTGCATTTTAAATCACATTCTGTTTTTACTTTTTAAAAAAGAACGTAATCAATTATTAATCATTTAGTGTCCGCAAGTTTATTTTTAATCAGTAATAGCAGTGAGCACAATTAAAATTGAAAATTAAAAAATTAAAGACGAAATAAAAATTTAATTTTTAGTTGTTAGATTAATTACTAATTACATTGTCACCAGAAAACCATTAACAACATGAGAGTGATGTTGGCACTAGTTTTATTTTCTCATGTGAAGAATCTGATTTTTTTACGTGTTTGCAAACGAACCTGTTTATCGGCAAATCGCAATAATAATTAAAACGTGTATAAAAAAATGTAAATTACTGTAAATTATGCATAAAAATATATTGTTTTGAATAAAATTAAATATTATAGTTAAAAGAAGTTTGTCTTGTATCAATTTTTTTCAAATTTGAAATTTTTTATTAGTCATATTTTATTTCCTTTTTTTTTTTTTTGCACGAATTTTAAAGTAATTTTACGTTGGTGCTTTGCTTTTATGTGATTTTTGAAAAATCACAGTCCATATCCCCCCCCCCCTTTTTCAAGGTAAGTTACGACTACTTTTGCATGATTTTGTTTGCACGTGTTTTCTGAGGAACCTATCTATCGCGTAAAACGAGACCCAGGTGTATTTATTTTGAATTATATTTAAAGTATGTTCATTCAAATAGCAAACCTATCTTCAAGTGATCTTGATAACCTAATTGATTTAAAAAAGTATATTTGTACAAATATCTTTCACATTTAATTAATTTTAAAAAGTATAATTGGACAAATATCAATCACATTTTGTTAATAAAAATCTGGAACTAAATAAGGGCATTGTTAAATATTATTAACCAAAAAATAAAATGAAACTTGTATTTTTTGGGAGAGTGCATTTTTAAATATTGATAGTCATTTTGTTTGATAATAAATGATTTTTGGTAAACTACTTGTAGTTTAAAATGTTGAATAGAAGGCACACAAATAAAATTCATTTTTTGTAAGTGCATTTTCTTTGATTTTATGACTAATTGCAAAGTTTATTGAGGTTTTTTTTTTTTTAAAAAAAAAGCAACTTATTTTGATTCATAAAAATGAAACCTTGTCTAAACATTTTACTCAGAAAATAAGTTTACTACTGATATTTTTACCACAGATTATTTACAATGCATGTTAATTAAAATTTTGTGTGTGTTCTTTTAATAATAAGTGACCAAGTAATATGTTTTCTTTATTAATCCTATCACACAAACTTTTCCCATTAATGATTAACACTTTTAAAATATTATGAATTCGAATTTGCTTGAAATAATTTGGTTGTCCACAAAACTGGAATTACTTTATCGAATTTTCTTTCATCAAGATCTTTCAGAAAAATTTAGGCACATTAAAATAATATGAAATAGTACAAATCCTCTTTATTTTTTAAACACCCTTTCCCATTAAATTTCGTACAAACTTCTGACTAAAAATCAACTTCTAAAAATAAAAAAGTTACTGAATGATTACAAGAATAATATTTTTAATTATTTATGAATTCAACAGTTAGAATGGTACATTTGTCAAATATTCTGCATAGGAGTGAAGTCGGAATACTTGGCTGATCTGCCATGAGAGGTCTCTGATACTGCTTGTTTTCCTGAGAAACTTACCATCTGCTTTTTTACCCCGTATAAATGTCAAATTTTACTAGATGCCATAAATTTTGAAATGGTTTATTGCTTGGGGTCTATAAATAGTCCTAGCACCAAACTGACAGAGTTGGAATTGTGATATAATAAAAATAATTTTAAATTCAATAATAATTGATGTTTATTGATTTTAATTTCTATTTTACTAAATAATAGAAAATTCTTATTATGGTTACAAATGCAATTGTAAAATTATTTTAAATCACTTGGAAAAAAATTATAAAATATTATAGGTAGAAGAAAATTTATAAATAATTAAAAAAATAAAATGTAAAAGACTAAGTGGAAAGAGTACAGAGTAGTAATAATAAATAGATATATAAAAAAGTTTATTGGAATAAAACACAGAGTAGATATTTTTAAAATATTTTTTTTAATTAATAAAAATACCAATAACTAAAATGAGAATTGCAGTAAATAAGCATCTCTTTAATGGCAGCATAAAATCATGTAATGGAATCAAGATATATATTCCTTTGCTTCAGATCTTTAATAGAAGTAAGATTATTCTGTGATTTTTTAAAATAAATTTATGAAAAAAAGTTTGGTACTTGTGCTATTTGTATTATAACTGTTGGATAATCGGAAATGATGAAAGTGTGAATTTAGGGGGGGGGGGGTATTACGGAGAAATTAAGAAAAAAAAAAGGAAATTGAAATATGTATATATTTAGAGGTTGAAACAATGTTCTAAAGAAATGATGAAGGATGAAAAAATAATCCATGAAAGAAAGTCACCTAAATTCTTTTATAATTTTTTGAAAAGTGTAGAGAAAATGAAATTATGATAATGTGGTTTAGAATAACGAATTGAATTTTCTATTTGATAATTAACTAAATATTAAATTATAACATTTATTATTCACACGCTCATATACGTAGATTGGCTAGGTGATAATAACTACATAGACATGCATATTGTGGTTTTTATATGTTTATAAATGAACATAAATTTTGATAGAATATTTTGAATTTTGATGAAGAAAAATTAATTAATATATATATAGTTGGTGCTTAATCAAGTTTCCCATTAGCTAGCTCCATTTCTACATGCACTAATTTCCTCTGATATCTTCTTTGTTAAAACAAGTCACAGTTAAAATTGATTAGAAACTGTGAAGAAATTAATCATTTGAGATTTTGTCTACCATTGCAATCCCATCATCCTTCACACTGTTGCATTGACACTAGGAAATGGTCTGTGTTAAGTGTAGGACATTTCAGTTGAACACTGATTAACTTAATGCAAGTCATTGATGGAACATTTTAATAAAAAAAAAGTTACTCTAGACTCATTTATGATTACAACAGATTAAAAAGGAACAATTTAGAAGATGGCTGATAGAAAGACTGGAACACAATCTCCTTAAAGCAGATTCTTTATTCTCACCCTAGAGACAGACCTACTTTGCCCACTTAAGACTCATTATTTGCAGATAAAGAAACTAGATTATTTTTATCTTGAAATTAATTGGAAAATTATTTTAAATCGTAGATATGTATTTAGAAAATAATTGTCATTGCATTCTTTAATATATATATATATATATATGTGTGTGTGTGTGTGTGTGTGTGTGTGTGAATGCAGCTAGTTAATCTCAGGACATGCAAAGGAATAAAGCAATCTAAATACTAACATAAAAAATATTGTACCTATTTCAGAAATTTACAAAAAAATAATTATTTTATTAATTTAATTATGTACGTATTTGCAGAAAATTTAAAAAATAATTAAGCAACATAATTTTTAAATGATTTTTCATTCTATAATTAATACTTCTGCGCTTTTTAATATAAGATGTTGGGTTATTAAAAGCTGAATACATTTTTTTGTCTCTCTTTTGCTCATTAATTTATTCCTTTTCTACTTTTTTTCTGTAATTTACTATCTTAAGTCACTTAGACTAGTATAGGACCTGGTTGACATGAGTTTTTCACTTTAATTATATATGGCATAACAATTCTAATGCTAATCTTTTTAAATATAGAAATTTTTATTCTTTACTAATATATTTTTTTAAAACTTAGAAATGTTTTACTCATAAGCAAGTGATTTCTAATGAATTAAAATATGATTGAATTTTTTTTTATATAAGCAATATATAGACTATCTTACATTTTGCATTTATTATTGTATATTGTATTTTTTTTTAATATTGGTGATATTTTTTAAACAAATAATAAATGTTCATTAAATTAGTTTACATGTGTGTATAATTAGAATTTGGAAATAATTATCTAATAAAGCAAAATTAATACTTAAAGAATAATTAAATGGTAAAACTATCATCAATATCTCACTGCAGGCCAAACATTTTTTCAGAAGTCCTCCAAAGAAGAACAGTGAAAAAAGTGATTATTTATTAGGCTGTGAATTGTTTATTTATAATTTTATTGAATTAAATACTTATTAGTTCTGAGAAAGATTGCTGGCCAATCGAAACTGTCAGATAGATTCATTTTAATTTGATAAAATAAGCATTGAAAAAATAAAAAGAAAGGTAGATTTGTTTGATTTTTTAAATTAATAATTCCTTGATTGAGATATGTTAAAATTAGGAACATATTGCATATAACATGCACCCAAAAACAATACCTAGATGATGTTAAGTGCAGTAATTTTTACGTAGTTTAAATATTATTCTATTTTATTTTTTTATTATTCAAAAAATAAATATTATTTCCATAATTTGTTAATAACCACAATAACGTAATGAGCTTGGTTTGGAATGATAACATAAAAAGTATTATAGTGTTTAAAACAGGTGATACCCTATAAAAGAACATGTGATTTTTTTATATTCAAAGTCAAGAGTGTCTGAGTCACAAAATCCTCCACTCATCTCTCTAAAAATGTTTGTTTCTTTATATCAATTACCCTCTGAATTTTAAATCTATATTATTTCTATCTTATTTTCACAGCATTAACCTTTCCCACTCAATAGCGTAAAGCCATTCTTATCATTATTAATCCTAACCCAAATAACAAAACCCCACTTTTGCTTGTTCATTTAATTTATACGTATTTATTCATAATTTTATTATTTTCATTCTTTCTGAATATAGATGCTTGACTAATATTTTGTACTTTTTTAAAACATAGTTAATACAATGAATCTCCCCAAATTATTTTGTTATTACTTTTACCTACCAGTTAAGCTTCTAAGAGTTGATTATTTTTTTAATTATTATTACACAATGTTTTATCCCTGATAATCTGCTTAGTTCCAATATTCATTATTTTATCATTACCAACTTTTGTTTTAAAATATTAACTGATACAAAAATTTTGTTGTTTATCCTTTTATTAAAAAAAACAATTGGTGATGTTGTTTTCCTTTCAATTACTCTTGACATAGGATGTTTTTGCCACTTTTGTGTGCCGTCTCTCAACCTAATTATGACTTTTTAACTCTTCTACTCTTTGTTTATATTGACCATAGCAATACAAGTGATCATAGTAATAGGATTGCATGACATGGAATACCAGCTTTTTTTACCTCTTCTTGAAATATTAGTTTAGTCTTTACATAATCAATAATACATCTAATGTGGTGCTTGAAGTCTGCAACTTATATTATGTAATTGATAAGACTGGTTTTATTATATACTCCATCATCTGAGTTATCATCTGAATCTGTGTTAATATTTTTTGAATTTTAATTTGGACTGCCTTATTATGGGATAATAATACTTTGATTGCCTTCAAAGTTGAGGTTAATTACTAATTGTTTTAAAAAATTGGGATGATATCTTTTCTGATAATACTGAACCTGATCTAAAAATTGACCATATGTTGGCTAGAAATTCTTTTTCTATCAGCATCTCAATTCTCAACCTAGCTATCTTTGTCTATGAAGATATAATCTTTTCACATTTCATAATATTATTGGTTATGGTATGTGCCCATATTTTTTTGTATGTGTTTTCAATACTCCTCAAATTACTTTCTGATGTTTCAGGTTTGTTATAATTAGGTTCCCTGGTATTTTTTCAGAGATTGCCTTTGGTTTTTATATTCACTTTTCTTTTTATCTTTTCTTTACTATTTATCTGATTAAATAATTATAATTAATATTAACTCTTCTGATGGCTTAATGATAAAGTAGTCATTCTATTTTATTTTGGACATATATTTTATCTTATAATGAACTCTTATTCAGTGCACTGAACAGTTCAGCTGCTCTTGAATACAGTTCATGTTTGCAGATAACATGACAATCACAAAAGATTGTGCCTATAATCATTTTGATCTGATTTTCTTATATGGTAAAAAGTTACAATGTGTATAGTAATATTTAATTGTTTTTGCATTAATTTTAGATATTGTTTGATTTTTTTTTGTTTTGTAAATCTTATGTTTTATATTTCAATTCATGTTCTAAACAAATCGATTGTTTAATAAAGAAGATAACATTGAAATATATAACAAACAGATAAAAAAAGAAATATATAAAGGTTTCTAATTATGTTTTTAGTTACTAGTACTGAACATTGATTTGTTCTGTAGTTATTGCAAGTAAAAGTGAAAAAAGAACAATGATGTTGGTGAATATGACTTAAAATTAAAGATAAGCTTTTCTGAATTCAATTTCATTATCTATAAATTATTAAGCAGCCAAAAGTCTGACTCTATACATGGTATCATTAGATGCCATTTTGCAAAAATTACATTGATTGCATTCTTTTTTTTTCATATGTCGTAGCATTGGCCGGTGCATTCTTGACACCCAATTATGGAAAATTTCACTTTGAAAAAAGCAAACAAAACTAGCTAGCTATAGAATATTGGTCAGATGAAGAATTACTCATGCATGAACTTTCACTAAAACTAAAAAAGGAACTGCAAGCATATTCAACATCCTTATTATAATCTAGTGGACATAGTAATGCTAGAAATAATATTAAAAAAAAATTTAGGAGCTTAATTTACAGCATATTGATAAGAGAAAAAAAGAAAGATTACATAAGATAAAGCCAAAATCAATCCTGCATTAAATGTATATAATAAATAAAACAAAAACAATATTGTATAATGCATGTCAGAAAAAAAAACATGCAAATAAAAGAACAATTTTATTATGTGTGTGTGAAAAAATATTTATTTTACAATAGCAGAAACTTGAATCTAAATATGTTAATTATGCCATGCCAGTTAATGTTATCATGTAAGAATAATATTGAATAGTCAATCTCCTATCATGTTTCACTGATAGTGCCCACCCCTCTTACCTAACAGGACATGTTATTAGCAATTTGTTTTCCAAGGTCTTTATAAATTAAATGCTCTTTAACTCTTCAATAAATTCATTTATATTAAGTCTGATTGATAAAATACATTAGGGTGATGTCTGATTTGTTCAATTTGATTTTTCAAAATACGTATAATGAATTGATAGATTATGACTGCTCATATTGTTCAAAATATAAAAATACTTTTCTATAAAAATTTTGCAGCATTAATTTACAGTTTGACAATAAAAGTATATAAAATGTGAGAGTGTATTGAGAAATAACATTTTTTACTTTATAGAGAACAGATTAATGATAAATTGCCTTTCATATTTAATGCAACTACTTGCATTATCACTTGATTACTCATTGATTACTCTGGTTGGCACAGGATGGCACTATGGTATGGAGAGTTTTGCTTTGTTCACTTGCATTATCCATGTTCTAAAGTTTGAATCTGAATGAAACTCAGAAATTTTTTCCTATAACTGAGCATTTTCAAACAAGAGTAAAAAATTTAAATAACATCTATATTCAACTCCACACTCAATCATTGTTCAATATGTGGATATTTATAATTAAATGGCAAATAAAACATATTTCACCTGTCAACTAAGTCTGAATTCATTGTCATAATTTACATGTTAAATCTCCTAATGAATTATTTTAACAACTATTTACTTTCTTATGGAAGTAATATAATTTCTTTTTCTTCTTCCTTTTCCTATGTATTGATTTCTACTTTAACATATCATACTATGTACAACTCTCTTAAACACTTTATCAATACTCTTTATTTATATCAAACTAACAGTTTCGACTGTCCCACAGTTATCATCAGAGTTACAATATTCGAATATATAATTATATAATTAGCACACTTATACACATATTCATATACATAATTAAATATGCAAAATGAACAAAAATAAAATATACATTTTAACCTGACCATTATAAATAATCATTTCCCATTTCATTACTTTAAATCTTAAATAATTTAAGAGTAAAGTAATAAAATGGGAAATGATAATTTATAATTATCAGATTAAAATGTATATTTATTTTTGTTTATATTGTATATTTAATTATGTATATGAATATGTGTATAAGAGTATTAATTATATAATTATATATTTGAATATTGTAGCTCTGATGATGACTGCAGGACAGTCGAAACTGTTAGTTTTGATATAAATAAATAGTATTGATAAAGTGTTTAAGAGAGTTGTAAATAGTATGATATATTCACTTACTTCCGTTAATGTTGATTCATTAGTTCACCAGATGATATACCCTTTTATATGATTCCCATATTTTTATGTGCAATTTATATTAGTGGCAGTTTTGCAATTACTGTTGTTTATTTTTTTTGGTGTTTAATGGAAATAAGAGAAAAGTGATAATTTGTTGAAATATTAATAGTAAAGAGGCTAAAATTAAATTTACTACTGAACAAGAAAATGATAATATTAATGAGTATATGGATGTTAGAATTTTAAAAAGATAAGTAATAATAAGAGGATGGTAATAGAAACTTCTGTTTATAGGGGGGGGGTATGTTAAATAATTGGTTTTCAGATATTGATAATCATAGTAAAATAAATGTTATTAATAATAGGATTCAAAGGGCATTTAAATTATGTTTAATTGAAGATTTATTAAAAAGTGAAATTAATATAATAAAATGTGAGTTTTATAAGTAATTATCCTAGGGGGGTTATTAATGGTTTGTTTTGAAAAAAATTTGAAAAAATGAATAATAGGATAAGATTAAATAATAATAATAGTAAAATAGTTTATGTTGGCTTCAATGTTTCAAAAGGTTTGTTTGTTAAAGTTAGGAACTTATTTAATATGATTAATAAAAAATATGTTATTATTTGTCCTGTTTATAAAAAGCAAAAATATTTAAATTTGTTAATTAATAATAAGAATTGTAATAATTTAGAAGTTATGAATTCACTTTATATTATATATAAAATGTTTAAATTGTTTTAAAGATAATAAATAAATGTGTTGGACCTACAAAGAATAAATTGACAACAAGATTAAAGCAGCATATAAATGATACAAATTGTGTAATTTCTGGTCATACAGTAAATTTAAACAAAGATTTTAAAATAGAACCCTTAGAATGTGTTATATGTATTATGAAAAAATTATGAAGGAAAGAATTTATATTAATGAAATAAAACCTGTAATGATTAGAATGTTAATTGAAAAAAAAAGAAGATAATAGGTTGATTTAATTAAATAATTATAGAGCATTATTTTAAAAAAGGTATGTAAGAAACGAATGTAATGAAAAGGTAAGATTGTTTGTTAGAAGAGTTTTAAGGTAAGAGGTAATTATATTTGTTATATATATATATATATATATATATATATATATATATATATATATTATGGAATATTTGTATTTATTATTTTTTGTGTAGTTTTTAGTTGTTCATTGATAAAGACTATAAAAGAACTGTACGTCTGAGTGTATTTTTGTATGTTATACTAGTTCATAAAATACATCAAAATTTATAAAGAAGTTTGTGTGTGGTTTGTTGTATATATATTGAAATCAATGGGCTATTTTAAAATAGATGACTGCTTGATGGTTATTTTTCATGTCAATGTCAATTCATTGATCAGATAAAAGACATATGCTTTTATTTGCTCCCAGGTTTTCAAATGGTAAATAAACTAAGCCCTAATACTTCAAAAATGTAATAATTTATATTAGTAGTAATTTTTGTAACTATTAATTCCAGCTTACAGTTTTAAATAACAGCAAGGTGAAATTATGATAATAACAATTAAGATGAAGTTAAAATAATTTTAATAAGCTCATATATAAATCATAGGTATTAAATATGTAATGTTTCCTTTTAAAAGATAAATTTTTTATGAACCAGTTATAGAATGTCTATTTTGATCTATTAGTATCAATTTATGGCAGTTATTGTTAAAATATTTTAGAAATCTGACTTGTGAATTATAGTAAAATATTTGGAATTTTAGAAATCTGTTTTGTGAATTATATTAACATATTTGGAGCTAAATCACTAAAAATCATATAATCACCCTTTCTTATGGATATACAAGCAGTTGACACAATAGCAACTTTTTCCACACAATAGTGCTACCTAGTGCAAGCTATAGTAATCAATAAATGCTAGAAGGTTGTGTATATTAATCTCTATATCAAAGATGCTCTATCCACATTGCATGAGCCATGTGTCGCTTGTGCAACATTTTGTTGTGGTTCATTTTATGAACCATGCAAATGTGATGATGTGGTGGGCCCAAGTGTCTCTACTTTTGTATCATTGAAGCACAACATGGAATTGTATTTACTGAAAGAGCAGTCATTTGCGTTGTTTTGTAATACTTTTTTATGTAAAACTATTTTTCAAGGTTGTATTGGAACTGACAAGGGGTTTTACCCAAGTATAAAAATATATGTGTATTGTTCTCTGTATACTAATTGTTAAATATATTAATAAATATTTTGTAACTATCCTAATTATGTCTGCATATGAGCCAGAGAAAAATAAACAAACATGCATATAACTATTATTTTTATAATGAATGGGATGAAAAATACTTATTAAAATTTATTTTAAGAACAAATATGCTTGGAAAAAAATTGCAACATAGAATGACCTTTTACAAAAGTTCATGAAAAATATGATCCTAAATGTCCTTCTAACATAAATTTAAGATAATCTAAAGAATTGAAAACTGCATTAACTGCTCAACAATTGAAGGTTACCAGGATTGTGAATAAAAAAAACCTGCTACAATTGCTTCATTTAAGGTTGCCCATATACATTCAATACACTAAAAACCTTTTGAGAATTGCAAAATAATTAACAAAGTAATGCTTGCTGTATCAGAGAGGTTTATTCAAAAATTCAGAAACAAGAATGACATTATGTTAGCTACCCAAGAGGTTCAAGTATGCAGAAATTTAGTCATTCAAAACATGGAAGCAATATCTGAAAATATCAGAGAATATATAAAAAATGATTTATGAAAATGCATTTTATTAAATTTACAGAGTGATGAATCAACAGACATCTGCAATATATCTCAAATAAATATTTTTATAAGGATAGTCTTTAATGGTTGCTTAGTAAAAGAAAATATACTGTCAGTTTTGCTACTAAAAGGAAATACACATGGAAAGGACATAGATCATATTATTAAAAAACATATAAAAAAAAATAATATCCTCTTCAATAACTTGTGTCTATATCAACATACAGTGAGCCTGTCATAATTGTGTCTGCATTGGCTTCATCATGTTATAAAGAGTGATAGTAAGTTTCCAAACTATTTTTCTTACCACTGTATCATGCCCAAGAAGCATTGTGTACAAAAGTATTGATTATGAACATGTTATGAAAGTTGTTTTAAACTTATAAATTCTATTCATGCCAGACCATTTCAGGCAGATTATTCAAATCACTGACAGGTCAACTTGATGCTGAGAATGGAATTTTAATCTTACATTTTGAAGTTCAATGGTTTTTAGAGCTTCTAGAGATAAAACCCTTTGTAGAATCAGAAATAAAACATTACTGAACCGAATGATCATAACTGATTATCTTATTTAGTTTTTCTTACAGACATAACAAAAATGAATATATGTTAAGTGCATTGGGACATGGCAATAAAGAAGCTGAGCAGAGTAAAAATGTGATGGCTTAGTTCTTTCAAGGGCTTAAGGGGTTCTCATATTCATAGCAGAATCAGAATAGGAAAATGGTGGAATACATATATAGGTGGATTGTATTCAAATTTATGTAAATTATAGTTTAGATCAAACATTCTTTGGAGTGGTGAGAAGTATTATTTTTTGCAATTTATAGCATTGGTATTGTTAGCTATATACCATGCTTCCCTAATTTTATGTTTTGCATTGTTTTTATATCTTCTATTGCATCTGATGTAGGTTCAAATGTAAGTCTTGTTGCTGTCTGGTGTTCAAGGAAGATAGAGCTATATCACTGGCTTGTTGGATGCTTTTTTATATAACTACTGATGTTGTGAAATGTGAGTGAATAGGGATGGGTTGCCTGAGATTCTCCATAGTATGTTGCTTTGGATCTTGTTTAGGGGCATTTAATCCTATATATGGTGTTAGGGGTCAGTTCACATTTGAGTCAAATAGGAATTATTAATTAGTCTCCTAGTTGAGGTAAGGGGAGGCAGTAGTTCAGACACTTAAGTGAAATGTCAGGTAAAAATTTTTATTAAACATTTTTGTTAGTGTGGGGATATATGGCAAGAGGAGCCAAGATCTATCTTTGTCAGTGTTATTCAATCCTGAACTTCAGAAGAAACAAAAAAAAAACTATCATTGAATTAATAGATAAACACATTTAAATCAAAAATATAGTTATGGATATCCCAAATAGAAGAGTGTAACTTTCAATCACTTTTTAAATTTGGAGAACTATGTTAAGAATTATCATGAAAATAGAAAAATATTCTGAAAATTTTACTGAGCTTAAAAATAATTTTGAAATAAGATTTTCTGATTTTCATACAAATCAGCCATTTGCTTCATTCATTTTAAATCCATTTATTAGTACTATATTTTTGGAATATTGGAACAGATTGCAAGTGCGATATATAAAAATGCGACTAATATAGAAATGGAAATAATTGATTTTCAATCTGATCTACAATTAAAAACAAGAATATTGCAAATGAATTTTTGGATATTTGCAGATGGAAAAAATATTCTTAAAGGAAACTTTTTAATGATGAAACCACTGTTTTGAGTCAATGTACACTCTAGAAAAGTGGTTTTTCACCAATGAACTTTTTAAAATCAAAGATCATAAAATAATGAATGAATATTTAAATAATTGCATGATTTTAGCTATAACATTACATATACCATAGTATAAGAAACTTCTGAAAGACATGAGATGACAGGTTTCACATTAAAATACATTTTTCCTATGTTTAATATATATATATATATATATATATATATAAGATTATGCACATAGGATAAATATATAAAATATGTATTTTATATATATATATATTTGTAACAGTAGGTGTATAAATGTATTTAATCACATATTTTCTTTGTTGTATTATAGATTTTTATTATTTGTGCATTAAATACATTTAAAATTGAAATATTTAAAGTGCAAAATTTGTTTAAGGCTCACTTAAAATTTTTAAATTCTAAATAAATTCAAACTAGATTAAAGGGTGTTATTCATCCAATATTTCCATATCTTTATAGTTAACTAAAAAAGTAAAAGATGGGTGCAATGTTGCATTAGATCCAAAGATCTAAATGCATTGCTCTCAGATCCAAGGTTTTTCACTGATGAATACCACCAACTGGAAATTAGTCTGATATTAATATGCAGAAACTTCTAGCATCTATTGGTTGCTTTAGCTTGCAATAGAGGATGCTATTGTGTACAAAAACTTGCAATTGTTTTAACATATGTGAGTTTATTTTATTTGTGAATAAGTTTATATTCTTAAAAAGATTACAAATGAAAATCATAATTTATTTAAAGATGTACTAAAATTACTAAATCAAAGCATATAATAACTACTAGAAAACATCTGTCATTTAATTAGCCTAATAAATATAAATGTTTTTTCATTATTTTTTGTGGAGAGTATAATGGGATTATTGGGCGGAAGACTTTTTCATCTTCAATGATTTTTATCATACAAAGATATATTATATAGAATAATAATATTTTGCGTTAATAATTAATTGTGATTATAATCATATTTTATAGTAAATTGCTAAATATACTTTGCCAATGACTTTTATTTTTAAAACTCTTGCTTCTTTAATAGATCCATTTTGTAAACAATCTAAATTATTTTTTCTTTTCATAATTACTCTACTTAAAATATATTAGGAATGGAAGAAGTAAATAATCCCCTGGAATACGAGATTGGAAGTACATGATTAGTGGAATTAATGTTAAATCCAATTATCAAAACTTTTATACCTTGTTTTTCTATTTGTTTAATGTTTTAAAAGCTTTTCAATATTGCTATAAGGTAGGATAAACTTATAAAAATAGATACAGCCTTTTTAAACATGAATATTATTAAATAACTGAAAACAACAATATAATACTAATAATTCTCTGATATTATATATGCAGCTCTTTTTCCAATGGCATGTTGTAAAATATTATGAATAAAAAATTGAATTTATAATAATTTATTATTTGTCACTACTCTCATTCTTTTTAATATTTTATATTTAATGTGCAAACTTTAATAAACTCTGATATTAGAAAAGTATATATATTTTAAAAAAACTTTGATTGATAGAATGTATCATTTAATAAACTGCTGATGAGTTGTGATACATTGAAGGAAACTGAAGTCCAACAGTGAGTTATGCATTTTATTAAATAAAGAATTATAGATGTCACGTGACATCCGACTTTATATATTACTATTATTATTTTGTTGTTGGGGACTTTGGCTAAATTAAATGGCTAAGCCTATTAGTATATGGAGTATCTGAATTAAATTCAGGCCCATATGATTTTTTTCAGTTGGAGCGTTGCTTTAAAGACATGTAGATGTCTAAAAGTTTCAGATCTTCTTTTTGACAGTTAACTATTAGATAAATGCTTAGCTTGAGTTGTTTTTTTTTCATTCTGGTATCCTAGCTCCTCACTGGACAGAGCCATAGCTCGAAACGGTCTGGTGATGGGGACAATCGTGGATAAAGATGATTTGAATGTCTTTTCTTGGGGTTGCATTTATCATAAAAATTTAAACAAAATATCTTGTTTAGAGCGTATTAGCATGCTTTTAATTTTACATATCTGTAAATATAAGCTATATATATATATATATATATATATATAAGTTATATGATATCTGATTTTATATATTAAGATATATATATATATATCATACAACTTAAATTAAACATAACTCAATGTATATGTAAACAAACGAAGTAAATTCCCTCCATCGGACTATGAATTAAAACACTCTAAATGTTAAACAAAGAATCAAAAATAGAATGAATCTGCATATTCTTGGAGCTTTGATGTTTATAGGCATACCTTTGACGGTATTAATTTTGCTCTCAATTACCAACAATGTTGACAAAAGAATAGATTTCTTTATTCTATTCTTGATGCCTTGTTCAACATTTAGTAGTTTTAATTTATAGTCTACAGGAGGGTTACTCTTTATATATATATCAATCATTATCATATATATTATATAGTCTACAGGAGGGTTACTCTTTATATATATATCAATCATTATCAACCATTATCAATCCACTGCAGGATAAAGATCTCTCCAAGTTTAATCCATCTTCTCTGATCTTTAGCTTCTCTTCTCCACATCACCCCTGCACACTTTCTTATTTCATTCATCCATCTCACATGTGGTCTCTTTCTGGGTCTTTTACAATCTCTTGGAATCCAGTTTAAAATTTCAATTGTCCATCTATTATCATCTCTTCTAACAATATGTCCAGCCTAACTCCACTTCAATCATTTAATTTTTTCAATGAGGTCAGTAACACCTGTTTGTTCTCTTACCCATACATTGCGTTTACGATCTCTTCTTGTTACTCCCAACATACATCTCTCCATACTTCTTTGAGTGGTCTGAAGTCTCTGAATTGCTCTTCTATTAAGTGTCCAAGTCTCAGATCCATAAGTAAGAACTGGTAAAACACATTTGTTAAAAACCTTCATTTTCAAACACATAGGCATCTTTCCTTTTAGTATCAAGTTATTTCTACCAAAAGCACTCCAACCAAGTTTAATTCTATGATTAATTTCCTCTATTATGTTTCCATCTGTATTAATAATCTGACCAAGGTATTTATAACTGTTAACTTCTTCTAATTCATCATAATCAATCTTTATTTTCATATTTTGAGCAAATCGATTAAACATTACTTTAGTCTTTTTAACATTTATCTTTAGTCCTACTTTCCTACTTTCATCTGATAATTCCTGCAACATTTCCTGCAGATCTGAAGCATTATTTGCAAAAACAACTACATTATCTGCAAAATCTAAATGACTTAAATAATCACCATTTACTTTCACTCCTTTAGTTTCCCATTTTAATCCACAAAATACTTCTTGCAGCAGTGTTGTAAAAAATTTTGCAGATATGGAGTCACCTTGTCTTACACCTTTCTCAATGTTGACTTTCCCAGTGTCATTATGTAATCTAATTGTTGCTGTTGCTTTTTAAAAATATTCTTTAAAATATGACAATATTCTGGATCTATACCTTGATGATCTAATGCTTTAATCACTGAAGAAATGTTTATAGAATCAAATGCCTTTTCATAATCTACAAATCCAAAACATAATGACAACTCATATTCATTTGTCCTTTCTATAACTTCTCTCAATACCTGGATATGATCTATTGTACTAAAACCACTTTTAAATCCAGCTTGTTCTCTTGGTTGGTGGAAATCCAATGTTCTCTGTAGACGAGTTGTAATTATCTTGGTAAAAATTTTATATAAAACTGATAAAAGGCTGATAGGTCTGTAATTTCTAATATCTTCTTTATCACCTTTTTTAAATATTAATATTATTACTGCATTCTTCCAATCATCCGGTACATCTTTATCATTTAGACATTTGGTATATAACTTTGCTAAAAAATTTTCTATTTCTTCACCTGCTTCTTTTAATATATCAATTATAATTCCATCATTACCTGGAGCCTTTCCTTTCTTTATACATTTAATTGCATGTCTCACTTCTTCATTTAAAATTCTGGGCAATTTGGAAGATGTAATGGATATAGGAGGTACTTGTTCTTTATTACTATATAATTCTTAATAAAATTCCTCTACCAATTTCATGATGTCATCTCTCTTTTTAGTAATAATTCTATCTTTTTTTCTTATTGCAGATATAAATTTCCTATCAATACCAAAATGTTGTTTTACAATCTTAAGACTTTTATTTTTTTCTACAGCTGTCTTTGCTAGTTCACAGTTATACTTTCTTATATCATTTTCAAATCTTTTCTGCACCATTTTACAAAATTCGAGATATTCAATTCTTTTTATTGCATCATTTTTGTATATCTTCATATTCCTTCTTTTCTTCATAAATTCTTAGTCTCAGTAGAAATTTTATTGGTCAATTGCTGTTTTTTTCTACCAGTTATTTTCATATTAATTTCATTCAAATCTGAATCATGTTCAAAATCTACTAATACTTGAAACCGATTTGTAAGTTCTAATTTAAATTCTTTAGAATGTTTCTGAAGATTAGGAATATCAACTGAAAATATTGTTTTTCTTAATAATTTTTGTCTCTCTAGTTTTACATTAACACGTATCTTACACCTTACTAATCGATGATCACTTCCTGTGTTAAATTTATTAAGAACATTACAATCTTGAAATATGTATTTCCTGTTAGTCAAAATATAATCCAATTCTGCTGTACCTTCATTTGGATGCTTCCATGTCCATTTCCTTTTAACATTTTTCTCAAAAAATGAATTCATAATATAAAGTTTTTCTTTTTCTGCAAACTCCACAAGTCTATGTCCTCTCTCATTTCTATTACCATAACCAAAATTACCCACAGCACTTTCATCTTTCATTTTTTTTACCAATTCTAGCATTAAAGTCTCCCATAACAATTTTAAAATGGTGTTTACTCTGATCAAAAGCCTTTTGTATATCCATATAAAAATCTTCTACTACTTCATCATTATGAGAACTTGTTGGGGCATAAACCTGAATTATCTGCATTTGGTATCTGCTCTTAAGTTGTATAACTAATCTTGCCACTCTGTCCGATACACCATCAATCTCCACAATATTGTTTTTCCACTTTTTATTTATAATGAATCCTACTCCACTTGTATTTCCAATATTTGTGCCTTTATAATAGAGTATATGTCCACTTTTTAAATCAATTGTCTCTTCACTTTTTCTTCTAACTTCACAAAGTCCAATAATGTCCCATTTAATATAAGAGAGTTCTTCTTCTAATTCTTGCAATCTTCCTTCACTTGAAAATGATCTCCAGTTGTAAGTACCTAAATAAAAAGTTGTCATCAAATGGCAGCCTGGGTCTGCAATCAGATATATATGAAATCATAATAGATTTTATTATTTATTGTAATGTATGATATTAAGATATTTTATATGAATTGTTTGCATATTAATTACTCAAAAATATTGCATTTTATGAAGCTGAATCATATATAATACTTACACTCTGATAATAATGTTTGGGGTTTTTAGTGCATATTTAGAATTTAAACTTAGGTGTTTCAATGAAAATGCATTACACTCTACAGATGCAGTGAGTTTAAACAAAAGAAAGATATAATTTACTAATAAATAAATTTGCTATTGATATATTTTATTTTTTATTTAAAGTTGCAATTGATTATGCTTTGATATTTACACAAAAAGTGATGTTAAATTTTACATTCATTAAAACTATAACATTTATATATGTAAATTGGTTGTGATTTTTAAAAATATTTTTAATACTTTTTATGTGATAGAATGCATTGTGTTTTATATTGCTGGTGAATTGTAATAATTTTTGACTGGCATTCTATATTTTGAAATCTGTCAATGATATGATTAGTATCTATTCATATGGAGTGTGGTCAAAAATATAATCTACCTTTAATGCCTTGTTTAAATTCAATGCAACAACATTCTATGTCAATGCTCTCAAATACAATAACCTGAATATGAATCACTTTCATTCATTTTAGTTAGGTTTTAGACTATGCTAACATCAGAGAACATGAAATTTGATTCATTTACTAATTATTTTATAATAATAATAAGCTTTACTTTTTTGCATAAAGCACAATTTAAAATTTACCACTCAAGGGTGAAGTAAAAAGACAAGGATTTTATAGATGTTTATGTAGCCTCACTAAAATCAGCTCATAATGTAATTTTCAAAAACAAAAGGTAATTGCTATTTATATAAATAATCTTTAATATATAGGGTATATGAGCACAGACTTTCACATGACCCACCACTCTCCACATTATCTCATAACACTGATACACTTGAACACATATATGTTATGTTGAAAAGATAAATAATCACCAGTATACGTATTTCATGCTAAAACAGCAATCATCAGTTGGTCCAGATTACCATCTCTACACATATATGCTATAAGTGCTCATATATATATATATATATATATATATATATATATATGAGGTTTGGCTATCTTAATATATATATATATATATATATATATATATATATATTAAGATAGCCAAACCTCACACTTTAATGGACAGACTTCAATCTACTACACCCTCCAACTCTTCAACCACCTATCCAATTGAAAATCTGATGATGAAATACTCAAAGGCCACCCTAAAAATGGATGGTTGAAGAGTTGGAGTGTGGAGTATATTGAAGCCTGTCCATTAAAGTGTGAGGTTTGGCTATCTTAATATATATCTGAGCACTTATAGCATATACATGTAGAGATTGTAATATGGACCAACTGATGATTGCTAGTTTAGCATGAAATACATATATTGGTGATTATTTATCTTTTCAACATATATGTGTTCAAGTGTATCAGTGTTATGAAATAGGGTGGAGAGTGGTGGGTCGTGTGAAAATCTGTGCTCATATACTCTATATATTACATATATAGACACAGGTATATAATAAGCCTGTGTGTTTCAGTTATAAATAATCTTTGTCAAGAAACAAATAAAATCATATATGTACAGTTAAATTAAGTAACATACTGTAATATAAAATAATCAGTAAGATAAACTTAATTTCATTGCACTGTTTAAATTTAATGCAATGCCCCCATCTCCCTTTCTACAAGTGTCAAGCCTCTCAAACATACTCAAAACAAATCACGTTTATTCATTTTCTAAAATCTTATATTGAAAATCATATTATGATTTCTCTAGTTTTTATTTTATCTGAAATTCCGGATCAGCACTACTTTCTCATTATGCTATTTTTAAATAATCCATGTAAAATTGAATAACCAACAAATACTACTCCAGATTCCAAACTAAGCCCTTCTATTGAAGAAAGATTCTACCCAAATGTCTAAGAATCTATTTGGAAGTAATAATTGGAGACTCATATTACACAAGTACTTCAGGAATATCATAGTATAAAATAGATTATTGGTATTGATGAACAAAAATATATATTTAACTCAATATGTTAAAAAAATGTTTGACTCCTTAATGAAAGCACAGAGGTATCTTCAAAATAGAATTTATATATATTGAAATAACAATTAGATGGTAATAAAGTATTTTTTTAGTTTTGAATATTAAAATTTCACTATTCAAATGAACATAAAATTGAAATAGGAAATATTTATATATGAGATACATCAATACTCCAAAATCTTGAGCTGAGTCAAGCCATTATGAAATTCTATTTTTAAACCAAATATATATTCTAGCTAATATAGCACTAACTTAACTTTCAACAACTTCTCATCAAAGTCATAGTGCAAAATTAATTAACTAACAACATTCGTATCAGGCTGAATATATAGAGTTTATAAAATATGCAAATTATTGCCATGAGAAATGTAAATTATAAAAGTCAGATGTTCCATTTTTTTAATAAAGGGACACAAGATTCCTTCTTGTTGATTGAATTCAGGTCTCTTGCAATAACCCATCTCTCCTTGAATTTTTTCTTACAATTATTCCTCTCTATGCAGATGATATCTTAATAGCGGAAAGGGAAAATGTGTGTCCTGTAGCAACCTCATGCTTCAGGAAAATTGATATATCACCTGTCTTGTTTTGCCTTTTTATAAAGATAGGAGTTCTGGATGATTCTCACAGATATATTAGCTCAAGATTAAATGTAATAATTTTGTTTTGTGTAATTTATCACAATAGTAATGTAATGGACTCAGTAACTAGAGGTTTCTGGTTCAATTTTCATTTTGAATATATTTAAAAAATATCAGTTTAATCAATTGAATGGAATTTTTGTGTTCAATCTTAATATTTGATTATCGATAATCATGTGATTTTTAGAGAAATTACGTATATTTAGATTATAAAGAAGAAAGAAACCACTTTGTTAAGCAGATGAATGAATGAATGCAAATTTGACTTACACATACAAAAGAAAAAAAAACAATATATATATATATGTACATGTTTGTGTGTGTGTGATGTGAAAAAGTATAAACTAAACCACATTCAGACAAAGGCTTTATAATCAGAGAGATAAGCTCCTATCTTCAGTGTATTGTTCACATTTAATGTAACACTTTTCAGTTTTAAAGCTATCAAACAAAATAAATAAAAATCACTTTCAATCATTTTCCAAGAACTTATATTGATGTTTAGGCTACAATACAATGTCAGTGAGACTATAGATTGAGCAGTTTAACAACTGGTATTTTATGTGATTACAAGTTATTCACTTGACTGAGTTTAAAATTGCTTGGTGCTAGCTTATAGTAAATTATAAGGAATGCATCATTTTGCTACATTACTTTTCTCAAGATATAATGTGATGAGAAAGTTTAGAAAAAAAAGGAAGTTAATTCATTAAAGATGTCCATTTTTGTTCATTATTCCATAAATTAGCTTTTTTCAACATTATTTATTTAGCATATGGATTTTTTTAAAAGTTTAACTATTAGAAAATCTCATAAAGCAGGGATCCCCAACCCTATGCCCGTGGGCACCATGGTGCCCGCAGACCATTTTACGTATGTCCGCCGCTATCCGAACACAACAAAAAATTATTTATCTGATACAAATAAATTTAATTTTTAAAATTTCTTATAAATTATTGTATTGTATTGTAATCAAATTGTAGGGCATACTATACTTTTACAGCATAAAAATATAAATGTTAAAATTTTATTTTTGAAATAAATATTTTTTTGTACATTATGTGTATTATTAACAATATCCAACTATAAATTTACATTGAAAAAATAAATGGTGCCCACCATCTGACCAGTATTATAGAATGGGTTCTTAAGGGCAAAAAGGTTGGGGACCCCTGTCATAAAGGAACCTGAAACAATCCAGTCAGAAAATAAATTCAACAGTAGCTTTATTAAGTTGTTCAATTTTACCACTGTAATGATAGAATTGACAATCGATGATTGTGATTTATGTTTGTTGTTGTTTACATTTAATTAGATCAGTATTTTATAGATGTTGTTTATGAAGGAAATGAGCACAATGGCCATGGGTTGCCCTGAATTTATGGATGAGACTCCAGTTGCTTCCAGGAAGATCAAATTCATTTTGCTTTATTGTTGGATACCCAATATTTAAGGTATTCCATTGTTGCCAACACCATACGATTGTTTTTCATCTTGAGATCCTCAAGTCCTTGGCTTTACTGTTCCAGCATGGATATCTTCATAATGCCAGTGAAGTTCATATTATTAGTTTTCCTGTATAATTTAGCCAGGAGTTCATCAAACTGAATTCTGGAAACCATGTACAAACTATTAGTTTTGTTTATTATTGTATCTTATTTGTAGGGTGAGCCACAAGAAAAGTTATCCGACAACTCTTTTTTGAATGGAAAAATGGAAATTTAGAATATACTCTAGGTAGACTGAGTTTGAGATCATTGACAAAACCTTGTCACAATCATATATAAAGCAAGCTTTTTGTTTCTCTTAGAAGAATATATATTTTTTGTAAAGATGTATATTTTTTCACACATCACTACTGTCAGCTTTGTAGGCATGATTCTGAAACTTTTGATCATGTCATGAATGTGTGCCCCTATGTCAGCAACATTCATTACTTCATTCAAGCCAAATCCAAAATCAGTTATCAAATGATTACCTCCATTCAACGCTGCCTTGGCACCAAAACCTTTGCATGGATTAGGTTTTCCATATTTCTAACATATTCAATCTGGTTAGTTCAGTGCAGGCTAGCCTTTGATGGAAGTCATGTTGATGCACAAAACATTTCATCAAAACTATAACCAGAATTAAAAAAATAAGATGAAAGCCTGTCATCACATTCTGCATTTACTGAGATCTGGATGCTGTTTGAGCTCCCTGCACAGACTCCATAATGGAATAAATGTATGTCACATCCTAGGGATCCACCAGCCATCAACTGCATGCAACAGCATATAGGCCAGCTTTCTGTCACTCACACCCATATTATTTCCAGAAGAAAATTTACACAATACTGCAACATACCCACCATTACTAGTACAAACATCTCCATCAAACTGTCATTCAAGATGTCAGATTCTCCCACTAACATGTGCAGAGAGATCTGTTACCATGTACTAGTGACATAACTATTGAACTATTTGTTTTCCTGTATCAATGTAATTTCATAGGTTTGTTAAATAAAATTTCTTGGAACAACAACATCGTTGATGGCTAGTGATTAGCATAGCTGCCTTCCAAGCAGCTGACCTGGGTTCTTTTCATGGTTAACGCATTTGACATATATATATATATATATATATATATATATATATATATATATATATATATATATTGTAATTATTAAGCAACTGATTTACTACAATGCCTGGAGTAAACTCTAATTTAAAAAACACTATTATTGTTAATTATTTCTTGTTTGTTATGTTTTTCACTGATTCTTTTGCTACTAAAAATAAAACCTTTTAACCAATTAACACTTTTTCAACATCTCATTACTATCTCTCTTAACATATTGCATTTATCAATTGTATTCAATCCTTTGAATACAAAACTATTTATCTAGCAATATTTTATTCTCCTTTATCTAATATTCAGTTTTTCAAAAACAGCAATATCAAAAATTTTCATTTTTTTTAGTATACTATTTATACATATACTAATATGCTTTTAATATACTGTATATTTAATAGTATTAATCAATTATGTAAATAATTAAAAAATATAACTCAAAATTTATTTCTAAATTTAATAGATTTTTTTTTTTACTTCTTTTAATAAAAAAATGGTTTTAGATTTTTTTTTTTTTAAGTTATTAAGAAATTCTATTTTTTAAGCAGTTTAAAATATTTTTTTAAATAATTGAAAGTTATAAAAAATTTAAGTATAGATTAAATATGAGTTAAGTATGAAATTTATGTACCGTATGTATATATTAAAATGAAACACATTATTTCTATAGATTGCATTTGATATTAATGATTTTTAATTTTATTTCGTGCTTAAATCAATACTCTAAGTAAAATCTGTTGTCAAAAATAATTGGCTCTAAAATGGGGTAAAAATATGTAAAAATACATGCATATATATATACACACACATCAAAAAATTTATTAGCTTTTGAATTTCATTTTTTTCAGCTGCTAGAATCTATGAGTTTCATTCTAGATCAGTGTTATTAACATATATATATATTTATCCCTTATTTAAATCTAGATTTTGTTTTGCTACAGTTGCATTAATATATGTCAAAATGAATCCTGAATTTAGTTCTTTTTATATCATGCGCAATACCAAAACTAAAAATTAAAAATATTTTGATTTATTTTTATCAATAATTTTGCATTTATAACTAAAAATAATTGATGCTGATTTATTTTCAGATTTTTTTATTATTATTAAAAATTATTTTATAAATTTATTTAATGCACATTGATTACGTAAGTAATATTTACTAAGGCAATAAACCCAAAGCATGTGCGGTTGAAAATGTGAAGGTAGGGACCTCTACAGGTCTTAACCACAAGCTTACGCATTAAATGATAAATAATTTTTAATTATTAATTACTAACACAGTAACTATTTTCTCTATACAATGAACACAAAAAATGGTAATCATGTGATGTTATAGACGTTTAAATTAATTACTGAAAGATAAAAAAGAAAGATGACTTTTAAATTTGTAGTTTTACGATTTGTCAATTTATAAATGTTAACTTTAATAGCACTAAAATCTTAGATTTTTTTGTCTTTAAATAACTGCAGTACTTTTATTTGTAGTGATAATATGTATTATCGTAAATGCCTACCAATGCTTTCCTATTCTATAAAAGACGAATTGCAAAAATAGATCCAATCTGCATCAACTGCAAGAGACAAGCAGAAACATTTAACCACATTATGTTCATCTGTACAGGGCTGGGGAATATCAGGAAAATTATCTATGACCACTCAAAAATGATTACTGCAAAATTTCCTCATTAAAAGACTGCCTAAAAGCCAGAACAATTGCAGTGATTAGACTATCGATATTCTTAATATACACTATTTGGACAGTTAAGTGAATGAAAATTTTCACAATGCCTCACCCGAATGAAGACACTTATTTCATATACAAACTAATCAAAATGAAGAAAAGAGATGAAATCCTCACTTCAAAAGCCTGGTATGGAGACACATGGAATCTATTCACTATACCACAACTGCCTAGGACCCAAAGATTCAAATTCAACTCATCACATAAGACATTCTAGGCAAATATTAACACAACAAGCAACAAAACATGCTCAGGATCTTCAACACAGATACACAAACATTGAAATGAAGAATTAACCCCTCCCCCTCCATTCTAACACCCTATTAATCAAGATGTAACAATAGTAGCAATAATAAATTTTTTTTTGGAGGAAAAAAAAGGCAATGGGGAAAAAGATAATAATGTAATAAATTTGTAAAATGTATATTAAAAAAAAAGTTCACACCATTTATTTTTTATTGTATATAGAATCTTTTTAGCATGAAATGCTGAATATATTCAACATTTTTTTTTCACTGTAAGCAGGTTTTATGTTACCATACAGAACATATTATACCAAAAGTATAACATCACACTTCATTATGATTTATTATGCTATCAATATAATTTATTTAAAAAAATCAATGTAACTTTATTAATATTTTTTTAAAATCTTATTTTAGTTTCAAGCCTAATTATGGTGTTTTTTTTAAATAATAAAAAAAGGAAGAAAGAAACAATTTATTGTTATGTAAAGAAACATATTTTTTCATGATTTTTTAAAAAGGTCATTGTTTAAATGGAAATATTTGAAAGAGCTTTCAACTTGCTCAAATCATTTAAGGGTAGTGTTGATATTTTTTGAGAATCTAAAATATGTTGCAGGATAGTAATATTCTTGTCCTAATTTTGCAGTAGCAGGATAGATTTTTTAAAACTAAGTACATTTTTTGTCATTAATAATTAAGGTTAATAGATTTGATGTGTGTTCTTATAGTCTTAAATTTTGTATTTACCTTAGCTTCAGTTAAAATCTTGTTTGTGCACATAGTATTTTGTGAAAAGCATTTAAAATGTTTGATTGATTAAAAAAAAATGCTATTTCATGTGAAGAAGACCATAATGGCATATTATTAGATGCTACTATGCTGAAATTAATTTTTTGCATTACATAAATAAAATTTTTGTATCGACTTTCATCAATGATTTTTAGATTTTTCTATGATCTGTCAATAATTGTAAAGTTTATTCATCTCATTGCTGGCTAATTTTTTTTATTTATCATCAATATTTTTTATTGTTATACTTATTTTTAATTATACAATTTTATAATCTGATCAAAATGACAGTAAATCCATTTGTTTCTTCTTTTTTTGTGCTGATCAGTGTTCAAAATTTTATATCAGTGTGACATTTCAGAAGCATCACTATTCATTTTTTTTTTTAGTTTTTAACTTTTATATCATTAGAAAGTTGCAAGAAATGTTATTGATTTAGCAGTTTTGATTTTCATATTCAAATATATTATTTACCATTTGGAAATTGTTTTATTTTTTTTCATTTTATCTCTTCCCAGTATGACCTGTGGTGAATCTTTTAAATTTCTGCATTCTTCATGTTTAGGAATGATGTAGAAAAGCAAATGCTATCATTTATGTCTTCACTATTAAATTTTACCTCATCTTTTGTTCATGTTATGGCAATCTTTGTTTTTTTATATTTAGCCATAATCTTTACACATTATTTTTTTATTTGTCTAATAAGTGTTTTCAGAATTTCTGAAATTTTTTAAAATTTAAAATTGTAATGACATCTGAAGGTGGATTGTTGTTAACATTTCTTTTACGGTTCCTCAATCCATATATATATCTTCATTTAATGTTGCTATTTTCATTAGAATGTCTAAGGTTGTTCACATTTCTTTTATTAATCATGAATTTACATTTAACTTTATTTAACACTGTTTCATCATATATTAATTTTCAACATTATTTAGACGGTTGACAATATGCTGCCCTGTCTAATGTGAAGCCAATCATTAAAGCCTTTCTTAACCACTTTTATGTAGTGATTTGTTATAAAAACAATAATATATTCTGGGACTTTCATGTTTCTGTTAGCATTTTTCAATTTATAAAAGTCACCTGATTTAAAAATCTCATAGTAAACCAATAAACTATTCTTTTTTTTTTTTTTATGAAGGAAAATACACATACAATTCCAATATACATCTTATTAGTATACCTTTGTTTGGATTTGTTACAATAACAATCATTGTAGATAATTTTCCAAATTAGAAAATATACCCATTTGATACATTAGTTATTATTATGACAAATTAATTTTCATGATTAGAGCAAGAAGCTCATTGTTCAAACTTAGTCTATAATTATTGTGTACTAGTTTTGTATCAGAACAACTGGCTCTTCATTTAGTGACTTAGCCAGTGATCATTGTGCAGTCTATATTTTTATTGATAGTGATCATTTGTCATTCTCCATCTAACTGAACCATTTTTAAATTTTGAATTAATTTTTAATTAGCATACCTGAGGATTGGCTCTTCATCCAGTGGCCTAAGTTGCCCCCAAGTGTCCCCGAAGAGCTTTTCCAGCATTAATAAGCAATCTCCGAACATAGTCCTATGAATAAATTTTTTACACACCTCCCATGGTTCTTTATTTTCTTGTTTAAAAACGAAAAAAATCTTTGTTAACCACACGGAATGAAGCAGGAACGTTTTCATTCTAATTGCAGCAAAGACACCACTCTTTGTAGCATCCCTGATTCTTAGAATTTTCATGTTAGCTGGTAGTACTCTGGTTATGATATTTTAGCTAGTTTATATATAAACCATTCTTGTGGTATTATTAATCTTTTTAATAATATGGAATATAGATTATGATAATTCTTATCTTTCTGAAAGTTTTTTTTTGATTTATGACATAATCTGATATGAATATTTTTTTACAATCTTAGTTTTTTGTGATATAAGAATTAATCACAATAATTTATATATTCTATCAAGAGATCTTGCTTTAGTATAAAAATATAAATTAATTTGTTTTAGTATATATACTCATATTTATAGTATTAATTTCACCAGTAATATTATTGATTTTTTTCTTTAGTTTTTTTGTAAATTTTTAGATGCTTTATTTTTGATGGCAGTATTATCAAATTTAATTTAATTTTACCTTATATTACTCTATCATATGATATCAAAAATAGTTTTATGATTAACATTTTTATAGTTGACTATTTATTTATATTTTCAGTTTTTAATTTTATCTTTGTCATTTTAATAATAGTCTATCCAGTAACATTTTCTGCAAAAAATTATTTGAAAGTAAAATCTTCTTTTGATTATATAAGGCTTCATTTATTTCTACATACTTGTTTTTGAGAATTTTTGAAAATTTTATTATAATGTTCTTTGTCATTTTTGATGTTCTCATTTTTAATTTTGTCACTATTTTGTATTTACTATTGTATATTTTGGCATCCATTTTGTGTTCTCTAACTGTTTTATTTTAGTTAATTTTATTAAATATCAATGTTTTATTATGCCTTTACTTTCATACATGGTTATTTTCACTCATTATCATTTATACTCTGGAAACTCAAATGTTTTTTTATGTCAGTCCTAATAGCATTATGTATATTTGTTCAGTCACTGAAAGTATTTACACAGTTGAAATCCCACTAAATTAGGCCATATTTTAGCTATTAAAAGTAATGCTTGCCATTGTCAGGTCACAAAATTGTAGTCTGTCTGAATTTTGTGTACTCCACCTAGTAATCATCATTCATATGATTGGTAATACACATCTTACATTATTGAAAGATTTACCTCTCATATATGATAAAATTATTTGCCTGATTAATTTTGAAATCAATAAAAACATATATATATATATATATAAATAGAGGTTGTCATGACAACAGATTGAGATAGTTGATTGTTATTGATATTGGGTTAGTCCGAATGCCTATTTAAAAATTGATTTTTTTTTTTTAAAAAAACTTTTAAAATATAAATGAATGAGATTTTTTTTTTTGGGGGGGGGGGTTCAATTTGTGGAAATATTTTGACATTATTTATTCAATCCTAATATTTTTAAACCAAAAGAATGGCTAGCAATGACCAACTACTATATAAATAATGAACAAATGTGTTCACTTAATTGTAGTAATATATTGCTTCTAATTAATTCATCTTGTCTCGTAGAAACAACGTTTATAGTTTTGTTTACAAAAGATTTATTAAGTATATACAAGGAAATATAAAATTATCATATGAAGTCATAAGTAGAATCCTAATATGCTGATTTTTCATTTTTTATTTATAATACATTGGAAGATATTTAAGTTAGTACAGTTTTTAAATACCACATTTCAGGGATTTAAGAGTGAAGCAAAAGATGTTGTTATTCACCAGGATTGCACTTTGCTATATAGAAAGCATTGATGTGTTTTCAGTCTTTAATCATGTTCTAGCTAAGAATATTAAACATGTATTTACTAATAAATATTGAATAGATTTTAAAGATCGATTATAGAACAGTTTCTTAAATTTATGTATTTGTTCATAATACATATGTCATAATTTTTATTTATAGAGAACAAGTAGAAATTGTTTGCATATACTCATAATAATTAAGATTTTAATGCTTTTGAAGATAATTAAGTTTTTTTATCTCTCAGTAAAAAAAAAAAAAAAAAGATAAAAAGATAACGTAAATACCACCCAGCAGGACAAATATGTTTCATTAATTAAGAAAAATACGTTTGAAACTTGAAATTTTTTTTTAAAGTTTTATGTAGTTCAGATTTGAACTCCAGATTATGAGCATTCCAATATATTATTTGCTAATCAGTATTCCAGTAAGATTTATCATTTTTTAAAAATTATATTCATAAGTAATTTTTTATTTCTTACTCGTTTTCATTTATTATTTACTGTTTTTGTTTTATATCTCTATCTAAATTTAAATCATCTAAGTGCTTTTTCACTCTTTATAAATATATATTTTTGTTTTGCATTTATAAAGAGTCATTACTTTAAACCTGACATTTTAATAAAAGTTTATTTAATATTACATTTTTGTTTTACTTTAATCTTTTTATTTATTATCATTGCTTATCAAGCTATATATATATATAGAAGACACATGAACTTAAATTTTCAAGCTCCCTACAGCTATGCACGCCATCTTATACAAACCAATGAGCTATACATGTGGAAAAAGATAAATTATCTTCAATATATATATATTTTGTGCTGAACCAGCACTCATTTGTTTATCCAGATCATCATTTCCCACACATATATACAATCAGTGCACATTTTATATTAAGATAGTAAATCTTCAAATTTTAATGAACAAGTTTCAATCTTCTCCACCCTCCAACTCTTCAGCCATCCATGTCATTAAAAATCCGATGATGGAATACTCAAAGCCTTTGTTGATGCCAATATTATTGTCATATCCATGTTGACTTTAAGTCATTTTGATTCCTCATATAATAGGACTTTAATATTTTTATTTAAATACACAGAAGAGATATGTGCATAATACATTCTTTATATATAATATTTAGTACAGACAATATACTTATATATATATATATATATTAAAAAAATAGAGGGAGAATAAAAATCTCAAAAGTTTAATACAATAGTTTGGTTATTGGAAGTTGTTACAAAAAGAAAAAAGATGGACTTATTACTAAAAAGAGAAAGCGATGACATTATAAAATATTTTGAAGAATTTATAAAGAATTATACATTAATAAAGAACAAGAAAGCAAAGTAGCCCCTACAATGAAGAAGTAGATTATGCAATTAAATCTACAAAGAACAGAAAAGATTCAGAAATTACTGGAATTATAATCAATATTTTAAGCAGGTGAAGAAACAGAAAAATTGTTGACAAAGTTATATAACAAAATATCTAAATGATAATGATATACCAGATGATTGGACAAATGGAATAGCGATTTGATATTTAAGAAAAATGATGAAGAATATTTATTAGAAATTCTTGTATTAGTTCTCTACAAAATCTTATTTGAAGATACAGAAACTTATCAACCAAAAAGAACAATTTGGATCTAAATATGATTTTAGCACAGTAGATCATATCCAAGTATGGAGAGAAGTTATAAAAAGAATAAATAAATATATTGTGCTATTGTGCTTTGAATTTTCAGAATATGAAATGGAATTTGATTCTATAAGCATTTCCACAGGTTTAGATCATGAAGATATAGATCCATCATCTGCTTCTAAAAGCAATACCTTGTCATTGTAGCCACATCATTCTATCTTCATCAATTTATTTCATGTCTGTATATAAAAAAAACATATAATTTCACTGAACACATTTTTAATATATTATATTCTTGGTCTGTATCTTAGTCTTTTTCCAAAAATTTTGTCTTTAATATTTTAATATTTTAATATTTTAATATTTTTTATTTATTTTTGTATTGGTATTTTTATTTAGTAGTAAAGTTTTTTTTATTTTTAAAAGCACGTTGGGCTAATATTATTATTTTAATTTCAACAAGACAACTATTGTCATCACAAATCATGTTATATAATATATATGTTATATTCAAATATATATATTTAAATCTATTAGTATTATAGAGAGACTTAAGACTATTCCACCAATCAGTTTGATGTTATAAATTAATACTTTTTAACAAATGTAATTGTTTAAATATTTAAATATGTAAAAATATTTAAAAATTGTCATCAGATGCTAATAGTCAATAATCAATGAAAATAGTAAATTGTAAAAACTCCCAGCATTCAAAGGGGTACCTCTTCTATATGCAATCTCAAGGTAACTTTTTCTAATATAAAAATATAGCAGATATTTTCACATATTTAAATATTTAAACTATTATATCTGTTGAAATTATATTTTTATGTTTGAGTTTTATATGTGGAAATATCTGATTATCACTGTCACATGTTAAATAGACAAATAGCGAACTGTAAAAATGTTCTGCATTCAAAAACGTTTGCTTCTAAATGCAATTTCTTGATGTTATACAGAGAATACAGTGTTATGGTATTTATTTATAATGTGAGTATATACTGTATCATACACATTTGTTAGTAAAAAGCATTTACAATTTTCATATTTGTCTATTAACATCTGATAGTGATTTTTATCATATGAAAATTTCAACTGATATTTCCACATATTATCTATTAAAAATTATCAATTTATATATATATGTGTGTGTGTTGAAATTAAAGTTTCTCTGGGTGGACAATGTTTTATGAAGCATGTTTTTAAGACGAACTGTGCTTATTAGAATAATATAAATTTCTTTCCATTGTGTCAATAAGATAATACTTATCAACTGGGTGAAAAAAATGTATAAAATAATAATTACAAGGATATAGTATATAAAATTGTTTTACTTGATTGTTATATTATGTAGTTGGCAAATAGTCTGATCTACATTTAACAAATAAATATAAAAAATACTGCTATATTTAAATTAGACTATCAACCAAGCATGTGATATAACAACCATGTGAATCAATTCTATATACTATACTCATATACTTATTCAGTTGAGGATAAGTATTATTTTATTAAAACATTGGTGAGAAATTTATTTTATTCTAATAAACATGGTTAATCCTGAAAACATGCTTCATAATATATATAATATTCAAATATAAGTATAATGTCTATACTAAACTTAATGTATTTACAAGAGACTTGAATTCAGACTTTCAAGTTCTCTACAGTTATTTTCTCCATCTTATACAACTGATACACATGACCATATACATCTGAAAAGTTAAATAGATCTCCAATATACTGATTGTATATATGTGTTGGAGATGCTAATCTGGACCAATTGACGAGTACTGGTTCAGCATGAAATATGTATATTGGAGTTCATTTATTTTTTTCACATGTATGTGGTCATGTGTATCAGTTGTATAAGATGGAGTGCATAGCTTTAGAGAGCTTGAAAGTTTGAGTTCACATCACTTTTAATTACATTAAGTTTAGTATAGATATTATACTTATATTTGAAAATTACATATTCAGCCTGTATTCTGTGCATCCCTGTTCTGTGTATTTGAATGGACATATTAAGGCCCTATTTGTGAGAGGTCAGAGTGACCTACAGATAACATGGGTATAACAATTGCATTGGCATCAACAAGGGCTTTGACTATTCCACCATTGGATTTTCAATGATATGGATAGCTGAAGAGTTGGAGGATGAAAAAGATTGAAACAAGTTCAATTAAGTTTGAAGATTTGCTATCTTAATATAAACTGAGCACTGATTGTATATATGTGTGGGAGATGGTGATCTGGACCAACTGATGAGTGCACGTTAAGCACAAAATATGTATGTTGAGATCATTTATCTTTTTCACATGTATGGAATCATGGAGATATAGAGTGCTTGAAAGTCTGAGTTTGAGACCATGTTAATATATATATATATATATATATATATATATATATATATATATATATATATCCTTGGATAATATTTTCTTACTTTAAAAAGTATTTATCAAAATACATTAATATAGGGGCATTAATCAGATTAATCTTGAAAAATGTATGGCAGCATGATTTTATATCTTCAAAAATTTTTATAGCAGTTTTACAAGAAGAAAATAAAATACATAAAATTTATTAAAATCGTTTAGATTTTGAAAATGATGTGATTAAGTTTTGAGAATAATTGCTCAGAATTTCAGACAATGTTGCAGTGGTTACCTGATAAAAGTAAGTTAGTAGGACTAAACATAAATAGTAAAAAAAAACCTCAATTAATATTAATGAATTTTTTTTAGAAGAAAAAACAGAAGTTGATTATCATGAATAGCAACAAAGATTTTCATTAGATGAAAACAATGAAATTAAATGTAAAAATTAAACTTGGACGGGATGCTTTCTGCAGAAATATATATATATATATTGTACCGCACCATACTCCCTGCGGAATTCTTTTCCTAATCTTGCACTGAGCATGAAGTGACCAAGATTTAACAGGTAAAGAAATGGATATCAATTTAGCCGATTTCTATACTCATACATATCAGTACTTCCAGCTAAACTGATAGAAAGAGTGGATTGACAGGAATCTTCCAGTTAAAACACCCTTTAGTTGATATCTTATTTTAATGCCCGAATATTTAGAACAATGGCAAGTACACACCTTTGAAAAATCTATTTACAAAATAGACTTTTGCGCGCCACTTCTAGAAAAGAATCAAAAAATGAATTTTTCACCCTCCTAGAAGGGTGTGCAATACCATATGTTCAGCGGAGCATAAGAATAAGATTTAACACCCCGGTAGAGCGATATCCCGTGTGGCTAGCTCAAGTCACTCTACATCTAGGGTCTTCAAATGGGTAAGTTAAATGATTATTACAGGTATGTGGTTGATAAGGAAAGAACACATTTTTATCAATATAAATAATGATACGAAAACGAAAAAAGTTTAATATTATGATTAAATATTTATTTAATCCCTAAGACCCACCACCGTTTCATACTAATGATAATATAATAACAAAATACTAAATAATTAATTACCCCAAACTATATATATATATTCGAGGCGTTGAAATAGATAAAATACAATTTTAAATAAGAAAAATAATAAATCCCTAAAGCTATTTACAATGTTTATAAGTAATGGAAGTGGTCTGAGCTCTTTTTACCCAATAGAAATAAATTTTAATTTGTGTGATTTGATATACAGATATGAGATTTTCGGTCATACAGGCATACGCTTTTACTGATAACTTTAAAACCTTTTTATTGATAGGAAATATAATAATGAAAACTATGCATATTTGCACAATGAAATATATCACTAATTTCATATTTTCAACAAGTCAATATGTTGCATTGGCTCAGATACCATATCGTACTCACCATAAGGTACTGTATCTATTTCCGTTTTGCCAAAGATAAATTTCTATACATGTATATACGTGCAGCCAAATTATACACTTACTATTATTTTAAATATAAAGTTATTAGAGTACTTGCTTCCAGGGAACCTATAATAAATCAATCCCTTCTTACACTCATCGTGAGGTGTAGCAGTCACAAAAAAAAATAACTTAAAAAGGATATCCGGTTAAATACATTTTTAGATATTCAGCATGAGATATCATATTTACCGAATATAATAAGCGTATGTACGCATACATATATCTACATGCATATTTATATTTGACGAATTTCAGGAATAACAACAACAGCAAAACGAATAGCAACAACAACAACAACAAAAAAAATCTCATTGCGATCTTTGCTGAAAATACTAATTTGAAATAGAAAAATTCACTCAAAGGATTTAAGTAAAAGCTTTACCATTTATGACCGCAATAACCGTAAATTTATACATATGCGAGAGACTCTCTCATTTTTAAATGATAAATAATAATAACAAAAAAATATATATCTAATCGGAAATAGAAAAGTTAATTATTTCAATGTTAATAAATATCTTAAAATAAACTTATATCTGCGTCTTCATTCTTCTCCTCTGGGCTGAGTGGGCTTCAAGTTAACTGGCTGTGTGGTGACGATTTCTTCCATTTAGTAAGGCGGCACTGGCCATCCTCCTGGGCGGTTGGAATTGGCGTGGTCACATCTGGGCGGCTTAGGACAGAGAAAGGGCGGTGCACTGGCTAGTTGTCTACCCCACGGTCATTTTGCCGGAATCTCTAGTATATTGCTTCATATCCTCTTTTTTTATATATCTAAATAGTAACGAGGATTATTTAATAAATTTTCATAGGCTGTCTCCAATAGTTATTCGAATCCACAAAGATAAGAGTTCTTAAAAGAACTGTATAAAGGATTTGTTCTAACGAATGTCACTAATAGTACTATTCATAAATGACTCTCTAAGTAGCTGATCGCTTGGAGAATTCTGGAGCAACGAAAAGAATGACTTGCCCAGAATGGCTGCCAACGAAAGACTGAATCCCACAGCACTATCCATCCCACTAATAAGAACCAATTCAGATATCCCTCTGAGAAGAATGAATCAGCCAATCCTTTTAATCTAGCTTATCACTTAGATTGCAAACATTCCTTTATATTTTTCCGATTAAATTCTACATTTTAAGTTTGACATCCATCTTGAATGCTCAGACCACTTGATTACAGCTATTCATTTCAAAAGAATTTCTATTTAAAAAAAAATAACATTTTAATTATAGCATTATCAAACATTTTGCTTTTGGTCAGATTTTTGCAAAAGCAATTAACATTCTTTGTTTATAGAATAAAATTAGTTTTTAGAGGCAGTAATTAAAAAAATGAAAAATATACAAGTATGTTGGAACAATTGCTTTAATTATTTATTTTACTACTATGTTCCAACATTTGATTCATTTGTTTAATAAGTTTGCCTTTCTCTATTTGAATTTTTCAGAGAAAAGCCCAATACATAAAGTGATATAAAAAATATACAAAATAGAAAAATAAAAAAAATACATGAGCTTATTTTACAATATTTTCCATGTCAATTTCATATTATTTAAATTGGTGTGTGTGGGTATTTTAATGCTCAGACCACTCCATTATCAATATAGCACATTTATATATTTGTTGTGCTTAATCCATACTTTGTGCAAGGCCATTTGATAATGCCTGGCACAATATATATATATATGTTCTATATATATATATATAATTGGTTATATATATATATATATATATATATATATATAACCAATTGTTACTTATGGATTTGAGACTTGTAAACTTGACAGAAAAGTAATATTGAGACATCAGATCATTCACAGAATTATGTTACTGTTTATGTTGGAAGTAATAAGAAAAAACTGAAAACTGGTTGTATAGATGGAGAACAAACAGATGTATCTGATGTCATTGAAAAAATAATAGACATATGGATATATTTCTAGAACACACATGATAATAGATAGGTAGTTGAAGTTTTAAATTGGATCCTAAGGGATTATATAAAAGGCATAAAAGAAGTCCACTCAAAATTGATGGACGAAGGAAGAAAACTTTTTGGTATGATGTGACGATTGCCTATACTGAATTGAGTTTTGAGAATTACTTTCTACCATGGATCAATAATGGTTGAAAGTGTTCATGTATAATTATGTCTGTGTATTGATGCATATGCATAAATAAGTGGAGAAATAAGATAGCATGAGAGAATAATGATGGAGTAGATATAGCTAACTGGCTTTTTGGTTAATCATTCATTCAGACTGCTGACTTTGATAAAGGATAAGCATTGTATCTTCATATTTTTACATTGCATCACAGATGTCAATGTTCTTCCATGAATAATAATTTTAGGTTTTACAGACATGGACATTTTGAAAATATCTTATTTGTTATCTCTTTGATAATATGGATAACTCAGCAGCTATTATGATGTTGGGATGTAATGGTAAAGTCAAAACTATATTTATGGAAGTCAAGCATTGTCAGCCAAGAGGTCATCACAGCCGCCTTGCAAGCAAGTAGTTGGTCCCGTCTGATACTATGACATATGAAAAAAAAGAAAAAAAAACTATATTTATGGAAAGGAATATATATATATAAAGTTGTGAAATATTTTACATTTCGGTAAATATATATAACGCAAGAACTTTGGGATTAATGGGTAATGCATCACATGGCAAAAATGTCTAAATAGACCGTTTTAGTCAGATTTAATATTTTTATGTAATTGATCCATAGTAATTCAATCAACCAGTCAGTATTGATTCATAAGTTAATACTGGTTATTTTTAGTTACAGGGTTAAACAAAAATGGAAATTAAAAATCATTACCTTCCACCAGTAGTTATCAAAGCAGGTGAGAATATTTATTCATTCATTGCTTTTCTATAAGGGGGATAGATGTTAAAGAAGCCGTTTATCTATTTGAGACTATTTTCATTGTTTTACTGATGTATATATTTAAAATTGTATTTATAAATTTATATTTTTGATTTGTTTTTATTTTTTTTCACAATATATTTTTTCATATTGACATACTAACTAAATGCATTAAAATTTATTGTTTTTACACCATGAAATATGTATAAACAAGGAAAAGAAAGAATTAATATTTATATACAGTATGAAAAAGCAGGCCTGGTAACCATCTCAAAATATTAGAAAAGATATTTATGATTGTGTGTATTTATATAATTATTTTTATAGTTAGCTTTTTTTAAAAAAATAAATTTCCAGTGTGGTTAGAATTAAAATAAACTTATATAGAGAGTTATACGTTTCCATTAAATATTTATAAATTATTTAAATAGCTTTCATCAATTCTGGTTTTATTAACTATTTCTATCAGTGAAAATAAATCTTCAATTTTAAATGCTTGAGATATTTTTAACCACTACATTTTCTTTTAAAGATATTTTTGCAAGCATGGCAAACTATTTTATATATGATTGGATCTTTGAACTGAAAAGTATGTACAGTGATTGGTTTTCAAGAGATAGTAACTAAATCCCAGGTATCCATTAAAACTTGAATCAATTCAGCTTTTAACTTCAAAGAATTTTAATGGCTATTGGGAGTTGAACCTAAGACCTTAGATGACTCTGTAAATCACACTAACTTCTCATAATCAAAAAGTTCTATCAAATGAATTTCACAATGACGAAAAACAAATGGATTGAAAAATTATTACGTACTTTAGATTTATACCATCTTTTTTTTTTTTTAAAAAGATTAACCTTATAATTTGATTTTTTAAAAATAAATTTTAAAAAGTAAAAACCATTTAAATATATAAATATTTTTATCTAAATATCATGTAAGCAAGTGGGAAATTAGTTTGTTATAATATAAATACTCAGTTAATTTATTCATTTAAACTAATATTGAGAAAAATTACTAAATTTTCTAAATTGAACAGATTTCAGTCCGCTTTAGACTGAAGATGATTATTTACTAATTTTTAAATAGAAAGTAAACAATTGTTTTCAAGTTTTCTACTAATTGATTTAAAAAAAAAAAAGAATGGTTTCACACTTAAGAATTGCAAATAAAAAGCATACACCTTATAAAACGTTGGTGGTCGAGTGGTCAGCACAGCCGCCTTACAAGCAGTTGACCCGGGGTTAGCGGGTTCGCTTCCCGACCGTTGCTATGACATATGAAAAAAAAAACAGTTATTGAAAAGCAGCATTATAATTAATTGGGCTTACCATGGAATGACATTGATGAAAAGAAACGATGCACTATAATATAAAACATCACATATGTATAAACATACGTAGAATGTTTTTTTATTTTGGTATGATATAAAAAACAAAGATTATAGTCAAGCGTTGTTAGCCGAGAGGTCATCGCAGCCGCCTTGCAAGCAAGTAGTTGGTTGCAGACGGTTGTGGGTTCGCCTCCCGGTCGATGCTATGACATATGGAAAAAAAACCCCAAAGATTGTATTACAGTGATTTTTTTTTGTTGTTTTAATAACTTAGTAAAATATATATTTAATATACAAGAATTACAATTTTTTGATATTACAGTAAGTAAATTATTTTAAGAATGTTACAATAATATTTTGAGTGAAGGTTATCAATAAATAAGTAATAATTTGTTTTATAAAAGTTTAGTAGATACCAGTTTGGTCAAAATTTTAGAAATAGAGAAGTGTAGCATGTAGCCGAGAGGTCATCGCAGGAGCCGTGCAAGCAAGTAGCTGGTTGCAGACGGTTGTGGGTTCGCGTCCCGGCCAATGCTATGACATATGAAAAAAAAATTACAGAAACCTAGTTTTTTTTTTGTTTTGTTGTAATTATTAGGTATTACATATTATAACATAAATGCTATTACGTAAATATACACATAAAATTATTTTCTTTTTTTTTTTTGTGAAAGCTTTACTTTCACTTGTATTTTTATAAAAAAATCGTGATTTAATTTATAACTTCCATTAGTTGATCATTTTATGAATTCTTGACCAATAAAATCATTCGCTTTGCCTTGCATAATTTTGTGTGATGACTGAATAGATTCCCTGAGTATTCAAACTTCGTACTAATTCCCAAGCAATAAACCATTCGACCAGTATTTAAAATAGAGTTTTATAGATTACTAGAATTCATACCATCTTTTTTGCTAATTGATTATATGTAAATTAGATATTTATTTTATATAGCGCTATGTTTTATAAACTGTAACAGTAATAATCTGCCGTAAAGCTAATGCACATGCGCTTTGTGGATTCTGATTTAGCATGAAATACGTACTGTATATTAGTGATTATTTATCTTTTCAACATGTGTGTGATCAGATGGGGCAGCAATATGAGATGGCATGGAGAGTTGAGGGTCCTGTGAAAGTTTGAGTTCGAATCCTGCTTACATTATAAATGATATAGTAAATTAATCAAAGTGGACTGAATTTAATTTCTTTATCTCTTGTTGAATTTCTTTTTTTAATTATTATTTAATTATAAAAATTAAAAAAAAAAGAAGAAGAATATAACTGAAAGGTTTTTTTTTTATTGATTTATATGTGTTTTCATTTATTCTATCTTTACATATATGATTTTATATGGATATTATTAAGAATTTAGACAATGTAACAACAGTCTGTACGTTTCTAAAATGAAACTCTTAATATTCATAAGAAAAAAAAAACTATTTAACGATATGCTAGCAAATATCACAAAAGTGTGTGATTTAAAATATGATTGCCACTTTTAGTATTATCATATTATATATTTATAAGTTGTACTAATCCAGTAAAAGTAAGAATATGTATGTGTAAGAATAATTAGGGTTAAGGATAAGAAGCACAGATCTATCCATTTTCTCTTAAAATTTATATAAATATATAAAATGTTAAGAGAAATATTATTATTTTGCTGAAGACATATATATTTAGAATGCTCTAAGACTGCAAGAGAGTCTGAAATATTGTGTTGAGTCATAAATTTATTTCCAAAAGCAAACTTCAAGTAAATGTTTCACATGATACATTTGTACGTATGCAAATAATATCTATATAGTATATACCAATAAAACAATATAAATTTACAATATCTTTTTTTATTAAGGCCATAACCTTGTAATCTTATGGTTAAGACCTGTAGAGGTCCCTAATATCGCAATTTTACATGCATATTCTTGAGGTTACAGCCTTAGTAAATATTGTAATCAATATGCATTTAAATAAATTTATAATATCTTTTTTTCTACAATTGAATTAATTATTCTATCATATCCTTGATCTTTATTTTATCCTATGTCTTGAAATTTGCATCATATAGTCACAGCTATTATGGGCCTACCCAAATCATTCTGAAAAGAGTTAGGACTCAGATTTATTAGTATGTCTGCTACCTTTAATGTCTTTCATTATCTATTGTAATTTAAAATGGACTGGTTTTAGTTATTATTTATGTGGCTATTCTATCTAGTCCCAAGTATTTTTAAAGTATTGACTAATAAATAAAATAGAAATATTAAAAAATAATAATAATAAAAACAAATAATAGGTATATATAATTGAAATCTTAGACTCTCAATAAACTCTGTAAAATCTAATTTGAAATATTGTATCTCATAATATTTTGACTTCAATTAATTATAACTAAGTATGTTTTTATTCCTTACTAATGTTAAATTATTATCATCTTTTATATGACTATATTGTTGGTCTATCACTACCAGAACTTTTATATTTTTAAAGAGAAAACAAAAAAAAAGGATCCTTTTTCTTTTTATTGTTGTATTATTACAGGTTTTTTTAAAGTATTCATGCATAATGCTAATGATTGTAGGGTGGACTAAGGCATCACTTATTTATTATATTCTTGAAAGCTATGTTATAACACTTTATACCTATGCAGATTAGAATGAGTAATTTTGTTGTCCATTATTAGCAACCATCAATTTTATTTAAAATTAAACTCATTGCAACACCGATTAAACAAATATAATTCCTTTACACATATCACTTTTTATGAAAAGAAATATTTGGATTCTCTAATTTTAATATCGTCTTGTTGGTTTAGTGCATTGATAGAGCAGTGGACTCTGCACAAAGTTCATTAGTTGTAGATTAGCTTGTCACTATCAGTCCTGAAACTTCTTATGATTGCCAAACTAATAAATCTTTCAATTATTTTGTTAGTGTAATAGTAATGGATATTATTAAAAGAAAAAAATATTTAATTTGAAAATTATATTTACAACAAAATTACATGATTGAATAAAAATAAATAAATTGAAGTTACATTTTCTTTAGTTTAATTAACTAATATATATGACATTTAAAATGTTGGGTGAAGTAAATGCATCTATGTGTTTTAAAAGCAACAATATTTCATACATGTGTTGTACCAGTTCTTACTTATGGATCTGAGACTTGCACACTTAGCAGAAGAGCAATTTAGAGACAGAAAACCACTGAATGAAATAGGAAGAGATGACGTTAGAAGTAATAAAAAGAGATTGAAAACAAAATACATAGATGAGAGCAAAAGTAATTATCATTGACATCATTGAATGACTTAAGACAATGAAATGATAAGGAGCTTGGCATATTGTTAGAAAATATGATAATCAATGTGACATGTATAGTCTTAAGTTGAATTCCAAAAACATTATAAAACATCTAAAAGGAGCTCACATGTGAGATGGATTTATGAAGTAAGGAAGTATGCTAATGTATGGTGGACTAAAAACATCTAGTATTTGATAAACTGGACTGGAGAAACCTTTATCCTGTAGTAGATCAATAATTGTTGAAAATGATGAACATTTAAGATAAAATAAATTATTATTTTTTCTATCATTATTTCTCTATTTTTTATCCTTCTGTTCTCTGTCAATGAGTTTTATATATGGCTTAGTCATCATTAGACTTTTATTCAAACTCATCTATGCCCCAATTGTGAAAGTATGATTGTTTTACTGTGTAATCATTTTTGCATTCTTTAATTAGGCATGGAGATATTGTACCTCTAATCTTTTTCTATGTTTTTGTTGTTTTCTTTTCATTATTTATTGTATAACATCCCCCCCCCCCCAGAAGTAGAACGGCCATATTAATTTGCAAGTGGCTGGTTATAATGATGATGACAACTATTAATTTCACATGTTAAGGTTTCTATATGAAGGCAAACAGAATATACTAGATAAACCACTAAATATCGCATGATCACTATTTCTTATGCTAGCACATATCTGTTATTAAAACAGGCAAAACACTCCATACAGTAGTGCCACTCAGCGCCAAGCAGAGTAATCAATTGATGTCAGAAGGCTTATGCATAAAATCCCCATCTAGTGCCTACTCATCTAATATCCCCAGACTAATTTCTTGCTTGTGGCCTTCATCAGTGAGGAATTTTGGATCTGAGAGCACTGCACCCAGATCTTAGGATCCTAAGATCTAGGTGCAGTGTTCTCAGATTCAAAGTTCCTCTCTGACAAAGTCCACAAGCCAGAAACTAGTCATGGCAATATTGGATGAGTAGGCACTAGATGGGGATTTTATGTGTAAGCCTTCTGGCATCCATTGATTACTCTGGTTGGCACTGAGTGGCACTACTGTATGGAGTGTTTTGACTGTTTTAATATACTAGATAGCCAGAATATTACACTGCAACAATGAACTGTTCTTAAGATAACAGGCTAGTAATGCCCAAGAATATCAAATACACCTAGACTTCTTGTTGAGTTTAATTTTGCATCTTAAAAAAGTCTCTTCCTTTATTGCATAACAATTCTTTAGTTGTTTATAGGTTTTTTTGAGTGAATATCCAGAAAAAAACAACTTGATTTAAAGTAGGCATTAGCTAATAAAACTATTTTATAAATTGCTAACAAGTCTGATCTATTTAATAACTTTTTTTGTGAATTTTCCATGATGCAACTTAGTTTTCTGATGTATGATGAAGAAATGTGTAGAAAAATGGATAGCCAATACAAAATTTAATGTTGAATGGGCTAATAATGTTTCTCATAGTAATATCTACTCTTTGAACATGTTTTCCATGCACTGGATTATGATATTCAGCAATAGAATAAGCAATTGTTAAGAAAGCTGCTCTTAAAGTATTTGTGTCACAACTCAATAAAAGTTAACCAGCTTTCAAAAGTGTTCTTAGAAATATTTTAGCTTTTTGATAATTGAATAAAATAAGAATCATATGTTTAGTGATCATACTTAAGTAGCATGAAGATGTGTCATGTTTTTATTTATTCATGTTAAAGAGTATGCTGTTAACGAATGCTTCTTTGTTGATTATATGAGACTTTGAACATAATTTTTTTTCTGATGTAGAAGCAGAGTTATCTGCATAAATTAATTTCCTCCAATTTAATTCTGGGAATTCACAAGAAATATATTAAATAAAATTGGTCAGTTTAATCTTGTGGGACACTTCTCTGCAAATCGTTATGTTTTTTGTGATTATTATTTTAAAGACACTTGAGTTTATCCACTAGAAGACTTATTCATTGAATTAATGGGTTACTTATATTTGAGACTTCTATAGAGATCTAAAAGTGGTGCATTTTTCACCAACAGAGTTGTAAATTGAGGTTAGAGCAATAAATAAATCTAATACCAGATATTGTTTTATTTTTTAAAACTCTTATTAGGGGTAATTAAATGATAACTTCCTTACATCAGCTGTATTCTGAATTAGTCAGCCTTTAAGGATAGAGGGTTCCCAAATATTAATGCAATTTTTGCTAACAGTGTTCTTTTAAAGCAGTGGCTCTCAAACTTTCTGATGCCATGACCCTTTAATATAGTTCCTTATGTTGTGGTGACCCACAACCATTAATTTTGCTACTGTTATAAATCAAAAATATGTTTTCCAGTGGTCTTAGGCAACTCCTGTGAAAGGATTGTTTGACTCTCAATGGGGACATGCCCCACAGATTGAGAACCACTGTTTTAAGGGCTTTTCAAGAACACATATATAAAGATTTCATATTACTGTAAAAAGATTCTTATGTTTTAATTCTATGTCTTTTCATCCATTGAAATTGACAAGAATTCTGTTGAGAAAGCCAATCTATAATCAGAAAAATTGATATTATTTGAAATTGATAGTCTTTTATTAACCCCTTTTATTTGAGTAGTAAATTTAATTTTTTTATTGCTTTTAACATCTGCTACTTGTATATCGTATATAAGCAAATTGCATGTTTTGTTTTGTTTTTTACTATCAAGCTATTTTCCTTTTTTATTGTCAGATTTTGCTATAAAATCTATAAGACGACCCCTGCTCCAACTTTATAACCTACTAAAGTAGGAAATTGGAAAAGTTAAGGATTATATTTATCTTAAGAAATAACATTTAAAAAACAGTGAAGTTAAGAAAATGTTATTGTTTTTACTTTTAAAGTGATAGTTAAGAATGAATTTGACAGTTGACATGTGTAAACAATTTGTCATATTTCTTGCTAGTTATACAACATTCTGACAAATAAATAAATTCTAATGAAAAAAAATAGTTTAAGAGATTAAATCTGTTACAGTTCTGTTTAAAATATTGTGTAAAGAAAATTTCTTGTTTTGCTTTTCTTTTCAATTGATTAAAGTACATTAGCAGTACTTTTTATAATATAGTTCAAATTGATCATAGACTGAGGTAAGTCGTTGTAAATAAGGGCGAATTTTTTGAAATGTAAAATTTTCATATGTCATAGCATCGGGCGGGACGCGAACCCACAACTGTCTGCAACCAACTACTTTCTTGCAAGGCGACTGCGATGACCTCCCGGCTAATAACGCTTGACTGAATTTTATAAACTGAAATCAAAATAAAATGTTTAAAAGAAAAAAAACATGCACACCATCAAAATTCAGTACAGTATATGTTACATATTATAAGAATAAATAACTTTTTTTTTTTGAGAAATTATGATTTTTACTACTTTTTCTGCACTCAATCATTTCTATCCAAGCAATCAAGTTTTCTTCTTCATTCTCAAATTATTACCTAAAATTCATTTGTATCATATTGGTATTTTATTTCTATCAGATGGCACCTAATTTATTACTTTGAAGGGAAATCCTATAAAATTATACAACTTTTTTATACATAATCTTTTCCAGGGGTCCCCAACTCTATGCCTGCGGGCACCATGGTGCCCGAAGACCATTTTACATGTGCCCGCCACTATCCGAACACAATAAAAAATTAATTATCTGATACAAATAAATTTAATTTTTAAAATTTCTTATAAATTATTGTATTATATTGTAATCAAATTGTAGGGCATACTATACTTTTACAGCGTAAAAATATAAACATTAATTATATGTTAAAATTTTATTTTTGAAATAAATATATATATATTTTAAGTGTCATAGTATCAGCCAGGACGCGAACCTGCAACCCGGGCAACTGCCTGCAAGTGCAAGGTAGTTGCGCTGACCTCTCAACCACCAATGCAAGTACATTATGTGTATTATTAACAATATCCAACTATAAATTTACATTGAAAAAATAAATGGTGCCTGCCACTTGGCTGGTATTATAGAATGTGCTTTTAAGTGCAAAAAGGTTGGGGACCCCTGATCTATTCCATCATTCCCTCACCCCCCTCGAATTATTTTTTTTTTCATTTTATCTAATATAGGTTTTTTATGACCTTTATAGAAAGTTCAAATTCATTGGCTAGCAATACTTTTCTACTTTTTATTTCCAGTATTCCAAAAAGTATTACAGTATTTTTACTTGCATCTCACAAAACTGAGGTCAAAGTTCTTATAATAGTTTAAAGTTAATGAACTTTTCCAAAATCTCATTCCTGCCATTAGTTTTCTTTTTAAACATAACCAAGAGATTTCGATTCTATGTTTTTTTCTGATATTTTAATATCATATTGATTTTGTAGTAAACTATTTTGATCTCTTGCAATTTTTAAAGCAATTTTATTTTATATATTATTTTGGCTGAACCTGCGGTCTTTATCAGAACTTGAAGAATATTTTATTATATTAAATTCATTATATATTAAATCTCAAAGTACAAATATTCATTTTAACTTTTTTAATTTAGAATGATTATAATTGTGTACAAAAGATATTTTCAACCAACAAATTTAACGAAAAACAAAATTTAAATATTATATATTCATATTATTATTTTCATGAGTTTTTTTTTTTCTTCTCATGTGTCATAGCATCAGCCAGGAAGCGAACCCGCTATCCCAGGACACCTGCTTGTAAAGCAGCTGTTGCTGACCTCTCGACCACCAATGCTTGAGTTTCCACATCATAAAAATATAATAGCTATTATATTTTTACTACACAGAAGCTCCTGGAAATAATTAAAATTAATATATATATAAAGCAAAAACGAATAGTTATACATTCAGTTTTATAGTTACTACTTATATAATTATTTTTAATATCAAATACTATTTTATAATGTATATTTAATATATTTTTATTATATAACAACATGCTAGCTATATATATATATTGTAAAATTAAATTTATTGTAAAACTATTATCTTCAAGCTTATTTAATTTTATTTAATTAATATTAATCCTTTAGATTTTCTACTACTCATGCTTCATTAATATCTGATGTCTTTACTAAATTTGGATTTGTTTTTTTTAATAAATAATGTTTCTTTTATTTTTTATATCATTTGTTTTATAAATAATTTTGATGTTTTTAATTTCAATTATATGTCCACTTTCTATGATGTGATAAAATATTTGACTAGTTTGATCTCTAAATAAATTTAAAAAGTAACAACTTTCAAACCATGTTAAATAAACTTAATTTTATATGCAGGCATGATTATAATTATTATAAAAAAAGTTATAAGTCATGTAAAAAATAGTTGTTATTTAAGCATATTATTGTATAACAAAAATACATTAATTATATGCCATAAAATAATGCTTTACACTAAAAATAGCCAAATAATATAATTATAAACAATCACTATGTAATACTGAATGTATTTTGATTAATTATTTATTGTAGAATTTTTTATTATCTTATATTAATTTAATGGTTGTTTTTGTATTTTATCTGCTGCAAATATATTTTGCCTGCAATTATAATTATTTAAATCAAAATTTTTTTAATCTATCTGTAGTTATTATTTTATATAATAGAAAATGTAATATCATACAATATAAAGTATTTACATATCTCTGGAGAATACTATAGATTCAGCTGAAATAGAAAATAAAATTGCTTTAAAAAGTGTAAAAAAAGAGAAGTGGTGTATTATATTATATAAAAGTAAGCAATAAAGAGATAGTAAAGACATTAATTAGGATAAGATTCGTAATTCATGTCTTTATTATCATTAAATATGTTGTATTATCGTTCATTTTCAGTCCTGCAAATTGGTAGTATTTTTGAAATTTATCACTATAATTTGATCATCATCATAATATAGTACAAGGATCTTATCATTCCTTTCTCATTTGAAGTTTGGTGAGGGTCTACATTTATCACATTTTTTATCTAATTTGATTTCTTCTAATTATGTTCTTTTTTTCAATTTTTATTTTGATATAAAATAAAAACAGCTTTAATATTCTGTTGTTTTCTATTCTAAGATAGATAGAGAAAAGTCACATGATTACTATTTTTTATGCTTATACAATCTAGACAATTGAATTAAATTCTAAGATGTAGTTGCAGTCCTATCAGATCCAAGGCTTTTTACTGATAAAAGCCATGATCTAGAAACTAATCTAGGAATTTTGGATGAGTAGCACTAGATAGAGATTTTATGCACAAACCTTCTTATATCCATTGATTACTCCAGCTTACTATGAGTAGCACTATTGTATGGAGATTTTGTCTATTATTTTAATAGAATAAAATTCAAGTTTCAAATTGATTTTTATTTTTGTTAATTGTTTCCATAAGTGTCTACTAAGAATATTATTATAAATGTGTGATTTTTTCCCACATACATTAGTGAAGCTATAATTATAATTTAAGATTTAATATACTAACTTAGATATTCAAATCCATTTTCTAAGTCTTTAAGTTCGTTTTGACTTCTAATCTTTTTCAGTAATAATTTCAGATTAAAAATATTAACTACCATCTATATACCAATCTATAACACTGTCTCTCTTGTATAATAAGCATTATTTCATTGCTATTGATTCTCTTTTAACTCTTCTCCCAATAAAAAAAATAAAAATACTTATTTTTTTACAATTTCTAAAGTCATATTTAGATCTTTTGTGACATTTTTTTTTTTACATTTGTATATTTTAAATTGTGTATCGTTTTGGAAAAGTCTTACTTAAGCAATTGTGGATAGATTGATTCATATTCTGATGATTTTATAATTTTACTTGTTTATTTGCTCTGTTTATATCAAATAAATATAAAATATGGGTCCATTACTTTTTGTATATTCTGCTTAAGCCAATAAATATCACATGACCACCACCCCTTATGCTTGTGTATAACTGTTGTTAAAACAGGCAAAACTCACTATATGTATTCCCACATACAACAAGCTAGAGTAATCAATGGATGCCAGAAGGCTTGTGTATAAAATCCCCATGTAGTGCCTATTCATCCAATATCCCCAGACTAGTTTCTGCCTTGTGGCCTTCGTCAGTGAGGAGCCTTGGATCTGAGAGCACTGCACCTAGATCTACTTATGTTTAGATATAATCAAGACAAGATAGTTGGAGTAATTTTTTAATATATTTCTTTATTCTATCTTACAAATCTTTTGCAGATATTTGGGGAGTCTGATGTTTATATTTTTGAAAAATCTTCAGAATCTTCCTGTCATAGTTTCTACATATTTACCTTTTTTTTTCAGGCTGCATTTTTAAAATATTTATTTATCTTTTGTTTTTTTCTTTAATTTCATATTCTTATCTTTATTATGATTGTTTGTATTTTCAAGACCAATTATGTTTTTTTGTCATTAATTGTTTTAATAATCTTTTTATGGCACCATGCTGATTTCTTACATTCATTATATAACCTGATGCCTCCTTTGTAACATTATTAGTATGATTTTTATATCTTAATGTTTTTATCTATTGCTGATTCTGTTTATATAGCTTTTCTTTTAATTTTTTTATTATAAACAATTTATATTTTGTTGTAAACTATTTATATTATATTTAATAACATTTTATTTATCTAAAATTCAATGAAGTTTTTGACTATGTATTTTTTTTTATACACAATTGAAAAGTGATAAATAATGATTACTATTTCATACATCACATTTTGAATTTTAAACTGCTATTATGTTATTGAAATAAATACTAATGATTTTATACATTTTAATGTCATATTTATTTATGGTCTTATTGGCAAAAAAATGTAGTTACATTTACAATATATATTGTACTAAAACATCTGTAATTTTATTTTTTTATTTTTTTCCAAAATAATCTTTATTTGCACAAAAAGTAAAATATACATTATAATATAGAGTTCATGTTTACAATCATGTCTGATACATTAAAGACTAATTAGTTATTAAATTAGATGATGAGTACAGGATTAAAAGTAAAATTTATGTTATGTTACTTATCAGGGGTGATCTAATTTGGCATATAAATCCCATGGCGTATAAAGTTTAAGTGTCATGAATAAATAATATACATGGCCATTGCTAAATATTTAATTCACTCCATGTTTGCTCAGCAAGACTAGGCAGGCATGTTCTTAGATCACTTTCTTTAGTTTATATAATAACTAAGAAAATGTCTTCAATAGGACCGGCCAACTCTCTATCAAATAATACCTTACATCTAATCTTCCATATGATAAAATTTATGAAAGTGGCCAGGCTGATGGAGCCAAAATTTCCACTTTTGAATGAATCATTAAGGTAGACATTTGAAAAATTGTATCCTGTAATCCTCTGTAGGGCAATATTCTATAACCAAGTCCACCATTCACATTGATAGAGTAATTTTATTTTATAATTATTTTTTACATTTCCCCCATAATTTCAAATCATTTGACTTTTTTTATCTGTATATCTGATTCTATGTTTAAAATGTTTTTTTTAAATATTATATTGTATCAGCAGGTTATACTATGAAGCACTTTAAGGAAAACTTTATCTAAATTTGCTCATGACATTAATTATTAACATTTAACTATATTGCAGTGTATTTAAATGAGACATTATTTTATTGCTTTCCACTTTTATCAGTTTTTTTAGAAAAACTCACAATTTCAGAAACAACTTGTTTCCAAAATAATTTATTAAAGATTATATTATTACATTAGAGGTTATTTGGTACATATTTTGTACAAAGTGTTTTCTCATTTTTTCATTTGGTTTTCCTGAATTTGACTCAATCACTCCCTATTTTCTTCTTTTCAGAGCATCCTTCTATTGGTTGGGCCATGTAGAGGATAAATCCAGCATGTTTCAAGTCATGGTAAAAATAACCTCAGGGGTTATCAGGCTATCTCTTGTTCTTGTTTTCTTTAGATTGCTCTGCACAAAGTTAATAGGATTAAAATTTTAATGATTAAATACTAGCTTACATCTAGTAATCCATAATATATGATCAAGAATTAATGAGAGTATAATTTCTGGGTGTGATTCTTTTCTGATACATTCTTTCGAATTAAATATTTTAGATTGATTTGTCTTGATCTGACTCATTAGTGTATTTTTAAGTTGCATTAGCTGATTACATCTGAATCTGAAATGGTCGATGGTTTCATCTTTTTTGCAAATCAGGTTGAGTCAATTTTTGAGTACCCTCTTTTATTAATTAAAAATTCATTAATAGGTAATACATTTACATTGGTTTTGATTAGATAATCTGGATATTTGGACTCTAAGCTCCATCTTTTGAATTTCCTTATTAATTTATCATTTGGGATAGCTAAACTTGAGAGATGGTCTTTTAAGACAGTGTGCTTTATACCAAAGGCCTGCCAGTATGTTAATTTTTATTTATTTCAGTATAATTAGGGAATTCCTGAAGTCCATTTAATTTATTTTCTTAATAAATTTCCATTTCCTTTGGAATTTCATCCAGGTTGTTTCATATTCTGTGACTAATCCATATTTGAAACTCAAAAGACCATTTCTTTTATTATATCACTTTAAAACATTCATGGAACTATCTAGTGATAAGGATTGTTTGGACTTCTCAAGACTTAGCATTAGATATTATAGCAATTGATCATTGTAATGAGTATTAATGTCTCATGTAATGGTTGTTATGGTATATATCTTATTTAATTTAAACTTGATATTTTTGGACTCATGAGATTCTGCTACTAAGTATATCACTAATTAATATTCAAAACTTTTGATGAGGAGGAAGACCGAATATAATTATAATAATTTTTGATTTTACTTATGTATTAGTCTCATTTACTAATACGGTGTCATGCAAGTTTTATCAGTGCAGAATAAGAAATTTGCAAAACATTCATTTTTATAATACCATTGGTTAATTTAAATAATCCATCCTATTTTTTGAAGGTTTTTAAAATTCTTAGAAGAAAAAAATATATATTTATGATTTTATGTAAATGACAATAGCAACATTTAAAAAAAGTGAATTTGAATGTGGACATGACTAATTAAACACTATTTTGGTTTACTTTGGTTCATTTCAAATCTTGAAAGTGAAATTATTGTATTTTATTATATACATGCACATTTATATATCTAATTATTCTAACATGTATATACACAATACTATAAACTTATGTATATGTACGTGATTTTCAGGAAATAAGTTTGATAGCATCAAAAAATCTACTAAAGTTTGACATATGGAACACAGTTTAATGTCATCTCAGTATCTTTTTTGATAGTTTTTGTATAACTATTAACAAAATAAACTAATAGTGCATATTGTTTACAGATTATTAATGTATACATGTAAAACATCTTATTATATATTTATATATCATCTTATGTGTACATTTTCTTAAATTCATTATGAATAACTGCAACACACAGGCTGACAAGAATCTTGGCCTCAGGGTGGCCATTGAGCAATCCATCATCAGATTTTCAATTGGAAGGATGGTTAAAGAGTTGGAGTGTAGAGTAGATTGAAGCCTGCCCATTAAAATGTGAGGATTGGCTATCTTAATATATATCTGAGCAATTATAGCATAAACGTGTAGAGATGGTAATCTGGACCAACTGATCATTGCTAGTTTAGCATGAAATACATATATTGGTGATTATTTATCTTTTCAACATATATGTGTTTAGATGTATCAGTGTTATGAGATAGTGTGGAGAGTGTGGGTCATGTGAAAGTCTGTGCTCATATACCCTATATATTAAATTCATTATTATAAGTTAAATAAAAAGATTTGAACTTAGGATTTTCAGTCGATATTCATTTTCCACTTCATCTCAAACAACCAATACACATAATTGCGCACATGTGAAAAAAATAAATGATCCTGAATATAGGGATTTCATGCAGAACCTGCACATATCAGTTGGGCCAGATCATAATCTTCCACACATACAAACAATCAGTGCTCAGCTTGCATGAAGATAGTAATTCCTTAAGCTTTAATGGACAGGCTTCAATTTTTTCACCCTTCCATCAATTCATATGCCCATTTCATTGAAAAACCAATGGTCGAACACTCAAAGCCCTTGGTAGATGTGATATGGTAATCATACCCATGCAGACATTACATCAGTCTAATCACTCATTATCAAACCATTATGTATTTATTTGCATTAATAGAAGAGTGATGGGCTGGACTTATGATGTAACATATTTCCAAGCCTATTCATTAAATATACAGAATGTTTGCTATAGTAAATAGATGGATTTGAACTTATGATTCTCTGTCTATATTCATCCTGCATTCCATCTCAAACAACTGATATACATGACCACACACATGTAAAATAATAAATGATCTCTAATTTACATATTTCATGCAGAACCAGTGTTTATTAGCTGGGTCAGATCATAATCTCCCACACATATATATATATATAGTCAGTGCTTGGCTTATATTCAGATAGCAAATTTATTCATCATCTGACCGAAAACTTAGGAAATAAACAGTATGTGGCAAGTAAAATACAAAACTTTTATTCAATTGATCAGACCACATTTTTATCTTTGCTCAGATGCAAAACCTAAAAACATTTTAGCTCTCAAACTAGGCACTAGTATCTGAAAACAAATTTCTTAAAATCAATAATTGAATTATAATTAAATTAAGGCAGTTTCTAATGCAATTATTTATAATAAAGAACTTTAAATTTTGTATACATAAAATAGTTCTTATTTAGTTAAATAAATGATAATTCATTACTATTTTTTACATGTATAGTAGTGGCAAATTCTCTAATCAGTTTCATAATGTAATGCCTTAAAAAAAGATTTTTGTTACAAACATGTGTATAAATACTTATATGTGGTGTGCATGCATAACAAAATGAATATTAAGGACATCAAAATAAATGAAATATTAAGTTGTTGTGAACTATGTTTTCTCTATGTTTGAATGAATAAATATAAAATTTATGATAGATGTTTTTATGCCTTTTATTTCATATTTAAATTTCAATGGATTTGGATTTGTCTCCAGTATCTTAGGATGTGTAAGAAAATATAAAATTTCATTTAGGTTACCATTCAGTTTCTCAATCTATGCAGCCATTCATGTATGGTTCAATAAATAAGCATCTAATTATTATTATCTAGAATAAAAAAAATATAAAACATTCATCAAACAACAATTAATAATTTAGTGAACAACATTTTTTTCACTTCATTTTTTGAAAGCACATTGAAGACCCTTTACTCTGGATTGCTATATTTAAGGTTATTTGCTTTATACATATATTGAATATTTCAAAGTATCATTTATATATGAATTTGTTTAGACATAGCTACTGTTTAAATTTTATTAATTTTTAGATTTTTTTTCTGTTTAACTTAAGTTTGGATTAAATATATTCATCATCATTATCATCATCAACCATTATAAATCCACTGCAGGATGAATGTCTCCAAGTTCAATCCATCCTCTCTGATCTTTAGCTTCTCTTCTTCACATCATCCCTGCACACTTTCTTATTTCACCCATCCATCTCACATGTGGTCTCTTTCTGAGTATTTTATCATCTTTTGGAATCCAGTTTAAGATTTCAATTGTCCATCTGTTATCATCTCTTCTAGTGATATATCCAGCCCAATTCCACTTCAGTCTTTTAATTTTTTCAATGAGCTCAGTAGCACCTGCTTGTTCTCTTATTCGTATATTGCGTTTCAATCTCTACATACATGTAAATCAAAGTTCTATTTTTTTCAAAATGCCAAAACATGATTTTATATTTGAAAGCATTTAATATTTTTTATAAAACTTTTATGTATTGCAATATTATTTAAATTAAAAAAGTGAATGCTCTCTTTTTATTAGAATTTTTTTTTTTCCATCTGCTTTTATTAGGGGGAAAATATTCCTCTGCATCAGAAAAAATTTCTGCAATTCCTTTTCAAGAAACACTTTTTTTAAAAAAATGAATTTTTAAATATTTTTTTATTGAAATAATCTTTCAGCACTTATTTTTGTTATGAAATATTAAATGAAAAACTTGATTTTCTGCATATTCAAATTTTCTTGGTGGATTAAGGTGTAAAAAATATATATATATATTGCTACAGCAAAAAAGAAAGAAAATCATTGAAGAAATGGGATAAAAATACACAAATGATACATTTTTTTTAATTATTAAAATTTTCAGCATATATTTTTAGAGTTAAACCATTATTTGTTACACACAAGTTTTTTTTATATATATAATCGTAAAGATTTTTTATGATACATTTTCTATTAGTTTATTTATGAACCATAATTACATTACAGAATAAAAACCATTTAGTCTAAATTTATATTTATTAATATGCAAGTAACATATATAGACTGCATATTGTGTTTATATGTACATAACTGCGTGCATGTTTGCTATTTTGTATTATTGCTATTATTTTATTTATCAATAATGTTGTTAAACACACTTGAGAAGGAAAACAAAAATTTAAAACAAATTAATTATTTACTAGCTTCTAAAATGGTAGAGAAAATCACATCGTATTTTTTCATACCTACAAAACAATAATTATGAACAGAAGCTATATGTATTAGTTATTTTTTGAATATTTAAATAATATAAATATTGTTTATTTAATTGAATTTTGTTAAAATAATTTTATTATTCAAAACATTAAGAAATTTAATAAAGATAAAAGAGATTGACCGAAAATGATCGCTACTATATAAAAAGACAATTGTTAAAAGGATCCCCCCCCCTCTTAATTTTAAGAAGTATGATTTTATCATTAAAGATATTATTAAAGTACATTATATTTTTATATGTTTTAGAAAAAAATCAAATATTAAATCACAAAAAGCTAACTTTTATAATTATTTTACTGAATTGTCGTTTTTTCCTTTGTTGCTTAAATATAAATACATATTTTTAATATTTTCAAAATTATTTTTAAGGCTCAGCTTTTTAATTTTTGAATAGATAAAAAAAAAAATCTAAAATGTTGTAAGACCTTAAATTCTAAGCATTATTTTACATGTTTATTATTGCCATAAAATTGAAAAAAAATTGAGAAGATTAATATTTCTTCATTAAATATTTTTATTTTGTGTTTTAATCTATTGAAAATAGACGAATTTTAATTTCTACTTATAATTAAACAAATGAATTTTTTTTTTTTTTTTTTTTAGAGATAAACATTTTAAGTTTTTTTTTAAAAAATTAATTCTTAATATATTTGTTAAAAATAGAAAGAAGTGTAATCCATTTACGCTGCTTTTACATATATTTAAATTAATCAACGATATAATATAAAATATCTTTATATAACAACACTCTCCACTCTATCTCTAATAACACTGATACACTCAAGCACATATATGCTGAAAAGATAAATAATCACCAATATACGTATTTCATGCTAAACCAGCAATCATCAGTTGGTCCAGATTATCATCTCCCACACATATATACTATAAGTGCTCAGATATATATTAAGATAGACAATCTTCATACTTTAATGGACAGGCTCCAATCTACTACACAATCCAACTCTTCAACCGTCCATCCAATTGAAAATCTGATGACGGAATGCTCGAAGGCCACCCTGAGGCCGAGATTCTTTAAAGCAGGGATGCCCAACCCGTAGCTCGCGAGTCACATGTGGCTCGCGTAACTGTTTAATGTGGCTCGAATTGCACTCTTCAAAAAAATTGATAAAATATTTTATGTTCCTTGATGGCACATGCACACACTAAAAAATAAACATTTTTACAATACAAACAATAACGATATGCAGTGTCAGGTTTCACATTAAATAAAATATATTTTTCCTGTAATTGTAATTTATATGTATGTTACCAAATTTTTAATAAATAAAATGTATTTACATTTTTTTTTTCTTTTTAACATATTACACCATTTTTTTTTTTTTTGCTGTACACGTTTATATATATATTGTGTTTAGTGCTCTTGTATATATTGTTGTTTTTATCGAGAAAGATCCTTGTAGACGTTTGGTTTGGTGCTGTATATATATTGTGTTTAGTGCTGGAAATAGTTTTTATCGAGATAGATCCATGTACACGTATATATTTTGCTGTATATATCGATGTTTAGTGCTGTAAACAGTTGTTTTTATCCGTGTACACGTATATATTTTGCTGTATATATATATTGATGTTTAGTGCTGTAAATAGTTGTTTTTATCGAGATAGATTCGTGTACACATATATATTTTGCTGTATATATTGATGTTTTCGTAGAGAAAGATCCGTGTACACGTTATTTTGGCCACATTAGAAACGGCGGATTGATACCAATGTGAATAGGCCACCCCCCCCTATCTCCCTACATTGCATGTTTAGTACCCAAGTACCATGTTTATAAATGTAATATGAAAAATGTAATATATAATTGTGGCTCCCCAAATTTTTTTAAATTCTCAACTGGCTCGCGTCAAGTTAAAGGTTGGGCACTACTGCTTTAAAGTATGAAGATTGTCTATTTTAATATATATATCTGAGCACTTATAGTATATATGTGTGGGAGATGATAATCTGGACCAACTGATGATTGCTGTTTTAGCATGAAATACGAATATTGGTGATTATTTATCTTTTCAGCATATATGTGCTTGAGTGTATCAGTGTTATTAGATAGAGTGGAGAGTGATGGGTCATCTGAAAGTCTGTGCTCATATACCCTATATTACATATATAGACATAGGTATATAAGCCTGTGTTTCAGTTATAACAACAGTAATATATATATAATAATAATTATACACAAAAAAGCTCTTTTTGATAAATGTTAATTTTTGCTTTTTTCAATAATTAGTTAAAGCACATTGAAAAAAGCAAAAACTAATATTTGTCACCAAGAGCTTTTTTGTGTATAATTATTATTATATATATTACTGCTGTTATATAAAGATATTTTATATTATATTATATCGTTGATTTATTTTAATATATCTGTATATGTACGTAACTTTCATGACTATTGCTGAGATATTTGTAGTTTTAATGTACATATATAGACTAGCAGTAACAGTTTCTGCCCAATATTTATTTTTCGTTAACACATTTGAATTTTTTTAAAAAGATATATACACTATTACAATAGTAAAATACACCAAATAATTAAAATAAAAATACTATTCCTCATAGCTTTTAATCAAAATAATGATAGCAAGCACCAATCACAATGTCCACTTACACATAGAGAATAAAAGTTTTAAAAAAGGAATTTATGAAGTTGTAATTTATTGAGGGTTTTTTTTTAAAAATGTTTACTGTCTTTAGAAAGTGTTTTTTTTTTTTTTTACAGAATAATGGAAATTATAATGCATATGATCATATCAATATGATATCCTTTGTATAAATTTTCTATCTTTCACAATTTTCTTCTAGTACCATATAACAGTAGAAATAGAAAAGATGTACTGTGAAACAAAAAAAAACTTTGCAACTTATAAATTTAACTTTAATGAAGATTATTAGTTATAAAATGTATAAATTTATAAAGGAATTTGTGACATAGTGATTAACACAGGTGTTTGCCATGTCTGCAACTTGAGATTGATCCTGACTAAGTAAAACTTGAAAAGTATTCTCAGATTTTAAATAGGATTTTTAACTTTTTTAGAAAGATGATTCAAAACCAATATTCATAAGAATATTCATATATTGAACTATTTCCATCATCTAATTTAAGTATTGAATGTCTTTAAAAAAAATAACTTTATTTAAATATTCCAAATATATTTAACTGTTAGTAATATCACACAATACTTATATTAAATGTTGGAAGTAGTCCTATATATAAATACAACTAAAATACCATTATCACAAACCTTCAGGAAAATCAATCTAGCTATTCGACATTAATAAGTAAGTATCTAGATAACTTCACCTGGTGAGTAAAATAAGAACTAAAACAAAATAAATTACAACCAAAAAATGGCAGTTTAAAGATTAGTGTACTCTTTTGCAATTATTTTTTTGGATATCTATTAAAGTGGTGCTTGTGTCAAATTGGGTTACTTAAAGGCTAATTTATTTTGCATGTGACATTTAAAATGTAAGAGAAGAATGTTTAAATTCACCGTTATTACAAGTGATTTACAAAACCTAAGAAAATATTTAATGAAAAGCAGAATTATTGATTTAAAGAAGACAATATATTAACTCATTAAAATTGCTGATAAATATTAAGAAATCTGAAGCATCTAATGTTAAAAACCATAGTATTATTGTAAAGTGAGAAACATTTTGAAATATATTGTTTTAGAATCAAGATTCCTTTACTGTCACTGAATTTTTCAATATTTTAACTATTAGCTATCTGCAAAGCAAAACTCTCCATACAATATTGCCACCCTGTGCCAACCAGAGTAATCAATGAATGCCAGAAGGCTTGTGCATAAAATCCCTATCTAATGCCTACTCATCCAATATCCCCAGACTAGTTTCTGGCTTGTGGCCATCGTCAGTGAGGAGCTTTGGATCTGAGAGCACTGCACCTAGATCTTAGGATCTAATGCAACCCTCCAGCACCCACCTTTTATCTCTACTTAACTACAAAACTATGAGAATGAAATTGAAAACACAAAAAATATTTTCAATCTAAGCTCAATAGCTTATATAGGCATATGGTCTGAACTCAGTTCAGCACCCATACATTTTGGTGTCTTTGGCTCTAACAACCATAGCCACCATTATCCTATTGGGCAGGATTGGTGTTAAACCATTAAGCATCACATGATCACTATCTCTTATACTAGCACATATTTGTTTATAAACAAAGCAAAACTCTCCATACAGATTCTCCAATAGTATCACATGATCACCATTTCTTATGCTTGCTCATAACTGTTATTAAAACAGGAAAAACTCTCCATACAGTGGTGCCACTCACTGCAAGCCAGAAGGCTTGTGCACAAAATCCCTATCTAGTGCCTACTTATCCAATATCCCCAGACAAATTTTTAGCTTGTGACTTTCGTTAATGAGGAGCCTTGAATCTGAGAGAGCTGCACCTAGACCTTAGGATCTAATGAACCCATTGATTACTCTGGCTTGCACTGAGTGTCACTACTGCATTGATATTTTTGTCTGCTTTAATCTCTCTAATAGTAATAGTAAAAAGTGAAAAAGCATCATTTGTGAGGTTTTTCAGTTGCTGGATGATAAGGATTTGACTGTTTTATTACTTTTTGTTGTACTTTATAGCTAAAATTAACTATATTCTTGATTGCAGGATAATATTAGATAATTATTTTAGTGCCACATAAGTTAGCTATATGGAAAAAAATCCTAAATCGGAAAAATAAAATACAAGTTTTACGTCACATAGATTTTAAGTGGAGTTATAGTTGTAGGATATGGATACACTAAATTATACCACAATATCATTCTACACTACAACCATCCAAAGTTCTGTTTGAGATAATGATTTAAAATTTCAAATACTCTAAAAATTTGATATTAATGGTTTTTTGTTTTTATGTTTTATAGCCCTAAAATTAAATAAATAATGATATATAAAGGGATTCTTATGAGCAAACTACTTGAACCTTTGACTCATTGACCAAAATGAGATAAATATAAAATAAAGTTTAATAACTAATATTAAATTTTCATTATAAAGTTTAAGCCAGTATAATTCTGAAGCTTTTTTGATGATAGTATTTTAGTTGTATTTATATATTGGACTATTTCCACCATCTAATATTAAGTATTGAGTATCTTTAGAAAAATTTAGTTTTATTTAAATTTTCTAATTACATTTTACTGTTAGTAATAGCACACAGGTTAGTATATGCACAATGTTTTGAGAAATATATATATATTTTTTTCTTCAAGTGTTTCTGCCCTGAACAGTGACAGTACTAGCTTGGAGTCAAATCTGGACCCTTAGATTCTCAAATATTGAATTTTAAGAGAACACTGTAACCAACTGAGCTATTCTTCCAGTTGTTTGCATGGTTAGAGTGTTACCTTAAAATTCAATATTTAAGAATCTAAGGGTCCAGGTTTGACTTCCAAGCTAGTATTGTCACTTGTCAGACCAAAAACTTCTGAATAAGGGAGGAGAATAATGCATCCCTAAATGCTGTGCATATATTAAACTGTGTGCTATTATCAACAGTTGAATGTAATTGGAAAATTTAATAAAGTTGAATTTTTCCAAAGACATTCAATACTTAATATTAGATGATGGAAATAATTTAATATATACATACAATTATAATTATGTTTATTGTTTTATGGATAACAATAAAGATTATTGAATGATATATTTGTTAATCACAATTTGCCTTACAATAAAGCTTATAATTATATAAGTTTAATTTATGGGCTTAAAATTTAATATTGTTTATTTTAAATGATTTCTATTTTCTTGATAAGAAGAAAAACAAATGGCAATAATACCACATTTTGGTAACAAGTCTTACTTCACAACATACTAAATCTATCTGCATGATTATTATAAAATCTGCCTTAATTCAAAGATCTTCTGCCATCTTGTATTCTTCTATAAGCAACATATTCCTGACTTTGATGATATTTTAAGATAATAAAAATTATTCTACTTGAATAAAGTGTGATAAACAGAACAACCACAATGCAAAAACCATTAATTATAAACAACAATTTGCCATGTGCTTTCAGTACTGTATACCAGAATCATGTGACATATTGGAACTGAACAGTTAATATTCCAGTGCATGCTCAGTGGAACACTAGTGTTACACTGATTGAAAGTGCTTGGCAAATTGTTGTTTATAATTAATGTTTTTTTTGCATTTTGGTTGCTCTGTTTATCATGCTTTATTCATGTAGAATACTTTTCATTAATTGACAGAGTTTTTATATTATTTATTTAAGCTAATAATAATTATTATTAGCTGCAATTATCTTTTCATTTTCAATACTTGTGAAGAAATTTTCAAATTACAAGTTATTTTTTTCCAATTATACATACTTGGTTTCAATATTGTTGTATATAGTGCATAATTTGTTCTATATGGTGGTTCTATCACAGTATTTAATGTAGTATACTTGAAACTTTTTACTTAAAACCAGGAAGCTTTTTATAAATATAGTATAAAACTATTTTCAAATTTATCTATCATTTTAAATTAATTTTCTTTGATTTTCAGAATAAATCCATGCACAGTAAATTTTAACCATAATAATATGGAATTACACTATTGTTAATATTAAGTTGTCATGCTTTAATTCTATTGCTAAAGTTAGTTACTTAAAATATTTTGATCAAGAAGTTATTTTGATTTGAGTCATCAATGATTTGCATCTTAATATAAAGAATAATGTATGATTTATGTTGATTGCGTATACATTATAAAATTGTTTTTAATAAATTTCAGTAAATATTATCTAAACACTTGACATAGTTCATTGTACAATTAGAAATATAATATATAGGGAATATGAGCACAGATTTTCACACCACCCACCACTCTCCACTCTATCTCATAACACTGATACACTTCAACACATATGTGTTGAAAAGATAAATAATCACCAATATACGTATTTCATGCTAAACCAGCAATCATCAATTGGTCCAGATTACCATCTCCACACATATATGCTATAAATTCTCAGACATATATTAAGATAGTCAGTCTTCATACTTTAATGGACAAGCTTCAATCTACTCGACACTCCAACTCTTCAACCGTCCATCCAGTTGAAAATCTGATGATGGAATGCTCAAAGGCCAGCCTGAGGCCAAGATTCTTGTCACACCCATGTTGACCATAGGTCAATCTGACCCCTCATGTATAGAAAATAATCCATTTAATACATATACAAGGGATGGGCAGACATCTCTACTATGTAATAACTGAAACACAGGCTTATTATATCATCATCATCATCAACCATTATCAATCCACTGCAGGATAAAGGTCTCTCCAAGTTTAATCCATCTTCTCCGATCTTTAGCTTCTCTTCTCCACAACACCCCTGCACATTTTCTTATTTCATCCATCCATCTCACATGTGGTCTCTTTCTGGGTCTTTTACAATCTCTTGGAATCCAGTTTAAAATTTCAATTGTCCATCTATTATCATCTCTTCTAGCAATATGTCCAGCCCAACTCCATTTCAATCTTTTAATTTTTTCAATAAGGTCAGTAACACCTGTTTGTTGTCTTACCCATACATTGCGTTTTCGATCTCTTCTTGTTACTCCCAACATACATCTCTCCATACTCCTTTGAGTGGTCTGAAGTCTCTGTATTGCTCTTCTATTAAGTGTCCAAGTCTCAGATCCATAAGTAAGAACTGGTAAAACACATTTGTTAAAAACCATCCTTTTCAAACACATAGGCATATTTCCTTTTAGTATCAAGTTATTTCTACCAAAAGCACTCCAACCAAGTTTAATTCTATGATTAATTTCCTCCATTATGTTTCCATCTGTATTAATAATCTGACCAAGGTATTTGTAACTGTTAACTTCTTCTAATTCTTCATAATCAATCTTTATTTTCATATTTTGAGCAAATCGATTAAACATTACTTTAGTCTTTTTAACATTTATCTTTAGTCCTACTTTTCTACTTCCATCTGCTAACTCCTGCAACATTTCCTGCAGCTCTGAAGCATTATTTGCAAAAACAACTACATCATCTGCGAAATCTAAATGACTTAAATACTCTCCATTTACTTTCACTCCTTTAGTTTCCCATTTTAATCCACAAAATACTTCTTGCAGCACTGCTGTAAAGAGTTTTGGAGATATGGAGTCACCTTGTCTTACACCTTTCTCAATGTTGATTTTTCCAGTATCATTATGTAATCTAATTGTTGCTGTTGCATTTTTATAAATATTCTTTAAAATATGACAATATCCTGGATCTATACCTTGATGATCCAATGCTTTAATCACTGAAGAAATGTGTATAGAATCGAATGCCTTTTCATAATCTACAAATCCAAAACATAATGACAACTCATATTCATTTGTCCTTTCTATGACTTCTCTCAATACCTGGATATGATCTATTGTACTAAAACCACTTTTAAATCCAGCTTGTTCTCTTGGTTGGTGGAAATCCAAAGTTCTCTGTAGACGAGCTGTAATTATCTTGGTAAAATTTTTATATAAAACTGATAAAAGGCTGATAGGTCTGTAATTTCTAATATCTTCTTTATCACCTTTTTTAAATATTAATATTATTACTGCATTCTTCCAATCTTCCAGTACATCTTTATCATTTAGACATTTGGTATATAACTTTGCTAAAATTGTTTTTATTTCTTCACCTGCTTCTTTTAATATATCAATTATAATTCCATCATTTCCTGGAGCCTTTCCTTTCTTCATACACTTAATTGCATGTCTCACTTCTTCATTTAAAATTCTGGGCAATTCGGAAGATGTAATAGATATAGGAGGTACTTGTTCTTTATTACTATATAATTCTTGATAAAAATCTTCTACCAATTTCATGATGTCATCTCTCTTTTTAGTAATAATTCCATCTTTTTTTCTTATTGCAGATATAAATTTCCTACCAATACCAAAATGTTGTTTAACATTTTTGAGACTTTTATTTTCTTCTACAGCTTTCCTTGCTATTTCACAGTTATACTTTCTTATATCATTTTCAACTCTTTTCCGTACCATTTTACAAAATTCGAGATATTCAATTCTTTTTAATACATCATTTTTGTATATCTTCATATTCCTTCTTTTTCTTCATAAATTCTCTAGTCTCAGTAGAAATTTTATTAGTCAATTGCTGCTTTTTTCTACCAGCTATGTTTGTTGCAGTTTTTAAAAGTGTATCAGTTATTTTCATATTAATTTCATTCAAATCTGAATCATGTTCAAAATCTCCTAACACTTGAAACCTATTTGTAAGTTCTAATTTAAATTCATTAGAATGTTTCTGAAGATTAGGAATATCAACTGTAAATATTGTTTTTCTTAATAATTTTTGTCTCTTTAGTTTTACATTAACACGTAACTTACACCTTACTAATCGATGATCACTTCCTGTGTTAAATTTATTAAGAACATTACAATCTTGAAATATGTATTTTCTGTTAGTCAAAATATAATCCAATTCTGCTGTACCTTCATTTGGATGCTTCCATGTCCATTTCCTTTTAACATTTTTCTCAAAAAATGAATTCATAATATAAAGTTTTTCTTTTTCTGCAAACTCCACAAGTCTATGTCCTCTCTCATTTCTATTACCATAACCAAAATTACCTACAGCAATTTCATCTTTCATTCGTCTACCAATTCTAGCATTAAAGTCTCCTATAACAATTTTAAAATGTTGTTTACTCTGATCAAAAGCCTTTTGTACATCCATATAAAAATCTTCTACTACTTCATCACTATGAGAACTTGTTGGGGCATAAACCTGAATTATCTGCATTTGGTATCTGCTATTAAGTTGTATAACTAATCTTGCCACTCTGTCCGATACACCATCAATCTCCACAATATTGTTCTTCCACTTTTTATTTATAATGAATCCTACTCCACTTGTATTTCCAATATGTGTGCCTTTATAATAGAGTATATGTCCACTTTTTAAATCAATTGTTTCTTCTCCTTTTCTTCTAACTTCACAAAGTCCAATAATGTCCCATTTAATATAAGACAGTTCTTCTTCTAATTCTTGCAATCTTCCTTCACTTGAAAGTGATCTGCAGTTGTAAGTACCTAAATAAAAAGTCATCATCAAATGGCAGCCTGGGTCCGCAATCAGGGGATTCTTAGCACCCTCCGCCTTCGGCCACCAACCACTGCCTTGGTTGGTGACTTTACAGCCTCCTGGGAATAAGGGCCATGCTTTATTTTTGTCTGTCATAATTGTATATATGTATTGGAAAAATATTTATCATTTACACAAACATTCATTCTGCCTTATCAGGCACTGAGAAGAAAGACCATGGTGTTTCTTGATCTTAAACTCAGAGGTAAAAAGCCAATAAACTCACCACACTGGCTAATGCATGTTGGTGAGCAGCCCATCCATGTTCGTATATTATATGAATAATCACATAGTAATAACAGCTGCAACGACAAGAACGTATGGAGTGGACATTAGGAATTTGCCCTGCTCAGTTTCTTTAAGGCCTCCAAGAGGAATCAAAGAGTCTCCTTTCAGTTAATAGCAAACTCATTTCTGCAGCCGCTTATTATATACCTGCATCTATATATGTGATATATAGGGTATATGAGCACAGACTTTCACACCACCCTCCACTCTCCACTCTAACTCATAACACTGATACTCTTGAACTCATATCTGTTGAAAAGATAAATAATCACCAATATTCGTATTTCATGCTAAACCAGCAATCATCAGTTGGTCCAGATTACCATCTCTACACATATATGCTATAAGTGCTCAAATATATATTAAGATAGTCGATCTTCATACTTTAATGGACAAGGTGAAATATAATAGTTTATTATACTAATATAAAGTCTTTCCTTAACAAATCATTACTTGTATTGGCATTTTACTTAGACTTTATTAACATTTGCCCTACAGATTTACAATTAAGTCATCATGAAAGCATATACATACTTTTTATTAATCATTCATTAGACTAGAGATTATCCACTTAATGAATAATATTTATTGAGTGTAATTTTGACTGCACCACTCTTAATCAAGGTAGGGACTGGTGTCTATTCATTTTTAGTGCCTTGTGGAAAGGTGCAGTTATAAACATATGACCAAAAACATGTGAAAAAGATGTATGATCTGCAATAGGATTTCCTTAGAATTAGAAATGATAATGTAGGTGCTATTATTTCCATGAAATTATACAAAGGCATTCTGTCTATTTATAAAATTTTTACGTACTATAATTCTAAAATTTAAAACTTGTTATATATGTATATATAGAAAAAGGAACTAATTTTATTTAATCAAATATTTTTTTTATATATTTTATCTATTTTCTTTTTAATTCAATATTTTTTTTTATGATTATACTGTGTTGAATTTAAAGCAAACCAAAATTTCTCACAAATGATCAATAAAAAGTTTAAACAAATCATTAAAAAAAAAGAGCTAGAAGAATGTAGGATCTACATTTTAAAAAATAGGAATAGATAACACTCTTTTGAGCAGTTCCATTTTTTATTAGATTCTATTTACTTTTTTTTGGTTGTCCTGATATTATCTGAATAGAAGCAAAATATATTTTCGAATATTTCCAGAGTTCATTGTTTAAATACAATGCCACATTTCTTATCATTGGATGATAGAATATATCTATAGATTGTTTACATTCACTTGGGGATTTCTTACAATATTAAACTTCAAAAAAGTTTCTTTTTATAAGAATAACTTCTTTTTTATTTATATAAAGTACATTTATTTTACATCAATTCTTGATGTGAAACTCTTAGTGCTTTTAGTTTAGTTTTATTTACTAGATGTAAGTTGAGTTTTATAATAAGAACAAGATATACTCAGCCTATGCAATGGTTTATATAGTTGGTTGCTTTAACACATGAGAGGTCAGATTGACTTTAGGTCAATATGGGTGTGATGAGAATCTCGGCCTCAGAGTGGCCTTTGAGCATTTCATCATCAGATTTTCAATTGGATGGATGGTTGATGAGTTGGAGTGTGGGGTGGATTTAAACCTGTCCAATAAAGTATGAGGATTGGCTATCTTAATATATATCTGAGCATTTATTGCATATATGTGTAGAGATGATAATCTGGACTAACTGATGATTTCTGGTTTAGCATGAAATACATATATTGGTGATTATTTATCTTTTCAACATATATGTGTTCAGATATATCAGTGTTTTGAGATAGAGTGGAGAGTGGTGGGTCATGTGAAAGTCTGTGCTCATATACTCTATATATTAAAGACTTAATATAAATTAAACCAATATTTTAATATTATGTAAATGTAATAAATGTACCCAGCCTGAAAGGCCATCATTTTTTGTAATACACTTTTTTAATTGTTTGCTTTAACAATTTTTATTTAAGATTTAATGTGAATTAAATATGAGATTTTAATATTATATAAATAAATGTGAGAAATTGATAATTGAAAAATTGGGAAAAAATATTTGGGACAATTTGTTCTGCTTGGTACACTTCAGTAATGTACTTAAAGCTAAATTAAAATATCTATTTTAAAAATATCCCTGTTGTAATTTAATATGCTGAATTTGGCAGCATTACGGACAATTATGAAAATTACAGTTTAATAATGGCAGAATCATTTCCTTTGCATAAAAATGCATTGTAATAAACATTATGGATTATTAAATATAAAGATGGAATTACTTTCTTTGCATAAAATTATCATAATATAAATTATGGTTTAGTTAGGTGTAGTTACTTATTTATATGTAAAAACAAAATTAAAGTTTTTTTTTGATTTTTCAATTGTGAAAGTGACACAGACAAACATAATAATTTTTTAAGTGTTTGTGAATTTGACACATGACAGCATTTCAGACAAACATTCATATGGATCATGTGACAACTTTATGGACAAACATTCATTCACATGAATTTTATATATAAGATACTTAGTTGGTTTCAAACAATATTTACTATAGAATTTAATGATAACACCAGTAGTAAATTGTTTGTACCTTTCATCTTATACTAAAGTTTGTACTGAGTTTTACTTTTCTTAAACTAACATTTTTTTATGAGGAATGATTGCATCTTTTTTTAAAAAAATATTTTTCTTTTTTCTATTTTATTTTGTTTCTAATATTTGTTTGAATTTTTAAAATCTATATTGTACAGTTAGTGATAAAGGAACTTATTGACAGTTAATCTCATTTATGACTGCAACAAAAACTTTTTGAACTGCATAAAATAAAATAAACAAATCATAGAGTATTATTGAATGCTACTGTTTTAGAATGTTAATTCCTATAATTATCATGAATAAATATCATCTTGATAATTTTTTGTAATGTTAATTGTATTATTTTATTTCTTTACCATAGGTTTAGGCAACTGTTTTTTGATTAATGGGCCTCATGAGATAATATTACTCATCATAAATTGGACCAAACCTCTAAAAAAAATTACAGAATTATATTTCTCATAAAATTTATTAAAATAAAATTAGTCAAAGAAATTCTATAGTATTTTTTTTTATAAACAAATTATTTTCGTCTAATCATGAATTAAGTGTGGAAAGACAAATTGCCCTTAGACCTGTTTTATTAATATTTTTTACATAAAATAGAGATTATTGAATCATTGTTTTTACTAAAATACTTTTTTATAATATTTATTTAAAACAAATCAGCATTTTTTTTTATTAATAAGTAAGAATAATTTTTGTAAAAATACAAGTAATGCTACTTTATTACAATCATTAGAATTGTTTTGCATATATATATATGTGTGTGTGTTCATATGAATATTTTCAGGAATTGCAGATATAAAATACATGTTTTGCAGGTTCATTCATATAAGATTTTAATTTAAAAATTCCAACATTTTGACTTGATCATGCAAGCCCTCAATTGGGGGAAAAAATATTCCAGTGCTTATCATTAGATGAAAATTAAATAGAAAATATTCAATCACCTTCCCAAACATTGTAGTATTTTAACAAAAAATGTCTGAACTAGTTTACAGAAGGTGTGGTTGAAATAGCTGATGTTTAGAAGGGTGAATTGAATATTTTAGGTATAAAATTAATATTCTACTGATTCACATCCAACACTATTTTTTAAAAATAAAATTGAGCTAAAAAAATTAAAATTATCATTTAATCATCACTCAGTCATTTTAGGAAAATATTAGTTTATTTATTTTAATGTAGTGAACAAATATATACCTTTGTGGAAGGATAAGATAATATTAATTGGACCAGTAGATAGAGAAATTTAGTAAGAAATAAAGACTGCTTTTACTTTTTCTGATTGAATTAAAGACACTTAATTTAAATCTTGGCAATTGAGATTCTATGTTACAGTAATCATGAGATGATATCTACAATAGTCCACTAATTAATAGGTTTCCAAAGTTCATTTGTGATCCCCGAAAATAAAACAATAGAAAAAATTAGCATTACATTTATTATAATGCTTATCATAGATTGATAAGGGGGAAGCCATATCAGTAAGAAAAATACAAAAAAAAAAAGAAGGTAGTGCTTAAATATTGTCATGGATATATATTTGAAGGATATGAATCATCACAAGTGAAAGATCAGTAATTTAACACTGACACATTAACAATAACACAAGGGGAAAGATAACATAAACCAGCTTTTAAATATACATTCAAGGAAGAAAGCTCTATACAACAGTAATAAACAAGGATCACTACTGTTTTTCTTTTTACAGTGATTTGAGGAGGCGTCTTCAGGCCATGCATTATATTGTGCCATTATATTGGACCACCTGTACCTCTAATGTGTAGTTTGTATGTGATTCTTCACTTGTAATTAATTAATGTATCATTTTAAAAAAAAGTTTCTTCTATGATATAAATTTTTTGAAGTAAAAATAAGAGACAGATATTTTTTCAGTACAATAGCATTTGTATAATATAAACATCATTTTCGTTACTTGCATACATAACTAATAAAAAATCTTAGAAACATGTAAATAATATTCAATAATATTAACTACTTATGACCTTTCAAGTGGCAATTTTTGATGAAAAAAATCAACCAACCCCATTAGAAATATGTCTCCATCATAACCAGTCACCAATAAGCAGGAAACTGGTTAATATTTCATCAACACATAGCAACATATTTTTTATTTAAATACTCTGATGATGTTTAAATAGAAATTGTGTTGCTATGTTCGATTCAGAATCACAGGAAGAGATATGTCCCGTAGTGATTAGTTAATTTTTTCATCAAAGATTGCCATTGAATAAAATTGTAAATCTATGTAGATGGTATGCTTTAATAAATCAAATTATTATTAATTGTAGTTTTGATAAAAACATTGATTTCCCTCTTTATCTCCAACACATTTTATTTATTTTTTTAAGTAATTACAATTGTGATTTAATATTTATTCCTGATTATTTTTGCATAGTTTTTGAAAAGATTAAAAATGTAGCATTATTTTGTTATTGTACTTATTGTATATTAATTCATTTAATTTTTAAACAAGAAAATTATAGAAAAAGAAGAAAAAATGATGAAAGGGTTATTAAATATAATATTTGAAAATCAAAGTAGCATGCTGTGGACATCAGGTTTACTCATTTAATTAATTTGAAACGTTTTTCTCATCTTCCTAGGTTGAGAATTGATTCACCAATCTTTAGAATTTGACTTAGACCAATGGATTAACTATTAGTAAAATGATGATGAGCAATAGAAACGATGTATTAAAGACTTTTTACAGTAATTTTTAACTTCAGCAACTAATTAAAAAAGCGGTGCAAAAAAATCTTTTAATATGTCTGTAGATCCAATCAGAAAATTAAAAAAAAGTTGAATGTAAGTAGGATTTTAAGTGGGAGTGGAATTTAAAGATACAAACATTTTATTATTAATAAAAATCCTTGTTTGTATTTAAATGTGGTTAATGCTTTAATTCGTTCTTTAGCTCCAAAAAGAATAAATTAACATATCCAACCTAACTAATTATCCAATAATAGGTGTTACTGATCTCATTGAAAAAAATAAAAGACTGAAGTGGAGTTGGGCTGGACATATTGCTAGAAGAGATGATAATAGAAGGCCAATTAAAATTTTAAACTGGATTCCAAAAGATTGCAAAAGACCCAGAAAGAGACCACATGTGAGATGGATAGATGAAATAAGAAAGTGTGCAGGTGTGATATGGAGAAGGAAAGCTAAAGATCGGAGAAAATGGATTGAACTTGGAGGAGAGACCTTCATCCTGCAGTGGATTGATAATGGTTGATAATGATGATGCTGACATAGAGAGTGAATGTATTGGGTTAATCTGAGTTGATCAGATGTATGCTAATATTCTTTCTGTAAAAATATTAAGTCTATTGTTGTATCACACTTCTATAAGTGCTGAACTCACAGTTTTTTTTATTTTAATATCATGTGTATAAAAATGGACTTTACTCAGATTCAAACCTATTTTCTAGTGTTTAGTATAATGCTGCTTTAGGACCAGTTTAACTGCACTGAAAAATAGTTAAACATATTTTAAATTTAGAATCTTTTTAACCAAATTAAGAAGAAATAATTTTGTTATTATTATTTTAAAATGTTAAGTGAATTTCATTATTGTCATTAAATTTTATTAACTACTTAAATAATTTTTTAAACAGTATTAATATTATATCAATAGTGTATTAATGTACATTTTATTAATAGATTAATGAATATAAGTTACTTTAAAAGTTTGTTTACAAACTGTTCTCATTTGCTGTTAATATGACTAAAATTATTGATGAGTTTAATAATGTTTTTGGTGTTAATGCCTGCTGTGATGGGAATTCAATAATATCTTTAATATGTTGGGTTTTTTGATTAAAATATAATTTTATAAAAGATAATATAATTTTAAGTATTAATGCAGACAATAACATTTTTAAAAAAATAATAATTTCTTGTAGGCATTTATGCTAATTAACACAGTCTTAGTTTTATAAAATATATTTATATAATAATAAAAACATTTTATCCCTAACATGTAATTGTAATAATTACTTTCCACTTCTAGTTTAAAGTCACAAACATCACATGATCACCATTTTTATGCTTGCTTATAACTGTTATTAAAACAGGCAAAACTTTCTATATGTGTTACCACTCAGTGCAAGCCAGAGTAATCAATGGATGACAGAAGGCTTGTGCATAAAATCCCCATCTAGTGCCTACTCATCCAATATCCCCAGACTAGTTTCTGTCTTGTGGCCTTCATTGGCAAGGAGCCTTATATCTGAGAGCGCTGCACCTAGATCTTAGGATCTAATTCAACCCTCCAGTAGATAAAAGATGGCTTATGGAGGGTTGCATTAGATCCTAAGATCTAGGTGCAGTGCTCTCAGATCCAAGGCTCCTCACTGATGAAGGCCGCAAGACAGAAACTAGTCTGGGGATATTGGATGAGTAGGCACTAGATGGGGATTTTATGCACAAGCCTTCTGACATCCAATGATTAATCTGTCTTGCACTGAGTGGCAACATGTATAGAGAGTTTTACATGTTTTAATAACACTTGACTCCTTTTTATTAAAATCAAAGATACTTTTGTAGAAGCTATAATATGGAAATTTTCTGGCAATGTTTGTTTTAGTTATTCATTTTCAGGGACCTCAGGTACTTGTTTATATTTATTTTCTCATAATTTATCAAATATGTGTTATTTAATAAAATTAAATAATATTTAAAAAAATGAATTATAAGTTATTGTTACCTTTAAAAATATTAATAAATGGTTTACAAATTCCATTTCACAACATATAATTTATCATTTTTTATGTTTATGATAGATGTATGAGTGTAAACACCTTGTGAACATTGTAGTCATTATTTGATGGTATTTTATTATGTTTACTGTATATTTTTTTGAGCTGTACATTATTTTTTTTGTGGGAAAATGTATACAAAATGATTAAAATTTGGGATTTCCAATGACAGAAGAACATACAGTGCAGTATTTCCAAAATTATGGGATACTGTTTATCCAAAAAGTGTGTGTTAATGGTCACAATATCAGTCTTTATGTGAAAAGAAACACAGAATGGTATTGTAATATCAAATCATGTTCAATGGTGAATATGTATTTATAAAAAAACATGGTCGGAATACTAAAAATCTCTTTTGTTACTGCATTCAGGTTAATTTATAGCTGGTGTTGATAATTAAATACCAGCCATTGTGGAAAAGGGCAGTTGGATTTCTTGAAGAAAACTGTTGTTGATTGGAACAATTTCTGATGCAAAGTTTGTGTCTCCAGTCTTTTATCTAGATCATTGTGCAAAATTGGAGGATCTCAGAAAATAGTCTGAAATAGTTGAAAGTCTTTTCACTAAAAGAAAAAACCATCAAGAGTGAATACTTCTACAGCAGTAGTTATTCAGTGTCTTGTGCAGAGAAACTGGTGAGTGTTTCATCGTAACTCTTCCAAGTAGAACAGTATGTAGTCTTATGGATGTGATTAATCAGAATGTTTTTGATGGATCTCGTATATACTTTGATTGTTGGAAATTATACAAAACTTAAGAATTATACAATGCTATATTTAAGCAGTTTACAGTAAATCGCACATATAATTTTGTCCAACCACATACAGGAGTGCATACTAAAAACTTGGAGCAGTCTTGGGGTGTGGTGAAATAATGAAACAAAAAGCACAGGAGAACTGCACAACAACACATCAGTTCGTATTTGGAAGATTTTATGTGGCACCAACTGCATAAAGATGCATTTGTGGCCATGATACATGCTAAGTGCATGCCGACATGAAGAACTCATGTTTGTAACATATCTTTGTTATATTTTCTTTCACCAGCATTTTCTTTGGTTTAATTATGATCATTTGTAGTTTTCTATAATTTCTTTTGTTTTTTTATAATCATATTTAAAAAATAATCTTAAATACAGTAGCTTGTAGTCAGTCATAGTGTTGTAAGATTTTTTTTAACACTACTGTAAATGGATAATTAAAACAAACATATTCTTTTGTAGTTTCACTCCAAACCCATCATTAATAAATTTATGTAATGTGACAACAACAAAGCTAATCCTTCTACCCTAAATTTATTTAAATAAAATTTCTCATTTTGTCATTATAATTTCAGAAATTAGAAAGATTTTCGTGTCCAGTCTGATGCTATGACATATGAAAAAAAAAAAAAAAAGATTGAAAAAAAAAAACATTTTTTTTTCCCAAAATAATCTTTATTTGCACAAAAAAGTAAAATATACATTGTAATATAGAGTTCATGTTTACAATCATGTCTGACACATTAAAGACTAATTAGTTATTAAATTAAATGATGAGTACAGGATTAAAAGTAAAATTTTATGTTATGTTACTTATCCGGGGTGATCTAATTTGGCAAATAAATCCCATGGGATGTAAAGTTTAAGTGTCATGAATAAATAATATACATGGCCATTGCTAAATATCTAATTGACTCCATGTTTGCTCAGCAAGGCTAGGCAGGCATGTTCTTGGATCACTTTCTTTAGCTTTATATAATAACTTTAAGAAAATGTTTTCAATAGGACCGGCCAACTGTCTATTAAATAATACCTTACATCTAATCTTCCATATGATAAAATTTATGAAAGTGGCCTGGTGGATGGAGCCAAAATTTCCATTTTTGAATGCATCATTAAGGTAGACATTTGAAGAATTATATCCTGTAATCCTCTGTAGGGCAATATTCCATAACCAGGTCCACCATTCACATTGATAGAGTATGTGTTCAATGGACTCATCAAATCTTCTACAAAGAGTACATATTGTATCAATGCTGTGTTCCCTCTGATTACACAGAAACATCCCAGTAGGCAAGGCTCCAAGGTTGACCTTAACCAAAAAATCCACAAACTTTGGTTCCAATTTCAGGAACTTAGTCAGCCTTACGAGACAAGGGATTGCAACTGGGAGAAGATTCTCTGTCCTAGATTTACCAGAGTGAACTAATTGATAAGAACTACAGTATAATATTTTTTCATCACACATGGAGCTAGAGCTTTTGATGCTATTAAAGACAATAGTTAATTGTTGTTGCATCCAGATATTTCTTTTATGATGGGGTGGACGATCAGTGGGGATTACTTTTTCAAAAGGTATGGGACTTTTTATGTTTGCATTGTCTTTAAAAAATTTTAACAAGGACGTTGTAAGTCCTCTGTATCAGAAAAATTTTAATCGAGTACAGTCCTAAAACATTAAGATGTCTTGGTTTTTGCAAAATATTAAGACTTATTGCTGGTGTCTTCTCTCCCCAGCACAGCTTTCTGCCTAGAGATTCAACCTTGCGGATGAAGCAAATTGTTGGTGAAAAACCAGCTAGATAATAAATAAAAAAACATTTTTTTTAAAAAAAACCCACATATACATTTATTTCCATTTATATTGAAAATAACTTTTTTTGTTGTTAAACATAGAAATTAACTTGTGCTATTTTTTAAAAAAAAAAAAAAATCTCAGTATTAATAAGCAGTTATACAATCACCATTCCTTTTGTCTTTGTACGTTTTTAAATTAAAATATATATATATATATATCATTAATATCACATTAAAGTTTTAACATTAATGTTTGTTTCGACATGAAAATAATTAAAAGAAAAGTACCAGTGTTTTTATTTGTTTATAATTTAAGCAAAAAAAGCTAATTTGAATAAATGATAAAATTTCATGACAATTCTGTAAGAACTGATTTTTGTCGTAGAAAAATTTTTGTAAGACTAAAATATAATTCATCTTTAACATAAAAACTCGTTTCAAAGTACAATTTTTTTTTTAGTTTTTTTAAATTATACATGTACTTATTTTTTTTTGATTTGGCCAGAGACAAAATTTATTCTATTTCTTTCTTTTTTTAAAAAAAATCAAACTATCTAAAAAAAATACTGTAAAAAAACAAACATCTCATTGAGAGTAATGTTAATGATTTTTTAAATTAAAATCTGAAATTATACGTTACAAACACTGCATCTCTCTCTCTATATATATATATAGAAAGGAAGTAAAAGAAATAGTATGTTTGTGAGAATATTCTCAATATTGTAAACATATATACACATATACTTTTTTTTAGTGTCACTAAAATGTGATCATTTATATTTGCTTATTATGTGGGAGTATTTTTCTGTTCTGTTTTATATTTACTTTGAAGCTATTAAAAGTACTGAATCATTGTTTAGAACTGAAATGAGGAAAGTTATCTTTTCTATCAGAATTGACAACATATCGTACAAGTTGGTGATGAAAATTTTCTTCTGATGAAAGAGTAAAGTTATTTTAGAAACAATTTTAACGAAATACATTGAGCGGTTTCTATGACCAAATAAAGAGGCAAAACACAAATGATTATATTTAAGTTTTATAATCAAATGTTTTAATTGAAAGAATCGAATATTTCTGCACACATTTTATAATTTGACACATTTCTACATTTAAACTAATCTTTATAAATTAAAAAGAATAATTTATAAATGTTTATATATATGATTTTGCTAAAAAGACTTGATTATTTATCATATATTAATAAAAAGTGTCGTTCATTAAAATTTCTCTAAATATGAGCGGGTAGAAAATATTATGAAATGAATAATAAATAATGGCAAAATACCGATGATGATGATCATAGTTGATTTATGGCATTGTGGCCTTAAATGATAAATTTACTTTATATACCCACATATACATATACGTATATGACAAAGTGGTAAATAATAGTAAAATTTTCAAACATAAAAAAATATAATATCCAAGGTACCTAAATGGATGATTGAACACAGCACCGCTCTTTGGATTTTCAGGAACCGGGCACGAATATGAAATGGGGCTCTCAGTAAATAAAAAAATAGAACGAATAAATAAAATTTTTAATTTTTAATACAAGAAAGGAACATATACAACACAATTTATTCTTATCTAAATAGTAATACTTAATTTATAACACATTAATATTAATATAAAAGAAAAACAAAATTAATATAACTTTATTTTTCTTACTTTAATTTCAGAAAATTTTATCTATTATCTCACTTAAATTTAAGTCTTTCCATAATTTATTTTGTACGGAAAATAACGTTAGGTTGAATAGTCTTTCGTGAGCCATTGTGGATCTTAAATAGTTTATTATTATTATTATTATTATTATTATTATTATTATTATTATTATTATTATTTTAAACTTTGACAAACTACGTTCGAACTTAGCAGTGGTTTTCGGAACTGTTAAATTAATAAAATTCTTAAGATTATACTTAAATTGGGAAATGTATTTCCTGTTTTGTGAATTTTTTTAATTTGATCACTGTAAAACCCTGTCACAGAACTTTCACACTGCAAATAAACGATCAATTTTTAATGGGTATGCATATATATATATATATTATTTTTTTAATAACTAAAATGAGTCAACTAAAACAAAAATCTCTGATTTTTTACTGAGGACTTAAAAAAACCAATCAGGGCTATTCTTTAATATTCACTTCCATATGTTTTAGTTACTATCACTGCTATTAATACATTGTACATGCTTAAACCTGTATTTAATATATGTAATATATGCGGGATTCAAACTCAGACTTTCACACGACCCACTACTCTCAGTGCCATCTCATATTACTGACCCACCTGATCACACACATGTTGAAAAGATAAATAATCACCAATATATGTATTTCATGCTAAACCAGCAATCATCAGTTGGTCTAGATTACTATCCTCACACATATATATAATCAGTGCTCAGCTTTATATTAAGATAGCCAATCTTCATACTTTAATGGACATGCTTCAAACTATTCTAACTCACAACTTTTCAGCCTTCCATTTCATTGAAAGTCTGATGGTGGAACGTTCAAAGCCCTTGTTAGTGCCAAGGTTGTCATCCTATCCATATTGACATATTAGTCATTCTGACCCCTCATGTACAGGAGAATAATCCATTTATACGTACATATGCGAGGGATGGGCAGACCTTTTACACACTATTTATATAAATTGATACATTGTACAGGCTTAAACCTGTATTTAATATATGTAATATATGCGGGATTTGAACTCAGACTTTCATACGACCCACTACTCTCAGTGCCATCTCGTATTGCTGATCCACCTGATCACACACATGTTGAAAATATAAATAATCACCAATATACATATTTCATGCTAAACCATATTAAATATAGGTTTAAGCCTGTACAATGTATTAATTTATATAAATAGTGTGTAAAAGGTCTGCCCATCCCTCGCATATGTACATATAAATGGATTATTCTCCTGTACATAAGGGGTCAGAATGACTAATATGTCAACATGAGTAGGTTGACAACCTTGTCACTAACAAGGGCTTTGAACGTTCCACCATCAGATTTTCAATGAAATGGAAGGCTGAAAAGTTGTGAGTTGGAATAGTTTGAAGCCTGTCCATTAAAGTATGAAGATTGGCTGTCTTAATATAAAGCTGAGCACTGATTATAGATATGTGTGAGGATAGTAATCTAGACCAACTGATGATTGCTGGTTTAGCATGAAATACTTATATTGGTGATTATTTATTTTTTCAACATGTGTGTGATCAGGTGGGTCAGCAATATGAGATGACACTGAGAGTAGTGGGTCATGTGAAAGTCTGAGTTCGAATCCCGCATATATCACTGCTATTATAAATAATAATATCATAAATGAATATTTTTCACCAAAAACAGGAAATCTTTTTTTGTGAATATCTTTATAAAAAGTAGTTCTTTTGTCACGAAAAATGAATAACAGTCCACTGATTTTCAACAGTTCATTTTTTAGTTTGGTCATCATATTAATTACATATATCAGCCACTATTCTCATTCTTGTGCATCTTTTATCAAGATTGAAATCAGATTATTTTATTAATGTAAACTATTGATGTGTGCGTGTATATATATGACAAAAATATAACATTTATATTAGAAGATGTAAATATTTGAAAACCAGCCACTCTTCACAAACCTTGAGCTTAATTGTAAATATAGGAGATTTGGACTCAGACTTTCAGGCACCCACCAACTATCCACACTATCTCATGCAACTGATACACATGACCACACACATGTAGAAAAGATAAATCACCAATATACGTATTTCGTACTAAACCAGTACTCATCAGTTGGTCCAGATTATCATCTCTCACACACATATATAATCAGTGTTCAGTTTATATTAAGATAGCAAATCTTCACACTTTAATGGACAGGCTTCAATCTACTCCAACCTCCAACTTTTCAGCCACTCATATCATTGAAAATCTAATGATGAAAGCCTAAATTCCATGCTGATGCCAACATTATTTTCAATGATATATATGGATGGCTGGAAAGTTGGAGGTTGGAGTAGATTGAAGCCTGATCATTAATGTGTGAAGATTTGCTATATTAATATAAACTGAGCACTGATTATATATTATGTGTGGGGGATGATAATCTGGACCAACTGATGAGTGCTGGTTTAGTACAAAATATGTATATTGGTGATTATTTATCTTTTCTACATGTGTGTGGTCATGTGTCTCAGTAGTATGAGATAGTGTGGATAGTTGGTGAGTGTTTGAAAGTCTGAGTTCAAGTCTCCTATATTAGAACTGATGTATATTTCATTGCAAACTGTGTACTTACTTTTCTTTAAATATTTTATATTGATTAATAAGAGTCTCATAATATAGTGATATGACATTTGGGTTCAAATTCTAGCCTAATAAAATTTGAAACTTTTTTAAATAGTCTTGGAATTTTTCTTTTAGGTTGTCAGACTACCTGAAATGTAGCTTTTATTATCTAAAAAAATAAAACAAAATTGTAAAACAAAGAAATATCTACCTAGACATTTAACACCATTCTTTTAATGTTTTTAGGGTGAAGGTGGGTTGTTGGCCAGCAATGTGATTTGGCTACATTTGTAAGGTTTCACGAATTTAATACTAGCAGAAATAAATTGTTCTTCATAACCTTGAGTTTTATACTCATTTTATTTTATTACTTCTTTCTCTTTTAAGATTATTTTTTACCTACAATAAAAAAAAAAAATGTTGTGACAACTTGTTTATTAACAGTTCTGTACTCGTAGAAACTTTTTTTCTTCGTAGACCGTGTCTCAAGCATTTATTTTCTTTATAAATACTCTTTCATTTTATGCTAAAAAATGATTAATAGGCATCTAGTAGTGTAAGTATTATAAATACTGTAAGATTAATAAAGACGACATTTGATTTACTTTTCAAAATATTTTGTTTTTAAATAAAACTGAATAGTTTGCATTATATTAGTCAAAAAATGTTTAACATTCAAAAATGCTAATGGATGGATATAAAGGCTTACTTTTCTTTCTTTTTTTTTTTTAAAAAAAAAGAAAAAACAATTTCTCACCATGTGAATGCCTTTTTTTTTTTTAATAAAAAAAAAAAAAAGCATTAATCATGGTTGCCGATGTTATATTGAAAATTACCTTCTTCTAACAGTTTGAACTTTTTTTTCCTCGTGCTGTTGTCTAACAATATTTTAAAGCTTCGACTCTAGCAAAGCATATCTGTCATTTTGTCTTGAGCTGACAGGGATTTTTTTATTATTATTTTTTTAGATTTTTCATACATATATGTCTGAATTCATCTTTGAGTTTAACAGCCTAATCAGATGAGGTTGCTTGTCCATAAAAGGATAGCTTTGTAAACTGAAAATGTGTTGAAAGATCAATAATGTTGTATCATGGGAGAATTAACCCTCTACTCTCTTTGTGTCATACAATTCATTATTGAAAAATACTTTTGTCAAATTGATTTGTATAAAGATATTTTTAGTCTGATGTCTTCCTTAGATATGTCATTAATATTTAATTAATACACTTATTTTTTTCTCAAGAAAAGTTGACTTTAAAGTACGTTTTCTAGACCAATTTCAAAATGAAATCTTAATTTTTGTACATTTTAATAATAATATATATATATTTGATGAAACGGACCTACAGTTTTACTCATCTTTATCAACCATATATAATTTTTTAGCAAATTTTAGGAGGAGCTAAACTCTCAGGAGAATGACGTTACGAATAACAAATTACTTTTTTAAAACTTAATATCCTAACTAATAATAGTCAAACTGCATATTCAGTAATCTTTTAAGATCATCATTCCAATCAAACATGTCTAAATACAGAGAGGATATATCCCTTGCCACTATAAATGGTGTTTATTATTTTAAAAAAAAATATTTGCTATACTACAGATTAGGGTGCCATCTCTAAAAAAACATCTATAAGTTGGGTTCAAATCCCTCCCTAGCGTCTTAGACGTTAGTCAAAAGAAAACATGACAATGTGTCACAGGGTTGTGTGTATGTGTCTGATAGCTATGTTTACTCACACTTGGAATGAAAAAAATAACATTTATAATAATATACATAAAATAAAAAAATTTTATTTATAATATTTGCATCCTATGAGATATCTAGAGATAAATACAGTGTATATATTCAATTATGTAACCATATCGGAGACAATCCCTTTAATTAGTTTCTTGGTATTCTTATATACAATTCAAAACTATCATATTATAATTATTATTATTTAATTATGAGAATATAAATGTAGATTAAAAAATATCAATTAATCCATATTAAAATTATAAAAAATATTATCAGTTAGTTATTGAGTGAACAAGAAATCAATTTTACATTATGTTTACTTTAGTTTGAAAAGAAAAAAAAATATTTTAAGAAAACAAGCAAAAAACAAACAAACAAGTATTTAAAAAGAAAATAACATGTTAAAATTTATTAACTACATATTAATGTTAACTTTAATATTTGTTATCAATCTTTTTATTATTTATTTTATGAAATGCTTTTTAATTTAAATAACATTTCTCTTCTTAAATATTACCAAAATCACACTTTTCTTTATTTTTGCCATAATATACTATAAATACAATTTATCCCAACTGCTTCAAACACTTTTTAGCAAAACTCTTTATTTGTACATATATACACACGTTTCGACTGACCTGCAATCTTCTTAGAAGATCAAAATAAACTTGCTCTGAAGAAGACTGGAGGTCAGTCGAAATGTAGGTGTATATATATGTACAAATAAAGAGTTTTTCTAAAAAGTGTTTGAACATTTCTCTTATTATAATATTATATTTTAATTTGAGACTTATTAATTCTAGATTCAAACCTTCTTTTAAAAAAAAAAGATCCATAAGACAGTTACTTTACTTGATTTATTGAATTATTCTTCAGATTACGTGTTCATGAATAGGGAGTAAGGAGTTTGTGAAATATGACAGATAATAATTCTTTATTCTCTGTGGTTAATACAGATAACAGGAGATAATTGGAATTTGAAAGAGACTATGCAATTTCACATTTAACCAGTGCACTAATAAAAGTTTTATTCCACGAATCTGCTGCAGATTTTTTTTTTTTATCTTATCTGTTTTTTAAACTTCACAAATTATTTCTGTTGTTCAAATCAGCTTAATTTTATAAGGCTGTTAAAAAGAGTTATTTACAAGTAAAATCATCTAGCAATGCTTCCCAATGAGAATATTACAGTTCTGTTAAAACAAGAAAATTTTCTTGTTAAAAGCTTTTTTTTTCTTCCAAATAAATAAAAAATAACACATCAACCCTAAGATTATACATATTAAATCTAGAAACTTTTATTTATTATTATTTTACATTAATTTAAACAAGTAATACTTTTCTTTAAAAAAAAAAAAAAAATAGTGTATTGTTTAAAAAAATTGTAAGATCACTTTAACTTTATTTTTAAAAGATATCTAAACTGGTGGTACAATATGGAACTATCAATACAATACTGAACTATTTAATAATTATGGAAAAACACTGTCTATTAATTAAGAGAACATTATTTTAGTCGTATGTTAATATACCCTAATACTATAATTTCAAATTACAGTTAACATTTGATTAAAGAAGATTCTATTATCTTGTAAGTATCATAGATATAGTGTAATAAATCAGCATAAAATATATTAAAAACGAGAGACTTTATTATTATTATTATTATTGCATATTTTGTTTGTATTTGAAAGTCATTTTCAGTTTATTACTAAAATGTATAAATCTCAATAGTATATACACTTTTCATCCAAGCACATAACTGTACCAAACTTGTACTGTTCAAGTTAATATGAAATGGTAAAATAAAACCAATAAGAAAATCTTAAAAGTACTGAGTAACTTTCAGCAGATTGTTACAGAATCATAGTTCTGAATAGATCTGCACCATTAGAAATATGCTTATATAGTGATGTAGACTATTATGTAAATCAGATCCAGTATATAAATTAGATGTTCCATCCTTTTGATATCAGAACATGGGAATCTTTTCTATTGATGAAATGAAGATCCCTTGCAATATCCCAAGCCTCTTTATATTTTCTTTTCCTATCATTTCTCTCAGCACATATTGTTGTTACTTGGAGGAAGAAAAGATGTGTTCTATAGTCAGCTCATGATCAAAAAATATCAAACTGTATTTACATTTAATTTAGCTTTATTATATGAATCTCATTTGTCTGATAACATGAGATTCATCATAATACATGAAACTATATGATAAGGCAGGGCATGAAATTTTATATACAACCTGAAGAGTATGTTTAAAATGTAGTCAGTCTTTTGTGTTGTTTAAAAAGTTGTTTAAGTGAGGGGGGAGAGAGAAGTCCACACAGATTTTTCAAAGGTTCATTGCAATATGAGGGATATTTAGGCAGACATATCCATGGTTTAGATGGGTTATTATTGTTAGCAACTTGTTAATGTTATTATAAAGTTTTTCAACTATTTTTATTGGTTTGTTATAGTTATATCTGATAATCCATTAAATCCATTGAACCTTTCAGGTCAGTAAGTTTGTGTTAAAATAGAACTTTAGATTGGAATAGTTATTCTCCTCACCTGGATTGCTTTTACATTCATTTTAAAGTTCAGCTCAGCCTGTTTCTTTTACTTCTATTTTATCTTTTCGTATTAACTTGAACAATACAAGTTTAATAGAATTACTATAATATATCTCTATTTATTTGTTAGTATCTGTGAAGATTTGCTATATCTTAGATTTTATGAAAGTAAAAAAAAAATTATAAAATCTTATATTTATATTTAGTTATCAATTATACACTTAACAATTAATTTATTAACTTAAGCTTTTAGCCTTTCCAGATTTAGGATTTTTTCAGACTAAATTGTTATAAAATGAATCAATATATATTTTACTTTACTTTATATATTTGTAAGGTATTTAAAGTTGCCATAGGTTTTTAAAGACATTAACAATTATTAAATATTATCAGCACTTATTATTTTTAGTATATGTTGAATATATATTTACCATCTTTTTGCGTACTTTTTATATATTTATTTTTCTATAATATAAATAAATAAAAATTATTAATTAGTTTTTTTCTTATTGTAAATTTCACGTAAAATTATTTAATGATTAATTATAATGAATTCAATGCAACACATTGTTCCTATATTTAATTTAATTTTATTTTCTTATAGTTTTTACCGTATTTTGTCGGAACTACAAATATAATTAAATGCATATGATTACATAGAAAAATGATACTTAATATATATATAATTCTTATTCTAATTATAATATACAAAAATAATATTTAAACAGCATTAAACTGTTGCACATGCGCTTTGGATTTTAAATATAAAATGAATGAATACTAACAGTTCAACCACATGATAAAGTCTTTGGAAAAGACAGAATATATTTATTTTTATAAACATATTTGATCTTAATTTTATATTTTTTGTAAAAATTTAATATTAAGTATTTATATATCTTATATTTATATGGCTAATTTTATATTTATTATTTTTTAATTTTATGTTAATTTTTATTTTCTTTAATATTATTTAATTTAATGTATTTTTAATTTAATATAAGTTTATGTACTTAAATCATATATGAGATGGGTCAAAAATTATTCTCACTCTGGAGGGGGCAATATTGGAAAATTCTTGGAAGAAAGGGCAGCGGATGTTCCTGAAGAGGTGAAGTCTATAAAATTCAGACGACATTCAGAGGATTGCTATTCAAAGGTATTCATTATACTGTTGCATATAAATGGAAGGCCATTCACTACTGCCCACACTGTCAACACTTAAAAACTTCATTTCAAAGTGTTGAAGAATTGTCTCTATAGATTCTTATCATGCTTCATTGTTTTATCACCTGTTTGTTCCTTTGAGAAAAGCCCTATGAGGATGAAGATTCATATTTGATGAACATATCAAAGCAAAAATGTGTTCATACCTTACAGCTTAATCTTAAATATTTTTAAATAAGAGAATGAGAAATCTTATTGGCAGTTGGATAAGGTGTATTAAAAAGCAGGGAAATTATGTAAAAAAAAAAGGTGTATTTGTATTTTCTGAAAGTGCATCAAAACAAATTATACAGCCAGTATGTCAATAATATTTGACTTAACTTTGTATTTCTTAAATATTGATTAAACTGTTATAAACATTTACTTTTTGTAACTATTTCTTTTTTTAAAAACTTACTTAACTAATTTATATTATTATTAATAATATTTTTAAGTACAAGTATATGTAATTAGAGGGATTTGAACCCAGACTTTCAAGTTCCTTTTACTTGTCATCTTACACAACTAATAAACATGACCACATACATGTGAAAATGATAAATGATCTCCAATATATGTATTTTATACTGAACCAGCACTCATCTCTTGGTCCAAAGTATTATCTCCCAGACATATATATATATATATATATATATATATATATATATATATATATATATATATATACATACCCATGTTTATCATAAGTCATTACAAGCCCTCATATGTTACAGATTCATCTTGTGTTCTGCCCATCCCTCTTCTGTGTATTTAAATGCTCTTAAGTTTCTATACATGAAGAGTCAGAATTTTTAATATGCATTTCTCCATATTTCTTTGAACAGTCTGAAATCTTAGTATCACCCTTCTGTTAAGAATTCTAGTCTCAGATTCATAAGTAAGAACTGGTAAAACACATTTATCAAAAACTTTTATTTTCAAATACATAGGCATAATTTCTTTTAATATTAAGTTATTTCTATCAAAAGCATCCCAACAAAGTTTAATTCTATGATTAATTTCATCCATTATGTTTCCATCTGTAGTAACAGAATTACTTTAAAAAATACTCTGTATTTATTGTTTTTAATTAAAATATGACTTTTTATTTTAAATATGATTAGTTACTTGAGAGGTCGTGTTATATTCAAGCATTTTCAGTGTTAGGTTGAGTTTCATTTGAAGAATATTTCACTCTTGAAACTATTATCAAATTATGAAAAATAGTAAATCAGTAAACTCATTTCTGATGTTCATTTAAGTTAATCATTTTATTTTACATTCATTCACCTATGGAAATATTTGCAGAGGCCATACTGGAAAACTATTTAATGTGATATATCTCTTAGTTAATATTCTATAATAAATTATGTCCTTTTTTTATGTCAAAGATTATCAATCTTATTATCTATTTAATCTCACCAAATTCACAGTTTCAAATATACATTTTAATTTGAAAACAAATTATTTAATTGTAGATTTTTTTAGGTAGAGAAATTATGTGCTTTGAAGCCAAGAAATACAAGTGATTGAATATAGCAACAAAATTAAGTTTCTCTGTAATGTTTATTTTTTAGTATGGCTGTTATATTTTATCATTAATTTTTGAAGCCACTCAATCATTATATTTATTACCAAATCAATTAAATATTGTTACTATTCAGTTATCACAAGCTTCTGGCAGAATCAATGGCAAAGCGATTGAAATATTGATTTTTATTACTGGAAATTGTAGAGAGAAGACTGACAAAGTAATAGGGACAAAGTTTTCTATTGTCAGCATTCTTACACTTTTTAATCATTCTTCTATAATGGTTATTATATACATATATATTTTTTGAAATGTTTTCATCCAATAAATTTTTTGATTATGCAATAGATTCCTTAACAATACTTTTTGTCAGCTTCATTTGACCTTCAAGAGAGTAAAGCTGAAAAAAAATAATGGAAACTTTTAATATTGATCCTTTCACTTTACACAAAATTCATTGCTCTATCATTAATTTTTTTTTATGTTTTCAGCAGATTCTTATTGAAATAAAGATCCATTTAACTATACCTGCTTTAAGTCAAATAATTGGCAAAAGTGAATAATCTGCTCTGATGAGGTAGAAAAACTTCAATTAGTATATTCAGAAGGAGATAATAAAATTGGTAATTTGACACTTTGATAAAGGAATTTGAAAAAAAAAAATCTAATAGTTATTAATTTTAGGTCTTTAAAAAAGACATGAATTAGAAATCATTCATGAGATTTCCTTTTTTTTTTTTAAATATTAAATGATTTTGATATTTCCTCATATACGTAAAAAGCTGTCCATATATATATACCGTTATTTTTAACAATTACTTTTTTTAAATATTTTTTTTTCATTCTTACTAAGACAGTCACCATTTATTTAAATTCATTCTTATAATATAGAAAATAATACACCCCCCTCCTTCATTTAGCTATTGGTTAAATAGATTCTAAGACTTATCGGAGTAATTCTTTAATAACTTCAATTTGTTAATAATAATTATCTTCAACTATAATTTACATCTTTTTTTATTTAACTAATCGTTTTCTCAAATTGTTGTACTAAAATTTATTTATCAATCTAAATCAAAAATTGAATTATAAAAGTTGTATTCGTCTTTTTCAGATATTAAATCCACTTTACATATTGAGTACTATATATGCAATGTAATTTTCACTACATCATTCTCACGCAAGGTGGGGATTGTTTTCTGTCTGCTTTTAACAACTTGTGGAGGGGTGTAATCATAAACATATGACCAAAGACGTGAAAAAGATCTATGATCCCCAAGATTCATATTTTGTGCTGAATCAGCACTTATCAGTTAGCTCAGACCACAATCTCTTATACATATCTTTTTTATTGTTCAATATATATATATATAGCCAATTATTATAGTTTAATTGATATATATTAAACTACACAAAATATTTAATTGAAGTATGTCAATTTTTACTAGTCATTCATTAGAATAGAAATTATCCACTCTACTTTGTGTGGGAGTGGTAAAATTACATTATTCTTTAAATAAATAATCTCTAGTTTAGTGAATGACTAATAAAAATTATTAATTACACTATATATATATATACTGAACAGCATATAAATCTGCAATTCCTATTTTATTTAGTCAACTGACCCATAGGTAACATTGGTAACTACCCAATATTAATCAGTAAATGATTACTTAGTTATTAAGATAAAAGAAAAATTAAAATTTTTCAAATTCACAACATCTAATAGTATGGATCTCATAAATAACATGTTCATCTTCACTATATTTCTATGAAGACTTGGAAAAATCTTTATTCTTTGCAGCAGAATATTTAAAAGTTGTTTCACATTTATCTATATGCTGAATGCCTAATTTATGCAAAGATTGGGTTCTGCAATACATCATATCTTCTAACTTTATTTGTAATGTGGATATTGGCTTTAAAAGTTTAAAATTAGCTTTTTAGCTGAGACCGTTTTATTTGATAAATGACTTTGCTACTTGTGAGTTTTCCTGTAAACCAAGATGTTAATCCATATTTTTAATAAATGTACAGTTTCAAGGGCCTATAATCTATCAAATATGTGTTAGTTATTAAAAATATTAAAACAAAATTAATAAATTGATTAAAAAGGAATAAATTCCACTAAATTTCATTAAGAAGCTTTATTTTTTTTTTGTGGAAAGCAACAAGAGGCAGTGTGTTTCTTTTTGTCAGCAGTTTTTTTGGTGAATTTTTCACAATGATATAAAATTGGGACCTTTCTATCACAGAATATGGTACAATGGACTATTTTCAAAAGTTTGGGATCATTTTTCTGTTAATAAGTTATTCCAAAAAAATAAAAAATAAAAAAAAAAAAACTGTAAATATTGTAATGAATTTTTCCACAATGATTTCTTTTTTAAAATAACAGTAATAAAAAATAAAATGTAATTATTAAATACAATGTTTCCTAGCAGGTATTTGTTTTTGTAAACATTTGTGAGAAGCCCCTGAAACTGTATATTTATCAAAAATATGGGAGGCCATCTTGGTTTACTTGAAAATTCACAAGTACCATAACATTATTTTTTAAATGAGCAACTACATTTATTAAAAAAAGATTAACTACTGTTTTTTTTAAACACTTCATTAAATCAGCTCTTATTTTTATAATTTATATTACTTACAATAAAGTTAATCACATGCAATCAAAAATTCAACTAATAATAAGTAATTTTTTATAATAAATAATGGATGTATTTATTTATTGGAATAGCATAAGAATTAGAATATTGAATTATATTCTGAACACATAATGAAATAAGATATTAAATAATATGTATATAATAAATTGAAACTCCTGGTTATATGTATATAGTAAAGACTAGATTAATGAACTATGGAAAGAATTGATTAAGAATAAAAGAATGTAAAAACATCACATGATAACCATTTCTTATGCTTTCTCATAATTGTTATTAAAGCAGGTAAAATTTTCCACACAATAGTGCCACTTATATCAATGGATGTGAGAAGACTTGTGCATAAGAGTCCTCACTGATGAAAGTCACAAGGTAGAAACTAGTCTAGAAATATTAGATAAATAGGCACTAGATAGGATTTTATGCACAAGCCTTCTGGCATCCATTGATTACTCTGTCTTGCATTGAGTGGCACTACTATATGGAGAGTTTTGCCTGTTTAAAGAATGTAAAAACAAATTTTATTGTCTTTATTTATAAAAAGGTTTTTTGTTCTTCTTTTTTGTCTATTATGATTTACCTAAGAACTTTTTCAACATTTTTATATTATTACCATATATACACATATTTTTAAGGTTTTTTATTTGTACCAGTGCTTATTTCATTTTATATCAGTCCTGTTGCAGTCATCCATGATCTCAGAAATCAGATCAATCTCACAAAAGATGGATGTGTTATGAAATATCCACTTCACTTTTCAAATAAGCAAGATATACATAGCACATTATAATTCAACTTTATATACACAATTTTTAAAATATACTTAAATTTGACTTCATGTATATATTTTCTGATATATTTCAAACTTTTATTCCATCACACATTCTTTAAATGCATGACCAAAGACATATGATCATGAAGATGTGCATTTTGAGCTGAACCAGCACTTATCAATTGGAACAGATTATAATTTCTTACACATAGCTTTATTAATTCTTTACTATTATACAGGTAGCAAATTCCTATAATTTCATTATGAGTGTGAATCTTTTTTCATTCACAACTTTGGCACAAATCACTTTATGTAAATATATTAAAAGATTATTACCAATCATTTATTAATCTAGAGATTATCCCTATACAAAATATACACTTTAAATCTCATTTGATGAATATATCTGTAGTGATATAGAAATAACAACACTTGAGTTATTTTTCCCATGTTGACAGTTTTAATAACTTTTGCTGCATCATTCCTATGCATGTCAGGATTGGTTTCTATCCATTTTTAACATCTTGTGGAAGAGGTACAATTTATTGCTTTGTAATATATATTTTCAAACCTTTTGTTTTTATCATTGCATCTTTCATCTCAGCTATACTGAGTTAGAAACTATGGCAATGCATAATTCACAAGATCAATTTCAAAGAAACTAACAGTATACACAATCAGTATAGATTTTTGTCTGTGTAGGTTAGTGCAGTTGTAGTATGACAGAATCAAAATGTGTTGGTCATAGATCAAGGATCTCTATGTTATTTTATTATAAGACATCACATGATCTTTAAAGAAAAAAACATTCAATTATTTTTTACAGTAGACTTGAATATTATTTATGTTGGCAGATTTTATTTCTTTTATTTGAAAGTGTGAAAATTAAAATACAGTTATTAATTGTATTTTTTATAGTTATAACTTTATCTTTTTATTGCATTGCCAAATCCATATAATATTAATATGATCTATGTTTTTTATTACTTTTACAATGCTTTTTTACAACCTAATATGACAGTTTCGGTTGTCCCAGCAATTTTCTTCAGAATTTCTGCTTATATTTCCAAATCTTGTAGATGTTCTGAAAAAGATTGCTGGGACAATCAAAACTATCAATAATTGGTTGTAAAAAAAGCATTGTAAAAAGTAATAAAGAACATAGATGATATTAATACTATATTTTTTATACCGCTAAACATCACATGATCACTATCTCATACTAGAACATAATTGTTATTAAACAATTCTTTTTTTATAGTTGTTAAATATGTGTATAATCATATTCTTGTTAAGTAGAAATTTATTACTGGATTATATAATATATTATGTTATTAGAATAGGTATTTTTATTTCTTGTCATGATAAATTGAATTACATTTTTTTATTATAGCATAAAAACATTGGCAAAGAATTGTATTTATACATTGGAGTATTTCAATCATCTAATTTTAAATATTGAATGTCCATAGAACATTTTTATACTTTATTTAACTTTTTTGATTATATTCGACTGTTAGTAATAGCATAATTGTTAGCATATACACAACATTTTGAGTAGTATTATTCTTCTCACCTCATTGAGTGTTGCTGGCCTGACCCTGACAGAGCTAGTATAGAATTCAAACCTCAACTTTTAGATTTTTTAATATTGAATTTTAAGGTAATGTTATAACCAATTGAAACTTACCTTATAATTCAATATTCACGAATTTAAAAGCCAATGTTTGATTCCCAGGTTAGTACAACATTGATCAGGTCTGCAATACACAAACCGAAGAAATAAAATCTGGATCTTTAGATAACTGCATATTATTCTAAAATTCACTATTAAAGAATCTAATGATCCAGGTTTGATTCTCATGCTAGTAGTATCACTGCTCAGGCCAGCAACACTTGAAGAAGAGAGAATAATTCTACTTGAAAAGTTGTGTATATAAACTTTTGTGCTATTACTCATAGTTGAATGTAATTGGAAAATGTAAATAGACTATACATTTTTTTTTAAAGATATTCAATATTTAATGTTCGGTGATGAAAACAGTTCAACATGTACATACAACTAAAATACCATCACTACAAATCTTCGGACAAACATTGATAAAAAATATGTATAATGTTTTTTTTTTATAAATTTCTCAACAACAAAAATATAAATATCAATATTATAATTGGATATTTTTATTAAATACAGTTTGATATTTATAAAAAACTTGTATTATAAGTGATAAATGTGTGAAAAAGCCTTTAAATTACAATGGCAGAATAACAAATACTGAATTGCAAGATCCTCAGATTGATTTCTGTTCCGGAACTTCCAGCAATTACTTTAACTTCTTACCAACCCCAAAACCATAAGTTCAGCTATTATTGTTGTTGTTTATTATATGATTGATTGTATTTCTAATGAGGATGTTGTAAATACTGACAAAGAACTTAACAACTCATATTAGTTAGGCTATCACTTACAAACGACTGGCAAAATTTATTGCAGGACCTTTTGCTTTTATTTTTAAATTCGTCACTTAATTTCTGTATTTTTCATAATATTCTCAAATATGCCAAAATGATTCCAATCTTTAAGAAGAAATCTAGGAATTGTGGTAATAATTTTACACCTATTTCTGTCTTATGTACCACTCCTCACATTTTCAAGAGATGTGTTTATAATCAAATTATTTCTATTGTTACTGAAATTATTTCTTCTTCACAATGTGGATGTATCATTAGTATATCAGTGAAAAGTCATTTTCTCACTACTTATGAAAATATAGTGCATGAATTTGAGGATCCATGGAGACTTGGTGTTATTTATTTTGTTTTATTGAAAGCTTTGATAAAGTATGCCACATTATTCTCTTTCACAAATTACACAAAATGGACTTTTCTACTAAAGTTATTCATTTGTTTCAGTTTTTTGTTTGTAATCATACAATGTACATTAAATTCAACAATATTTTTAATTTTAAGTGTAATTTAAGTGTACTTCAGAGTAGTATTTTTGCATTTATGTTTTTAAGATTTATATCAATGACTTTATGGATTACCTTAACTCTTATTTTTTGTGCTATGTTGATAATTGTAAAATCTTTAGCAGAATCACATCAGTGATTGATTACACTCTTCTTCAGAAAGATATTACTAACTTTACTTCCTTCTGTGATCTAAATAATATGTTAATTAATCGTAACAAGTGTTTCCTTGTTTTATTTTATAACAATTCTAAGGTTTTATTTTATTTTACTTTATTGTATACTAATTTTTACAAAATTAATCCTGTTGCATCACAAAAAATTCTGGAGTCTTATTTTACAATAATAGATCCTTTCTTCTTCACATAGCACTAATTTTCCCAAAATTAATCCTGTTCCATCACAACAAATTATGGGAGTCTTATTTTACAATAATGGATCCTTTCTTCTTCATATAGAAATGATTGTTATCAAAGCTTATAAAATGATGGGTACCATCTTTAAGCATGGTCATTATTTCAGTGATGGTACAAATTCAAATTATTTTTATCATTGCTTCTTCCTATATTGTTCAATCATTCAGACTTTATTACAATCAGTGTTTAATAAATTCTCCAAATATTTTTTTTCTGGAAAATAAGGTTGATCACTACCTTCTAGATGGAAATATAGAGATCTTAAATTTCTTTTCAAAATTATAAATCAGCAAATTCTGACATAATGTCAGTAATTATATTTACATCATATGGACAATGATACTGTCTGTTTTTTCTGTTATATTCAACCTTGTTAATCCATTGTGCTTACATTTTTTTTCTTTACTCAGGTTACTCTTTTTATATAATCAAGTTTTTACTAATATTATTTAAGTTTAGTCTAGCCAATTTTATAATATTTCTTAATTTAAGCATCATTTATGATTAATTTAAATTTATTCTATGTATATTTATATATTTTCTTCTTTGTGTGTTACATATTATTATTCATAATATGTATTGTGTATATCCTTTATTAGTTTTAAATGCAATACATAATTCCTATAAAATGTTGTTTTGCACTTAAATAAATGATCTGAATTAATTATACTACTACTAATAATAATAATAACAACAACAATAATTTATTTATTTAAATGTGAAACAATAGTTTATAGCCAATTACAGATTGCACATAAAAATAGTAAAGGAATATGTCCAATCCATATTACTTAATAATAAAAGGAAGAAATAAACAAAGAACAATATATTTATATGGAATAAATTTAAATTAATCAAAAATATTAATCAAATTTAAGAATATTAAAAAAATTGTTAGAATCTTAATTAAAATGATTCATATTAGCAAAAACTTGATTATATAGAGATTGCCTGAATAAAATTGAGAAAATGAAAGCACATTGAAATGACCAAGTTGAATATAACCAACAGAAGCAGACCACAAATTATGTTAATGAGACCTATTATAAAATCGAAATTATATCAGGTAAAGTAACTTGTTGATTCATATTTTTAAAGAGAAATTTAAGATTTGTATATTTCCATCTAGGAGAAAGATGATCAACTTTATTTTCCAGAAAAACATGTTTGGAGAATTTTTCAAACATTGATTGTAAAAAATTATAACCTTGTTTAGAGTTAGGATTCCAAATGATTGAATAATATTAAGTGATTAGAGGAACTAATAATAAAAAGAATTTGTATTTTGTATCATCACTAAAGTAGTGAGATGAGACTCATAATTTTAAAAATTTTGCTATTAATCATTTCTATATGAGGGAAAAAAAATCCATTACTAAAAAAATAAGACTCATATTTTTTTGAATGCAACAGGATTAATTTTTTGAAAATTAATAAAATAAAAACAATTTAAAATCTCAGATCTCTTAAAAAAGTGAAATAAAGAAATATTGATTAAGATTAATTTACATATTATTTAGATTATGCCAGATACTAAACTTATTGATATGTTTTTGGAGAAGAGTTCAATCAACTCACTGATGTGATTATTTTCAAAATTTTACAGTCACCATCATATCATAGAAATAAAAAGATTTCAGGCAATCCTTGAGATCATTAATGCAAATGTTAACATGGGTGATAAAATATTACCCCGAGGAATACCTAAATTACATTAGATATTAAAAAAATATATTATTATTGAATTTAAGAAATGCTGTATAACTATAAAGAAAAGAATGAACCAATGAATGAATAAGTTTAGCAGAAGAACCCATTTTGTGGAATTTGTAGAAGAGAATGATGTGATCTACTTTATCAAAGGCTTTCAATATATCAAAATAAATACCATTAAATCTCTGTTGATCTTCACTTGCATGTACTATATATAGTTTTAAGTAATGAACAAATAGTTTCTACTAATTTATTAGGAATAAAATCATATTGTGAAGAAGAAATTATTTTACTATTATTAGAAATAATTTTATTATATAAACATCTCTCAAAAATTTGAGAAATGATATGTAAGGCAGAACTAGGTTACAGAATAACCTCTACTTGATTTTTAAAACAAGACTTTTAAAAGGATGATTTTGTATTCATGCTTGAATAATTGATTTTTAATTTAATAAGTATTAATGCATGTTTTTATTTGGTTGGTATATTAAATTTATTCTCACTTTCGAGCAATGGGTCAAGATGGAATTTATAAATATCATAAGCTTAAAGAATAGTTGATCTATTCTATCGTTGATCTTTGTTAAACATACAGTGTTGTTATTAATTCCCTGAGAAAGAGTGATTTGCTCCTCTTAATTATATATGAATAGTATCTTTTGAATATTAATAATTTTTATTAGTCATTCATTAGATTAGAGATTATCCAATAATCTTTTGAATATTTAAAATGGCAAAAAATAATAAAGCTATTTTATGATTTTGATAATCAGATGAGCATACTATACTGGATAATTTAGTTTGCCTAACCAATTTTTTTTAAAGAACTCACCTTGACAAACTTATCCAAAAATATGAAGCAAAAATACTTATAGTTCATATATTAAAAAGTTTTCAGTAATTTAAATATATAAACTTTAAATTAAACATTGCTCAGTGTACATGTAAACAAAGAGAGTAACTTACCCTCCCCCATGCTATGACTTAAAAGCATTCTAATAATAAAGGTTAAGAATAGAATGAATTACTTTTGACAATATTGTTGGTAATTCAGAATAAAATTAATTTATCAACCAGAATGGAATATATATATATATATATATCATGAGATCAATGTCTATGGAAATATACTACTTTCTTATCAGTTGTTAAAGATACATATTATAATCATATTTTTATTTTTGTAGCTAAATATCATTTTTGACCAATATTTGGATAGCTAGATAGAATAAATTATATGTATATAAACTTTATTTAAAAAATGTATACACAGGTAAAAGTTATAGAAAAAAAAAATCGAGTATGTAACACAATAGTGACCTCTATAATACAATTTAGGACTGATCTTTAACATCAAAAACAAATGATTTTATTCTTTCAAAACTCTAAATGTTGATCTTCTGTATTGAAAAAAAAGTTAGTGAAAATATTCTAATCAGTCTATCAGTATATATATATGCGCACACAAGTACATATAAAACCAACACAATTAAATAAATATTGATTTATATATTGTATAAATATTAATAGTATACTTTTCAAAATATTGCTTTTATTTTATACTTTTTACTGCATTGAAAAGTACTTTGATTTAAAATTTATTAAATAAAATAAATTTCAGTTTTGTTTATATATTAAAAAATTATATTAAAATTCGCGTAAGACATTATTTTATTGGAAATAGGAAAGGAGCTATGTTGTTTTTGCTAAACGATAATCAAGAACCAAAGTATTGATTTATTGGAATAAAAATAAATTCTAGTAAAAAATAAATGCTGCAAAGTTTTTCTAGTTATATTGGTCAGCATCCGGTTCTGTTGATGCTAGATTTAAACTTTACTCTGAAATTGATCATATATGAATGTCCACACACGCATTATTATACACATATAATTGTTTCACTTTTAGATAATTATGCCATAGTTTCACCTTAATGAATTCACCTGTTATAACTATGCCCTGAATTTGAGTCTTATTGATTAAATTGGGAGGGGGGTAGATTTCAGGCATGCTTAGAATTTTTCTTTCATATGTCGAGTCTATAGTTAATGAATGTGGATATTTTTAGTTAGAATATAAAACCAGAATTGAAAAGCATTAGAACCTTCACAACCTAATAATTAATTAGTCTGATGAATAATACACTTTCATTAATTCTTGTGGAAGGTCTTACAAAGATATTGTCCCTGCAATGGGTTATGTAAGGAGCATTTACATTTTTTCTATTTTTTTTTATCTTCTGTGTACCTTTGTATGTGATAGCTGTATATAATGCTTTTAATAATCTTAAAAACTGCCACACTTTTGTCCATATTAAGTCATTCTCTTTCAATCATTGTTAATATTACCCCCCGCCCTAAATTCAGTTTGCTGATAATAATATCAATTAACATATAACTACTAAGGACCTCACAGCATTTTATTCATTTTCTGATTGGTCCATTTGTTGATCTTACGGATATAAACAAACTTGAATATTCTCTTGTCATTGTTCTGATCAAACCACAAAGAAACAGTCGTTTTCTGAACTTTATTTAAATATTTATAATTAATTATATAAAATATTTCCATAATGATCAATAAAAAGAAAATCCTTTCAGGTTACATTAATAATTTTTATTAGACATTCATTAGACTAGAGATTATCCAATAATGAATAATATTTCTATAGTGTAATTTTTACTATACTCTCAAGCAATATTATTCTTTCATGTTACATGTTTGAAATGCCCCATAGCTATAATATTTCAACCACACACCCCTCTAAATAAAACTCGAATCTTAGCACTACACTGAAAAGGAAGCCATACTTCCGCTTTTAAATAAAACTTGAATAATTCTAGTGTTAAAACTCGAGTTTTATTTAAAGGGGAAATGTAATTGGAATAATATAGCTATGGGGCAGTTTAAATATTTTATATAGATTTCAGCTAGCGGTATACACTGTTTCTATTTTCGTATTATATTTTTATTTTTTTTAAATATCTTTTATTTTTAAAAATTTAAGTTAATTAAATACTTTGATACACTAAAAGAGCAAATCACAAACAAACATTTTATATTTACCAGCTGTCAAAATTGAGCTATAGCGACCTTTGGTGATAATTATAAATACAATTTTCAATTTTAGTTGCATATTTAGTAGATTTGTGATTGTTTTATAATTATTCATTCAGATTCTAAGACTTGAAACAACGAAGATTTTGTTAATTTACTTATCGATGTTAGCATAGTTGACAAATAGGAAAAAAAACACCACCAAGAAATCACCCAACTAAGTTTATATTATTATTTTTAAAACATTTGGCAGGATTAAATATAATTTTTAAAATATCTTTTGTTTGTGAATTTAGATTTTTAATAAACCAAGTCACATTTATTGATTTCTATTAAAGAATAAAGATTTAAAAACTAGAATAAAATTTGAATTTTTGCCTCAAATGATCACTAAGGTTTGGTGGAAAATAATTACAATGTAGAGTAGTTATTATTTTTGGTACTTGATTGGGTTTTCACGTAAACCAAGATGGCAGCCTGCATTCTTGATAAATCTACAGTTTATCCCCACTCCCCTCCCAAATGTTTATAAAAAAATGGCAGCTAGGAAACATCATATTTAATATTTACACATTATTTTTTATTATTATTGTTATTTTAAAAAAGTCATTGTGCAAAAAATTAATTACAATATTTATACTTTATTTTTTTTGTTTGTATTAACTAACTTATTAACCATTGTCATAAAAGATATTTTTTAGAGCTAATATTAATTGTACTATCATATATATATAGTGCAAGAAAATCAAATCATATATCACGACTTACTTTAATAAGCTTATATTACAAATGTTATATAATGAGCAGGCCAAAAGCTCTTAACAAGCTTTTTTTTTTTAGCCCGAGCTAGAAAATGGTCTGAGGATAAGGATGTTCTGAAAGGCTTATAAAGAGCTATTGACATGCTCATTATATAACATATATATATATTAAAATATAAGTGTAATGTATATACTTAACATAGATGTAATTAAAAAGAGAATTTTAACACAATCACCAATCTATCCAAAATAACATACACATTGCAACATATATAAAAAAGATAAATGATCTAAGAATTGGAGAGGAGAGGATTGAACCCAGACCATTAAAGTGTGTATATTTGCTATCTTAATATAAACTGAGCACTGGTTATATATATATGTGTGTGTGAGATGATGATGATCCAGACCAACTGATGAGTACTGGTTTATGAAATACATATATTGGAGATCATTTATCTTTTTCATATATATGTGATCATGTGTGTCTGTTATATTGGATAGAGTGGATGACTGTATGGTGCTTGAAAGTATGGGTTCAAATTCTCTTTATATATATATGACAGAGAAACAATGCATAATGTTTAGATGAACTTAATAGAAAATATTTGAAACACTCTGTATGTATATTATTCCAATCACACTCCCCCTTTAAATAAAGCTCAAATTTTAGCACTACACTATGTTATGTGCAATGATCTAATATATATTAAGACTCAACATAACATTAAAGAGAATTCCCTTTTCTCTATAATGCTAAAATTTGAGCTTTCTTTATTTAAAAGGGGGTATGTGCCTGGAATAATATAGTTATGGCATGTTTCAAATATTTTCTATTGAGTTCAGTTAGCATTATGCATTGTTTCTTTTCATTATATTTGAGTTTGGGGAGTAAAACTCACTTTTATATACTCTTTGTAAGTATATTTAAAATTAATCATGTTTGTTTATTTGCAATGTAAGATCTTTGCTTTCTTAGATTCACACATCTCATTTAAAATCAGTTTGAGTTTTAATATATATTAGATCATTGCACATAACATTGAAGTGGGGCTTTTTTCCAGGGTACTATCAAAATTTGAGGTTTCTTTATTTAAAGAAGGAGTGTGACTGAAATAATATAGCTATGGGACATTTTAAAGAAATATATATAATAAATATAATGGTAATTAACTATTATATACAGTCGTTTAATCTGAAATACTTTTAGTTAATTTAATGGCAGTTGAGAAGGGTTAAGAAATTAATATAATGGTAATTAACTATTATATACAGTCGTTTAATCTGAAATACTTTTAGTTAATTTAATGGCAGTTGAGAAGGGTTAAGAAATTAACTGAAAGTACTTCATATCGAAAGACTGTATACAGTAGTTAATTACTAATATATTTATTATTTCTAATGTTATTACAATAGCTTTTAATTAACAGAAATTTTATTTGTATTATATATATGAACCTATTGTTTCTAGTAGAGAAAATAATTTTTAATTTTTATTAATATCAATTAGTGATATTCTGATCTATGGAGCTAGAATATCCCAATATATTTTAAAAAAAAAAACTATTGCAAGTTTGTTACTTATGATGGCAAATAAAACAATTTTAATAAATTGATAATTTGTGCATAAATATTTTTGAAACAGTTGGTTTTCAAAGAAAAAGTTAAATTGAATCTTATTTATTTGCCAGTGCTAATTAGTTTTTATTTTGAAGCTAATTTAACAAAATATAATTTCTGGTAGTAGATTAATATTTAAAAATGTTTAAGTATATTATATTTAAGAAGTGAATAAGATATGTATATTGAAATACCATATGATTGTTTTTTTTAATCATTATCAACCATTATCAATCCACTGCAGGATGAAGGTCTTTCCAAGTTTAATCCATCTTCTCCGATCTTCAGCTTCCCTTCTCCACATCACCCCTGCACACTTTCTTATTTCATCCATCCATCTCACATGTGGTCTCTTTCTGGGTCTTTTAAAATCTCTTGGAATCCAGTTTAAAACTTCAATTGTCCATCTATTATCATCTCTTCTAGCAATATGTCCAGCCCAACTCCACTTCAATCTTTTAATTTTTTCAATGGGGTCAGTAACACCTGTTTGTTCTCTTACCCATACATTGCGTTTTCGATCTCTTCTTGTTAATCCCAACATAATCTTTCCATACTTCTTTGAGTGGTCTGAAGTCTCTGTATTGCTCTTCTATTGAGTGTCCACGTCTCAGATCCATAAGTAAGAACTGGTAAAACACATTTGTTAAAAACCTTCCTTTTCAAACACATAGACATATTTCCTTTTAGTATCAAGTTATTTCTACCAAAAGCATTCCAACCAAGTTTAATTCTATGATTAATTTCCTCCATTATGTTTCCATCTGTATTAATAATCTGACCAAGGTATTTGTAACTGTGAAATTCTTCTAATTCATCATAATCAATCTTTATTTTCATATTTTGAGCAAATCGATTAAACATTACTTTAGTTTTTTTAACATTTATCTTTAGTCCTACGTTTCTACTTTCAATCTGCTAACTCCTGCAACATTTCCTGCAGCTCTGAAGCATTATTTGCAAAAACAACTACATCATCTGCAAAATCTAAATGACGTAAATAATCTCCATTTACTTTCACTCCTTTATTTTCCCATTTTAATCCACAAAATACTTCTTGCAGCACTACTGTAAAAAGTTTTGGAGATATGGAGTCACCTTAGTATATGATAAAATTGCCTGAATTTCGTCATAAAGAAAATTAATTTGGTAGCAAATTTTTAAATCATGTATGTTTTATAATATGCCCAATATGATAAAATACTATAGAAACCAATGTACATATCATAATCCATCTAAACATGATAAATGTCTACTTTTATAATCACCAATGGTTTGTTATATATTAGGTGTGTGTGTGTGTGTGCGTAAATGTGGTTGTGCCAGTCACAGATGTAAAAAAAGCTTTCTTTATATAGTCGTGAATTAATCATTATATTTTAAGCAAGTTTTGCTTTTCTTATCTTTATATTAATATTGTGTAATCTTAATTCTCTTGGGATGTTTATTTTCCAGTTAATGGTATTTAGATACTCATGTACTAACCGACATTAATTTGATATCTGAAACGCCAGTGACCTGAATATTTGAAAGATATTGAACTTAAGAAATCTTAATTTTCAAACTCAACAATATTTGAATCTCATATCAAATGCATAATGAATTAATTACCAAGCCGTTAAACTTACACATATCACCAGCATCAACCATTATCAAACCACTGCAGCATAACGATCTCTCCAAGTTCAATCTATCTATGATCTTTAGCCTCTCTTTTTCACATCATCCCTGCACACTTTCTTTTTTTATCCATCTATGTCACACATGGTCTCTTTCTGGGTCTTTTACAATATATATATATATGGCATTGTAAATTGACAAAATCTATTGATGTCTTGTATCAGCTGTGTTTGTGAAACTTTATTTTTTTTTCCTTTTTCTGAATATTATATTCATGTCACTTTTTATAATAATAAATCAGCCCTGAGCAATTCAGCTTAATGACAGTCTCAAGAGATATAAGACCGTAGATTAAAACTCAACTTTATGCAACAAACAATTTGATTATTTTTTAACGTAATTAAGGATGATTATATTTTTTTATGATGCCAATGTTTTAAGTTTTCCAGTATATACGCACACATACTCTGAACTTGAATATGTATATGAATATTATATCTTATTTCGACATAAACTAAATTGTATTGACAGGATATGTTGTATATTTTCATTCTAAAATTAATTTAAGTAATATTCTAATGAGATTAGGATATTAAAATTGTTAAATGTTTTACATATTTTTTAAATTATTTTTTTTTAAAAAAAGATTTTTTTTATTATTATTATACATTAACTTTTTACATTTGCATCTCAGAATTAAAATTGATAGGTTTTAAAAAACAGATTGTTTAGACCTTTTTATTGATTAAAGTTTTCAATCAATAAAAAGTTAATAACATCATTCATTCTGTTTCTTTTTTTTTTCTCTTTCTTTTTATGTTTTAACGTATGATAAAAAATAAATAAATATAAAACATGTAGATATACTAAAAAGGATACTATATCAAGTTAAATTTTATAATTATTAATAAAAAAATAAAGATATACAGTTTTAATTTCCTGTTGCAATATGACAGCAAAACTGTTTCTAATAAATATTTTTATTAAAATATAAATAAAGTTTTAAATGATTTTTTTTATTTTTTGTCACAAAAAGTAAAAAGAAAAGATTGCTCTCTTTATATAAGTCTATTTATTTATTAAAATACTGTGTCTATATTTAACTCATATATACAAAGTGGTATAAATCCTTAACAAAGAATCATGTAATATATAGGGTATATGAGCACAGACTTTCACATGACCCACCATTCTCCACACTATCTCATAACCCTGATACACTTGAGCACATAATCAAAAAGATAAATAATCACCAATATACGTATTTCATTCTAAACCAGCAATCATCAGTTGGTCCAGATTACCATCTCTACACATATATGCTATAAGATAGTGTGGAGAGTGGTGGGTCATGTGAAAGTCTGTGCTCATATACCCAATATATTACATATATAGACACATGTATATAATAAGCATGTGTGTTTCAGTTAAAAAATCATGTAATAAAATTAAGTCATATATATATATATATTGGCTCGCATTAAGAAAAAAAAAATTCGTAAGCAAATAGACGTCATTTCTAGATTTTGTTTAGTTTTTTCTTATCTATTATATAAATCGTATATGATTTCTAACGATTTATGAATAAAAAAAGTTAAAATAACAAAAGAAAATGATTTTTTAAAATTATAACCTGACATCTTTTTGTGGTTAAAATTAATATATTTTGAAATCCTAATAGTCTTTTTTTATTTTTTTAAAAAAAGAATAAAACAACAATTCTTTATGCCATAAAAAGGTTATTTTTATTAAACTTGTCACATTTTTTTTACAAAGTTTTTTTTAAAAAAAAAAAAAATAGAAATATTGAATGCTGGAAGAAAATTATAATTCCTGATAATGCAAGAAATTAAAATAACTTTATATAAAACATTTGAAGATCTTTTGTAGTATATAAAGAAATATTTCTGTTTCCTTTTATATATATATATATTGTTTCATTGCGTCTTAATATATGTTATAAAATCTGTTAATTTGTCTTTTGACTTTTATTTCTATTGTTATTTCATCAAGAAATGAAAAAAGTAATAAAATTATCACTTTTATAATATCCCAGATATACCAATGAATTTACTGAACATTACAAAATATATTTTTGATTGATTTCAAAGATTGAATCAAAATTACATTTGTCTTAATATTCACTTATTTATCATAATAATGAAAGGGTTCGATATCACAAGCAATTGGAGTATAAAACTCATTGGATATATGTATTGAAAGATTCAAAAATAGTTTTAGTACTGCGGTGTAATGTGCATTTGTTTCATTCATTATTCATATAATTTTTATTTTATGGAGCACATCATATATATATATAATTTGCTTGTGCTGTATATTTTCTATATGTGTAATTAGAGGGATTTGAACTCAGTATTTTTCAGTCTATTCATCCTCTACTTTATCTAATACTGCAAAAATCCTGAGGTCAAATCCCTCTAATACACACACATATAATAATAATAATAATAATAATAATAATAATAATAATAATAATAATAATAATAATAATAATAATAATCACCACCACCAGATGGCGATTCATGTCATACTGGGGGGTAGGGGGATTTTGGTATAAAGGCCATAGAGTTGACAAAGATTATGTTGTGGAAATGGGATGGAGCAGATTATGGAAAGCTTAGGGTGGTGAATGGAAAGGGAATGTAAAGCAGCTAACAGGTTTCTCTGGGAATAGTTGCTGAGAGAATCCTGACTCCATTTAAGGAGAAGTCACAGTGCCTCACATCACATGTTTTAAAGTAGGAATAGTGATCAATTAACTAACAGAAAGTTTATAATTGATTTTGAACTTATTCCATGAACGGCATCAGGTCCAATACTTTTTTAACATTAATACTGAAGTGGATTCAATATTATCATAGCACAGAGAGTATGTGTTAAGGGTAGTTACTTATATGCATACTTTACAAGGAAAATGAACACTGATAAAAAAAAGAATAATGGGAATGAAGTCAATAATAAAAACAAAATTCACACACTCTTAGATTTCACTGAGTGAGAATACCTGAATTAAATGAAACATGCAATGAAGAAAGTCGCAACAAAATTAATGAAATGTTTAATAGATGCAGACCTAAAAAACAAAATGGAGTCTTACATCTTATCAATGTTATCTAAATTTTAATTTGAAAAGAAGATTTCCGCCACCAACAGGCAGACTTTATTTTTAAAACTCTCATATATTTAGTCAGAAAAGAAAAAAAACTAGTCCATTAGTTATTCAATTGGATATTAAATTAGCACTGCATGTGGTGACAATGGACATTCTTGTTAATACTTTTGTCAACACCACCATTTCCAGAACATACTTTTACATTTTGACAATAACTCTTAATGATTACTCTTTTCCTCATTATCCACAATTGTTCAATGTCTTTAGACAATATATATATATATATATATATAATAAATAAAGTTTGATATCTGTATTCGTTTCACAATATATGTAATATACAAATCAATATATATATATATCAAAATACAGTACAATTTATATAAATTATATTCTTTTAGAAGTACTTTCGACTATACACTTTGTAGTCTTTGATAAAGACTACAAAGTGTATCGTCGAAAGTACTTCTAAAAGAATATAATTTATATAAATTGTACTGTATTTTGATATATATATTGATTTGTATATTACATATATATATTCTGACCTCTTGTCTGTGCATCCTCACTTCAGAATAGTATATTATATAAAATAAAATGGGTTCTAGCTCAGTTAATAATTAATAAATAAAACATTCAGCATTAAAATTAAAATGTTTCACTAGCTCAAATTTAAAATACGAATAAGGTTCAGTTTATAAAAATAAATTAAATAAATATTTAATATTTTCATGAGACTTGAAGTGAAAATACAGGTGACAAGATAGATTACATTGAGCCAATATCCCACAGGATACTACCTCAATGGCATAAGAACACTATCCCCCCTTTATTATTATTTCAAATAACAAACTCATAGTATTCTTACAACTTTAATAACTTCTACTCACTAAGATTAAACTAATAATTAAGTCTTAATCTTCTATTTGTAATAATCTAGCTCAATAAAATAATCTCAGGTTCATAAAGTTTATTCTAAATTAATTTAAAAATACGGTAGTAAAATATGAGAAGGGATTTTATGTCATAATGTACTACACTTAAACTAATAATAATAAATAATAATAATACTATTCTTCATTGTTTAATTACTACTGGATATCTTTTCTTTTCATTATATTTTTATTACCATAATAAAATAATAAAATAATTTTATATAATCTTTTACCTTCATGTAATAATATAATAAATACGTGGTAGCATTTTAATAATCTGATAAACAAAGGATGTGTGGCAACTGGTAGCATATAATTCAGTATACTATTGTGATAACTGATTTATGACCAATAAAACAATGTAAAATTATAATTATTTAATTAAATGAATACCAATAAAATATTTAAATTCTTAAATAATTCTCTATTTATCTTTTTGTGCAAAATTATATATTTGTTTCGATTATTATGCATATATCATGATTTCATGCAGCGATGTGGAGAAATAAATAACTCGGACACAAAATTTTTGAAATAACAAAATTTAACAAAGTTTATTACTAACAACAAATAAATAAACAATTTATTTACACTATTTACAGTGGATATCCTTAACTTTTTTACTTTACAGTTTGATCTACTGGGTTATAAAAAAAATAATTTATATTTCAATTATATCTTTATTTAGATTTAGGACAAAATAAAAAAAAAATGTTACTATTTGGTTTCTCATTATGGTTAACTTATTACAAATATATTTATCTACTTTATTAGCAACAGCATTTTATCCTTAATATTATTAAACTATCTTATTTTAAAAAATCCATACCTGAAAAACATTCTATAGAAAACAAAATTTTATAATGAGTATGGATTTCTCAAAATATTAAAAAAAAATTCATCTTGCAAAGTCAAAGATGTTACACAAAATATTATCCAAAATTCAGTACTAGATTTTAGTATTTATCACACAATGTTTACTAATCATAATATATTCTTCTTTAAACCTTACTTTAGTATGATATAAGTGTAATCATCAATATATTTCTGTTAATCAATAAACAAAAAATATACTATGCATATTGTTTACATAATTTACTTTGTACTATTGTATTTTAAAAATATGCAATACTTATTTTTCTCTTAAAAAAAATAATACTAAAGCATTTTAAAATTATTATCACTTTAAAGAAAATATCTTTGTTTAGACACTTTATTTTAAAAAAGTTTATATTTCATTTCCGAAATAAAATTCAAAATATATTCTATGATTCTTTTCTTTCCTTAGGATACTTTGGATCTTCAATTTTAAGTTATAATGTCCTATTCCTTCTAAGCAAATAAACCAATCTTATACAAAACGATAGCATAACCTAAGTTCTAAATTATTTATCATTTCTCTTAAACATATCTTACTGAATGATGCAGTTACATGAAATAAAGATAGCGAAAACAGATGCATAGGATTAAGGAAGAAAGCTAGAGTATTACTCTTAACATATCTCAAAATCATGGCACAGTGCGAAGAGGTATGACATTTACCTGCCTAATATCCTCTAGTACAGGGACGATGTTAAAGCTATTTCTTCAGCTTTATTAGAACATCAAATATTTAAAGAAATATAAACACTGTCCAAATAAAATGTGTATCAGTCATAGGGCTTTGTTAACTATGCTGATATTCACATAAAGACTAAATATTATTTCCATTCCTTATAACATCCTATTTCTTAAAACATCATCTTGGTTTCCTGTTCACTAAGTACTTCCAAGCCACTATCTCAACATTATTTCTCAAGATTTTCCACATCTTGCATCGATAAATAACTATCTGCATTTACAAAACAATAAATAAAATTCATTAATAGTTAAACAATCTAGCTGTTCCACAAGAAAAGTCTGCTTACTTCATTATTCTATATGTCTAATCATATACAATCTACTTAGATAATATTTGAATATCCTATAACATGAAAATTTTAAAAGAATCACATAACTATTTGTTATATGTTGGATTATATCACTAATATAAAAAAAATTGTCATATGCATATTTTCAAATCAATCCTATCTCATAATGTTTTTTAAAATGTTGTATGAAATGCAGTACATATAAGTAAAAAACTTTTACACTTCATTCTTCCAATTTATGGATGATCTAAAGAAAACAAAAAAATATATACATTATAAATTATCAATAGTTATTATTATTACCAATAACCTTTATCTAGTCATTGTGTTCAGTAGGCTTCCTTTATCCACTTGAGCATTGCAGATATAAAAAAAATTCACACCCATACACTTTATATTAAAATATTTTTAGCTAAATTATTAGATTGTTATATTATAAAATTTTAATATTAATAAATTAATGTTTTTATGTTTTTCCTAATCTTATATAAAAATTTAGATTTAAACTAGGTTAACAAAATCAAAAAAATCAAAACTATAATTACATATTTTCTTGATGATAGTTCCTGATAAGTCCAAAATGTTTATTATTTTCTCTAGAGTTTTTAAAAATGTTCTCCTCCAAGCATGTTAAAGTTTAAAATAAAAATAATTATTAATCCATTTAGTAAAATTTATAGAAAATAATCCTTGGTTTTAGTATTTAGGATGATAATTATTAAATCATAATATTAATTAATCCCGTGAAGCTTCTTAATCTTCTCTACCAATATTCTCTGCGTATCCGATGCATCAATCCATCTAATTTAACTTTAAAAATATTCGATAAACTTTTAAGTACTATTTGTATTTCCATGGATCCATCTTTTATTCAACTATGTGTTCACTTTTTTATATATGTTTCCTTCTTGATACATTTAAACTTTCATTTGGTATTTTTTATAAATCTCTTTTAAAAATAAAAAAAAACTTCAAGTACTTTTAAACAAATCTTTTCTAAATACATTTTAAATAATTCTAAGACCGGATATTTTAATATCAAAAACACTTCTATAACATATTCTCCTGGGTTCTTTCTTAAATTCTTGAAAATATTTTTTTAAAAAATGTTACCTTCAGAAAGGATACAACATTTTACTCCTTTTGATATAATATTATATAAAATAATTCATGAAATATAATTGTCTTATTACTATTTAAAAATAAATCCTGGATAAACTTATAAATAATATGTTTCAATACATTTTTTAGACTCCGTATAATGTCCGAGCTGTGGTTTTTATGTACCAGAACAGTTCTTCGGTGAAATATTAATAAAGCTGTATCAATAAATATTCCAAACATTTTTTCAGCATTACAACTTATATCCATTTTATTTCGTAGTATATCCATCCTTTATTGCGTAGTCTAGGTTAAACTTCAGATAAAATACTACTGGCAAGTAACTTTTAAAAAATTAGAAAATCATCTCCACAAAGTTTCTAAATATATAATTTTTTTCTAAAACTTTCCTTTTGCAAAATACTTCTTTAAAATTACCAATTAGTTTTTGCAAAATAAACGATAAGAAAGCACAAAAAAAAAAATTGACTAAAATAAAAATTTTAAAAAATACTATCTTTTTGATAGTTATAATTTACCTTTCTCCGGTTTCAATACATTATTAATCTCCCTTGATAACTTAGTTACGACGATATTTATAGTCTGTAAGAATACCTCATTTGATTGGTTGATTCTTACTTTAACTTGAGAACAAATTTACATATTTTCAGTTTATAGCAGAATTATATTTGAAAAAATAAAAAAAAACTATGACGTAATGAACCTAAAACATTATTTAAAATATTACTTTTAAATAAATTATTATTTTATTAAAACTATTTAAACATTTAAAATAACTTTTAAAACAATTTTAATAACTTATTCCATTTATCTATTTTTATTTTAAAAAAATATTTTTTTTTTTTTTATTAACTGTATTCGTCTTTATTACATTATTTAAAACATTACATACGATAGTTAACTTGATATTTATTATTATTTGCTTTTTATGATAGGCAATAATTCTATCCAATTCTATAATATAACTTTTAAAATATTTTAAACTTCGTTATTAATTCAAACAAGCGTGTGTGTGAACGTAGGTAATATACAAGTCACATGATCAATAACTTTGACAGACAATTTTCAATCTATTTCTCTGCCTAGACTAATAAAATTGATACACTTATTATATTATATAATATAATTATAAAATTTGGAAGAACAATTTAGAAAATATAGAATTAGATATAATTTTCACCATCATAAAGTTTATTTTTAAAATATATTATATTAATTTTGACTATTAAATATGATTATAAATTTAAACATAGCATTTATTAACTATAAGTTTTAAACTATTAAAATCGAATTTTTTTAAATATACTTTTAATAATTATAGCTATGTTATTTAATATGGCCAGCTTTTACAACCATATGCAACAATATTTTAAGCTTTACTTAACCATTTTTTAAATAATTCGCTATAATTTTATATACTACGTATTTGCTTTAACTTCAAATTGTACTTTAAAAATATAATCGACAAACTATAATTAATGTATTAAAAGAACATATTCTAAAATTTAAAATTTTTAGTAATTGACTGTTATGAACTATTACTGACCTATAGAAAAGGGCACAATATATATATATATATATATTGTGCCCTTTTCTATAGGTCAGTGATGGTTATAAATGGTCAATTACTAAAAAATTTTAAAATTAATATTATATAGTATTTAAAATTATAGATTATATTAAGCAGTAAATTTTTTTAATATGATATATTTAATAATAAATATTGTGATGGTGAGAATTGTATCTAATTCTATATTTTTCTAAATTGTTTTTCAAAATTTTATATAATTATTTTATATAATATAAGTAGCAAATTTATTCAGACAGATAAAAATAGACTAAACACCGGAAATGACTACGTGACTGTCTGGAATATTCTATGTATAAGTACTGGTTTAAATTAATACTAATAATTAAAATATTTAAATAGTATATTATAGAAGTGGATGGAATTGTCACACATCATAATAAAAATAAGTAGTATACATTTTTATTAATTATTGTTTCAAAATTATTTTAAAGATAGTTAAATTGTAATAGATAATAATTGATTTAAAAATAATAATTAGTTAACATTTAAGTCTATTACGTCATGATTTTAAAACTTTAGAAATTGTTTATCAATCCAAGTAGGAATTGACCAATAAAAAAATAGATCTTGGCAGACAACAAAAAATCGCGCCAACTAATTGTATAAACGGGGAGAACAAAAATGTGTTGACTCCAGAGCAGAGGTAAAATTTTAAGCTCTCTAAAATTTTTTTTTCTTTCTTCAATTTATTAGTCAATTTTATTATAATTTTAATAATATCTTTGAAAGAAACCAACTGACAATTTAAAAATCATCCGAAGAGAATCTTAGAATAAAATTTTAAAAAAAAAAGTTTTTCATAGTAATGTTTCACTAACTTTACAGTAACCTGCCAGTGGATTCTATCGAAATATAATCGGAGTTTTCAATAGAAAATGGATAGATTCTTAAAACCAAGTTGTAAATTTTATAATGTTCCAAATATGTTAATGTTATTCGTTGATATAGTTTATATAGCGTATCACTATGAAAGCTGTTTTCGTGCGTATAAAATCAATGAAAGGACATTGTGCGCAAAGTTAATGAAGATAATGGAAAATAAAAATAAGTATTATTCGTATAAGAATAAATGGACAAAAGGAATTTTAATATTGAAATAGTTTGAATTGCTTTCTTTAAGATGACTGGAGAAAATACTCTAGAAAATAGTTAAAGATCGGAAGTAGTGTCTATAAAATAATAATGAATGAAAGTGAAGTTTATATTTTACAGAAGAGAAATATAAAATATTGGATCCATGGAAAATGCAATTGGTACCGTAATTATTAAATAATTGTAGTTTAACTAGAAATAAAGATGCATCAACGCGCCGAGGTAATATTCGCCAGAACATTAAAAAGCTTCGTGGGATAACTAAATAAAATGTTTTCTAATAATTTTGAATTAAACACTAAAACTAAAGATCGTCTAAACAGTTTATTAAATGAACTAATTTATTTAAAACTTTAATAAGCAGAAAGGAGAACATTCGGACAAAAGAAGAAATAATAAATATTATGGGACTAACCAAGATTTACCGTCAGAAAAATATGTGATTATGGTTTGAATTATTTTCTTTACTAATCTAAGTTAAACATTAAGTTTTAGATAGCGATAGGGAAAACAAAATACATTAATTCGTGATATAACATTATATGAAATAATATGTTTTGATTTTGAATTTTAAAATAAAATTGTATGTATGTGGAAATTTGTATATTTGCGATGCTCGAAGAGAAAGAAGCCTACTACGAACTCTGATAGGAAGATAAAGATTGTTTTTGGTAACATTTATAATTATTAATGATATATAATGTATGTTTTATTTATTTAGATCAGCTGAGAATCGAATGAATGTAGCGCAAAAGTTTTATTGTTATTATTGTTGTAAAACGCATTTTTGAAAACAACACTCTAAAACACTTTGAGATGTGATTAGATTTTTAAAAAATATGCATACGATAATCATTTTATGTGTTATTAATATAGTTCAATATAACCGATGGTTATGTGATATTTTCTGTTAATTTTCCGATTGGGATATTTAAATGTTATTTTAACAAAACGTAGATGTTGAACCTACAGTGTAATAAAGCAAGACAAATTGTTCTTATGGAATAGGGAAATGTTTTATATTAGCGAATTTTGTTTATTGTTTTAAAAAGTAGTTAGTATTTTATCGATGTTGGATACAGTAAAAATCTTGAGAGATAGTTTGGGTAGTGACTTGGTAGTACGTGGTGATTCGGAAACCAAGAGGATGTATTAAAAACTAGGATGCTACAGGGAATGAAATAATAGGTAGTTTTAGATGTTAATCAGCGTAGTTAACAAAGCCCTACGACTGGTACACATGTTGTCTTGGACAGTGGTATTTTATATATTTTCTTGTGAGTCGTACTAGATGTTTGGTAAAGCTGAGTAAATAGCTGCCACATCATGCTTATCGCCAAGGTTATTAGACAATGAATGTCGGATTTATTCACACTGTTCCATACATTTTTGAAGTATATTGTGGATAAGTTATCTATCTATCTTCCCGATATCCTATACATCTTTCGCTATCTTTATCTGTATTTCTTGCAACTACATCGTTATATGATAAGTCTATTAAAAGGGAAACAATAGATATTTTAGAATGTATGTCATGCTATTATTTGGAATAAGAATAGTTAAGTATTAACGAAGAGTAGATTATGATTATTGAAAGAAAGATGCAGATATCCTAAGAAGGGAAGGAGTTAGAGAATTATTTTAATTCTTTTTTAAGAAATGAACTATAATTTTATAAAAGTATATCCAAATAGAAATATACAAAAATATTAAATATAATTTCACGTTTTCTTATTGTTAATTATATTTTAAAAAATATAAGTATTGCATATTTAAAAAATACAATAACATTCGATAATTATAGTATATGTGAAACTGTAACAGGTGATAATTAAACCCGTGTTATAGTATTATACATGAGTATGGCTTATGGAATAAACGTATTATAGTTTACGAGCATTGGAGAACAAACGTTAAAAGTAATAATAATATTTGAATAATATGCGGAGTGACTTATATAAAGTTACAAGAAAATGTAATTTTCTTTTAAAAACCATATTGATTGTAAAATTATGATGTTATAAATGATGTTTATCCACATAGATAATTTATAATACAGTAACTTTAATATTAAAAGGTAAAGAATGGTGTTACCCATAAAATAGTTAAAATAAGTGATATGATAAACCTAATGAGAAATAAATAAATAACTTTTAAAAGGCATAATAAGTTTAATTAACGATAAAAGAAATATAAATGTGTATAATTCAGTTATTGTAGTGTAAAGAAAAATGAGGATATCCCTTGTAAATAGATGTAAATAGATTTGTTTGTTTTATTTTTTTTTTTTATTGATGTTAATAAAATTTTAAAATTTGTTTATTAAAACTTGTGTCTGAGTTTTGTTTCTCTACATCATTGCATGAATTCACAGAGTATGTTCACAACAATTAAACTAAGTATATGATTGTTTGCACAAAAGATAAATAGAGAAGTATGTTTAATCTTAAATATTTATTGATGTTCTTGTAATTAAATAATTATAAATTGCATTGCGTTACTGGTCATCAATCCATTATCATAAGATTTTGCTAAATTATATGCTATTAGTTGCCACTTGCTTTATTTATCAGATTATCTAAACACTGCCACTTATTAATTTATTTTATTACTTAAAGATAAAAAAAGGGGATATTAGATTATTAACTAATTTATTACGGTTATAAATTTGCGATGAAAGAAAAGCTGTACTAGTTGGATTAGGCAATAAAGATTGTGATTATTATTGTTTTATTATTAATCTAATTTCAGAGTAGTAGATTATGACATAAAATCCCTTATCATATTTTGCTACCATATGTTATTAACATACGAATAAATTTAAGAACCTGAGATTATTTCATTTGAGCTAGATGATTACTATTATTGTTATTAGAGATAAAAGATTAATACTTTAATTGTTAAATGAGTCTTAGTGATTAGAAGTTGTGGAAGTCATAAGAATACTATGTAGTTATTATATGTAATAGTAGTATAAGGGGGGATAGTGTTCTTATGCCATTGAGGTGGTATCCTGTGGGATATTGTCTCAATGTAATCTACCTTGTCACCCGTATTTCCACTTCTAGTCTCATGAATTCCTGAGTATTTATTTGAGTTAGTTTAAAACAGAACCTAAGTTAATTTTAAGAAACTTGAGCTAGTAAAGCATTTAATTGAATATTTCATTAATTATTAGAGCTAGAACTTGGTCAGGTGATTTTCACTATATTGTATTTATTTGGGGGAAGTGGAGATGCAGGAATGGGGCGGTTAGATTGGCCTGATGTGTTGGAAAAGGGCAGATTGTGGCCCTCAACGTGATTGGCCTGAGGTGTAGTAGAGTTGCACGTGGGGACGAGGGTTAGATTGTGGCGGCCCAACTTTAGGGGCTCGATTCGTTTTTACAGGTTAGATTGTGGCGGCCCAACTTTAGGGGCCTGATACGTTTTAAGGGGTAGAATATATATATATATTAATCCTATGCTAAAAACAATTAAAAAATACCAAGCATATATTTAATAGCTCTTAAAATAGCATTAAATGTGTTGATTATATGATAATATTTCAATTTTTCTATCATCCAGAAAACAATTTTCACTTGTGCTTAAAAATTATTTCATAATTACACTAATAAATATAAACTGTCTTTCAATATGAAAAAGTTACGTGCCTAGAAAATTTATACAGAATTCAGTATTACAGAACACTTTAAGGAAATGCCTAGTCTTTCCTCAACTTCCCATTTCATTTCACTCATGGACAAATGAGGACAAACATACACAAGAGTTTTACAAATAGAGAACACTCTCTAAAGTATATCTCTTTTTCTCTACCCAAAGAACTCTTTGCTCAAGATTGTAAATATGATGTGTTACTTATTGCATATCAGTAATAATATTTACAAAAAAAATTGATTACCTACATCCACGAACTATTTATGGATACTACTATAGTGCAGCAATCCTGGCATTCTCAGTTTTCTGGCTTCACATATCATTATTACATAGTGGTCTTATGTTACATTTACTAGACATTTATGATTAAAAAAACACTTAACATTATTATCATTTTAAATTATAACTATATGTACTTACACACACTCTTATAAATATAAGACATTTGAACTCAGACTTGCAAGCACCTTTCAACTATTAATATTACCTCATACCACTGATACACATGACCACATACATTTAGAAAAAGGTGCTTGAAAGTCAGTTCAAATCCCCTATATTTACAATTAGGCTCCAGGTATATGAAGTGTGCCTGTATTTCAAAAACTTACACTCTTATAAGAAAAAGTATAATTGGATGAAAATTATTATTGAAGCTAATTGCTTTAAAGGGTGTTAAAAGTCATCATGGTCATAATCTTGGAATGAGAAATATCATTTCCTAATTTTGAAATGGTGTTTAAAATTCTTCAACAGACAAACCATTGTTGGAAATTCCCGAGATTCATTACCAGAAATACAAAATCTTGTTGTTTTTTTTCTTTCTAAAAACCTCAATATTTGAGGGGAAAATATGTATTTTTTTTATTCAGCCATATACTATAAAAAAATGATTTTTAACTTGATAAATATACATGTGTGCCATAAATTTAGATACTAGTCATTTGAACCAAACTTTTTTGAAGTTCTGAATAAACCACTTTTACAAATATAGAAGATCCCATCAAATAGTGGAAACATCATTGTAATCTTTGTCATAAAGAATAAGAAAGACAACCACACATTTTTCTCAATTTTCCTGATATTGATAAGATTAAGGCTGAAATATGAGCTATATTTAAAAACAAAGATATAGATATCAAATATTTCCTGGAAACCTTTGGTAAAGATCTTTTTTCATATATCTATTCTTGTACACTTATTTTCAATGCAATATGATGTACAAGATCTCCAAATATATTTAAAAATATGCTTGAAATAATAAGAGAAGAAAATAATAGATTGCCAAATACATGAATTTAAAAAAAAAAAAAGATACATGCATTTTTATAGAAACCTGGCCATTGTTAATCAACTATCAAATCTGTAACATAACACACTTTTGTAGATTTAAAAAAAAATTACTTTCAAGAAAAAAAGACTATTTTTTTATATAAACTACTTGAAAAGATCTCACATATATATAGTAATAAAATTTAATATATAAATTAATTGACAACAATAATCATAATTTTAAAAAAATATTGAATATTGCAACTATTATTATTAATATTATTATCATTGCTGCAAATAACAATCTTAAAATTATGCTAATATTATTGGTAATATTACCTTGTAAGGCAAATTATTAAACATCCAAGATGTCTTCTCCTATATATTTTATAAATATCGTGTTTTCAAATATGTGTATCAAATTTGATCTGTTAATTAGAAAATTCAAATTCTGGATGTTGAAGGGAAGATATATGGATTTTATCATAAAAGTAAACTTAACTGCACTCCCCACCAGTGAATCTTTAGTCATGAGGAGAGGCTTTGTCAAACTAAATTTGGTTTGCCAGATGTGCAATCGAGAAAATGAATCAATGTAGCATCTATTCTTTGGTTGTGTGGTATTAAGAAAATGCAGAGCAATACTCAATGGTTGGATCACATCCTGTAAACAAAGGATTACTGAATGAATGCCTAAAAACTGGAGGCTTTGGAATAATTAGACTGTCAATCATGATGAACTATATAGTCTGGACAATGAGATGCCATCTCTTATTTGGGAAGAGTAACAGCAACTTATACAACAAACTTTGGGGCAATATCAGAGCTATCAGGAAGAGGGATCACTTGATCTCACCGGGAAAAATCTATAATGATATTTGGAAGATGGTGGTGTTGCCAGAATAGTTTTTGCTTCACCACTGGAGGGCTTCCTTCACAGTCTGTCCAGAAGTCACTATACATAAGCCACTAAGATGGCTCTGGCCATAGTTAGGTGTGCCTGTTTTGGGCAATTGATAGTCAAAGGATTAGCTCTCTCATAATAGTCAGAATGCTGGAGAATGCATATTAATTCCCTCCTCATATTTGGTTAAGTAAAGATGTCAAACTCTCAATTTTAGAAAAAGGACAAGACTGTTGAAAAAAGTGCATCTTCCTAAAACTGTCCAAACCCTCATCATAATTCAATACAATTTGTTAAATTTTTCACATTGTGTTTGCTCTACTATTTATTTCTTGTATTCATAGGTGATAAAGTTATTTTTGAAAATATTTTTAAAAAAAAAAAAGTTTTTTAGCACAGTTTATATTTAGTTTAAAAAATACATATATAATATTAATTTTAAAAGAGCAATACATAAAATAAAAAGGTATAACACTAACAATAATAAAAATAAATTATTTAAAAATAAAATTAGGATAGGAATAATTTTATTAGTGTATGTATAAGATTAAAATTACACTTAATAAGGATAGAAAGTTTTAAAATAAAATTGAAATATATGTGATCCATACAAGACGGGTTATAATTCTTGAATGTATTTTAAATGTAAAAGAGAACAGTCACAACATTAAATTATATTACTATTAGTAATACAAGATTAATTTTAATGACTACTTAAAAATAAATAAACTAAAATCATTTATTTTAATATTTAACCACTAAACATCACATGATCACTATTTCTTATGCTAGCACATTACTGTTATTAAACATGCAAAACTCTCCATACAGTAGTGCCAGTCAGTGCCAATCACAGTAATCAATGGATGCCAGAAGGCTTGTGCACTAGATAGGGATTTTATGCATAAGCCTTCTGGCATCCATTGATTGATTATTCTGGTTGGCACTGATTTGCACTACTGCATGGAGAGTTTTACCTATTTTAATATTTACAATATAAAGATTTGTTTGTAAAATAATTATATGTATTTTATTATTATAAATTAATGTGTAGGATATCCAAAATATTTAAAAATATTGTTTTGTCATTTTTAAATAATTTCATTACAAATTTGGCATTACGAATTCTTAAAACTTCCAAAGATTGCCTGCTTCATATTATATCCTGGCAACAATAATAATTGTTTTTTTGGAAAAGGCCAAAAGTGTGAACTAATTTAAGAAAAAAAATAATGACCTCATTAATCATGTGATATAATTTTATAAACACACCTATGTTTTCAGAATTGTTTAATCTTCTTTATTAACTTATTGCAAGTGAAGTGTATTGAAACTTAAAGTTAATTATATTGGTATCTTGCAGTACAATGATAATGGAATAGAGAATAAGATAAACAATTGCCTTTATGGAAAATGTACCTCAAAACTGTCCTTAATAGAGAAATAAGTATCTAGCCATGTACATCATTCTAGAATTCAATTTAAATGGAAGTAAATTTTAAAACTTGGATTTGAATATGAAATTTAAAAACTAGTTTGGGAATGCTGCTTTTATTTAATCCATGTAACTCACTTATCTATTTTATATATATTTGTTTTATGTTATAATTATTACAGCAACCTAGATTTTTCCAGGTAGACATCTATGTATTGATAAGTATTAAAAACAAATTTTAGCTAATGAATTTTATCCTCATCTGGAAAACCACTTTTATATTGGATAATTATTGTTAAAATGAATTTTTTAACTGATAGATTAATCTTCATAAGTATTTAGGGAAAATATATTATTTATGAATGTCTTTTCTTAAGAGATTAATATTGATGTTCTACATCTAGGAAATAAAACAATGTATTGTGATTTTGGAATATTTTAAACTCATTATTATTGTCTTGTATTTTGAAGTTCAAACTTCATTACTAATTCTTTATTATAAGATTAAAATTTGTTTCATACATCCAATAAGATTTTACAATTCAAAATGCCAAAGGATTTAATCCCTTTCAAATATTTTGACAAGTTTGAGCCACAATAAATATTTTGGAACTTTTTAAAAGACAGCATTAATTTTAAATTATAAGGATATGTTATATTTTTCATATTTGTTTAATTTTTATAATATCCAGAGTTATTGTGTTAAGTGAAAGTTCTCATAGGAAGCAAGGTAGAATAAAAGAATATACAGGTCTTATATTAAATTTATAATTACAATTTAATATAAGTGTGTGCTATTGATTCTTTGTACTGTGGAGGCTGAGTATTACTATTTGAAATTAATAATTATTTATGTTTGTCGTTAATCGAATGATTAATATTTCTCGTTACAGCAGCATCCGATTAGTGGGAGAAAAGAACAAAACAAAATGTACTTTGAAAATAAATATTTGCCTATTAAATTTTACTTAGTTTTATTTTAAACATTATTATCTACTGTATTTGACGCCAAGCTTTTCTGTTGATATCTGAAATCAGGGATAATAACAAATCCTTATAATAAAGATGTTTAACATATATATAACTTGATATTTATTAAATACAGTAATATTCATATAATTCAATTTATTCGGTTAGAAGTACTTTCAAATATTTTTTTTAGTCTTTATCAACTATATAACGATATAACGTTGAATAATCAAAACGAGGGATTATTTTATAACTCCCATAAATAAATACAGGTTTAAATTTGAATATAAAAACATAAAAATTATAAAAATTGAACGGTGCCACAATAAACGAAAAATAAAAGAAACTAAATTAATTTCGAGAAATCGTCAAATTTTACTGAATCGTCAATCATCGAACATTAAAATAACAGAATTGTAGGAGAACTGAATAGAATTATGGGAATTATAAAATAATGTCTAGTTTTGATTATTCAACATTATATCGTTGTATAGTTGATAAAGACTAAAAGAAATATAGTCGAAATTACTTCTAAAAGGATACATTGAATTATACGAATATTACTGTATTTAATGTATGTCAAGTTGTAATTTACATATATTTTGAAGGAATACAAACATCAAAATTAATATTTTAATATATATATATATATATATTACTATTTTAAAATGTACACATTAAAATGATAACAAAATAATTGTATGTGCTGTTATGAAAAAGACAGTACAATAATAAGTTATGGGAGTGAAGAACAATTACATGTCTGACTAAATCTCTACATAGTTTGGCTCAGGTGGTACAGTGTCCAGCTTGGGATTAGGGATCCCAGTATTGATCTTTATAGGTTTGGCATTTAAACTTCTTATGAACTCCTAAGCCATAAAGTCATATGTCTTTTTTTTTTCTAAAATGGTCAGCCAAGAGTGATTCATCGTAGAGGTTTGTATATGAGAACATGCATATAAAATTTATGAATTTGAAATATTTCATTTAACTCTTATCAAACCATGGATTTGATGCAGGGAGATTACATTATGTAAATTAAATCAAATCTAGTGCAGTATCTAAGCAGTAATGTAATAAAAGCATTGTAAATATTTGAAATAAAGACACTTCTCACATATCTGGATCCTAATTGTAAATATAGGGGATTTGAACTCAGTCTTTCAAGCACCCTTCAACTATCCATACTATCTCATACCACTGATACACATGACCACATGTGTATCAGTGGTATGAGATAGTATGGATAGTTGAAGGGTGCTTGAAAGACTGAGTTCAAATCCTCTATAAAAGCATTTTAACAATAAAGTTTGCTAATCATCTGTTGATAATTATTTTAATTCTTTCATATTCTTTAAAAAACAAGTTATTCTAGTATTTCAATTGAAAACTAAATTACAAACTTATTAAATTTGATAAAATTATATAAAATATTAATTTGTTTATTTAACCAAAGACTAATTCTCATGAATGTAAATGTCATCTGAACATCAAAATATCAGTTGAGCATGATAGGTTCATGTAGTTGATATGAGTAAAAAATTTTCTTCCTAATTTCCTCAGATTGATAATTTTCCCTGGTTCTTCTAAGTGTCAATCTAGTCTATCTTTTATTTATCTTAACTTTTCAAATTTATTTATATTATTAATATATGTATAAACATTTTTTAGTCTTTGAACTCTGTAAATGACTTATTAATTTACATAAGGTACATGTGGAATATAAAAATGCTTATATAGCATAAGAATATATTCTTACATGTGATTTAAAATCTTATTTGATTTTAAATTCAATCCAAATATATTCTACAGTTCTTTATGAAACTAATTTTTTTTGTTTTTTTTAATAGGTGAAAGTTGGAAACTTGCGTGCGGAAATTGGCTACCTGAAATACGAAGTCAGGAAACCGTACAAGTTTCCGCCAGTTGCCATTGGAGGAATAGCTGCTGGGGGTGGGTTTCTTATACTTCTTAGTATTATTATTTTAATTGTTTATCGTCGTAAAAGTACACAAGCTGAACGAGAATATAAACGGATACAAATTCAAATGGATACCCTAGAAAGTAATGTTCGGTCAGAGTGCAAACAAGGTAAGATCTTATTATTAATATTATGCATGGATATACTAGTGACTATTTTATTGTTATATTAAATTTTTGATTTATTTAAATATTAAGATGAATTTATTTTACATTGAATATAGTGCTTTAATTTAAAGAATTATATACTTTTTTTTAAAGTAAACATTCAGAATATATTACTCCTTTTTTAAAATTTTGTATCAGTTATACATACTGTTTTTAAAAATTATGTTAATATTCTTAAATTAAAATTGTCAATATAATGTTTATTAAACCATGTTTAAATTAAGTTTATACTCTTGAATTTAAGCATATATTCACACAAGATATCTTATATAGTTTTATGTCGTAAATTGGTCCTATCAATAGTTTATACTACCATTATAAAGCTATTATATATTTTTCTGATTATGTAAGAGTCCATATCTAAGTAGAGCTTTTGTTTTGTCAAATTTGTTAGTAATTAAAAAATAAAAGATAGTTCATATTTTAAAACATGTTGCCAATATTCTTTGTATTTCTGTCTTTAGTAACATTGAGTATCACATGTTTGTACATTGAAAATGTGATAAAGAGCTTTCTAAAGTTTTTGATGTAACTCTCACTATGGAGCTGCCAAAATAAATTGAGTTAAGATTCTGGAGAGTGATGTATAATTATTATCAGTGATAGCCAAGTATAAGTGTTTGATCATAATACTCTATTTGTTACTTACATTTGAGTATAGAAATTAATAATCACATGATGGACATTTTAAACTTAAAACAATAATGTTGCCTTTTTTTATGAAGCATTAAAGGGATCTTAAAAAATGTTAAAATAATTACATATTTGACACTGTTTAATGTTTAATAAGTTTTAGATATAGATTCTTATTTTTATTGATAAGTTTACAATAGTAATAAATATAGAGTTAAAAGATGGAAGATAGTTTCATTATTTTATTAATAATCACATATTCAATACATTTTGATAGTATCCAATATATGAATAAAAAACAAAAATATTTTATACAAATGCTATCGAAATCAAACTGATGAGAATTGCATACTTGCTGTAATAGAACAAATTTTGCAAAAATAATTAATAACAATATGCTAATAGGGATTGCATATATAATTATTTGTGGAAATTTTAATAAGGTTTCTATGGACATACAGAGAAACAATTAGATGAAAGAGCAAAAGAACATAATAATGTAATTGATAGAAGAAATGATAAACCTGCCTTATATATTCATTATTTAAAATATGGTCATAAAATAGGTTTTGTAAAAAATATAAACTTATATTAAAGAACCTAATACAAAGATATATGAAACCAATTATATTAATTATAGCAATCATATATATATATATATATATATATATATATATATATATATATATATATATATATATATATTTGCTAAAAAGAGTTCTTCTACATTATTGTTGTTATATATATAACTAAGTGTGTTAATAAGCTCTAAACAAACTTTTTATATTTTTTTTATGATAAAGGCTACTACAAGAGAAGGCATTCAAATCATCTTTATCTATGATTGTCCTCATCCTCAAACCAGTTTCAAGCTATGTGTAGTAACATTTAACATAAAAAATTAAAAGAAAGCTTGTTTAGAGCTTATTAGCACGCTCTTAATTTTACATATTTGTAAATACACGCTATATATATATATATATATATCATGTGACATCTAACTTTATATATTATTATTATTATTTTGCTATTGGGGGCTTTGGCTAAATTAAATGGCTAAGCTTATTAATATATGGAGTATCTAAATTAAGTTCAGGCCCATATGATTTTTTCAGTTGGAGAGCTGACTTTAAAGACATGTAGATAAAGGGTTTTATTCCCTCTTAGGCTCTTAAATATTTATCCTATTCCAATTCCCTGTCACTCAGAACTTGTTTATAAAGTTTTTTGTGTGTTGTTCCAGTTATTTATGCCATTTTAACGATCTTTTTTTCAGACCCCCGTCCTCTGGTGTAACTACCTGCCTACAATTCCACTCAATTTTCTCATTACTCAACTAAAATTATTAATAACAAGTTTTTCAGTGTTTTTTTTTTTTTTTTGCTTTTACATTAATATATTTAATTTTTCCATTTCAAAATTGTTTTCTTCATTTTACTTTTCATTCTTTCAAATGGTTTAAAGATGGCCACTGCCCTAAGCGGAAAAAAACGTGCAGAGTTCTAAACTACATGAACTAAAACCTTCAAAATTATCCAAAGTTTATCCAAATCAAATTTCAAACAAAACTTGACTAAAAATATCATCACCAAAGAACCTATTTTAAACTCTCCATCTACTTGCCTTCTGGACTTTCCTTCCTTTCAGGCTGTGGTTTGTTCTATCAAAGGTAAAAATCAAGTCAAAAAGAACAACATGACCAATCATAATGTCATTCCAAGTACAATGGGGAAAACTAAAATTACTCATCTACTAAGGACAAAAATCAGCTTGTTGCATCTAAGCATAATTCAGAAATCCCCTCATTCATTCCTGAAACCTCTAAAGTCTTAACATATAGCAATTCCTATAAAGTTAATGTCACATATGGATCCTCCTATTAATCCACCAGGGCAACCAAGCCTATCAACATTGCTTCTTACCAAAGTCTCTTCTTTGTCTGGACTACACACCCTTTCCATATCCCCTTCCCATTCCATATGTATCCCCTTCCCTTTCACCATATTGTACTTGAATTTCATTTTGCCATGTAATCATTACTTTGTAAACCTTTTTAACTGTTGTGTATTTTGTCTTTTTAATTTAATAAAAGCTTTCATCACTGAGAAAAGAAAGTTTCAGATTTTATTCTTGACAGTTAACTATTAGATAGATGATTAGCTTGAGTTGGTTTTTTGAAACCATAGTGCAAAACCAGTCTGGAAATGGGGACAATCATAGATAAAGATGATTTGAATGCCTTCTCTTGTAGTAGCATTTATCATAAAAAAAGTTTGTTTAGAGCTCTTAATTTTATATATTTATGACATCTGACTTTATATATTACTATATATATATATATATATTTATATGCAATTATTGCAATTATATATAGATGTTTTATATTATACCATTATGATTTATTTAAATATATACAAAAGCAGCATAATGGATTAAACTTTTAACCATTCTTGATGATTGTCTAAATATAAAAATAAAATAGTCTTAAATAGTTGTGTCAAAGTCTTCTCAACATTCCCTCCTACCAACATACAGAGGAACGCAAAGAAAAAGACACTACTGATTTGACTACACATCTGCTAGTTGGTGAGGATTTTTTTCTTGATTGTTATCCCTTGTTTTATAGTCTGGTTAAGGATAGGTAGATATACATTCTACTGATTAAATAATTGGATGATCAGCTAGACTTATTATGGACCAGTACCTTAAACAACATTCCAGGCTTTTTTAAAACGATTCTCAGCTATTTAATTTTTTTTCAATATACATCCTGAATCCTCTTTCCAGTTTATGAAAATAGAAAGAATATGCACTAACCATAACATCATTATATATATATATATATATATATGATATATATAAATATAAAAGTATATATATATATATATATATATATATATGTTAACTTTTATATTTATATGATGAGTTGCTCTTGAGCTAAAATAAAATTTATGTATATAACACTGGAAATGGAATTTGTATTTTTTTCTCATTTTTAAGTGTAAATCAGAAAATTCTGCATATCAGCATGCCATTTTTAAATGAGCTAATTGGCTCAGGGTAAAATAATATACTGAAAGACAAAAAGGTAAATTATTGTACAAAAAATATATATTTACAAAAAAATAAGTGATATATATATATATGTTACATATGATAATATGTTGGATTATTTTCGTTATCTATCATTAAATGTTGAATGTCTAGAAAAAGTTAAACTTTTCAAATACAAACAGCTGTTAGTAATAACCACACAAATAGACATCGCAGGTTAGTAATATATCTTACATGTTGAAAATTAGATTTTACAATTTGGTTGTTATTAGTGATACCTATATGTTATTTTCCAATAACTTGAAACAAAATTATTATAGGTTATTGTGACCAGAATTTATCTTAAAGCATGAAAGCAAAACAAAAATTAAATGCAATATTCATCTTGGCTAGAGATGTAAAAAGTCCAAACTTACAAGATACTAAAGTACCACCTCTGTCCTTTACCCAAATCAAAGAAGTGGGCGAAAAAAAAAAAGGGGGGGGAGAGTTGAGCAAACAAGCAAAACAAAATCCAGCGTTTAAAACTCAATGTATTTAATTTAATCATTGTTTGTGGAAGTAATATATGGTTGTTCTTTGAAAGCACCCTAAGAAAAATAATATTACAAGTCAAGATTAGCAGTTGACTATTATTGGGGTTACTTTATCTATACTTTATTTAATGCAAATTTATTTTAGCATTTTAATATTTAGAATATATAGAGTATATGAGCACAGACTTTCACATGACCCACCACACTCCACACTATCTCATAACACAGATACCCTTGAACACATATATGTTGAAAAGATAAATAATCACCAATATACATATTTCATGCTAAACCAGCAATCATCAGTTAGTCCAGATTACCATCTCCACACATATATGCTATAAGTGCTCAGATATATATTAAGATAGCCAATCCTCATACTTTAATGGACAGGCTTCAATATGCTCCACACTCCAACTCTTCAACTATCCATCCAATTGATGGGTGTAACAAGAATGTTGGCCTTAGGGTGGCCTTTGAGCATTCCTACATCAGATTTTCAATTGGATGGACAGTTGAAGAGTTGGAGTGTGGAGTAAATTGAAACCTGTCCATTAAAATATGAGGATTAGCTATTTTAATATATATCTGAGCATTTATAGCATATATGTGTGGAGATGATAATCTGGACCAACTGATGATTGCTGGTTTAGCATGAAATAGGTATATTGGTGATTATTTATCTTTTCGACATATATGTGTTCAAGTGTATCAGTATTATGAGATAATGTGGAGAGTGGTGGGTCGTGTGAAAGTCTGTGCTCATTTACCCTATATATTACATATATAGACACAGGTATATAATAAGCCTGTGTGTTTCAGTCATTTAATATTCAGAGCAACTTTGTAAACATAGTTGATTTTTTTTATCTATGGGTGTATATTAAATTAATACAAACCCAAAAGAAAATTGCATTCTGTTATATATAATATCAAATTTTTTTTGTGTGTTATATTTATAAAATATTTAAATACACTGAATTCTAAGAAATAATTATTAATTTGATCTGTGCAGTTTGGGTAATTGGTAAAGCACCCAACTTGGGGATTCCCCAGGATTGATTCAAGTGCTTGTACTTCTTATGAATTCCCTTGCAATAAAGCCATACCTTTTGTGTTTTTTATTAATTTTAAAAATGTAATTGATTTTACTATATACAATATTAAGTAAACAAATTTTGTTTCATATATAAAATCAAAACTTAACATATTATTTTTAGAAAAGACAATACTGTAGAAAAAAAAATCATATTTGAAAATAAAGTGCTTTAAGGTCTGCCCAACTCTTGTATATGTATGTAAGTGGATTATGTCCTGCACATGAGGGGTCAGAGTGACTTGTCATAAACATGGGTAGGGTGAGAAGGTTGGCACTAATGTGGGCTTTGAGCATTCCATCATCAGATTGTCAATGAAATGGATGGCTGAAGAGTTGTGGGGTGGAGTGGTTTGAAGCCTATCCATTAAAGTATAAAGATTGGCTATCTTAATATAAGCTGAGCTTTGATTGTATATATGTGTGGAGATGATAATCTGGACAAACTGACAGGTGCTGGTTTAGCACAAAATATGCATATTGGTGATTATTTATCTTTTCGACATGTGTGTGATCAAATGTATGGGATAGCATGGATGGTTGAGGGTGATGTGAAAGTCTGAGTTCAAACCCTTATATATTACATAGGTATTATTTAAATGTATTGTTTAATTAAAAACAATTTTCATTGGTGATTGTAAAGTTGTGAACCCATATTTTACTTACATCATAGTGGATCCTGTGAATTAATTAAATAACTCTTGTAACTACATTATTATTTTTTTTGATAAATGTTTAAAGTCTCTATAATATTGCTTACACCAGTATTCGAGGGATTGTTGAACAGAATAATAATGTTTGTTTTGAAAAACTGCTTTACATTTTACAAGTCATATAAATCTCAAAAGTGATATTACAGCTCTTATTGCCTTTTATCATTTATCAATAAACTTGGGTGTTGAAATTTTTCCTAATGTATTATTTGAGATGATTAAATTTGATCATATGTTATTAGAAAAAAAATGATAATGATAATTAATATGAGGACAAGTTTTCTGATATAATAAATATAATTTAAAAGTTGTGTCAGATGATCATCTACAAGTCCTGTTGAGAAATGATGTAGTTGAGAAAATATAGAGAAATTTGATGACTCTATGAGTTAATGATTTATTCAAAACCTATTTTTTAATATGTTTACAGACTGAATAGATTTCCAATTGGCACCATGAAAATTTTGGGAGTCATCTTTGATAAATATTTATATAGCACTTGAGTCACATTATGTCTGTTCATTTAATCTTTTATATTTTAATAGGTATCTTTTTTTTCTAATTTTACCATATCATTTGGCTGATCCTTAGGAAAATTGATGTCAAATAGATGTTATTAGAAATGACTTAACTTTTGTGAAATAGCAAAATGACTTAACTTTAATGAATTTTAGAGCCATGTTTCTAGCTGGCATTCTTTGAGTATTGCTGATTAAAAGCTTTGATTCACTTTCTCATAAATAATTATTTATATATTTATTAATGTGATTATTGGTCTAGGGCAGGGGTCCCCAAGTCTAAGCCCACAGGTACCATGGTTCCCACAGACCATTTTATGAGTGCCCACCGCTATCCTAACACTATAAAAAATTATTTATCTGATACAAATAAATTTAATTTTTAAAATTTCTTATAAATTATTGTATTATGTTGTAATCAAATTGTAGGGTATACTATATTTTTTACAGCGTAAATAAATATTTTTTTTTGTACATTATGTGTATTATTAACAATATCCAACTATAAATTTACATTGAAAAAATAAATGGTGCCCATCACCTGGCCGATATTATAGAATGTACTCTTAAGTGCAAAAAGGTTGGGGACCCCTGATCTAGGGTTATACAACTCCAAGATGTATTATATCTCAAGAGATCTTTAATAGAATATACCTCAAAAGATCTTTGAGGATATAATTAAGTATTTTAATTTTTGTTCTCAGAGCATTGAATAGAATTCATAATTAATAATTTAATTGATAATTTATTAGTGGTTAAGTTATTAATTGTTAAATTAGTTTTGGTCTTCTTTGAAGTACTGAAGTGGTCATATATATACATGTGCATATATATGTGCTTCATGTATATATTTTGCTATTAAGTTAAAAATATTAAGGCATTTTAAAAAAATATAATGTATAAAAAATGTAATTTTATTATGAAATTTAATTATGAGTTGGTAAGTGTGAAAAAATATGGGGGTTCAAATCAGCAAAGAAAATTTAACTTTCTGATTAATTAAAATACCATTTGATATTAAAAGAATGTAGTACTAAATTCTAATTTTAGAATTTATATTTTAGTGTAGCATTGCTATTACAATAAAAGGTGACAAATTACTGGGAATTTGATAAAATCAAAGACATTTGGCAAGTGCAATTAGAATAATTTCAAATTAAATTGCATTAATATTATAATCAGTAAGATTCTTTTAGATAATAAAGAAAATAATTTTCTTTAAGTTTAAATTAATTAATTAATTTGGAGAACAGCCAATACAGATGGCTTTGTTTTTGAGATGTATATATAGTACAGGAAAGAAATAATTTTTACTTCTTATAGAATTTAGTAATTGTAAACTTCTGGAGGAGTGATAGTAAACTTGTAGAGTTTAGTTATTGTAAACTTCTGGAAAAATTATTGTAAACTTCTTGAGAGTTTTGTAAACTTCTTATAAAGTTTTGTTTTTAAGCTGTTTAATTACAAAACGCTATCATTTGTGAGTAGATCATCACAATTTCTCTGGCCATTTCCAAGAAGTTGAATATGTAGTTTCCTGGTCTTATAGACTAATGCTAGGCCAATCAAGTCCATGCCTACATTTGTCCATCCATGTTGCTGACAAAGATCCTGCCTTGCTACCAGTATATAATGCCACAGACCATTGAAAGTATCCGGTAAATGATTAAAGCCTCTTTAAGATGCTACTTTCTTTGCTTCCGCAATTTATTTATTAACCGTTCTTTAAAGTGTGTTTCTTTCGGATTATATAGAATATTCTTGCTATATTATTTAGTCTTTTTTAAATTTCCTAGACTTAAGTTTCTTTATATAGATTTAAATTTAAGTCCAAGTATTTATTACTTTGTATAAATATAGCATTACTGAGTTGACTAATTTCATGATTATTTTACTGCATTTCTTCAGGAGGCATAATATATACCTGCTTCAGTAGATTTAATTTGATGTGGGAACATTTTTTTTATTTTTCAGATCCAGAGCATCTTATTATTTCTTGTTACCTGTGCAGTGGATCATTCCTGCCTGTTAATGAGAATTCTTAAGGGTTATATGAATATGCTCATTCCTTCATTCCATGACCCGTTTAACTTCGCAAAAGTGAATATATTCCCATCATTGCCTTATTATAAGACTTGGATATGACATTGCGGGGGTGATCATATTCCAGCCTACTTCATTATTAGTTTATTACTTTACCACCTCAGTACTGCCTTCCTTATTCCTTGTGTATTCTAAAGCTTGACTTTCAGCATTTATTGATCATGATCAAGAGAGTTATACATTTATCTATTTAACCATACTTTTCTAGGGTTAATTAAACTTACCTTAACTTATTTATTATTATGTATCTGCTTGAGGGACATCTGCCCCAAAGATTAAAATAGATACATTACCTGAGGTCCCTTATTTATACATATGTTATACCATTGAAACTTTTACATATGTAATCATCTAATTAATGTAATTCCACGATCTTATAAGTCTAGCAACCTAATTAAGTGGTAGTCATTTCTTTTATTTATTTGTTTGTAATTTTAATACTAATGAAGTGTTTGTATTTTATATATACATTGCATTGAGTCCCTTTGTTTTGCCACAGAAAGTCATATAGTTGTAATTTAATTTTAAGAATCTCTACCTTTTTTTGACCACCGAGCCTAAAAATAAATTAAGTAGTATGTAGGTTAGAATGAGTTGTAGTGGTGAACTCATTCCAGTGGTGATTATGTGTTGTTGGCTTATCCTGACCATTACAGTACATATTGAAATATGGAGGAATTTAGTGGAAACAGCTGTAAATATTGATTGTAAATTTCTTTCTATTAATATTTATTAAGGTAAGTATTTGTGACCTGATATGGTTTGGTCCATTTATTCTTGAAAATTTTTTGAGCATTTTACAATAATAAAAATGTTAGACATTTTTCCAATAATTATTTCATTATCAATATAGGGATATATCTATATTTCACTTCCAATGTACTGAGCAAATAATCCAGGAATAAGACCATTAATTTCTCTTAGGAGTGAATCATATCAGGAGAAATAAGATTCTTGGATCCTTGGATAATGTTTTATTATCTAGAATAATGATGAGAGGCTTATGATGTTTTTTGTTGTTAATCTATTTTTTATCTACAAATTATTAATACCGATCTGATTGTTGAGTTTTCCAGGATAGTAATTAGATAATTGAGATTAGTAAGGGCAAAAACGTTTTAAAAATCAATCTTAATTTTAATCACATCTGATAGGCAATTTGGTTTATATATATTACAACTTTGTGGTATGTCAATATTGTATGGTGTCTGTGTCTTCTGCAAAAAGAATAATTGGACCAGAGTTGTTTATTTGGCAAAAAGACTGGAGTTAATCTAAAAAATATTTTAGCATGTATATCTTCAATAGTGATAGGTTTTAGTTGAGTCATATGTAGATTTAAGGGATTATGGCTTTTTACTATTATAAATATTATATTTGTTTATTAATAGCTAGTCTGTCTATATATTCAATAACTAGTAAGTTAAAGAAACTCATCAAGTGATTAAGCTATCAGATGAATGTGTATAGATAAGATGTTATATTTGAAAATCCTAATTTTCTTGCTTAATTTAGTTTATCTATTTGTTCAATTACATTTTTAAGGGAAGTTAAAAGTGATTGAGGTAAATCTGGAAATCCATGAAGATGGGTTATTTTATAATATAGATTTGAAATATTTTTCAATTGCATGATTGACATGACTTCTGATTAAAATGTTCTCATCTTGTTTTTAGTATTTGAATTCCTTTTGGAGAATATGATCTTGTCTGGGTATATTTAATAATTATACAGTCCAGCTTTTCAAATAATACAATTATATTTCTGAATTTAAGCATTTGCAAATCTTATAGAACAATGTCATATATGTTATTATAGTGATTTTTTGGTATATTGTTTTCACTATTGTTACAGATAAAGGATTCTTGTTTAGTATGTCTGAGATGTCTTCTATATAATCTCTTGCATAGTCTGATGGAATATGCTTCGACAATCTTTCATAGATGATTTGCTTGGTTGATTGTAAATCTCATAAATTTGTTAATGGATATATGTTAGTTGATTCTCTTATATTAAAATCGTTAATGGTATTTTTGAAAATCATCACTACTTAAAATAAAATTGTTTTTTTATTATCCAAATATATGTATTGAAATATAAAATTACAAATAAATCAAGTCATAGGTCACTCACATGAGCTAATTTAACAGGCTTGTATTACTAATGTTATATACAGACCTCACAAATTATCTCTTAACAAACTTTGCAGAATATCCTCTATTAGATCAGACCACTTTCTGCTACTGGCTTCCCCAGTGAGGTATTAGGATATTCAAGCATTAGATTAAAAATACCAGGACAAGCCCAGCATTTTATCGAATGGATAACTATTAAGTAGAAAATCTGAAATTTTTAGACATTCATATGTTTTTCAATCCAGCTATCTAATTTAAATAGCCATATGGGACTGAACCAAGTTCAGATACACCATATATTTCTAAAGTTATTAATATATGGTATATTTGAACTTGGTTCAGTCCCATATGGCTATTTAAATTAGATAGCTGGATTGGAAAACATATGTCTGGAAATTTCAGATTTTCTACTTAATAGTTATGCATTAAATAAAGGGCTGGGCTTGTCCTGGTATTTTTAATCTAATGCTTGAATATCCTAATACCTCACTGAAGATGCCAGTAGCAGAAACCAGTCTGGGGTTGAGGATATTCTGCAAAGCTTGTTAAGAGCTTATTTGTGAACTCTATATATAACATAAGTATTGAAATATATATATATATATACATTTTAAAAATGTTGTTAGATTATTTTACTTTAGCCATATTATGATCTGGGAAAAATAGTGATGTAGTAATGAATTTAGAGTTTAGCCAGAGATAAGATGAAAACATAATGTAATCAATAAATACTGATGTATTGTTATTTGAAAATGAGTATGAGATTTTTTGGAAAATACTGAGATATTTATATTTATGATAACTGGAATTGATTTAATTCACATTAGAAGTCTGGTTCTTGACAGTTAAAATAATCTATTATGATGCATAAGATATATATAGTTTATTGCATTGGTGGTATTGTATTTACTTAATTTATTTTGTAAATTTCCTTTTCTTTCTGGGATGAATAATCACTACACACAACTTTTGATGTATGAATTATCCAAAGATACAATTAAATATGTTTCTGTTGCTTCAAATATAGTTATTGATCCAGATTTTTTTTTATTGATTAGATTAGCAATACTTATTTCAGGATGACTATTCAAAAATGAATTGTAAACTAGTGCAATTAGATATTTTCACAATATCTGTATTATTATTGTGAACATCACATGATCACTATCTCATACTAGCACATAATTGTTATTAAACAAGGCAAAACTCTCCATACAGTAGTTAAATAGAGTTAAAAGGTGGCTGCTAAAGGGTTGCATTAGATCCTAAGATCTATAAGCAGTGCTCTCAGATCCAAAGCTCCTCACTGATGAAGGCCACAAGCCAGAAACTAGTCTAGGGATATTGGATGAGTAGGCACTAGATAAGGATTTTATGCACTAGCCTTCTGGCATCCATTGATTACTCTGGTTGGCACAGGGTGGCACTACTGTATGGAGAGTTTTGCCTTGTTTATTATTACTGTGACTAAATTGTTTCAGTAATTTCTAATGTATCAAATGATATTCTACTAAAAAATCTAATGAGTAAAATTTGCAAATTTTATATCACTACTGGCTTTGTGTAGGATGTTGAAAACTATGATCATCTGAAGTTATTTTATCTCTATTACCAGGATTTTGGAATTGTTTTTGCTTTTATTTTTAAATTTCATCTTATTATCCAGGTTGTAGATTTTTTTTTTTGTTTTTATTTTTGTGTTTGTCTTCTCTCAATTTTTTAATGGAATTGATTTGACTTTCCACTGAGAATAATTTTTTTCATCCTTAGAAACAGATCAGACACTGATATATTTGAATGTGAATTGATTTATCTTAAACTATAGTTAATTTATGAAATTAGATTAATTAATATTGTTCTGAAATCTTTCAATTTTTTGATTGATGTTTTTAGATTGCCTTTACTAATATATGTCACATAAGACAAATTTTATTATTGGATTGCTCAAATTCATCTGTACTTTTATCATATTCTTAAAATGTCATCAGTGTTTTCAATATGAGACTCTAAATTAACACTTCCTTGGGTTATGCCTTAGGGATAAGGCTGGATTAAAGAGCATAGGACATCTGTGCTCAATTCCATCTAGGAACTGGCAAGCAGTATTTTTATTTATTGAATAATTGGATGCATTGCACACTACATTTAAAATAGCCAGGTAGTCTTCCTTTGATGTAGATTGTGCATGATAATCTATAAATCATGGGTATATATGGTATATTTTTAGATGTTTTATTTTTTTCTATTTTTAAATGAAAATCAAAGCTAGTTATTTAAATTGTTTATTGCCAATTTTAATCATAGCATGTTTTGATTTGAGGAGAGTCAAAATAATTTCTAAGAATTTGTAAATAATTTGTTGGTCTAATTCTGCTGGTATATCCCTTATTCTTTTCAAAATGACAGAGTTTGAATTTTTAGAACAGAACTATAATAGATTTTATTTTCATTTAGCAGTTGGATAAGTTTTTCAGCCTTAATTTTGTATTCCATCATTAAGTATATGATTACAAAAAAACTTTTTGAAAATACCAGGTAAACAATTTATTGATTGGATCTAGTTAATTTAGAGCAATAAGTAAACAAATTAGTCTGATGATGTATCTATGTAATGAATAACACAGAATATCAATGTTTTGGACTACTTTACTCTTAAATTTTAACACCAATAGTTATTTAGTTTTGTAAAAAATATTGGCAATAATAGGAGGTTAATGTGGGCCTTTTGGGATTTACAGTTGATGTAGCAAATACAGAAATGTTAACTGGTTTTTGTTTGCCCATCATTTTTTTTTGCCATAAGAAACTATGCATGGCTATTGTTTTCATTATTAGTAATTTATGGATATATTTATTTTTCTTTTCATCCCCCCCCCCCCAATTGTTGATTATGGTTTTTCAGTATGCATAACCATTTCTTCATTGAGGATATCTGCTATTTTTGTACTTAGTTTGTATAACATTATAAGTATCACCATCTTTAAAATTAATTCTAGCCTTTGGCTTCTATAGTACTGTTAATATCCCTATCTTAGAAATTAGTATTTCATGTATTGATTACATTTCAATTCCAAAAACTTATATCTTTTTTCTGTGTGAATGTAATGTTAGTACTATAAATGTTTGAGTATTTGTACAAACAGTTAATCATATATTATTGTCTAAACACTTTTAATTTATGCTTAGCATGCTTTTGATATATTGCATATCATAATCATAGCTTGTTCATAGTTAGTAAGCATACTTGATAGTTTTATTTATTATTTAAATTTATTTAAATTTGTTGTTTCATTATTCAGAAATATTATTCACTTCTTTGATAGGGGAATGCTAGTCTCTTATTTGTTTATGGCAAATTGATCTGTGGCTATTATACAAGGCTCTTTAATCTCTTGTTTTCTGTCTTCTCTCTTGCTGCACTCAATTTCAGCTTTCATCAGATAGAATTTATGGCTTTGCTGTTGTTTCTGGCCTATAAATATTGAGGAATGATTCAGAGCTTTTCATGGCTCTGTTATGCACATATTTGTGTGTGCAGTTTTGTTTGATTGGCCTTCAATTTCTCACAATATGCAGCTTTTAAATTGATTTGATCACATTTTATTTTACTATTGGTGCTTTTGGCATTACTAAAGTTTTAAAGAAATCGTTTTACCAAATATTACCTACTTGGCCACCAGTTGAAGCGCTAAAATTCAATACATTTAGTTTAAACTTATCAAACCATTTCAATTGACAATCAGTTAGATAAGGGTATGTGCAATTTTGAATAAACAATTATCAACTAATCTTACAGAATTGCTCTTTTTTCTTGGCTTTTGCTATTGATAGAATACTGAAAGCCAATTAAAGGCCACTGTTTTAAATTTTGTGCATTATTATTTATATTAGAGTAAACATTTTGTAAAAATCGTATTATACGTAAAATATCAATAAGAATTTATAATTATTTTATAAAATATATACAGTGTATGTATATTGTTTTTTAATATTTATACATTTGTTTTTTAATTTAATACATTTTTTTTCCATTGCTCAACTAAACAACATAATTTATTTCTTTTTTAAATATTTATGTCACTATTTAAAACCATTATAATCAGTCAAACTAAATATATATATATATACCCTATTGCCTATTTATCTTAACCTGTTTTTGGATAAAGATCTTAAAATTCTACATAACCAAATTGTTAAAAAAAAGATTCTGCATTTTACCTTTTTTTGCCTCTATTCCTCTTTGTTGTTGTGTTAATAAACATATTTACATATATACACACAAATATATTTTGAACCATCATTTTTCAACATTTTAGTGTGAAGTTAAATTTAGATATTTTGCCAAAAATTAAGGCATGTTTTTAGTTGTTTAAATTTTTTTAAAGACGTAAAGACATTCTTCGTAATTTAATCTTTTATGAGCTTTTCTATTTTTTATGTTTTAAGTTAGTTTTTATCTAAATAAATTATAAATATGTCTGTAAAAAAAAACTAATTAATTTGAAAGAATAATGATAAATATTTTAAAATATAATCTACTAATTATGTTTGACTTGTCTAAAAGCATCATAAACATTAATTTATATTTAATATATTATTAGTATTATCGCAGCCATTAAAAGTTCATTATTCTTACCATCACCGCCACGAAAAGCTTTTCCAACCAAATTTTGCACTATACAGTTATCGTTGGATAAATTCTATCAGAATTACATAATTGTCTAGCTGTGCTGATCAAAATTTGAAAACAATTAGCTTTGGGAATTCTGCATTAATTATAATCTATTTTACTGCATTCAACATTAAGCTCTAATATAAGCAATAGTAGTGCTGTTCAGATCTCAAACTAGAATGATTTGAAATATTCAAACACTAAGATTTTAAACCCAAAACAATCTACCTTGTATTTATATACATCTAACTTTGTCTTAAATTCTACTTTTTAATTACTTAAATTATAAGCTTTGCAAATTGATAAAATAATGATATACACTAAAACAAAGAATTATGTGGATTTTCTAACTCATATTTAAACTCATAATTAACCAACATCAATCTAAACATCACATGATCACCATTTCTTATGTTTGCTCATAACTGTTATTAATACAGGCAAAACTCTCCAGACAATAGTGACACTCAATGCACTATATAAGCTAATGAGTTTGGATTAAAAATATTACTGTGTTATCAATTTTAAATTTATAGTTTTGTAGTTAAGCATAGATAAAAGGTGACTGCTGGAGGGTTGCATTAGATTCTAAGATCTAGGTGCAGTGCTCTCAGATCCAATGCTCCTCACTGATGAAAGCCACAAGCTAGAAACTAGTCTGGGGATATTTGATGAGTAGGCACTAGATAGGGATTTTATGCACAAGCCTTCTGGCAGCCATTGATTACTCTGGCTTCCACTGAGTGACACTACTGTATGGGGAGTTTTGCCTGTTTTTTCCAACATCAATCTGTATTGTAATTTTTTATTTGAAAATCATCTAAGTAAGAATGATATATTATTTTTTTCTACAGTTGTTTATGTAAGAAAATGCAAGAAAGTAGGGCATATGGAGAGGTCAAAATGCAGCTTAATGAAATGTTTAAAAAGCATTTTGCATGTAATAAATTAATTTTTGATTAATTAATATTTTTTAAAGTTTTTATAGATGATTTTTTCCCACTACGAGTAGTCTCTTTTAACCCCAGAAAAGACATAGAATGAATTATTTTTCCTAATGCAAAAATCATTAATATAATAAGAGCTAAAAACCTAACATAGCAGAATATATATTTATAGTTTTTATTTTATAGTTGTAGTTATGAAACTGAAGTTTCCAATGAGTTATATAGCATAAAACTCCCAAAAGACAGATGATACCTTCTGTCTCTTAGCAATTGTTTATGCTTAATTTAAGGTAGGGGTGAATTTGATCACTTGATTTTATATATATATATAGAATAAATAAGTATCACCATTTACTTTATAGCTGTTCTGCAAAGGGTTATTCTTATAACATACTTTTTTTACTTAACGTCCAATTCCCTCCTCCTCCTCATTTTGTTATTAGTTTTTGTGAATAAAATTGTTATGTATGCTTATAAGAATGTAACATTAACATATCCTGTGAATAACAGGTGCCTGGTTATTCTTTTCTCTGCTTCTTTTTAAATGAAAGCACTCGAACAAAAAGTCAATCAGAAAGAAAAGCTAAGAATTCATTAGGAAAACAAAGACGTTATTGTTCTTTTTAAGAAAATGCACACATGTCTAGTATGAATTTTAATTAAAAAGTTTACAGACAACAAAGTAAAATAATAAACTGTTTACCCTCAAATATGGTTTATCAGTTTGAAAAAATACATAATATAAAACTCATTAATTACGTGAACAAAAAAATGTTAACCGAAGGAAAAGTCTGACAGGCATTTTTTTATACTTATTTGATGAATGTCATTAGCAGTTAGATGATATTTTATTTTATAGAGAGAAGTTAAAATATATTATTTCTATTATTATTATTTTTAATAAAAATACATTATTTTTGTTAATTTAATTTTAAATATCAGAGCTGCCCTAAGGAAGGAGCATAGTGGTATAATAATAGCTTCAAGAGTCAAATGTTTCTGGAATGAATTACCAATAATTATTTTTTTCATATATGTTACTAGAGTCTATTTTATATGCAGTTTGTTTATTTTTATTGGAGTTTTGTAATATAATCTACATGATTATGGACTTGGTATAAATTATGACTTATCTTAAATATTTCTCTTAACTATATAATTCTTTTTAAAATCACTTTATTTTTTAGGTTAAAACAATAAACAAAAGTTTTGCTTCTTTTTATATTTCATTATTATTTATTGTAAGTTTTTGAAAAAATAGAAAGTAATCTATGGATGGACTTTAAAGTACATTACTGTATGAAGATTTCTGATTATTTTTATAATAGATGATACTAGAATAGACACTGCAGAAAATACACCTAACAATTATTTTTGTAACCTTTATCTCTGCGAATCTACTGGAAAAAATATTGAAATTATGTTTATAGTAAATCATGTTCTGACAGTGCTGTCCCTATTATTATTTCCAATTGATTTCTAATTTACATATTCATTTTGAAAATCTTTTAAATTTTAGTCACACTTTTTATCTAGTGGTGAAATTAACTAAATTTAAAAAAAATTGCATGTGTAAATTTATTGTTTTATTTTTAATGGGTTTTAGGTTTTTTTTTCTATCAGATATCTTTAATTTACTCTGTTTATGTTTTTGTAATATGATTTGACAAAAAATATCTAAGGAAACATTTTTTAAAGTTTAATTAGTTATTTTTTTTAAACAATTATATAGAATAATTATAGTATTTATTATTTTAATCTTTGTTTTTTATGTAAATCATTCCATTATGAATAAAAAATAGCAAATGTAGTACTCAATCAATGCCATTTTGAATTTTAAAACCTACCAAAAACCACCACTGACTCATCATTTATTGCTTGGATATATCAACAGGGGTTTTGGGTGGGTTTTAAAATTCAAAATGACATCAAGCACATACTATATCAGCACCAAAAATTGTTTAACATAATTGAGGAAAATCATCATCTATAACATTAGTTTGCCATTCACATTTTTGTAGTAGAAATTAATACTGAAATTATTAGTTTAAAAAAATCTGAAGAGGTCAGTATTATAATCCCTGATATAAATATTACACAAATTTTAATCTCATAGCAAATTGACAATTTTCTGATTGGTTGTATTCAAGAGCATCACTGAATGATGGATTAATTGGTCCCAAGTTTTACAATGCATACTTTTTTTTTGTATTTCATAAAAAAATGTAATTGTCAGTAATTTATTTAAGATTATTTATTTAACATATTTGTAAAATATTTATTTTAAACCAAAAATATAAGATTACAATTACATTTCATTTGAAAATATTTGTTTTTAAAAAGACAAGTCATAAAAATGTATTTACAATAAAGCAGAATCTGTTTTATTGGCTGATAAAAAGTTTTTTTTATAAACACCAATGGAGATATTTTTTTGTGAAATTTAAATAATAAGTTTCATTTTGAATTTTAAGATATGTTTTCATTCTTTTACAATGTCTTAAGGAAATTTCATTTTCATTTTAAAAATTAAATTTAAAGAAAAAAATATTTGTTCAGAAATTTTTATAAATAAATAAAGTTATGATCCAATATAAAAAGAGTAAATATATCTGAAATTGTCACTAACAAGAGTGAATAGGAGTTGGATTTTAAATGAGTTAAAAATATAAATTTTAACTTTGTCAATTAATTTTCAAAAGTATAATTATAGAAATATAATAAAATTATATTAATAAATACACTAAAGAATAAATTTGCATGTCTGTATTCAAATGTACTCAAAAATTGTTTTTTCCAAAAGAATATATTGTTTGACTGAATAAACTTCATAATAAGCTAAATATAATACAAATCCTTCTTTTACATTTTTTTGTTTATATAGTATATATGTTTAAGAAAATTAATGCAATTTGTAATGTTTTAAAATGTTAAATTTCTAATTTCTGTTATACAATATTATTTTAATAGAAAAATCAATTTAGAACATGATGAGTTTACAGCCATGTTGTACTGCTATAATCAATAACATGAGTGAGAAATGTTTTGACTTTAGTATTATTTTTATTGGCTGTTATTAATAACAGGTTTAAACCCAGACCACAATGGTTTAATTTATTCATGGCAATCATTTTTAAATATCAATTGTTGCTTTGGTTATTTAGTTTCAATAAAATAAGATTAGACCATTTAAATTTTTCATTCATTTTTAATAGTTAATGAGTTGCCCAATTTATTCTATTGAAGAAAGGCCGGTGAAATTAGCTGATATTTTAAAAGCCTTTGGTTGAATGTTAGAATTTTATGATTATTGAACATCATTTAGAATGCCCATAAATTATTTTAAAAGATTAAGAACCAACACAGTTCCTTGGGTTATCAATGTTTTGTCTCTTTATTCCTCTATTACTTGTTATTATTATTTATTATCTCTTTACTTTAGTGTTTGTCTTCAAAGGTATATCCAATATATATTATTTACAATAAGTATCTTTTACAAGCATATTTTAAATATTTAAAAAAATTTAAACATATCTTTTTATTTTCTTCCTAAATTTATATTTCATAGATTCTTATATTTTATAAATATATATATTATATGTTAGGATTTTATTTCATCCCACTAGTGCTCTATTAAATATAAAATTATACCATGAATTTAATACTCAAATATCTGTTATGCTTTCTTTTCTGCCATCAACATTTTATCATTTTTTAATCATTTTTTATTATAGCCAACATAGCAGTACTTATTTAAATGATTCATCATTGTATAGTTTTTAATTCAGTCTTTAACTATTAATAACTAGTGCCTTAGTGCAATGGTCAGATAGTGGACATGGAGAAATGATCATTCAGAGATTGCAACTCAACTTTGTAATTTTGGTAAATGAATGTCATATGACTTCCTAAATAGCAAATTATTTGATTATTTTATAAGTAATATTTAATAGTGGGTAGATTATTTGTATATGATTTACCAAGAGAAAAGCAGTTCATTCTGAAATTTCTTAGCTGCAATGATGACAAGTTAATGCATTAATTATTAGACTTTGATTGAACTCTAAGATCTAGTGTCTGAACCTATCCTAGCACTTCTCTGAGGAGTGCCAGAGCATGAAACCATGGTCAGAAGTTTGAGGGGGGATCCTGACAGAGATATTTTAAATGCTTTCTCTAGCTAAGCATTTATCACAAAGCTTGTTGAGGAATTGGCAATTCTCATTGTTTATAACTTACAAGCTTAAGAGAATAGGGTCATGTGATCTATGACTCTTATTTTGACTAAAAAGTTGATGTATCTTTTTTTAATCGCAATTCCAGTTGTCTATATTAATTTTAAAGCTGTTTTGATAAGTTTACAATTACTATATGAAAATGAAGCCATATTACAAATCTCAGTCATTAGAAATATTCATATCATAATGGTAGACAAATATTTGAAAGAAATGAATTTTTTTACTTGATATCACAATCTAAACATTTTAATATCCTAATACTGATATTATAAAAAATATGGTACTTGTGAACTTTCAAGCAAATCAAGATGACAAACCTATTTTTGATAAGTCTATAGTTTTAAGAGCCCCCCCCCCCAAATATTTACAAAAATGCCTCTAGAAAATTTGTTATATTTAATAATTACATTTTATTTTTTATTACTATTATTTTTTTAAAAAAAAAATCATTGTGGAAAAAAATAATTACTATATTTACAGTTTATTTTCTTTCTTTTTTTTTTTTTGGGGGGGGGGGGTTAACGTATAAACTGAAAAATGAAAAAATATTTACAAATACAATGTTTACACCTTATTCATATTGGCGGCGTGCAATCATATCGTAACCATTAATGCACACTTTTCGGATGGGCAGGATCCCATTCTTTTGGAAACAGTTCACTGCATCATGTTCTATGTCATGAAAGTCTCAAATTTTTATCATTATGACAATTTATTTTTTAAAAAAAATGCTGATAAAAAGAAACACGTTAAATTAATCCAAAGTACTATAATGTTAAGAGCGTCTCGTTGCTTCTCATGTTATAATATAAAGTTAAAAAAATGAAATGAAGCTTCTTAATGAAATTTATCGGAATTTATTCATTTTTCTAAATTTAACAATTGATTTATTAATTTTGTTTTAATTTAACAACTAACACATCTTCGGTAAATTATAGGCTCTGGAAACTGGATTTATCAAAACTACGGACTGTCATCTTGGTTTACTTGAAAACTCAAATATACCAAAATTATTTTTAAATCATTCCTTTGGCTATAAATATATGAGTTGCTGGTCTCTTCAAAATACTCTTCAACCATGTTTTAAGCAATAACATTTTCATAGTTTTAGTGATATAAAACAAAGGTAGCATTTTCCAAATGATACCTCTTTTTATTTCTGTTTCATTCTTAAGATCCAATCATTTTCCTTCATACTGAGTTTCAATAAAACTTTATAAACTTTGTTTTAAATTTGAAACATTCATCTTTTTATTGAAAAATCGCAGCGCTGATTCTTTAATGATGTGCAACTCAGCAAATTAAAAACTGTTTGCAATAAAATGAAGAGATTCGAGTGCCATAAAAACAAGTTGCAACCTGATAATATAGTTGGCTTGTACAATAGTAAAAATCAGTGGGTAACTATTCTTTTTTTCCCTATCCAATCAACTAGACAATTATTGCTGTTGTTTTTGTAACCTTTATTGCGAAAAATAAAATTAAATGTTTAATTTGATTTATAATTTTTTTAAACGCGTTTTATTTAAAATCCACTTTCTTTTTTTGTCTTTGTTTTAATTATTTATTATTTTTTTGAAGGCAACAAATATATTTCTAACAGTCTATTTATTCCATCTTTTTTTTAATTATTTTTAGTTACTAACTGTAATTGCGTTCCACTTTTTAAATTGCTAATTTAATCTGAGCTCTATCTTTTGAAAAAAAAAAAAAGATAATTTACTGTAAGTTTTTAAAATATTCACAAACTAATTATTGACTTTATAAGAATGACCTTTTTGATTAAAATTAGGTCAGTAACTTAGACTTACAATATTTTTTTATTAATAAATTTTATTATTACTATCCGAAAGAAAATGATAATAATTAGTAATTAAAAAGAAAATAAGTAATTAGAATGATAAAGAAAGGTATGTTAAATTAAAATGTCTATATATATTTAAATATGATAATATAAATAAAATTATATTTTAAAAGATGAGGAAGAGTATCAGAGCATCCTCAACAGTATAATCACATTATTTAATTTTGTCTTCTTTATCATATTTTAGCAGATTTTTTGAGATAGTAGTTATAATAAATAATAATGGCCTGCTTGATTGATTCTATTAATTTAAAAATAATACTGAATTCCAATTAAAATCACATTTTTCTCTCTCCCTATCATAAATACATATCTATATGATAATATTGAAGTAAACCACTTAAGTAAGACTATTTTATAAATCGAGCACTGATATGTATGGGAGATTGTTTTGGTCCAACTGATGAGTGCTGGTTCTGCACGTAATAGGTATATTAGGGATCATCTATCTATTTTGCATGTGTGTGGTCATGTGTGATGGTTGCTTGAGATAGAGTGGAGAATGAATTAACTGAAAAATCCTGAGTTCAAATCCTTTTATTTAACTTTAATAATATTATTAAGTGTAGATGTATACACTTAACTATATATAATATAAATTGAATTGCATTTTGGAAAAACTCAGACTTTATTTACACTTTTTTTAATATATTTAATTGGCATTTAAAGTTGTATGTTTCCCCCTTTCTTATTTCAAGTATAAACAACAATCTCATATGAGGATTGAACTCATAACTTTTAGGTTTGTGAATACTTATTCTAAAATGACACTTTAACAGGATAAATTATAAGGGGGTTAGAACAGTATACTAAATTTAGAATTTACAAGTATAAAGATTATCTGTTCAATTCTCATGTTAGATTGTCATGTGGTCAGGCTGACAATACTTGAAAAAGAGAAAAAAATATCACACAAAAAGAGTTAGATTCTGTACTAACCTGAGAGTTAATTACAAACAATTTTATGTTTAAATTTTTCTATAAAAAATACATTTAAATATTCAACTAAATAATGGGTGTAGCTCAACATGCAACCTTAAATAAAATGCCAACATCATAAAACTGCACATAAACAATATATATAGTATATTAGGGAATGAAGATGGTCTCCAAATGTCATATATAAATAATTTTCAAAATAATGTAGAACTCACATTTATCTTTGAACAAACAAAAGTGAGACCACTTTTGCAATCCTAGAACCAATATAGAAGACAAATTTAGATATAATGTAAGAAAATTTCATCCATTGTGAATGCAATCAATACCTCATTACACGCAGCTAAACTTAATACTCCCAATATAAAAAAACCATAACTTTCTATTAAATAAGTAAATGCTGAGCGTTTACCACCATAAAAGTGCACAAAGTATCATTTATCTTTTGTAAATACCTTTATTCATACATTTCAATAATGTATGGTAAAATAAAAATTTTAAGTATATCTAAAAATCATAATATACTGGATAAAAGAGGAGTAAACTTAAGTTAATGATATCTTATGTTTAATTAAAAACATTGATGCACTAATTTTTAATTGGGTTTAAAGTTTATATCTAGTCTAGAATTGATATGATAATCTTCAGCTTATAAGTGATTAATAATAATCATCAATGTCTTTATTTAAAATAAATGGTATTAAAAATACAAATGCAGTAAGTTTGACACTTATAGATTAAGTTATAATAACTTGATATGTATGGGGTTTGAACTCAGGCTTTCACATGACCCTCAGCCATCCATGCTATCTCATACCGCTGATACACTTGATCACACACATGTCAATTAATTTTGAAAATATAATGTTTCAGAGATATTTGAAAGGTAAAACTTATATAATTGTACACAATATCATGATTGAACTGATTTTGATATGTATTGAATTTTTTTTGTATATAAAAATAATAAAATTGTTTTATTTATAATAAATTTAAAAAGTATACATATTCTCATTAGATTTTTTTAAAAATGTATAACCCTAGAAATCACTATTACAGCTATCTATTTCCAACAAGGAGTTATAAATATTAGAAAGAAATATTTTAGTGGTTTCTAATATGAACTTTGATCAAAGCAAATCAATTCAGTTAGGCCAAACCATTTGGTTTTAGACTGAAATGCAAATTGACAGCCATTGCATTTTTTTATTGAGTACTTACAAATTTACTTTGAATATAGTCATGGCAATAATGAATTATAGCATTAAAAGATTGTTGACATAAGCAAAAAGAGAGTTAAATCATTTATAAAATATTACTTTTATTTAATTTTGTAAGTATTAGTAAATATATTTGATAAAATTTAAAATACACACTTAAGATAAAAATAAAACAATTTCTAACTTAACAAAAAATGAAGCATTGGTGGTTGAGAGGTTAGCACAGCCGCCTTACAAGCAGTTGTCCTGGAATAGTGGGTTCGCTTTCTGCCGATGCTACGACACATGAAAAAAAAAGAATTACTATAAGTTGTGTATTTACAAATAAGTACTAAAAAGATATACAACTCTTTTGTTTATATTTTAAAACAACTATTTTAAAAAAGATTTTCTAATTATTTTTTATGATAAAAATAGATTTTCTGTTGATAAGTGCTAAAATAGTTTCTTAATCATATATATTTTAACAAGGGATATTGTCCTGTGTGACTCAGCACAGTGACAGAGTATCTGACATTAGAATATGGTGTACTAGGATTAATTTTGGAGATGGAACTTTTGACACCTAAACATCTTCTGAACTGTCAATCAATAAAGTCATTCAATTATATAACAATGATATTCATATGATTTGAAAATTCATTGTAAGGAGTTATTTTAATACAAATGTATAACTCAAAATAGACTATAAATTTTTTGGGTAAAATAAATAATTTGCAAAAACAAACATTATTTTTATAGACAATAAAATAATCCAAAGTTCCTCAAAATGAAACCAAAGTTTGTGGATTTCCTTTTGAAGGTCAACCTAACTGCCCTACCCACCAGTATGTTCCTTTGCTTCCAAAGGTGATACAAAATAGATCCCATCTGTACCTTATGTAGAAAGCACAATGAGTTAATGACTCACATCCTTAGTCAATGTGAAGTGTGGGCTCACCTTCGCAACATTTCCCAAATAAAAATGACAATGCCTGATCTGGCGCTAGTTCACCTAATTCCCGCTATCAAAAAAGGATCATTTGGCTCTATTCGATTAGCTACTCACATTAACTTTGTAATCTGGGCAATTAGATGCTAGGTACTGTTCAAAAAGGACCTGGACTGTTCCATAGACATGCTATGCCTCAGGTTCCTGTGGAAATTGATGGACAAAGACAAGAAAACTTGTATGCCATGGCTCACAGATCAAGCCTGGAGCTCAGTGAGGTTCTAGTTCCCTTTGGTTTCTAAATTCCATGTCCCCCCAAATATGCACTTTGAACTTTATTTTGTCTTGCTGAACTTTATTATGGACTTGATCTTTATTTAGTCTGGCTGAACTTTCAAAATCCCCGTCTTACACATTGACTTACTTTTCACCCTATTGTTTAACACACTATCGTATGATCAGGATGCCTTAACATTTTCATGTATCCAAAACCTTATTTAATAACCTATTTGAAGGTAAATTTACACTTATACTATTTTCATTTTGTAACCCCCTTATAATTTGTTTTCCACTAATCAACTGTGTTTTATCAGATCTAGAATTCAGTAATTGAATGTTAACATTTATGTGAATCAAGCTATACTTAATGTAAACCTTCTCACCTTCTTGTTTATATGTATAATTCCTTTATTCAATTGCTGTTTGTATCTCTGATCCACCACTTGTTAGTTGTCTAATGAGACCGTGGATATACATCAACCTAATGTATTGTCCTTTAAGTGCGAATAAAGTTTGTTTTTGAAATGACAATAAAATAATCAAATGCTTAGTTTTTCTAGAGGTTATGTGTTATTTGAACACTCAAAGTGATAAATTTAGCCTCAAAATGAAACCAATTATATTTGTTAAAAAATAAAACCTAAAGAACTTATACTATCTCTTTCATTTGCATTTTTTTTTTTTTTTGGAAAAGTTGTATAATTGTTTTAAAAAAGATATGTCAGTCAAGTATAATATATAATTAGCATATTAAAAATAATAAATAACATATGTAGAATATTAAAAGAAGTGCTTTTAATTTGTTTCGTGAAAAATTAATCTGCATTTATGTCCATGCATATGTAAAAATGTATTTGAAATATTAAAATTAATATTACCATTATAATGTTATACGTGTGTATATAAATTAAAATATCAATCTAGATAAGATTGAAACAAACAACTAATTGTAATTATATTTTTTAATATTTATCGATCCAGCTTTCATCTCCATTGAGACCTTCTCAAGATATTTAATTATACAAATCACATGAGCAATTAATAATATCCACTCCATCTACTGGACATTATTTATATTAAATTGTACTTTAAAGCATATACTCATACATTGTAATCAAATAAATAAATTTAACAAACTTTAACATCTTACATATACAGATGATTTATAATTAATCAGCTAAAAATATATTAAAACAATAAATATTTTACATGAATGGAGATTAAAAATCAGTTTGTTAAATATTAAAAAAACATAATTATCATTAGTTGTTTATTTCAATCTTATTTAGATTGATTATTTAATATATATATTACAACATTGTGGACAAATAAGTTATATTGGATGTTTGACCAGTATAGTTATTATGTGTATATGTCATAAATTGGGTTTATTTAATACATATTTACATTTAATTATTTATAGAATATACTAAAAAAAATTATTTATTTTTGTTTTTTTAAACGGCAGCACTTCAGATATATTTATTCTTCTGGTTTTAAAACATCTAGTTTAATTTAACTGCATATAAAAGATAAAAATAGTACGTAATTAGAATAAAGCTGAGTATTACTGGTGGACAAAACGATGAGATGATTACAAAAAACTTTAGGGATTTTATATAATCTGTATTATATAATTTTTATATAAAAAATGAAAAGATTATAAAGAAAATTTTACTTGATAAAAAGGATGATTTAAAATAAAATATTTTAAGTATATATCTATTGATAACAGATGGAAGAATGCAAAATTATTAGTGTGCTCAATGTATTTGAATATGTTTAATAAATTAATTTAATTATTACCTTTAATAACTATAACGTATAGTAGGAATACTATTTTTTTGAAGATTTTCGTGACATAACATAGATTAAACATTTGTGTGCCTATATTACGTAATTAACTCACCAGATGAAGCTACATAGCAGATAACAATGACCCACCCCATCCCAATTATATATATAAAAAAAAGAACAACGAATCGATTAGAAATAAAATATATGTAGTTACTGTTAAATTGAAGGAAAGAAAAACATTGAAATAATGTGTATAGCAATGAAAATAATTTATTTTTTGCAAAGAAATTGTTTGTAATTATGTATTGAACTATTTCTATCTAATTATCATATATAACGGTTATTTATAGAAATTATATATTATTAATTATATAATTTTATAAATATTACTTTTGCCTCTTTTTCTGTATTAATTGTAATAAATTAATGAATGTTTAAACATTTAAATAGAAAAGGCTTTCCTTGGTATATATCTTCTTATTCTAGCTAAGCACTTTCCATACTACCAATATCATAATCATAGCTTTATGACTTAATTTAGTGATATTATCTGGATTTGTTTATTGTTTGTCGGATTTGCATAAAATTAATTTAATTTATTGATTTTTATACAAATCTATGTAAATGTAGTTACAAAAGTCATTTTTTTTAAGATAGAAGAATGGTAAAGCAATAAATTTAATTTTATGCAAATCTGACAACCAATAAATAAATGCAGTTAATATCAAATTAGCTAGAATAAAGAGATTTAAACCAACGAAAGCCTTTTCTGTTTAAATGTTTAAACATACATTAATTTAATGTAATAATTATATATTTAAAGCTTTTTTTTTGTTGGGCATATGATTTTATGTTTTTATTAAATATTAAATATCTATTTTCACTCCTAAACTATTATTTCCAATTTTGATGATACTAGTTAAACTTGCAATAGTTTTAGAAAAAAAAATATACACTTTATTTTTCCCCACACATTTATTTAACACAACATATTTTCAATACAACACAGAAGGCTTCTAAAAATCAAGATATAATTATGAACTTATTACTGTCACATCTAATTATAAATATTTATATTGAAGAATGTTAAACCATAGCCACAAATATTACTGCATTTCCATCAAATTTCTGGTTTTACTATGTCAATGATTTATTTGTTCTAGGATATATAGTGAAGCATTATTACAAATATTTTGCATCTATCAATATTACATATTTGTTCAATTAACTTTACAATAAATTTAGAACAAGAATAAAAACTGTCATGGTTAGATGTACTTGCAATAAGAGTTTCTTATAACAAAGTAAAAATTATGCTATACAGAAAACTTACATATAAAAAAGTAATAGCATATACATCTAATTATGTTAGATATTCAAAAAGTAGAGTTTGGAACAGAAAAAATGAAATTTATCAAGAAGCAAATGACTTGGAAAAAAGAAAAGTGGAAGATAAAGCAAATTCTTATGAATTAATGGGTATCCATCAGCTATCCACAAAAAAAAAATTTAAGCAGATAAGAAAAAAAAACGGTCATCAAAGAATATAAACAAATATTATTGGAAGTACAATGTATCCATATATACAAGACCACAAAAATCAAATTTAAACAATCTGCAGTGTAATTTTTCCAAAGTCATAGCCATTTCTACAAAACCTAAACTTGAAATGATGAAAAGCAAGAATTGTTCCTGTGAAATATCTTGAAAATATAGAAGTCAGTCAAACTTGCTGCCCCATGGAATAATTATTAAAAAAACATAAAAACAATTAATGTTTACTAAAGCAATAAACCTCTTCCAAAGTGTAAGCTTGTGGTTAAGACCTGTAGAGGTCTCTACCTTCGCATTTTCAAGTGCACACTCTTGAGGTTTATTGCCTTAGTAAGTATTACTTACGTAATCAATGTGCTTTAAATAAAATTTATAATAAAAACAATTAGTAAAGAAAAAAGAAAAGATGTGTTTGACGTAGCAGACTATTCTTTATTTTGAATGAAAAAAATAGAAGAATATTGGGCCCACAAAAAATATATATAAAGAAAAAATTAAAGAAGCTCATAAACCTTTGAAAACTGCACATTAATCTTTATTTAAAAAAAAAAAACATGGAGGAATCATAAAGGCCTTCATAGATGAATTAATAAAACCTGCTATTGCCTTTGACAGAATAACCTGATTGTTTATAGCATTTTCTTAAGTTCAGTATTCATGAATATAAGTGTTTGTAGTTTCAATTCCTGAATTTGGTGCTAGTTGTTGGGCTATGAAAATCTGAAGAAGAGAAGTAAATGTGTTTAATACTAATATTATATTATTACTGACAGTTTAATGTATTGAGAAAAGTGAATTTTCTAAAAAGATTTAACAATTTTAACAAGATGATGGAAATAACCCAACTTATAACTACAAATAAGTGCTCTCAGCACAAAACTTGTATATAAAATTGCAACTGTACTCTGAAGGAACTGAGACAATTACTGAGAGGGCAAATGGGCTCTGTTAAAAGAAAAACAATAATGACAAATGTCTTTTTTAACTATCATAATTTATCTTTTGTTATAAATGTGGAATGTTTATGAAAAATAAACTTGCTAATGGAAGACTTCATGAGATTTTTCAGTCAGTAAGAAACACATTTTAAATTATATGAATAAAATACAAAAATATATGCAAAAGTCTTATAAACTTACATGGACATATTAAATATTATACTGTATCAAATGACCTTCTATCATTTCTGATATGTGATTAAATTTCTTTTCTAGAAAAAGGATTAATCTTTGCTATTATACCATCTATTATTACATCATTAGGTATGATTGCATAAATTGAAGAGATAGAAGGAACAGAAGTCTATGCTGAAGAATAAAAAGAGTAATTGAGATATACCAACAACCCAAGCCACCTATGCTGAAAAGGCATTAAACTCTTAAATTAGACAAATTTATTAGCATTCTTCTTTTTGTTTTAATGAACATGATTAATTCTGAAAATAAAGCAAGAAAACTTTTCACAGCAAGTTAATACCAAAAAAAAATAAAAATAAATGACAATAAATTCTATAGATGCTACAGAAATAAATCTACAAGCATTATTTAAAATCTACCACACATATTTTATTGATTTTAAAAGGATGAAATTATTATGTATAAATCCCACATATGCATGGTCTATCTAAATTACATATGGTGAATAATCTCTAGCCTAATGAACGACTAATCAAAATTATTAATATACTGTTATCAAGTGGACTGTGTCAAAGTTGTGAGGGCACCACATTTGACACATCAATTAAACTGCAGTAATTGGCTATCTACTGTAGTAAAGATATGTGTAAGAGATTGTGGTCTGAGCCAACTGATAAATGTTGGGTCAGCAGAAAATGTGAATCTTGAGGTTCAAATCTTTTTTTAAGTCTATGGTCATGTGTTTAAGATTACACCCATTCATAAAGTGTTCAAAGTGGTTGGAAACCAGTCTCGGACCTTGCATGAGAATGATGCAGTGAAAATTATATTAGAAAAATATTCATTAAATGGATAATCTCTAGTCTAATGAATGATTAATAAAAATCCATATTATCCATGTTTTGTTAACACCTGTTGTTTATTCTAAATTATTATTTATTCTAGAAATCCCTAATTTTTATGTCAAGGGATTGACTAAATTAATTTCTGGTCTCTCATAATTTTATTTCAAATTAAATCTAAAAATTTCAATTGTGCTTGAAGAAACTTATTTTAGTGCATAGACAATAAAAACATGTAATATATATATATAAGAAATATTTTTATTAATAACCATTAAGCACCATAGTTTTATAGTTAAGTAGAGATAAAAGGTGGTTGCTGGAGGGTTGCATTAGATCCTAAGATCTAGGTGAAATGCTCTCAGATCTAAAGCTCCTGACTGATAAAGGCCACAAGCCAGAAACTAGTCTGGGGATATTGGATGAGTAGGCATTAGATAGAGATTTTATGCACAAGCCTTCTGGCATCCCATTAATTACTCTGGTTGGCACAGGGTGGCACTACTGTATGGAGAGTTTTGCCTTGTTTATAAATATCATTATTATTTTTATATTTACTTATAAATAAATAAAAGTGCTAATTAGCAAAATATTTTCTCTCCAGATTTTTATTAATTTATATCTTACAGAATTTTTGTTTTGTGGATGTTAAAATAAATAAATCATTTATATATTTATAAATATTTTTTTATCTTGGCCAACAATTTTAGACATTCATGTACAACACAACTTGAAAGGCTTTAATTCAGATGTTCCATTGGAAAAGTTTTACAAGTTGTTAATAGTATTTTTGACAAAATATAACATTTCACTTAAGGATTATTGAGTGAGTCTACTTAAATACTTTTTGACAATTAATATGTTAAAAGTATCTTTTTTTTAGCCAAATAAAGTATAATTTTGTATATTTACAGAAACCAGTGATTTTTAAATTGGTGATCGAGAGGTCAGTTGTCCTGGGTTAGCTTCCTGGCTGATGCTGTGACACATGAGAAAAAAAAACATTTTACATTATACAATTAATTTTTGATGCTCACTTAATGAAATGGATTCAATTTGTAAAATTTTAATTTCATTAAATTTTTTCTAAACTAAAAAGAAATAATCAAATGTCTTTATTTCTCAGGAATTTATAAGAAGTTTGACCTCAAAAGTGCCATAATTATGATCACAAATGTGTGCACCTTTCCATCTCAGCAACATTTATTTTCCATTATAGAATAAGATTACAAACTGCCTTTAAAACAAACTAGGAGTTTATTATTATGCCAATGATAAATATAAAAGTATTCTTCTGTATTTATGGAGAAACTGGTGCAAAAGTATTATTTATTATTTATATATGTATTATTGATTTTTCCCATCATTTGTACATGTAATTCAAATTTGCATATGTTTGTTCACCTGCATAATGAAATGGTTTCTTTCTTTATAATTTAAAGCTGAGTTGTCAGACATTGTTAGCCGAGAGGTCATCACATCTGCCTTGCAAGCAAGTAGTTGGTTGCAGACAGTTGTGGGTTCATGTCCTGGCTGATACTATGACATATGAGTATACTTTCTGTAAAGCTCTCCATAATCAAAGCTATCAAAAGAGCATATTTTGAGAGCTGTAATTATGAGGAGCTTCACCAATAGTGTACTCAATGAGAAAGAAACCACATCATTATGCAGATATGGTGTACTTCATAGAAAGTGCTCACAGCTTTAGATTAGAAAAAAGAATGAAAGTATTTTGTTACACAGACAAACATATGCAAATTTAAATATATATGAGTGTATTGTGTAGATTAATATGTTTTGGGTTTTAAAAAGGTTCAGGGTTTTTAAAAGGTTGAGCAAATACTTTAAATGTTAAACTAGGGAGTATGTTCAAATTTCAAGCAGGTTTAGAATTTTTTTAAGCAGCTGGTTTCAAACAATGCAGCTTACTTTCTAGTTAGTGCTTAGTAAATGTATATCTAACGTCAGAGATGTGTTAATACATTGTTAATAAAAAGAGAAATATGATGCAACATGATACAATTGTTATCACTGATAGTGAACGTTTTTTATTTTTATTGTGCTGAGATCTTGGTTTGCCTTTATATTTTATAATGGTTACACTAAATCAAAAGTTTTTAAATGGCATAAGAAATCTTTATATAAAATCTAATTTTAAGATTTCCAGACAATGGAAGTTGTATAAACTTATTATTTTAACAATTAATTAAATAATTTTAAAAATTAGAAAAAAATATTGTCATCAATCACTAGTCAATAAGTAATTCACAACTTTATTCTAAACTTTTCACCAGAACTTTCCTATTTTCTTGATCTGTTTTTTCAAATGCTCACAATTATATATATGCAAATAAAACGATTTTTAATTAAAAAACTGTTGTAACATCAATAAGAATAATAAATATAATGATAATTAATTATTATATACAGTATTTTCAATCCATAGAAGTACTTTTAGTTAATTCCTTAAACTCTACTCAATTACGGTCAAATTTGACAGCAGTTGAGAAAAGTTAAGGAAATAACTGAAAGTACTTCAGATTGAAAAGATTGTATATAATAGTTAATTACCATTATATTTATTATTTTATATATTTAACTATACTATCTTTTCTCATTTGTTTTTTTTTCTTTCTTTTACTCATTCATCATTATTAGTACTTCCTCAGTATGACTCATTAATGTCAGTTATGTTGTCACAAACAAAATAATGACTTCTAATTTGATGAACTTGTTTCTATCATTACTTTTTTAATGCTGAGAATTTTGAACATTTTAATTAATCATACATAGTTGTGTAAAAAAAGAAAAGATTCGAGCTAGAGATTGCTGTATGTTTAAAATATATAGCTGCACAAACAGTGAATACCATTTCAGCAATTAGTGCATAGATGATTTATAGCATGAGAGGCCATAATATACAGACTCTTTAATAACACAACCTGACTGAAAGTAGTAAATTTAAAAAAGTAAAAAAATGAAGAAAGAATTAGCAAATAAAATCTCATAATATACCTGAAGTTTGTATTTTTCCCTTCAAAAAACTGTTTCTATTTAATAAATTTCATACTTTCTAACTCTCTCAGTAAACAGTTTTTTTTTTTTTTTAATTTTAGTGTTTCTGAATTTTAACCATAGCTACCCTAGTTAGCTTTTTACCTCCTTAAATTTATATGTTAGAAGTTTCTTATATTTTTTTTATTCTGCAGAATTAATGAAGTATATTATAATAACATAATACTTTGACTGGAATGTTTGTAAATTAACTACTGCTTTTCAAATGCAGTAAAAGATTTATTTATGATAAAATAAATATGATCATTATTATAGATTACTAATGAAAAGAAATGTTCCATGCAATATATATATATACATATGTCAATTTAGAAAAAAATGATGCTTCTATTAGAACCTATTAATTATTATGATCATTTCTTTCTTTATTAAGAACTCAATAAAATTTGTGCATATAATAATTATTTTCCTGCTTATGTATTTAAATATATAAATGAAAGTTAACAAATAATTGTTATCAGTATTACGTCTAAATATTGTGATGTTGTATTTATAATGTATTTCTTTTGACTTTACACTATTATTAGAAAGATTCTTGCTTATCCTTTCCCTGTTATTATGTTTTCATTCATTTATTTTTAAAACGATTTAATATCATGAAAATATTCATATTTTTTTACAAATAATATATATATAAGAGAAATTATTTTACTCTTTTGTGTGGGCTGTGTTTTATTATTATTTTTATCTTACTCATGTGTAGGGATTTTTTATTAATCTAGTTGAAGTATTTTGTTACATTCTGGTTCTACACAATTTAAGTTTAAATCTAATCCTTGGTCCTTTAGGAAAAATTCTTAAGGTTGTTTGATTTTTTGCAATGATGAAAAGACTTCTTTTTGATCCCAAGAAAGACATTTTCTATAAACTCAAAGCTGTGTGTTAGTAGGTTATAAACTTTCCATTTGCTTTCTTTCTTTAGTATGGATTGAAAGAAAAATAAATAAAATATTGTGAAAATACAAATATTTTATTGTATAGGGAGAAATAAAATAATATATATGCATTTAAAAAAAATAGTGTAAACTTTCTTTTTATGAGCATAATATCATCAAAACTTTGTATTTATTAAATTTTATATATCCTTGATATAATTATCAAACCAATTGTGTTATCTCTGACAATTAATCTTACTAGAAAATCAATAAAAATTTGAAGTATAAAAACATAGACATAAGCTATATTATCTAAATTAATTAAAATATATTATGTCACCTTATTTATCTATCAAAGATAAATCTTGTATAATAAATCTTATTGTTTTCGCCATGAATACTTTTGACATAATTACTTTTCTTAAGATTACATATCAGTTTATTTCTATTACTTTACTTTTAATTTTTCATAGCCTCTTTAAATGTATCTTTTATGATTATCTTGTTGGAAAGTGCACAGCCAGTCCTACTTATTTTCCTTAAAATTTAGACCAGTGGTGTACTACCTGTGGATTATAACCCCTTAAGGGATCACAGGAAAATTGTTGGGATCATGAAAATTTCAAAAAGTTCTAATGTTGGATAATATGCAGTTTTTTCAAAGATCTTATATCAAATTATATGTACTGAAAGATATATATTTGTATCTGGTAAAATTACTTTTATGATTACTATCCTTATATGCCCATAATAGGATGGTAACAACACATAATGGGTCATGTAAAATTTCAATTTGAGTATGGGAGTCACATAAATTTTAATCTGAGTATGGGAGACACAAGTGTAAAAAGGTTGTGACCATTTATTTAATCAATACTCATTATTTTTGTTTGTTTGTATTTTTTAACCTTCTGCATTTCTGATCTTATTTGTCCAATTTTTCTCTCTTATTCTTCTCAAAATCTATATAATTAAAGCCTAATTCTTTTGTCATTTTTTTTCTCTAATTTTTTTCTTAAATCTAATTTAAATAAAGTTAGAAAATAAATCATTAAAAACAGTGATTATTAAAAATAAGTTTTGTTATAGATAAATTCTATTTAAATAAATATGCACTTGCAAAGTAAATTTATACAATGTATTTTGATAAATAAAAGGAATGATGTAGGTTTGTGACATATATTGGATTTGCCTAACTGAAGAAATGGCTTAAAAAACAGTAATATAATTCCTTTCCCTTTCCTTTATATTTATGACTATATGTTTGAAATTGAACAAAAAGTGAGCTTGGTTACAATTGTTAGAAAATATATATGTATATATTCTGAAGTGTTAGGAGTAACAAGAAGAGATTAAAAATGCAATATATGGGTAAGAGAACAAACAGGTGTTACTGACCTTATTGAAAAAATTAAAAGACTGAAGTGAGTTGGGCTGTACATATTCCTAGAAGAGATGATAATAGATGGACAATTGAAATCTTAAACTGGATTCCAAGAGATTATAAAGGACCCAGAAAGAGAGTACATGTGAGAAAAATGGATGAAATAAGAAAGTATGCAGTAATGATGCAGAGAAGAGAAGCTAAAGATTGGAGATTATTTGAACTTAGGGAGACCGTCTTTCTGCAATGAATTGATAATGGTTGATGATGGTGATTCTGAAGTGAAATCTTTCACAAATAATGGACAACTCCTTTTTTTTTGTTTCCAAAACAAACAATAATAATTTAATTTTGTGTATCTAGAAAAATATGCAAACTAGTAGATATTTAAAAGCATTATATCAACATCATTTACCTCAAATATTTTCTATAGTTAGATTGGTAATTATAAAATTCTTTCTTCTTTCAATTGAAATAAGACAAACATATACATGCTTTAATAATGAATGTTTATACCAACTATGTTATAAACATAGCTGTGTATCAGATTAAAGAAAAATAAAAGTACAATAATAGTTTTGTTACTATATGCATCTCTTATATAAAGGGAACACAGACAAAATGGTGTGATGAGACACTACAGTATTAAGACAGTATATTCTACTGAACAAAATATTAATAATATCATGGTCGAGCCAAAAATACAATATCTTTTGAGGTTCAAGAAGTCTATGAGATTCCTGTGGAGTAATCTTTCCATATATATAGGAATGATTAATAATTGCATTAGAGCTTGGAGAAGAGCATGATAATGCAATAAAACATGCTTCACCTTCTTCAGATTGTCAGAAAGTCCAAATTGTATCTAAAGTGTAATGAGATGGCAAGTGGAAGAGTTGCTTTATACAAACTAAAACACTTTAATGTGATGTGATGTGATGTATTATGGCTTCTCCTTAAACGAAGTCAAGAATATCTCAGCAATTATGCCCAGATAAACCTGTTAGCCACTTTCTTTTACATTCGCCACTTTAAATTTACACATAATCTGCTCTATCCCATTTCCACAACATAATTTTTGTCAACTCTATAACCTTTATATCTAAATCCCCCTTATCTTTTCCCAAACCCAGCATAAAAACCAATAATTCACTTTCTGTATAATCATTCTTTTCATATTTATTTTTCCACAACTTCATTATATGTACTCTTTCTGTTTTCAAACATTTACATTCAATTAACATTCAATTAATGGGTGAAAATATTTTCATAGCGCTCTCTGGTGGAAATTTTTCTAAACATTCAACATTTGATTTGTTTGTATACTAACCTTTATTCTGCATTAGAATTTATTAAATTAAACTTGATTTGTTAGAAATATAATATTACTAGCAAAAATATCCTAAAATCATATTTGAACTTTGAAAATATAGAAAAGTTAATATAAAGTGAAATATGTGAAATATACAATGAGAACAATGAAGTTATTATGTAATTGGAAAGTGTAAAGGAAAATAGCATAGTCATCGCAATAAAAAAATTAACAAAATCTTTCTAATTCAATAAACAGGAAAGGTCCACTATACAAGAAAGGTTAAAATTGTAATTGGTTTTATTGAATTAGCACTGCTTTTTACCAGGCTAATCGTATTCATAGCACAAAGATAGGTATGCTGGATAACAAAGCAGTAAAAATAATTACATTTTTAATCTTTCATGTAGTGTGGATCTTTTCTATTTATTGAAGTGAAAAAATAAGAAAAGTAAGAAAACTTATTTAATAAAAAAAATCTTTGTTAACGGAACTTTATTTTTAAAATGTTAAATGAATTAATATGAAACTTTTATAAATCCAAAACATTTTGTTCTAAAATTTAAAATTTCCTGTATAATTTAAAATTTCACAAACATTGCAGTCTAGCTTGATTGAAAAAGGAATTATGAATATTACCAGTGTAGTTTTCTATTTACTGATATGATTTAATTTAACTTATATTTTTAAAAATAAAACATATTTGAGTAAAATCAGTGTAATCTTGTATCCTTTGTTTTTAAAATAAGTATTTAAATTATATGCAAAAATATTCATAAATATTTAAATGAATTAGGCAAAAACATTTTTTTACAATTCCTTGTATTTAATTTAAAATTTTTTTAAAATAATCTTGCAATTGATTTTGAGGTTGAAAAACAATAGTTTTCAATGGCTACAGAATACTGAACTCCATATTTTTTTCCAACTAATAAATCAACATTATTTTCATTTCACTTTTTACAATGAAATCTATCAAAATAGCACTGCATCTACCCAAAGAATTGCAAAAGAAAGCTAAAGCACCCTCTCCAAAGATTTCATAAATGAAGTATTCTGTATTGTTTATAAGAGAGTTAATCAAACTATTGACTAAAGTAATCAGTTCTTCCCAATTTAAATTTGATTCTCATTCTTTATTTAATTTTTATTTATTTATTTGTATTTGATTGGGCAAAAATTCCAGCTTTTACTTGTTTTATTTTATTCTGAATTTTACTTTTTATATTTCTATTATTCTTAATTTAAATAATTCTTTGCAATAGTTTTATGTATTTGCAGGGTCTTGATGGCATGTGCTATTTTTCCAAAATGTCAGTACACCTATATCTTTTAATATTAACAATAGAAAACTATCCATACAGTAGTGTGACACAGTGCAAGACTTAGTAATCAATGAATACAGTGAGGTTTCTGCACAAATCTCTATCAAGTGCCTATTTATTCAATATCCAGACTATGTTCTAGCTTGTGACTTTCATCAGTGAGAAGCTTTGGATCACAGAGCACTGCACCTTGATCTAAGGATCTAATGCAACCCTCCAACAGCTATCTTTTTAGATCCAAAATGCATTACTGATGAAAGTTATAAATTAAAAACTAGTGTGGAGATATTGGACAAGTAAGCACTAGATGGGGATTTTGTGACATTCTTATATGCATTGATTTTTAAGGCTTGTATTGGGTGGCACTACTATATGGAGAGTTTGTATGAAAACTTATAAAATTTGTATAAAAACTATAAAGAGAAGTAAGATTTTAAGTTGCAGTGTTATCAGAAAGAAGAAGAATGGATGGGATGTAAGAAATAAAGGGTAGCTAATTTGGATATAAATTTAGATGTGGAGAGGGAATGGGTCTGTAAAATTAATGATAAGCAAGTTATTTAATAATGTAATGGAGAAAAAAGAGTCAAAAGAATTTATAAAAGAGTAGTTAGGAAAGAAGAAATTGTTAAAATTTGATATTTGAATATGCAAGGTGGTAGGAGACCAGAAAAATGGCTGGAATTAAAGCAGTTAAAAATGAAGAGCTTGAGGTATTAGCTATAGTGGAAATACATCTAAAAGAAGAAGAAGAATTTACACTGAAAAACTTGGTATGGCAGGTTGTAAATGGAAAAGAAAAAAAAGGGTGGTAGTATAAGAGTTATGCCAAAAAATATTTAAATACAGTTAAATGTCAAGAACATTTGTGGTTTGAGATAAGGTTAGGAAGACAAGAATGGATTGTAGTTAGAGTGTATATAGCCACTACAAATAGTCAAACTATAATGGAGTGGAATAGTAATATATATGCCTAGTTATGGATATACAGAGTTTCAAAAAAGGGAAGAGAATAATGATTATAGAAGATATGAATGGGCATATTGAAGAAATTGATGATATAGGTAACAAGAGTGTTGGAAATTTGTCAAATATTTTATGAGGGATAATACACATGGTCTAGAAATAATATATTTTATACAATAGCTTAAAGTGCTTGATAATGAAGAGAGAATATGGAATAGTGATCATAATTTTTTTATAATAGAAGTGGATAGTAATGTGGTGGGTAATAGTACTAAAATTACAAAGGGATAGTGAAAGATGTGGGTGGAGAATGAATGATAAGAATAAGTTAGGAGAATATGAAATAAAAGTTGAGAAAATCATAAAAAAATTAATTGTGAATAAATAAAAGGACTGATGTGGTGAAGTAGAATAGGGTTTTAGGTGAGAATGTTCAGAAGAATAAAAGTAATAGAAAAGTGAGGTGTTAGTAAAAGTGTAAAAGAGAGGAAAAAAGCCTGCACATAATATAAGTGTGCTATTAAGAACAAGGAAAGTGAAAAAGATGTTAATGTTAAATGGGAAAAGTATTTAGAAAAAAAGAAGTTGGCCAAAATAGATAATTATAGAAAAAGAGAGAATGAAATTAAATAGTAAATGGTTGGAGGATATAAATAAATGTGGAAAAGATGGGAGTAAAAAAATTGGAATACATTAAAAGAAGGAATGTAGGGGAGAGAGAAATAGTATTACTAGATGATGTGGGAATAGAGATTAGCTTTTTAGAAGAATTAGAGACAATCTTAAATAAGAATGTAATGGATATAGAAAAGATGCTAGATGTAAAGGATAGAGTGATAACAAACATAAAAGCATATAGTAATGGAAATATTAATTTTACTGAAAAATGAATTGAATGAGGTAGGGAAGAAATTGCTAGTGGAAAGGCAAGAGGTTTAAATGGATGGGCAGCAGAGATAGTAATGAATTTAGGACATAGAGCAAAATTTGAACCTATTATCATGTTTTAATAAGATGACACAGAAGAGAAATTTTCAGGATAGTTAGAGTAATATAAGAGTAAGGCTTCTATTTAAAGGAATGGATAAGGATCATAGAAAGTTAAGTAATTATAGACCAATGGCAGTAACATCAGGGTTATATAAAAATTTCACATATTCAGTGGATGGAAGAATCACAAAATGAATGGGATAATATAGTGGGAGAAATGCAAAGAAGGTATCAATTGAATAGGGTTATAGGAGATAGTTTATTTGTAGTTACACAACTTGTGGATATGAGTAGACTTATAGACATGTAGATGGTTATATATGGTTTTTATAGATATAGTGAAGGCATATGATAGAGTAAATAGAAATAGAATATGGGTAAGTTTACGAATGGATGGAACTTTAGTGGATCTTATTAAGAGATTGAATGAAAATAATTATTATACATATCAATTAAGGAGTATAGAATCAGTTAAAGTTTAAAATGGGGTAGGACTAAGGTGTATTTGAGAGAAATGGAAAGAGCAATAGAAAGATTAGGAAGAGGGATAGACATACCATTAATAGATCCTAAGGGAGTATATACACGATCAAGTCTTTTATTTAAGGATGATGTCTTCTAGTGCACAGAAAGAAGGGAAGATATGGAAGTTATGCTGAAGACATGTACAAGAGTGGCTAATGAGATGGGGATTAAATTTAGTGAAAAGAAATCAAAAAGTAATAGTTATTAATACTGGGAAAACAGAAGACAAAGAATTTGTATTGGGGGATATAAAGTTAAGTGTGGTGAATAGGTATAATTATTTGGGAATCCTCTTAAGTAGTCAGAGAAATTGAGGGAAAAAAAGATAAATGAAGCAAAGAAGAGAAAGGAACTGATAAAGAAATTAACAGTGTTTATATATAATAAATATGATGTAGCTAGAATTATATGGAAGGGATTGGCAGAAGCAGGGTTAATATATGTTAATGATGTGATATGTGTAAGTAAATGGATGTTAGATTATTTAGAAAAAGTACAAAGAGAAGTATGAATTCATGCATTAGATGCAGATGTTTGTATGGCAAATGAGGCAATTCAAGGAGAAATAGGATGGTCAAGTTTTTATATGAGAGATGCAAAAAGCAAAATAAAAATGGTTTGGTGGATTGCAGTTTTTGAGTAATAAGAGAATATTGGGTTATGAGTAAAAATCTGGCAACAAGATGGGTGAGAAAGTTGGTATGGTAATCAGTAGATTTGGATAAAGAATTTATATCGGTATACTTATATAAAAGATGGAATGATTGTGTTAGGAGAATTGTTGAGTGTAATAGTTGCAAGGAATGGGATAGAAGAATAGATACATTAAAAAAGAAATAAGGAGTTGGAGAGATGGATAACTAATATGGAGAGTAAAAAGAGTTTAAATATATATATAGAAGTAAACAGACTATTGGGTGCAAGTTAATTTATGATAATAGCAAGGAAAGTAATTTACTGTTTAAGGCTCAAATAGGATCTTTAGCAACAAGGGAATATACACATAAATGGAAAAAAATGTGGGTGATTTAGTCTGCAAGTTGTGTAAGAAAGGCATAGAAAATATTAGGTTCCTGTTAATTGAATGTAAATGCTTGCAAGTAGAAAGATCACAAATAATGATGTTGTGGGAAGATAAATATAAACAAAGTGATTATATAAAAGGTGGAGTCTTGGTTTTTATACTGGGTTGGACAAAAGATAAGGGGGATTTATACATAAAGGCCATGGAGTTGATAAAGATTCTCTTGTGGAAATGGGGTGGAGCAGGATGGAAAAGAATATAAAAAAAATTAGGGTTGGGAATGGAAAGGAGAAGTGGCTAACAGGTTTCTCTGGGCATGGTAGCTGAGAGATTCCTGACTCCTCATCTCATCACATATTGTTAATAACAGCTTGTGTACGCATATGAAATGGTGATTATGTGATGTTTGAAAATTACTGTAAATTATATATAAGTATCAATAGAAAAGAAAAAATATTTATAGTTATTATATAGTTTATAATTAATTGTTTGCAAACATGTATTTACTTGTAATATTGCATGAACTCAAACATAATTCTCAGTATTATAAATTATTATTAAAAGTACGAGTTTTTTTTTATTGTGAAACATACAGAGTTTTATTATATGACTGCTTATAATTATAAGTAAAATATTTTTTTAAAAATGGATTTTTTAAAATCATTGCAGAAAATAAATAGCTTGAGCATACCAGCATGTAAATATATATATATATAGAAATTGGATTTCAAGGTTTTTGTTTGTAATACAAATCAAATAAAATTTGTAATAGTTTATGAAATTAAAAATATAACATACACACACATATACAAGTATTAATAAAAATATGTTGTCACTTATAAAATTCATTTGTTAGTCAATAGTTTAAAGACAATGTATCAGATATAGACTATTTAAAACTTTTCTTTCCAAAACTACTTAAATCATAAATGTTTCAAAGAAACTTATCAGAATAAATGGTATATTTTTTAAATATTATAACTTACTTAATCAACATTACATCCCCCCCCCAAAAAAAAAAAATGCAAATATATTTATTATCACAAAGAATATAATTTTTTTTAAAAAAGAAAAATATAAGAATGTTCAGAAAGATTTATTTAACATTACTATACTATAACAGATGACCTCAGATATTAATAATTGAGTCAAGTTGTGAATATACTAAAGAAATTTTTTAATTTTTTCACATATAAATTATTATTGTCAATTTTGTTTTTATAAATACTAATTGTGATTCTGAATTTTTTACTTCTGATAAAAAAAAATGTTTTAAAAGTTATTGGGATGATAAATTGGCCACTGATAACAAAATGTTTATTAATTTAATAGTTTTATTGCTTGGGAGTTCCTAAGAAGTTTGAGCATAGAGCTGCAAACGTGAGAATTAATCCTGGAATGGGGTTCATAAGAAGTTTGAGCATCAGAACCACAATGGAAGTTCATAAGAAGTTTGAGCATCAGAACCGCAAACATGAAAATTAATCCTAGAACAGGAGTTCATAAAAAGTTTGAGCATCAGAGCCACAAACATGAAAATTAATCCTGGAATGGGAGTTCATGAGAAGTTTGAGCATCAGAGCCACAACCATGAGAATTAATCCTGGAACAGGAGTTTATAAGAAGTTTGAGCATCAGAGCCACAACCACGAGAACTAATCCTGGAATAGGAGTTCATAAGAAGTTTGAGCACCAGAGCCACAAACATAAGAATTAATTCTGAAATGGGAGTTTCATAAGAAGTTTGAGTATCAGAGCTGCAAATATAAGAATTAATCCTGGAACAGGAGTTCATAAGAAGTTTGAGCATCAGAGCCACAAACACAAAAATTAATCTTGGAATAGGAGTTCATAAGAAGTTTGAGCATCAGAGCTGCAAACGTGGGAATTAATCCTGGAATGGAAATTCATAAGAAGTTTGAGCATCAGAGCTGCAAACATGGGAATTAATCCTAGAATGGGAGTTCATAAGAAGTTTGAGCATCAGAACCGCAAACATGAAAATTAATCCTAGAACAGGAGTTCATAAGAAGTTTGAGCATCAGAGCCACAAACATTAGAATTAATCCTGGAATGGGAGTTCATAAAAAGTTTGAGCATCAGAGCCACAAACATGAGAATTAATCCTGGAATGAGAGTTCATAAGAAGTTTGAGCATCAGAGCCACAAACATGAGAGTTAATCCTGGAACAGGAGTTCATAAGAAGTTTGAGCATCAGAGATGCAAACATGAGAATTGATCTTAAAACCTTACAATCCCAAGTCAGATGGTCTACCAATTGTGCCAAACCATGCAGGGCATTTCTTTTTTTTGTTGATATCCAGGAAGGTGAATTACAGTGACATCACTGAAGATGGACCACTAGCTGTGTCTAGTGATACCATTAAATTTACAATACTATTATTGCATTGTATTTTTTATTTTACACATGCACACACACACACACACACACACATATATATATATATATATATATATTTAAATTGATTAAATATAGAATTCATGTTATTTAATCAGAAATATTTGTTTAGAAATGTACTTGTGCAACACATCAAAAGCTTGATATATTAAGCTGATTTAATGATAATTTAAGAAAATCAGTTATCATTTAACTGGGTTGATTCACTTAGTTTGTTAATACCTTTTAAGGTTTTAAAGAAAGTAACTATAACTATAGATTATTCTGGTGAATTAATTTTATATAATGATGTAATCAGAAAAACTAGCACATGAGACAATGACAAATGTTTTGATTCACACTTCCCCTGAAATTTTATGACTATCAAGTTTATTTTAAAATTTAAAATACACATAGTAAAAACTTTTTAAAAAAAAAAAATCAGAAATGTTGTTGTTTTTTCTTATTACATTTCCAAAATAATTAATTATGAAGTTTTTACAATATTTATTAGGATTTTCACTTTTATAAATTAAAAATGAATTTCTTTTATTATCTTCATCTGCAAAATCTTTTATGCTTTTCAGAATTCTTTATGTTTATATTAGTTTTTCTTGTGATTAGCATTAATATTTAGTTTTATAATGTTAATGAAACTTATTTTATCTAGATAAATTTTTATCAAATTTCTATTGGCATTATATTCTTTATTTAAATTTTTACTATTTTAAACACCGTCTTTAGTTTTTTGATGATTGTCTACTTTTTACCATAAGACTTATCCTATTGAAAAGTTTAGCCATAAAATTATAATTTTAAATGTCAAATAATACACAAATTTTATTGACATTTATTAACTTATAATGTCACATTTGAACTGCAAGTATATAACATTATTTTAAAGTTTAGAATAGGTTAATGTCATATTGTAAGTATAGAAAATGCATTAGTTTATCTACATATAGATATTTTATATAATACCATTTAAAATAGCCATTATGTTTTTAAATCATTCAAACATTCCTTTTTAACTTTCATATTGAGATTTTATTTTGTGAACTTGCTGTTCGAGGAATATGAATCATTGCTATATTTTATTCTATTGTTGTATAATCAATTAAACTTTTTATTGAATTGAACGTAAAGGCCTACTAGTCATATTTTATTGAATTTATTATAACAAAAATGAATTAAAAAAATACTAGAAGTTATTTTTGCAGTTTAATAAAAATTCAGATTTTAGTTATACTTTTACTTTATTGATGTCAGTCGTTTTTGTGATAAATTTATGAGTAAATGAAAACTAACAATCTCTTTAAACAATATTAAAATGTTTGCTAAGCACATCAATAATTGTCTTTTATTAAATTATATATGATTTAAAGTCTAATTTCTTCAATTATTTATATGTTTTTGAGTATAAAATTATTAATATTTATTTCTTTTTCAGTATGCAATGTTTACATTGCTGCTTTATTTCAATGTAATATCTTTTACTTATAAATTATTGAAACAAATATTTATATGACATCAACTCAAAATTGCCCTAGACAATTTTTTTTGTTTGTCACTAATTGAAAACTGTTCTTTGATCTATTGTCTTTTATTTATTACTGTTTTTTATTTGCAAAATTAATGTTTTAAATTTTAGATTAAATTCATTTTTTTAACTTAAATTTAAAAAAAAACACAAAAAGAAAATAAAGTTATAATGTAAAATAATCTATATTTTCTTTGCAAATAAAGTTAAAAGAAATACAAATTTTCCTCTAGAGAACAAAAAAAAAAAACTGTTGAAAAGTTAATCGTAAATGTCTACAAATATGTTGTGTCATATGACCAAAAAGATCATTTTACTCTGTTGTTGCACTAACTATAAAAAAATTACATAAATTTTAGATATGTGATTGTCTGGAACATATATGTGACTCCTACAATACTTTTGGTGCAGACATCTTTAATTAACCATAAGAAGACATTTGATTGTCAGTGGTATTATAAAATATATAATTGTAAAAATTGTGGCAGTCATCATAAAATTAACATGGTCCATTTGTTCTTTTTACATATAATATTTAATTTTAATTACACATTTAAAGTATTTATATATGTATATACAGTCTGTAAGAAAGTAAAGTATACTTTAAAGCATCCACTTCTTGACAAAAGCCTTTGCAACTCCTTTCAAGAAAACAGCAAATGAGAAAATCTTACTAAGCATGTCAGTTATTAAGTGCTGGAAGTTTTAGTTTTCTATACTTTTTTAACCTCCTACTCTGACATTATTAACACATATTTATTAAAAAATATCAGATAGTTATCTAGTTTGATTCTCGGTCAATTATTTGAAAACTTAATCCTGGTAGAAACTTGAACATTTTATCTATATTGAAAGTAAATATTTGAAATACAGGCATTCTTCACATACCTGGAACCTAATTGTAAATATAAGGGATTTGAACTCAGACTTTCAAGCACCCTTCAACTATCCATACTATCTCATACCACTGATATACATGACCACATACATGTAGAAAAGATAAATAATCATTAATATACGTATTTCATGCTAAACCAGCACTCATCAGTTGGTCCAGATTATCATCTCCCAGACATATATATATAATCAGTGCTCAGTTTATATTAAGTTAGCAAAAAAGTATAAGGATTTTCTATCTTAATATAAACTGAGCACTGACTGTTGGAGATGATAATCTGGACCAACTGATGAGTGCTGGTTTAGCATGAAATAAGTATATTGGTGATTATTTATCTTTTCTACATGTATGTGGTCATGTGTATCAGTGGTGTGAGATAGTATGGATAGATGAAGGGTGCTTGAAAGTCTGAGTTCAAATCCCTTATATTTATCTGTATTGAAAGGCAGATGTGAGGCATGGAAATCTTAGAATATGTGTATCCGTCAGAGAAAGCCAATCAAAACATTTATTATCTTTTTCAAATAAATATTAAACAACTCAGGATAATATAACTACCGTTTTTCTGCGTTATGTATACTTACATGTATATCTTTTATAGAATAATGTTTAGATTTATAAATGATGTTTCTTCTAGAGATTTTAGGTCTTCTTTTTTTCCTCCAATCTATTAAATCATACACATTCATATTAGTTTATTAATAACGTTTAAAGGCTGCATTCATTTAATAGCATAGAAGGATCTACTTTTATACGTTAACTTTAAAAAAAAAAAAAAAACGTGGTCTGAAATAAAATATTTACAAGCTCAATACTAGACACCAACAAATTAAAAAGTCATAAAAGTTGGTTTAAAAAAAGAAACCACAAGTCAGATTACCTTTTTAAAATTCATTATTAATGCTAAAGAAAAATAACTGTTGAAGGAAATATATTCTGCCTTTTGTAATCCTGATTAGAAAGACGAATTTTTGTATGATTTATCAAAACAAAAATAAAAGTTTAAACGATAATATATGGTCTTTCAAAAAAAAAAATAGATAAAAGAAAATCATAAATAAATGGCAAATAAAACTCTAATTACATATAATAAATAACAAAATGGTTTAATACATGCTGCTATAATATTCGTCCCAAAGGATACACAAAAGCAGTTTAAGCATATAATTCATTGACTATGGTTATATTTTATTGCAGTATTTTATATGATGAGAAAATATATGAAAGTGTGTACACAAGTGGCTGATTTTATGATAATTTTAACTTTATTGTAGTTTTTATAGTCTTACTTCAAAGTAAACAATAAATAAAAATTAATTGTTTTTAGAGAATCATAAATTATAAAATGGTATTGTACTAATGTTTTATTATTTTTTCTTTCAAATAAAAATTCTTAGTTTGAAATCCAAAAGTTCTATTAACAGACAGCTGCTGACTTATCTAAAATTTGTTGAACTTAATTAAAATAGAAAGAAAAAATAATAAAATACATAGTATTATTTTAAATACAAATAACACTTATTTAGCATTTTAAATAAATTTATCAAATAATGTGAACTCTGTCTGTTCAATCTATCAAAACAAGGAGCCCAACTTATTTCTCAATTCAAATGTTAACACACTTTGTATTTTTAGAAACATATAGTATATATTCAGATATCTGTGATCTTTCCATCAACTCTGTTGTCCTACTCTTTATTTTCTTTTCCAAAGTATATGCATATCAATTTGAAAATTGATGAGCCTGAAAAAAGATTGGATGGTATAAAAAAATAAACATGTCTGCTTAAACAAAATTTTTGTATTGTAATGGCTTAGTTAATTAAGAAATTAATTATAGACAATTTTTACAAAATAAAAATTTTTTGAAAGTTTTTAACAATTTTTTGTTTTATGATTGGGGGGGGGGTGTTTACTAATGATTTATTTCTGCATTTATAATGACAACTCTTGGATGTTATTTTCCTCCAGTATTTACAATTTTGCAATTATGTAATTTTCATAATTAAGGTACAATTTTATAATGTCTATCTATATAGCTGTACATTAGATTATTTTGGATCTAGTATCTGGATGTTCTGACTCTCTGCTGCGTTCAGCCATGGGCTCGAGGCCAGTTGGTCTGGGGATGGGAATTTCCAGATGGAGATTTTTAATGTTTTCTCTTGCTGCAGTTGTCAGTTGGGAGCTTGTTTGAGTTATTGGTATGCTCTCTATATTATTTATTTGTAAATACAAGTTTATAAAAGCAATGTGATGCTAAATATGAGTTGCTTTATCGATTACTATAATTCTAGAATTACACATAATATATAAAAGTATCTATGTTTCGTAAATTTATTGAAGAGAGTATATATTTATGTTTCAAGCTACTAATTAGAAAGAAAGGGGGGAAATGATTAAAAGATAATCATCAGGAACAGAAAATTCACTCTAAGGATGCAATATTTTTATACTTTTTGCTTTCAGTCAGTTGTATATAAATATACACTTGGTTAAAATAAAATGGTAGTCTTTTGATAGCTAGTCATGACCACTTGATGGTGTTATTTATATGTTTAAACAATAAAATAAAACCCTTTTTTCCTAATAAAATGAAGCAGTCACAAATATTGAAATATTTGCATAAATCATATTTTTAAGATTTCTTTCCTAGCAATTTTTAAATTGTCACTAGAATAATTTAACAAATGATGAAAAAGTTTTCAATTAAATATCAATAAACATTAATATTATATACATAATGCAAATAAAATGTCCATTAGTTAAAAACTATTGTAATAATAAAAAGTTATTTGCTGCATTATTTAAAATTATTGACTTTAATTTATCCATACCCCTTGGTACTAAATTTATACAACTTTCAATTTTAGGTTTGGGAATATATTATAAATTTGACAATCCTTAAAAAAAACAAAACAAGTTATTATATATACAAATAAACTATCTGTTAATTAAAAACTACTGTAATAATAATAAACATAATAAATATAATGATAATTAACTATTATATACAGTTTTTCAATCCGCAGAAGTACTTTCGGTTAATTCCTTAATGTTCTTCAACAGCCATTAAATTCAAAGAACACAACACAAGCAAACGTCATCAACTCAAATTTTATAAATTCAAAATTTTAATGTTTGCAACTTGTCTATTATATTCATTTTATTCTTATATATTAAAATTGCTTCTTAATTTTTTTTATTATGATTTCTCTCTTCATGAAGAATCTTAACACTTTCAATATCAAACTTAAATTTATATTTATATGTCCTTTCATGATCCAAGAAAATAGAAGCAGGCATTAAATTATTATTTTTTACTTTTAACACACTTGTATACACTTTATGCTTCTTTAATATTTTTCCAATACTGCACTTTGATTCACCTATATATGATAACATATATTCACAAAAAATTTGATACACAGAATTACTTTTCTGCTTGACAGGTATGGCATTTTTAGAATTATTCACTAACTTATTAACATTATTAGTAACACATCCTATATATGTAAAAATGTGTCTAATGCTTTATTTTGTGTTACAAATAATGTTAATAAGTTAGTGTAATAATTCTAAAAATGTCATATATGTCAAGCAGAATAATAATATTGTGTATCAAATTTTTTGTGGATGTATATTATTATACATGGAAGTGCAGTAGTGAGAAGGGATTAAAAGAGCATGACTTGTTAAACAAGCATGTGAAAAGTAAAAAAAAAATAATAATGATTTAAGTCTGCTTCAGTTTTCTTGGATCATGAAAGGACCTGTAAATATAAATTTAAGTTTGATCTTGAAAGTATTAAGATTCTTCATGAAAAGAGAAACTGTAATAAAAAATAATTAAGGAGGCAATTTTAATAAATAAAAATAAAATGAATATAATTAACAAACAAGCTGCTAACATTAAAATTTGGGATTCATGGAATTTGAGTTCATGATGTTTGCTTCCATTATGTTCTTTGAATTTAACGACAGTTGAGGAGGGTTAAAGAATTAACCAAAAGTACTTCTGCAGATCGAAAGACTATATATAATAGTTAATTACCTTTATATTTATTATTTTTATTGTTATATATATATATATAATTACAAACTTTCTTAATGATCACTATTATGTAATAGTAAAGATTAATCTTCCAACACTGGCTTATTAAGTAAATGAAATACTCTCAATCCAAAGCCCTTGGGAACAACTGTGTGAGCCATTTAATAACACTGTATACAACATAATTTGAAATGGATAAACAGTTCTCTAATGTTGATTTTTGAAAATTGATGAAAAGTTCAATGATATACTAGATGTTTTCAAATGGAAATATTTCAGATAAATAAATATTTTATATGAGGCTTCTGACTCACTCTCTCCCCATCATGTTTTAATGGTGTGAAATAAAAATAAGCCCTAACTTTTTCCCAAATAGATTTTCAAAACTTAGCATCACTATGCTATACACAATATTTTCTCTTTCAATGTTTAAAATATATATATATACTTTGTTTTTTATATTGAAGTAAATATTATCTTTCCTAAAACCCAACTAGATTTTATATTTCTATTGGTTAGATCACCATCATACTGTTATTCAAAAAACTCATTTAACAATAATTAGTAGTAGTATTGTAATTTATAGCTCTTGGTTTAATTTATTTTTGCACAAAATTATTTATTTTACCATTGGATAATCTGATATTTTAAAATGATTATTTAATTATACTCAATATCTATGAATTATATTAATATCATTTATTTTCTTTATTACTTTTATAATGCTTTTTTTACAACCTAGTATGACTGTTTCAGTAGGAAAGATGATGTTATAATACTTCATAAAAAGTCTATGAATAACTTTTATTTGCTATGAATATATCCATAATTAGCAATTAAGTGGATACATATTGAAAGGTATCCTCAATATACAGTGCCCTTAAAGAGATCACCATTAAAATTTGAAGCACTTACCATGTTAATGTTGTAAAATGGGAGTAATTAAAGTAGTAGTCATTATTGTTTGATGTTAATATTTACAGTAAGTTGTCCATAGTGATAAAATAGGTTACGAGAAATAATTTATAAGTGGAATCACTTAATTTTTAATATTTTTTTAAAATTTACAATTAAAATACAAAAACTAAGAAATTAAAAATCTTCTTGTTGTTTGTAAAAATATATATAGGTGTCTTATGTTTTAAAGTGATTTCAATTAATAACAACGTTGAGGGGTATTGTAAAAACCTGTGATATGTTGTAGATTATCATTAGTTACCGTGAAATTTTTATTGTTTTGCGAATTTGAAACAGTAAAAATATTTTACTAAGATTTAAAAATATGCATCGATTTATATATTTAGTATTCTTGTGTTTAATAAACTTAAAAGTTCATGTATCTAAAATTGCAAATTGATCTGTTGTAAATTAATTACTTAGCAAATCTACTTACGAATCTAGACAACAATTAGATTATCTCATGATAAGAGTTCACTCCTCTTGTGAAAACATTTAATCTTATTTCTGTTTTAGTTTTATTTCATTTTTTAATTAAATTAGTAGTAGTAATAGAAATCGTAGATTTCTTTAATTTTTAAAAACATTTTATATCTAATATAAAATTGTTTTGAAATGCTTTGAGTGTTTATTACAACATTTATTTAGGTGGTTGATACAAAAAGTTATTATGTTAAAGTTTAAAATCATTTCTCTCTTTGTATTTACTATAAAAAATGAAAATGTAAGCATTTAGTTAAATCACTGACTTATAGATAGATGATAGTGCAATAAAACTTGACTATTAGTTTTCAGTTAGTGGCCTATTTGTAAAAGAAAAGAAACACATATTAGAATATTTTATTATAAAAACACCAATAATCAGAAACAGATGATCAGAGACCAGGTGGAGTATCATAATATTTCTTGATTTTACTGAATAAAGATTGCCTTGTTAAATAATGCAATAATTGTGATTTCTGCCCAAGTTCTAAAATAAAATAAAGATTTGCTTGTTTAGTTTCTTTATAACTTAGGAACTAATGTATCAATTATAACTCATAAGCTGTATTTTTTACATGAACAATCAAAACATTATTTTTACATTTAACTAACGTTTTCCATTATAAGATAATTTGAATTTGGTTATCTTTTATTCTTTTCTGTTTGGCTCATTTGCAGTTTAATTTGTTTTTCTGTATACTATTGTTGAATTAATGTCTTCATTTCTCTTAATTACTCATTCTGATATAATGAATTAAAATGTGTTGTTCTCTTTTGCCCTTTAATTATTGTCATTTCAAAGGATGAAATTGTTATAATTACAGTATTATTACTGTTGTTTATTATATATTTAGATATTGTTCCAATTGTACAAAATTTCTTAGAATAGAATGAGTTTGCACAGATCCCTGTGGTGTGTGTGTGTCTGACTTGGTGAAGTTGATCTTTTTTAAATCAGGTCTGCTACTTCAAAGATTCCAGTTTTAACTTTAAAAAGATTGTATTGGTGGTATTTTGATAAAAATGAAGTTGCTTCATTTAATATGGGGTTAATCTTATTTATAGCATCTGAAAGATGATTGAGTTCAAAACATATATATGTTTTGCAAAGATTACTTTTTCAACAATATAGCAATGGATTATATGATATATGGCATTTTAAATTAGTTGATGTTGCTTTAGTTTATCAAACTCCAAGCTTTTCCTTATTTAAGGGGGTGGCTGACAGAATATAGCTATAGGGTGTTTAAAATGTTATATATACATCCTAATTTTTTTAATATTTTAATTGGATTAAAGTTATCTTTATTTATAAATAAATAACAAAATTGAATATTTTATTTAGCAAAACGTGACCTTTATGCCTAAAGTTTAGATCTGAATCTTTAGCTCTTGTGCCCATAACTACAACTGTGTTAAACAGCCCAAAATGAAGTGATGGAAGGAGCAATTGATATTTGATACAGAGACTATTCATTTTTGCCTTTGTTATCCTACCACTGGATGGGGTTTTAGTACTGCGAGTAATGTAACAGATTCAAGAAAAGAAAAAGTTTTTCCGTGACGTTCAGTTTGCTATTTTAATGCTTAAACATCTGTAAAGTCTCACATTATAAACATTCATTTATTTTTATTATTTATTACTTTAGCAAACAATTTATTATAAAAATAGTTATATATATATTTTTTAAAATTAAATAAAAAGATTAATTAATTGTCAAAAAAAATCTATAAACGAATTTAAATAAATATCGATCGACTGTAATTATTTTTATTTATGTAATAAATATTTTATAAAAATATTTATTGGTGCAAAATGTAAATAATAAATCAATCGTCTTTAAACAGAATTAAGTTGTAAAATATTGCACAATAAATAGTAAGTATCTGTTATATGTTATCCATTATATCAAAAATATAATAATGATATTCTCTGTGTAAAGAATGTTGAGTTAAAACACCATGATCGAGTGTTACCAGTTATTCATTAAAAAATAATTACTTTTTTAATTATTTATTAAATTTTGAAATATAAGTTTTTTTTTAAAAATCACTATCAGATATATATGTCTTTGCTGTATTTTGTAACCAGAAGTTTCGATTATAGGTGCACAATCTTTTTACATTTGTGACCTACATTTTTTGGGTGAAAATTTGTCATGACTCTTGACTCCCATTTGTGAATCTCTTCCTTGGCTAAAAATTTGATGTGATTCATTCTATATTTTCATAACAACTGTGATACTAACTTATTTTGTAATATGGTATTTAGTTTATCCACCAGCTATATCCATGACCTATGATTTGATCCTGGTAAAATTAAGATATTTTATCAGGATCTAACAAAGCTTTTGATCTTTTCTATATATAAATCAGTCCATAATCAAACAAGTTATTCATTTGACATTGTTTGTTTGTTTGTTTGTTTTTTACAAAACAATAAAAAAAAAGGTAGAAAAATGCTCAAAGTTGAACTTTCTTCATTATTTCCATATTACACAATGTCTTTAATATATAGGGTATATGAGCACAGACATTCACATGACCCACCACTCTCCACTCTATCTAATAGCACTGATACACCCAAACACATATATATATATTGAAAAAATAAACAATCACCAATATACATATTTCATGCTAAACCAGCAATCATCATTTGGTCCAGATTATCATCTCCACACATATATATTATGAGTGCTCAGATATATATTAAAATAGACAATCTTCATACTTTAATGGACAGGCTTCAATCTACTCTACACTCCAATTCTTCAACTGTCCATCCAATTGAAAATCTGATGATGGAATGCTCAAAGGCCACCCTGAGACTGAGATTCTTGTCACACCCATGTTAACCTAAGGTCAATCTGAACCCCACATGTACAGGACATAATCCATTTAATACATATGCCAGGATGGTCAGACATCTCTACAATATAACTCACTGTTTTGAAATACATTGTTTGATGATGATTTTATCTTTTCTTTACTAATGGGTATCTTTTTATAAATAAGAATTGCATTTTCTTTATATACAAATTTAACCTATTAAGTTTAACGCAGTAAATTTTGGCAAATCTGTCTGGAATTTAAATGTCACTGAATGTTTGAAGTGTTTTTATAAACATGTTCTAAATCAAATTCAACTCATTAATTGCAAGGAATTTTTAATTTTTTTAAAAAATCGTTCAACATTGTTCGTTGTTTTGGATAATTGTGCCTTACTAATGTAACTTTAATCTAAATATTACAATATCGTTTCTATTTTTATTTTTTGTCTCATTTTTTATTTCTTAAAGAGGTTGAAAAAAATTTGATTAATTGAATTATTGATATTTAAATATTGTACATTAATTATATTTTCTAGCCTTTTTTAAAACTTGAATAAGCTTTTACTTTTATCTTTGAAATTAGTTTTTATATAATAATTTTCTCTTCTAAAAAAAAATCTGTTATTTGACACTGGATGTTCCTGAAAATAGAGTAATAATTTCTTGCTTTATTTTTATACAATTTTGATTTAATAATTAATGATAACAAAATCCTTAAGTACTTTATTAACCAGTGATGACAGATAATATACATTTTTCAATAGAAAAGTAGACTTAATAATAAATAACTGCTTTAACTAAATTGATCGTATTTAAGGCAGTTATTAGGAATTAATTCATTAAATGTGCAAAGATGCTTTGGTATTAGAGCTACAACATAAGGGAGATAGTAGGCCTTTTCACACCCTCAATAAATGTGTAATGTCATGATAACATCAAATTGAGAGGAAATATATGCTGGGAGTATACATATGGAAATGTATTTTTACCTTTATCAACGCTATCTTTTTTTTTTTTTTGTAATACCTAGACATTTTCAGTTATTGTCCAGATTTCTTTCTGCCATACTTAATTATATAAAAAAAATTGTTCTGCCAGGATAAAAACCAATAAAAGTCTCATAATTAATATGTATTTTTTTATGGTGTTTGTTCTTTTTTTTTTTTTTGGTTTATGTTGTTTACAAAAAAAAAAAAAACGTTTATTAGCATTCCGGTTGAAAATCCCAGCATACTTTGCAATCATGTGCTACATTTCCAGACTAGTTTCTGCTTATGGCCTTCATCAGTGACGAGCCTTGGAAAATATGCATCTTAAAGCAAACTAAATGAGACAGTATTATATTAGATTTAAATGCCATTTTCAGTAGTATATATAAAAAATTGAGACCAATTATATTTTATATAATTCTCTACATTATCCTTTGTCCTGTTTTTATTCATTATTGAAGTTTTCTTTATATCTACAGCTTGAAGATGTGAGGTTTATTAAAGTTGATGATTTAACTCTGACATCAATATGTTAGAATTATTTATGATAAAAATATGAGGATCATTGTCGAATACTATTGATGATGAACATGAATTATCATTCAATTATAGTAATCTTTTGCCTAGTTAAACCACTTGATTTTGGGCAGTTTAATGCATACATGTGCATACTTTTTTTGCAGTTTTTTACTTTTATCATATTATTTTTAAATTTTGTGTCTATCTTTTGTTTTTTAATTTATATATTGTAGGCGATTTGAAGAACTTCATGTTCCTTTCATCCATCCACTCTATTTCATATAACCAATACATATGATCATACCCATGTGAAAAAGATAAATGATCTCCAACGTACATATTTCATGTTAAACCAGCACTCATCAGTTGGTCCAGATCATCAACTCCCACACATATATATATTTATAATCAGTGCTTGGTTTATATTAAGGTAGCTGAAGAGAGCTTGAAAGTCTGTGTTCAAACCCCTATAATTACATTTAAAATCCAAGCATATATAAAATGTATACTTGTATTTAAATATATATATATTTGTAACATGTTTTTGTTTATTTTTTATCATTCATGATTTGTTTCTGGTTTGTAATGAGTCCTTGTTAATCTAACCATTTTTATAATTTTTTTTTTGTTTTTATCCATCTTTCACGATCTTTTTTTTTTTAAAAAAAATTAATTATTTCATTTTTTGTAAACATTTTTTTTATTATTACTTTTTCTATTTCTTTTAATTTCCTAGTCGAACTTATTTTAATTTTGAAACAGCAGTATTAGAAGATCAATCATATAGTCAAGTTTCTATCTCTTTGATGATTCTCTATTGATTGCCCTGTTATTTTGTTTTTTGTATTGACGATTTCCAATGATTATTGGAAAATAAATCATTAATTTATTTTGCCTCACTAGTCTAATATTGTGTAGCTAGATAGCTATTGATCAAAGGATCAGAAATAAGAAAATTGAATAAAAAATACTTAAAATTGAAAATTGTTATGTAAATATTTTTTTTTTGAGAGCATTTACTTTTCTATTTCTAATAAGGTAAGAATGTTGAACTTTAATTTTTAGGTGTATTTATTTATTTGAAATATGTGATTAACTTTATCTCAGCTTTATCACTAACTAATCCATGTCTATGGTACTCATTCAGAAAATTGATTAAATAGGATTTAAAATCACGTGCTATTGGTAAACTATTTTTCACTCTATATTTGATTAATACAAATATCATGTATGTAACTATAACTTAGGATGTTTTATTTATTATCAGTATCAGTTATATTTAAAAAAAACAGGCCTTGCACATACATTATAACCATTTTTTTCAAATCTCGTTATTATTTATTCTATCCATTAGAAATTTATAAGTACTGCTTTCTTTAGATTATTTGTTTTGTTTTTTTTTTATTTATAAGAATAAGTATATAGCCAATCCATAACTTAATTGTTTAAATTTCTTAATAAACCATTGTTTTTAATTTTTTAGCACTTCTGATTAATAATTTTAATTCCTTCTATAATATTATAATACACAGAAAATTGAAGCTTTTTAGTTTGAAATTCAATCTGTTACTTTGATGCTTGAACGTTATATAAAACATATAAAATCTTAAGTAGCTAGTCATTCTCCATATAAACCTCACATTAAACAAAATGCTTTATAAACATTTTTTTTAGTCTTTACTTCAAGGAATCACAGTATAATTTCTGCTTTTATAATCTTTTAAATAATTTCCCAAATAATCAAATACGAACTTATTCTTTCACTTCTAATCAAAAAAAAAAAAAAAAAAACACTTTCCACATACTGTGATTGATTTTTTTTTATAGGCATCCTAACTTATTATTAATTTTTATTTATTTTACTTAGATTCTGTTACGGCTGTTCTCATTATCTAAGGAGAGTGTCAGCATAAATGAAACAATAAACTCAATCATTGTTAACTTTATCCTAATCAAAAGAATAGTTATTTAATTATTCATAGTCATCAAGCGTTGGTGGCCTACCGGTTAGCGTAACTGCCTTCCAAGCAGCCGGCCCGGGTTCGCTTCCAGATCAACGCTTTGACATATGTATATATAATTCTAAAATAACTATTAAATAATCTTAATTGAACTCGTTCTACTGTATATTTATTCTTTTTTTAAAAAGGCAATTTAATCTTACAAATACTTTCTGGTTTATGTATATTGTTTTTATAATTCATTCCAACCTATATACATTTCTTTTAGAATATCAACAAAATAATCAATTTGATTTCTCAATAATTTTTAAAAAAAACAACAATGAAATTAATATTAAATTTATTTCTTTAAATATATTTTATAATTATTCTCACCATTTTATTTGCAACTTTTGTTTTTTATCTTATTAAAATTGAAACAATTTATTAAATTAAAAAAAAAAAAAAGAAAACGTCCAATTTATTATAAATTTATCTATTCAAGATTCTCAGCGATATTTTAGTAGTATGTGAAATAAACTAATTGTTCTAAAATCTTTACATTCCACTCTTCATTCTTCGGTATCTGAAATTGAATTAAAGACATCAAGTAATTCTCTCAAACTCTTTTTCCTTATAGTCTTTAACAATTCAATTAGAATCTCATTAGTTCTCAGAGTATTGCTAAATTTTACATCATTTATTAGTTTTAAAGCTTCTTTACGCAGATTTTTTTTTTTTACTAACATGAACAAATGTATATTATTTTTTATCATGCTGATCACATATATATTCTTCCCATCTTTTCAGTATAGTATATTTTTTATTTGGTAAAAATCTATAATTTTTTTTATTATTATCTATTTAATTTTTATGATTCTTATTTCTCCACGTAAAACGTTTTATTGTACGATTTATCACTTATTAGTCACTTCTCTCCATCTCGACATCTTTTTATTAACTATATATGTCCTGCTTTATCACTTTTGTATCTCAGATTATGGGTAAGATTTTTTTATATAGTTTTATCTATATTGGTATATATATATTGCCATTTTATTAATTATTTTAGGTGCTAGCTCAGTGCATTTTTGCGTAGCTTTCTATAATTTTTTGAAAATGGGCTTGAATTCATTCTATTATCGATTCATTTATTTATACTTATTTTATAACACGTTTCAATTTTATTTTAGTTATGCAATCTCTTTTCATTTCTTATCATTCCATATCATTCTTGATTCAGTTTTGTTTTAAACTTATACTAATCTCAATTCTTTTATTATTAAGTTGAGATTCAAGTATATATCAAGATTTGGGATGTGCTGCTTAATCTGTGAAAAGTATACTCCTATATCCTGTAGCTGTCCATCTATATATGTTTATTTTGTGATTCTTAATTGAAATATCACACCATTTTCTCTTCAAAAATGTATGAATCACTCTATCATTTTTTATTCTTAACCACTTTTGGTTTTGATCTACCCTTTCCATCAATACTCTAAAAATCTACCTCTATTAAATAACTATTTATGTTTTATTTTTATCAATCATTTGTCAGTATTTTTATGCATGATTTAATTTTATTATCACTATGCAATATAGTTGACACATTTGAATTATCATTCGATTTTTTTAAACTTCTTTCAGACTAATACCATCTGGTACAATGTCAAAAGATCAACTAAATTTTGTTAAATATAAAAATACATGGAGATTGTAATTGATAAGCCATTAGCTTATGCATTTACGTAATTATAAAATTAAATAACAATTTGTATTTTGTGTTACATTGAAATTTATTGAAACATTTTTTTTTTAAAAAAAAAAAAAAAGATATACTATAATTTTAGATTAAAATGTAATTTATTGATTTTTAATATAAATAATTTAAAATATTTAATTTTTCATATTTGTACATTTGGGTCTCGTTTTACGTGATAGATAGGTTCCTCAGAAAACATGTGCAAATGAAATCACACAAAAATAGATGTGACTTATATTGAAAATGGGAGGATGCGGTCTGTGATTTTTTAAAATTCATGTAAAAGCAAAGCACCAACGTAAAATTACTTTAAAATTTGCGAAAAAAAAAAAAAAATAAGGAAATAAAATATGACTAATAAAAATTTTCAAATTTGAAAAAAATTGAACAACTTTTTTTAACTATAATATTTAATTTTATTCAAAATAATATATTTTTATGCATAATTTACAGTACAGTAATTTATATTTTTTTATACACATTTTAATTATTATAGCTATTTGCCGAAAGACACGTTCGTTTGCAAACAACTAGCGCCAACTTCACAATCATGTTGTGTCAATGGTTTTCTGGTGACAACATAATTAGTAATTAATCTTCAAGATGATGATTTTATTAATTGTTTATGAAACAAACAACTAAAAATTAAATTTTTATTTTTGTCTTTAATTTTCAATTCCGTTTAAAAATCAAATTTCACATCATATTAATTTCAAGTCGTCATAAGTAATTTTTAAATTGTTAATTACAATTAAAAATCAGATTTTAATTTTTAATTGACAAATTTAATTGTGCTCACTGCTATTACTGACCTTTTAAAAATAAACTTGTGGACACTAAATGATTAATAATTGATTATGTTCTTTTTTAAAAATCAAAAACAGAATGTGATTTAAAATGCGAAATTAACACACACAATGTTTGAACAAATTTACATTATAATCTTGTAAAATTTAATGTGTGTATACATAAAATGTGGAAATCATGATTTTAATTTCATTATTGCATAAAATCTTACTATTATAAAACACTGAAAATATTGAAATTACTAAGATGAAAGTTAAATTCCAATAATGTGCTATTACTTTCAATATAACGTAAGTGCACAAAATTTATTATTTAAAATAATAGCGCATTATTGGAGTTCGACTTCCAGTGAAACAGGAATCACATAACTTCATAATCGTGTTAAATAAGTTCGCGTAAAAAGAGACCCAGGTGTATATGTAAATATTATATCAGTTGGATCAATAATTGGACTAGGAGCACAGTAACACTGATGATGAAGTTGGTTATCTAATGATCACATATTAAGAAATAATTATATACCAGACAAATAATTATTGAACTACAGGGTCAATTTTAAAATGTTTATAACCAAAATTTTATTCATCCAGTACAATATTGGTCACTAGCTACACTACTGACATATTAAAATAAACAACACGGAGGTTTGCTAATGTGTCCAGGAGTTTATGAATTGAAATCTTGAAGCCTGGTTCCAAAGATACCATTTTCTCTTTTTTATCTTACGACCGATTCCAATATTAAAAAGATGTGAGGAATGGAAGCAAAACCCAAGATTGCACTATGGGGAGATAATAAATGGGTTTAGCTAAATTCTACACACAGAATGTGGATATTGGAGAAATATTAACTCTGTCAGGATTTTGATCTGAAAATTAAAAAAATCAGGAAATCTCAACTGGTTTTCACAATGCCCATCTAAGTATAGCACCAATGAAGTAATGGTGATGAACTGATTGTATTTCAATAGCATTTTATTTATTCATCTGTAATGACCAATGAAGATACAATTATCTAGCACAAATCAGTGTTATTTATTTTGAAAGTAAGATTGCTGATATATCTTTTAAAACCACTTTCTTCTTGATTCAAAAGAGTTTGCACTACTCTGTTAACAATCTCTCCATCATAATAACTTACCCATGGTATTGCATAACTTTGGATTATTTAGAACTTCTTTTTATGCATTAAATGACTCACAATCACATATGTAAGTCCATTTTTTATGCTATGCCACAAAGTTGAGAATCAATTAATGAATAAATACAAACATTATTCTTTAATGTTGAAATAAATAATGTGAAGTATATACAACTTACTTACATTCAGTTATTACCCCTATGTAGTAAGTGAATCTATAAATACATATGTTGTCTTAGCATAGTGTTTATTTGCATACATCTCTGACAGGTTTTTGCATTTTCACTTCTCAACATCTTCAATAAAAATGCACATATTTCATGAAATAATATGTTAATTGTATACATATTTTAGTAAATAAAAATTTATATTAATATCTTATAATAATAAAAATATTAAATATAAAAATATGTTATATAAATTAAAGAAACATAAATTTTATAAAACTTTTAAAAAGGTAAATAAGAAAAAAAAATTACGAAAAGTTTACAAGTTAATTGATCTATTATTAATTAAATGCAAGCATCATGAAATATTTTAATTATTCAAAATATAATGGATGTTACAAGCTAATTAAAATTCTGTGAAATTATTCTTCTATAATTTTTTTACATATTTTCTCTTTTATTTACACTTTACTATGCATTATATAATTTTAATAAATCACTTTTTATAGTAGTTACAATTATCTTTATAGCAGGTTAATCTCACTGATTAGAAAGTCTCTTTCAAACCAGGATTTTCTACAGTTCCCCTTCAATATCAATAGTTTGGATGAATTTTGTTTTTTAGGAGTTCAATTTTCTTCATTACATTATTTTTCTTTTAATCTGCTGACAAATTCTCATTTTTCAAATATTTTTGATTAGTTAACAGATTATTGATTCAGGGATTCTATTTATCTTGTAAGGCATTAGGGAGAAAGTTGTTTATACAAGATATATAATTATTCTTTCCCAGTGACTATATTTCATGGCAGTTATGAGACTCAAATATGATTATAAGTTAGTAAATTTTATAATTCAAACCAGTAATAAATGCTCTTCTCATGGCTACTGATAATAATAACTTAGTCTTCCAATGTTAGTTTAGCTTATTTCTCTCCAGTATACTTGTTGATAAATTCTTTCTTTTGACAAGTACTTCTGCTGGCTGTCTGGGACCATGCACTTTGCCTTCACTTAATTTTTTTGCAAATACAACTGATTTTTTTTTAGCAAAGAATAAACCACTAAAGAGGAACCAGTTCATGTGCTTTTCATCTCATGTAGCTTTTTTTTTTTCTCTGAGTCCTAACTCAGATAATGCTATTATAATATAGGTATATATATTTAAAATCATAACTCAGAAATAAAATTAGAAAATGTTTATCTAACTATGATTGGTCTATAAGCAAAACGTTTTCTGACTGACATTATGCGTCTTTCATCATCAAAATGTTTTCAGTTTTATTTTTTATTAATTAAAAAAAAAAAAAAATCAATAAAAAACTGATAATATTAAACTGTTGCATTAAAGTTGCTATAATAATATCAAAAATTATTTTTTTAATTATTACAAATTACTTGCCAGTTTTTTTACTTAATAATGGATACTGTTTTATCCTGAATAATGGCAGTATTATATTTTTTAATGATGTTATAATTGGATAACCTGCTTTTACAAGTTTTTAAAGAATCTTATTGTTGATTAACATTTGTATTGTTTACTTTTTTTTCACTTTTTTATAATCACATTAAATACCTGATAAAAATAAAATATTTTAATTATGTTTTCATCACAGTTGTTGCTGTGCTTATAATGCTAAAGTGGACACTTTTACTGCATTTGATCACCATCTTCATTATACCAAAGAAGTATTCTAAATATTAACAAAGAGCTTTGCTAATTGCTCAACAAGCTTTGAGATAAATGCTCAGTAAAAGAAAGCATATTTAAAATATCTATCTGAATACCACCTCCCATCCCCTGACCAATGGTTTCAGGCTTTTGGCACTTCTCAGAGAACTAGGATAGCTTCAGATACTAAATCTAAAAACACCAACTCAAAGTCAGCATTTATCTAAGAGTTGACTATTCTGAAGTTTTCAGACACACGTCTTCAAGCCCAGCTATCTAACTCAAATAGCTATATGGGGCTGAGAGATCTTCAGCCAAACCATATATTAGAAGTCTTAGCAATATAACATTGTTTAAGACTAAAAGAAAAGACTATAATAGTCAATAAAAAATAAAAAATAGTCATATGTCACATGACTCCACTTCTTTTTTAAGTTTGCAGGATATAAACAAAGAGCTTTGCTAATTGCTCAACAAGCTTTGAGATAAATGCTTAGCAAGAGAAAGCATTTTTTATACTAAATATTGTTTTATTTAAACTAGATTTTTTAGTTGTTGTTGAGATAGAAAATGATTATTAAATACAAATGAAGCATCTTATTTTAATACTAGACATAGTTTATACATAAAAATATTTATATTTGATTTAGTGATGATGTTATTTAATTTAAAATTTATTATATAGCAAAATTTTATAATTTTAATTAAAATGTTTCTTCTATTCTGCATCTTTTCATGAGTTATGTTTATTTGTTAAATCTTACAAATAGCTGAATAATGAAATTACCAGTATTTGTTTATTAAGAAAAAGAGGGAATTAAATGATAGCTGAGAAAAAACCTGTATTTTATACATATCACATTTATTAATTTTAACCAAGTGAAATAGTTCTAACCTATAATGAATAAATAATGCAAAATTTTGGAAGTTATTAAATTGACATAAGTAATGGAGTCACTCTCAGTTTCCAATTCTATGTAACATCTTGGGTGACTTGACTCTGACCTAAATCCTTTATTACTTTGAGTCCACATTATTATGTCTCCTGTTTCAATTTCAACAGAATTTGCATTATTATAGATAATAAAAATATTTTTAATATGTTTTGTAAAAAAAAAAAATATATTATATATATATAATTTTACAAAATGTTTTGTAAAAAAAAAAAATATATTATAAATGTGTTAATTTTACACTCTTGACAACAAAATATTTGGTAATGGATCAGTTAAAGCATTATGAATTTATTGTCTGTAGCAGCCTCTAATCAAATATGTTTTCATTTTGATTGAATATTTTGTCTATACTTTTAAGTCTTATTTTTTGCAGTAGTCTCTTTATCTAATTTGGAAGTTTACTTTCAATGTAGTAGTCACAAAATTTTTTAAAAATCTTGTAAGTAGTTTGGCATCTATATCTTGGAATGCTACAATATAATACATCTCAACTACAAATGTATTTTTGAGTTTCATCAAAACATGTATTAGTTATGCTTTCTTCCCAGACGCTTTCAAAGGGCACTATTTCAAATAATGACATAAAACAATTATTTATATTAGCTCTGTCTAATCTCATATCTAATGTATATACCATATGTAAGATAATCTTGTAATACAAGCTTTCTACTTCCAATTTTTTAAATCATTCTTGAAAGCTTTAAATCTGTTTCGCTTAAGTCCTTTTTTACTTTTATTAAAGACTATTTCACATTATCCCCTGCTTTATTTTAAAGAAAGTTTACATTTAAGTAATTTTGACATGTCTTTTGTTAATATTTTTTTGAAGAAATAGTATTATAAATTTGATAAATTATAATAATCATTCTTTGTATTTTATTATTTTTTCTTAGTAACTTTTTAAAATCACAATCCAAATTAATTGATTTAATTCAATATAAACTCTCATTTATTAAATTTTTTACCTCCCATTGTTAGTGATGTATATAATTATAATCTTGTGGAAGGAAATTAATCATCATACATGTGCTATTAGAATAAATTTATATGTACTCATCCATCAATAGTATTTTAAAAATATAAGTGTAACATTTATGCTTAAAGATTATTTTTATGTAAACCAACACTTATTGACCATGCTTAAATCATGACTTGAATTTATTATAGCCCAACATTTCAATTAGCAAATTATTTGTGCAAATTTAGTTTCGATGTTACCAGGAAGAGAAAGTTTCTCATTTTTAAGTATCTGATATTTTGAATTATATTTGTTTTGAATAAATGTAAATAAATAATTTAATGATGGGATATATAAAGTAAATTTATACAAATAATTTGCCAATTTTGAAATATCAGGCTCTTAATAAATCCAAGTCCTGATTTAAGCATGATCAATAAGGGTTGGTTTATATCCAATTAAGTTTTAGGCATAAGTAATACACTTATGTTTTTAAAACATGTATTGATGAGTGAGTACATGTAAATTTTATCTAATAGTGCATGTAATAAGATTAATATTTTCCCACAATATTATATATAGGTTTTGGATTAAACATGTGTTAACACATGTTTTAATCCAAAAACTTATTTACATCATATAACCATGAAAACATTACATATATATGTTTGAAATTACAAAGTTAATTTGGAAAAATGTGTTTTCTTGAATGTAGCAAAGCATAGCATGAAAATTTAGAAATGAAGATGATAAAGTTATTTTTCTAGCTGCGATGTATAAAATAAATTAGCGTTTATTCAAGATATCCTTACAAAATATTTTACAATTCATTAATTTAAAAAGATTTATGTGTATCTACTAATTTAAAATGTATTAGTAATGAATAGATATAAATATGGATTATGTACTTGAGAAGTCACCATAAGGTTGTTCTAGTATCAACAAATATATATTTGTTGACATAATTAAGAAGTAAAGAGTAAATAAAATAATTACTTTAGTTACTTTATATTTGAAGCAGAAAATGACACTCACTATCTATTAGATGAATTTTAAAAAATGCACATTATTTATTTATAAATAAATAGATAGTTTGCTTATTTATTGCTTTGCAGATAAATAAATAAATCATTCATTGCTAGTTTTAAAATTTAAAAAGTATGCATACTGAATTTATTACATTTTAGTCAGTATTATCTATTTTAAAATTATTTGTGTTAAAATAAATAAAGTGTTTATTCATAAATGTATTTAAAAATATATTTTTTCTCATGATCACCATTTCATATGCATACACATGTTGTTAATAAGAATACCAGACTCTCCATAGAGTAGTGCCACTGCAAGCTTTCATAATCAATGGATGCAGGAAAGTTTGTGCATAACATCCCTATCTATTGCCTAATCATCCAACATCCCCAGACTAATTTCTAGCTCATGACTTTCATCATTGAGGAATCTTTGATTTGAGACCATTACATTTACATTTTAAGATTCAGTGCAATTCCCCAGAAGCCACCTTTTACCTATTTGGTTAACTATAAAGCTAGGATCCCAAGATGAAAATACCATAATGTTTCCAATGCAAACTCATTTGCTTGTATAATCATATAGATCTGAACTCAGTTCAGCATCTATACATTTAGGTGTCATTGGTTTACCAAAAACCAGAGCCAAGCCATTATTCTATTGGCAGGATTGGTATAAAACTATCAATACTTCATATGATAAACATTTCATATAATTACATATCTTGTTAATAAGAGTACCAAGCTCTCCATACAATAGTCTCACCAAGTGCAAGCCTTATAATCAATGAATGCAGAAAGGTTTGTGCATAAAATTTCTATTTAGTGCCTGTGTCCATTGATTACAAAGGCTTACATTTGGTAGCACTATTGTCTGGAGAGTTTGGTACTTATATTAACAGCATGTATAAGCATATTAAATGACAATCATATGATGTTTTGATAATTATATCTATCCTGCCCATCGGATAATGGTTACTGTGGTTTTTGAAGAACAAAAGACACCAAAATTTATAGTTGCTGAATTGAGTTCAGATCTATATGACTATATAAGCAAATGAGTTTGGGTTGAAAATATTATGGTATTTTCATCTTAGCCCCTTGCTTTATAGTTAACCCAATAGGTAAAAGGTTGCTTCTGAGGAGTCACATTAGATTCTAAGATCAAGGCGCCGTGCATTCAAATCCAAGACTTCTTACTGATGAAAATCACAAACTAGAAACCTGTCTGGGATGTTGGATAAGTAGGCACTAGATAGGATTTTATGCACAAAGAGTTTGGTACTGTTTCCTTAAATAATTACTTTTTGCAGGTGTTAATTAATTCTTAAGTTGTAGAGGATTTTTTTGTACTACTTAAAGTATAAATATTTTTTTCCTCATATTTGCAAATAAATAAGAATGGAATTAATAAAAGACTTGTAATAGTTCAGAATAATGATTTGTTATTTTATAATTTGTTCTCTGCCGTAAATGTTTTGTGAAGAATCAAATTGTAAGATAACATTGTTGCATGTTTTTTTTTTAAAAAGTACCAATATGCCATTATAAGCTTTGAGAGATGAATGCACACAGTTTTGGATATATCACATGGTCACCATTTGTAATGCTTGCTCATAGCTGCTACTAAAACAGGCAAAATTCTCCAAATAGTAGAACAACTCAGTGCAAGCCAGAGTAATTAATAGATGCCAGAAGGCTTGTGCATAAAATCTCTATTTATCATCTACTCATCCAATATCCCCAGAGTAGTTTCTGGCTTGTGGCTTTCATCAGTGAGGAGCCTTGGATCTGAGAGCACTTCATCTAGATCTTAGGATCTAATGCAACCCTCCAGCAACCACCTTTTATCTCTATTTAACTATAGAACTATGAAAATGAAATTAAAAACACAATAATATTTCCAATTTAAGCTCATTAGCATATAATCATATACGTTTGAAAATATTATTGTGTTTTCAATTTTATTCTCATAGTTACAGTTTGGAGAGTTTTTCCTGTTTTAATTTTGGATATAGAGAAGTAATGAGAATATGTTAGAGGAAATTGTGATATGAATGGTAAAAGAGGGAAGAAATTGATGTGTATATTTAAGACAAGGGCTAATTATTATTATTGTTGTTGTTATTATAATAATAATAATGATGATGATGATGAAGAAAATAAAAATAGAGATCAGGAATGACACTTGAAAAGTGCCATGTGTAGTGATCAATTATTTATCCATATTAAAATGTTTAATTTAAATATTTAGATTTAACATATTTAAATGTTTATTCTAATTTTAAATTATTAGAATGCAAAGAAATATCTATTATGACAAATGTAATCTGATTTTTTTTTTTTTTAAAAAAAGATAAACAAGAAATTAGTTATTTCTGTAGTAATTTTTATCTACGAATTGTTAAAGTAAAAATCTGTTATTTTTTTAAAGAAATTCTTTTATCTAATCTTTTTACTAATTGCAACCTTCCACGATGTATATAACATTAAAAAAAAATAAACTTGTAATTACTAATCAGATTTTCATAATTGCTAGCTTATTCCTTTCTTATTGATCCTTGTTTAATTCCAGTATTGTTTTTTTTTTTTTTTACATACTCTTTGCCTTAAAAGTTTTGTCTTGGTTTATTTTATTAACAATCGATATTACCTACTTAAATGATTTATTGATTTTTTTTAAAAAAGTTTTTCATTCTTTTTTTGAGTAAATTAAGCTAAACATAGGCAGTCATGCAAATGGAAATGTTTGTCTATTCCTCTCTTTACATTTTGCTGTATACATATCCATATATCATTTTATTAAATGATTATTTTCAAAACTTAACTTGTCTTATAATGTCATCTTTTTTATAAAATACAAAATATTGATCAACTTTATATGAAATGATATCAGACGAGTAAAGTTTAAATAAAATTTATTTACATCATCATTCCTTACAGAAGAAGACATCTTAGTAAAGTTAAGTTGTGTATTATCAATTTCATTCGATTTTTTCAAAAGCCTTTACATTGTGTTTGGAAAGGAGAGTATTCCTTAAAAGTGTTTGTTAGTTTAAGGTCCAAGTGTAGTGCAATGATTCCTAATGATTGTTATACAATTAATAGTAAATATTGCTTAAAAAGGTTAATAAAAATATATTTAAATTTTATTACTTATACTTACTTGATTATAAAGAAATTATTTATTGCATATATGTCAGAAAGTATAACACAAAAGTTGCGTTTTTTTATGGCAATGCTTTTTCACAGGTTTTTGAGTATATATGCTTACATAAAAGCCACCAAATATTAGATGATTGATCATTATTATTTTAATGTTGGAATTTTGAGAATACGTTTTTAGTGCAGATTTGCAAACCTTATATTTCGTACACAATTAAAAATCAGTAAGGTTAAATCGATACGATTTTTTTTTTGTTCCACTTTTTTTTTTTTTAATGTCAAAGCATTAACCGGGAAGCAAACCCGGGGCGGCTGCTTGGAATACAGCTACGCTAACCACTCGGCCACCAACGCTTATATCAGTTCCACTTTATAACTGAATTTCATTATGTGAGTTGTAGTCTGCGCATTGGTGAAATCAGATATAAAAAATTATATATTAAGAGATTTTTTTTTTTTTTAAGTGTCATAGCATTGGCCGGGACGCGAACCCGCAACCCGGGCAACTGCCTGCAAGTGCAAGACAGTCGCGCTGACCTCTCGACCACCAATGCAAGACTATATTAAGAGATTTGTTCTGCTTTTATTTGTTTTGAAAGAAACATTTATTGTAAACGTTTTGCTTTTAATATTTGTCACACAAAGTTAAGAATTAATATACATTACAGGAATTTACATATCTTACAGATTAACATACTTTGGCCTAATTTTTTTTTGCAAGTCAACTTTTTTACTAATGTGTGTGTTGCAATATTGTAGTTCTTGTTATTTTTTATTAACTATTGTAGCAATTTTATTCAGTCATAACTGTAAGATATCTATATAATAATACACACAGACACACAAATATGTTTACTATATAATACATACATGTGTTGATTTATCAAAAAAAAAAAACTTCATTTATATTTTCCTTAAATTGTCAGATATGTGTGTTAACTTTTGAGATTAGGTATAAACTATTTTATCATTAAGGAGGACATATGGTATCAATATGTCAACTTTTATGTGAATGTTAGCAAGCTTTTAATTGGTCATTTTTGATTTTTTATACAAGAATGTTTTGTTTACAGTGTATTTCAGTCAGCTGTTTTGTTGATTAGACAGTTGAAGTGTATACAAATATTTATATAATGTATACATATTATTCCAGTTATTCATTTTATCTATATAGTAATTTATGTATGAGGCAGAAATCTTAATTTGTGGTTAGACTACTTTATTCAGAGTGTATAAAATTCTATTGTCTTGGTGATAAATGATATATACCAGTAGGGCTCATTTTTATAAAGAATAGACTAAAATAAAATTGTGTCCTGTTTACATGATTATCTTTCAATCTCTTATTTGATTGTGATGAATTATATATCACTGAAGAAGTTATTATCCAGTTTCTTCATTTATATTTGAAGGAATAATATTAAGATTAATTAATAATGAAGAGACTTCATTATTTCATGATATGCCTCCATATTTGAGATTATAAAATATATTAATGTTAAGGGAAAGTGAGCAGTAGTATTAATAATGATCAATATTTTCTCTTATTTATAATATATTCTATTGACTAATTAACTCAAATTGCCTTGAGGCAAATATGTAGCCCATATATATATATATATTGTAACAAAATAAAAAGTTGCCCTACAGATTTAGGCAAAATTTTATAACTGACAAGAAAAGATGTTGAAATACACCCTATTATTGGCCTTAATGTTAGAGCACCATTTGTAACAGGATAAAAATGAGGGCATACTTCTTTTTTTAATGCACAACAGATTTAGAAATCATTTGTAACAAATCAGATATGATGAACAATGACAGAGTGTTCTTGTTTAGTTATGCCATACAAACTGCCACATTATTTATAACAGAATAAAGATGTGTGTATGCTAACCTCTTGAATAGCCCCAGTTATTTAGTGGCATTTGTAACATATTGAAAATATGCAATGGGAAATAATAATGCTAATGTAACTGAATAAAAGATAGCTCAGTTATGGGTCACCCTATGCAATAGAATAGAAATGAGCCCTGAAGTTGGACATAATTTATCACTGAATAAAATATAAATCTAAGAAAAATAATGCTAATATTATAATATCCATAAATAATAATATTGTCCATAGTTAAATAAATATAATAAACTAATTTAACAAATGCTAATCATTAAATATTTAAAATAATCATTTATCTCTCTATTAATTATACTAAAATAAAATAGTAATGATAATCTTTATTATAGCATCATGAAATTAGATAGAATTTAGAATAAGTAAAAAACAAACAAAATTTTCATTTTGGATACCCTAAGTATAATCCTTACTTGAAATGGCTTAAAATAAAGCCAATAAATCAAACATCATTATCTCAAAACAACGATACATTCTTAAGATATATTGCACTTTAATCAAATGAAAATAATGACATACCATTCAACAAACAAATACTAATACACTTAACTAATCAAATATTAATTATAGTAACAGAAACTTATGCTAAAATTTAATGATGTTCATATCTAAATAAAGTAATTCATGAATGAATGAGGTAATAGCTTTAGTTTACAATATTTATAATATCTAAATAAATATATGACCCAATAATTAATTTTAAACCCTATTTTAATAAAATGATAAATAATACTAACTCAACCATGTTATACTCATATACTAATTTACAATTTTTAATTAAGATAATTATAATAAAATGAAATACACCTGGGTCTCGTATTATGTGGCAGATAGGTTCCACAGAAAACCTGCATTTAAAAAAATCACACAAAAATAGATTTGACTTACCTTGAAAAATAGGGAATAGGGTCTGTATTTTTTTAGAATTTGCATAAAAGCAAAGCAACAAGGAAGAATTACTTTAAAATTCACATTAAAAAAATAAGCAATTAAAGTATGACTAATAAAAAATTTCAAATATTTGAAAAAAATTAATACAATACAAACTTTTTTTTAATTTTTTTTATTACTACAGTATTTAATTTTACATTTTCATACATATTTTAATCATTACCGCTAGCGTTCATTTGTAAACAGGTAAGAAATCAGACTCAATGTGATGTGATGTATTGTAGTTTCTCCTTAAACAAAGTCATGAATCTCTCAGCAATTATGCCAAGAGAAACCTGTTAGCCACTTTATTTTTATTCATGATGTGATATACAACTAGCACCACTTTCTGTCTTAAGCTGTGTTAATGGATTTCTATTTCTATATTTAAAAAATGAAATAGCAATCAAAACAAAATATTATACATTATCATTGGAAAGATTATTTTCAGTTTATAAAATCTTCATTTTTTTATTTTAAAAATCTAAAAGATTATTTATTTCTATTATATATAACAAAGTACGTTTTAAAAGTTTAAATTTTTTGAATATTTATTGTGATATTTTTATATGTAAGTATAAATCTATTATTATTATTTACTCATTAGTATAAATAGGTTATTTACATAGAAGCTAAAATTCTAAATACAGCTTCAGGCAATATTCATGTTAGCTGCTAATATAATGTTATATTTTTGAAAAAAAAAAGTATTTCAAGTGAAAATAAGTTATTAATAATTTAAATTTTTTGATATCTAATAAATACAGTGAAATATGAAAGATATTAAGAAGAAACATGAATTGCATAACTTCAAAATAGCATTAAAATAATCTGCATAAAACGAGACCCAGGTGTACTTAATAATGATGTAATATCAATAAACCTATAAGATATACTCTTGAATCCATAATATCCAATCATATCAGTATATAAAAAAACTAGATTTCTTTTGGATACTACTTAAGTACAATTAACTAATCATATCAATTTATTTAAAATTTCTTGTAACTAAATTATTAAAACTGTATGTTATAACAATGAAAACATATAAAAAGAATTTTTAACATGTATTATAATCTGATATGAATATTACAATTTAATAGTTAATTGAATTTATGATATACACCAATTAAATTTGAATATAATTAAAGCAAATCATTCTGACTCATAACAGAACAAAATATACTACTATCAGCTTTATTCTTGAATAAGATTAAAATATTATTGATCAACTATGAACTCAATACAATCCTTATCAAAACAATAATAATTTAGATAAAACATGAAAATGTTTGATTATGATTATCATATAAAGGTTGCATCTAGTAAGATAATAACTCTTGAATTCAATATAAAAATAATAATATAACCATACTCACTTATCAGTCCTGAGATTTGATTTCTGGATTATGTGATATTGTTATTTTAACCTTTCGCTGGGTCTGTGCACAAATTTGCAGACAAAGCACCACCTGTGGCATTAGTACTCAATGCAATATCATGTTTTGAATTTCTTTTTACAACTGTTAGCAGATTTGGCCGAATATTTTGGTTTTTTCGATTTTAGCACATGCATATATGATTCAGGTATGAGTCTGTAAAGTTTCACATAGATGGCTGTTTTAATTAATGATTTATTCATTATTTCATGGATGATAATTTGTAGCCCCATATTCACTAACTATATTAGAAAAAAGACATTCTTCTTTGCTATCTGCAAAATAATTTTCAATTTTTTTTAATAATTTGCATTATTCTTTCAATTGGTAAGTTATAATAATTATTTATGATTTATTTTTCTTTTTTAAAAAATATTTCTATGAAAATAATGTAGATTTTGAAAATATACAATGTTGGTTTGTCTATTGAAAAATTTCAATATCATGTGATGTTTGCTTATCTATAAAATTTTGAATATCTATTATATTTTTTTACAAAATATTTTAGGTTTTAGAAAGTATGTGAATCAAAACTTGATATATATATATTTATAATAATGTATTTTCAATAAATAAAATAAACAGCATTTCTTTTTCATATATTTTGAGTCACGTGATAGCATATATATATATATATTTATTTTTCACCTCATTATATCCATCGGGTTTTTTGGACAAAAATATATAAATATGGTTTTCTTTTATATAAAATATAATTTACATTTTAGAATGTATCTGATCCAAAAATTTTGATTTATATATATTTATAATTCAATAAATAAAATAAACAGCATTTCTTTTACATATATTTTGAGTTATGTGATAGCATATATATATTCATTTTTCACCTCTCATTATATCCATTGAGTTTTTTGGACAAAAAATATATAAATATGGTTTTCTTTCATATAAAATATAATTTACATTTTAGAATGTATATGATTCAAAAATTTTGATTTATATATATTTATAATTCAATAAATAAAATTAGCATTTCTTTTCCATATATTTTGAGTTACATGATAGCGTATATGCATATATCTGTAATGGTAAAAATGTACAATTTGGGCCTCTTTTTTGAAAAAAAAAAACTATGGAAAGATTAAATCAATTTTTACAATATAGTCAATTTATTTTGTTTCACCTGAATTTTATTAATCAATAAATTTGTATTGCACACTTGGACAGTAATCAGACAAGTTTATTTGATTTAAGTTAAATTAAAATTTATTAATAAATGACTATTATATAATAAAAAAAATATGTGATGAATAGATCGTAAGCAATCGATATTTCCACATACAAACTAATTGAATGTACAATAAATCATTAATTGATATTAATTCAATATTTACATATGTGATTGCCTATTAATTTCCAATTATTTAATACCAAAATATGAAACATCTATGTCTATGTAACACAAAATATGTTGCAAGACATTTCTACTTTTCAAAATACAAGAGGCTTTAATATATACACCTTTTTATGTACTTTATGTAATACAAATATGTGTGTGTATATTTTTAATATATATATATATATATATATATATATATATACAAAGGTGAATCTAGTTTCTTATTAGTAAAAATTTAATAGAGCAAAATAAAGTTAATATTTATTGCAATAAAATCTTTTTGACCTTCTAATCTAAATGAAAGACCTGGATTTAATTTAAAATTTTAGAAAATGAATATGTTTTGAATATTAAAATAATACCTACTATACCACAAGATGTGAGTTTAAAATTAGAAAAAATAGAACTCTTTTATATTTTGGTATGTGAATACGTTACTAATTAATGTAAAATTATTTATGTCTATCAATAAATGCTATACATTTTAGATGAATATATATATATATATCAATAATAATGATGAACACAAGCAAATGACCTGAATGAGAATCTTTAAACACTGTATTTCTAGAATGCCATCACAGTTCTGATGTCCATATTTCAAACTACAAAACAAATAATATGTCTTTATTCCAGAGAAAGTATAAGACATGCATGAAAACTTTTAAATTCAAAGTACATTTTGTCAATTTCAATATTTTAGGTATATATTCAAATTATTCTTTCAAATAATTATTTGGTTCATATGATGTTACATACATAAATATTATTTTATATTTACAATGATATGAAGAGATATCCCTTCATGAGCAAGTATTATTTCAAAATAATATGAATGAATAGATGCTAGATTTTACTTAAGGTGATACGATGGGAAATTAAACTGATTCATATCTTAGAAAAAATTGATCAAGAGTTAGTAAAATTACACAAGTACACAAGTAAGCAAATATGACTCTTGTAGACTTCTGATGTTTGTATTCCACATTTTAAAGGATAGAAATATTTTGATGGTTTACAATTCAATGATTTTTTTTTCTTTTATAATAATTTGTCATTTCCCATAAAATTTTCTCAATAAGTTGTCCTTGTTAAAAGATAGACATTATTGTTTCTTACCTCCCCATTTTGCTCAGTCAATTATATACTTTTAAGGTAAATATTAAAAAAATCATATAAAGTTATACATGCTTCTGTTTAAAGCAAAACAAGAGAGAGAAGAACGAGTTCAAACTATTTAATCTTATTTATAAGATTTTCTTATTGATATCAGTGTAACTATAGTAATCCTCTATATTCACTATTTTAAGCAATTTATGTTAGTGTTTTTCTAATAAAAATAAATATTACATACAAAAAAAATTTTCATTTTTAAAATACCAATACTATTTTTATTTCAACAAAAAATAAACAATTTACACTACATTTTCAATATATTACACTGGAAGCATATTTTTCTACATATTTCCATAGTATAATATTATATACATAAAAAGGACAAATATATTTGAAATATTAAGCAATTTGTATTGTTTATAATTTACTATACTGAAGGCATTACATTCAAATATCAGCCTTTCAAGCTAATTGTGCATACGCTTTTGCGAGTGTTAATAGTAATAAATGAATATTTTTCTCTCCAATACAAGATATAGTATTTATGCAGGACTAAAATGAATCCACTTATTCCTACAACTCAAATGCTTATATATGAGCAAATCTGAAGTACTGGCAAGGAAAGTGTGAGGATGTAGAGGAAAGCATTTATTACTATTAACACTCACAAAAGCATATGCACAATTAGCTTGAAAGGCTGATATTTGAATGTAATACAATTGCAAACATGCACTATATAAAAATAAATGCTTATTTACATATAGTGAATGCAGTAAATAAACAAAACATATAATGGAAAAAATAATAATTTCATCCAAACCATATACTTTATTATTCACATATTTATTTTTCTTTTAAAAATAACTAATCAATTTACAATCTTATAATACAATTAATAATAAACAATTTTATGTTAATATTATTGTTTCCATAGCAACATAGTTAATGCTTCATAGATTATTATATTCATCCAAAAATCAAACAAAAAAAAATATGACTGACATCTTACCACATACTGAAATACATCTGAAATTTCAGTAGGTACAACACACACACACACACACATATATATATATATATATATATATAATCAAAATACTCTGGAATAAACACTACAATATATAGTATGTCAATATAAAAAATCAATAATTGCTATAACCAGCTTACAGCAGTGCAAGCCATCCTCAGCAGCATTTATACTGACATAAACTGGTCATAGTTATTACTAACTTTTTTAATAATAATATGAGTGTTGTAAAGTGTATTTCAACCTATTTTGATTATTATATTTATCTGATTTTACATATATAAATATAAGGGCTTGCAGAAATAGGACATCTAATATCTATATTAATAAATTAACTACTTTTCTTTAGCTTAATTTTCTCATTATATTTTTCTGGTTCCAAAAGTAAGAGCAATAACGACAGGAAATGGGCTGTTAGATCATGTAATTGTAAGAATGAATTAAAAAACTGAACAATTAGAGTAAATAAGAATATGTTCTCATTTTAAAAATATAATCGAAATAAAAGAATAATCTGAAGAACTTCTTAAGAAAACATAAAATAATATTAATAATTACACTTGATTAAGATGTGGTTTTACTTGATTGATCTTAAAAGATTAGTTACACATTTATTAAAAATTAAAGTATTTTGTTATTTAGAATAATAATAATGAATTATGATAATATGTTGGACTATGTTGAATGTATTGAACATTTTAAACTTTAATTAAACTTTTCAAATACAAACAATTTGTTAGTAATAAGACACAAATAGACAATATAAATAAGAAACAAATTTCGGTTTGTTCAGTTGAAAGAACTGTTACTTGAATGTCTGAATGTCACATTACTTTCGTAGTAACTAATCTTATATAATTATTTTTTAAAATTTATTTACCCACATAATTCAAAAATATCTTTTTTTTTTTTTTTTGGGGGGGGGGGGATTAGTTTTATTTTATATATATATGACTGTCATTTAAATTTATGATTCTTATTTGCTTTTTTTTTTTTTTTTAACTCTCCCCCAACCCGATCTAATTTTAATTTTATCTTTATTTTTTAAATATCTGCATTTCTTCTAGTATATCTTCTATTTTTTGACTTATACTATATAGACATATATTTTTAGTTTATTCATACATCTCACATTATTATTTTTTTATTGATTTATCGTTTATCATTTCACTTTTGTGTTAAAGCTGTATATTTATATTCAACGTAGCAATGCCATTTATTTTAATATATGTATGCATAAATATACATGTGGTTGTAAGTATGCTTTTTCACAAATCTTAAATCCATTTTTATAATTTGTTGTATAATATTTTATTATGTTAAAAAAATCTTTCTTTTTATTAATTCGCTTTACAATTTTTATATAAGCACAAACAGTTAGACTTCCACTGTGTTAAGATTTCTGTTTTGGTCTTGCTCTGGGGAATATTTTTAAGTAGAGGAAAACGGAAATTTTCAAACGGTTGTACTGTAACTGAATCTAGCTTAGACATGTATTTGTTAAAAATTGAAAAAAGAGAAGTAAAATAGATTTATGTCTCCTGATCAGTGATTTTCTAAACTCAGAAGAGAAGCATCTTTCTATCTCTCCGATGAAAGATAATAGACAACTGCATCAATTTTCAAATGATGAAAATGCTGAATTTTCATAGATAGAGAAGAATTGAAATAGTGAATAAAATAAGAGTTAAAAAAGTAATTTTTGCTGATGAAATACAGCTATGTTCTAAAATAAAATTATTTAATTGAAAGAAAAAAAAAACACTTGTATTTTATTATTTAAACATAAGAGAATTAAAAGACAAAACTCTCTAGATATTTAATACAGTAATGTATATATATAATCCAATAACTAGTCCCGTGAGAAGACATGTGATTTGGGTTTTGATTGTTTTTTTTAAAAATGGTGCTCTGAATCGAAAACACATTATAGTCATGTTTAATGTTCTTTATATTTTCTTATTATATAAAATAGTGATACAATTGGATATATAATTACTATGCTTTTCTTAATATGAATTAATATTTACTCATTATACTCTCTTCTCTTTATCAAACTATAGTTATTTTTTAACATTCAGTTATATGCACATACATATAGGGGATTTGAAGTCAGACTTTCAAGCCCCTTCACGGTCCACACTATTCCATACTACTGATAGACATGACCACACACATGCAGAAAAGATAAATAATCACCAATATACGTATTTCGTGCTAAACTAGCAATTATCAGTTGGTCCAGATTACCATCTCCCATACATATATATATAATCAGTGCTCAGTTTATATATATATATATATATATATAAATCAGTTGATTATATATATATATATATATATATATATATAATCAGTGCTCAGTTTATATTAAAACAGCCAATCCTTGCACTTTAATGGACAGGTTTCAGCCCACTCCAACTTTTCATCTATCCATACCATTGAAAATGTGATGATAGAATTTCTAAATCCTATGCTTAGGCCAATATTGTTGTCATGCCCATGTTGACCTCAAGTCACTCTGACCCTTTATGCATAGGATAGTGTCCATTTAAATACATAGAAGAGGGATGAGTAGAATGCAGGCTTAATATGTAAGATTTGAAATACCAATTCTATTATCAAATTTTCAATGGTATGGATGACTGAAGAGTTGGAGATTGGAGTGGGTTGAAGCCTATCCATTAAAGTGTAAGGATTTTCTATCTTAATATAAACTGAGCACTGATTATTTATATGTATGGGAGATGGTAATATGGATCAAGTGATGAGTGCTGGTTTAGCATGAAATATATATATTGGTGATTATTTATCTTTTCTGCATGCGTATGGTCATGTGTTTCTAGTATGAGATAGTGTGGATAGTGAAGGAGCTTGAAAGCCTGAGTTCAAATCCCCTATATTTACAATAGGCTCCAGATATAAGAGTGCCTGGTATTTCATATCTTATATGCACATAAATGATCTACAAATAAACCATTTCACATTTTTACCTTTTTTTATAAAGCTCTATACATATCATATTAAAATGAATTATCCTCACTTATCCAGAAAGTTGTTGCAAATTATTGCATATTCACTGGATTTGCTTTGGGCAGAAATAACATATTTATTATATATATTTAATAATTTTTTATATTTTTATCATGATCTCATAAGAACATTTTTACCTATTTGAAAGCAAATGTTATTTTGCTGAAACATGAGCAATTGTAAATTTTAATGTATTGAAACATTGTTTTTGAAGGATTCTACAAATTATAGTACACCTGGGTCTCATTTTACACGATAGATAGGTTCCTCAGAAAACACGCGCAAATGAAATCACGCAAAAATAGATGTAACTTACATTGAAAAAGGGGGGATGCGGTTTGTGATTTTTCAAAATTTGCATAAAAGCAAAGCACCAATGTAAAATTACTTTAAAATTCGCACAAAAAAAAAAAAAATAAGGAAATAAAATATGACTAATAAAAAATTTCAAATTTGAAAAAAATTGATACAAGACAAACTTTTTTTAACTATAATATTTAATTTTATTCAAAATAATATATTTTTATGCATAATTTACAGTACAGTAATTTACATTTTTTAATACATGTTTTAATTATTATCACTATTTGCCCAAAAACATGTTCGTTTGCAAACTAGTAAAAAATCAGATTCTCATGTGATGTGATGTGATGTATTTGGCTTCTCCTTAAACAAAGTCAAGAATATCTCAGCAATTATTCTCACAAGAGGAAATACAACGAGCACCAAGTCACTCTCATATTGTGTTAATGGTTTTCTGTTGACGATGACAATGATTTTATTAATTGTTTATGAACTTAGACTTATGATAATAAAAAGACATTTATTCACCACTGCTGGGAAAAATTTAATTAAAACTAACAACTAAAAATTAAATTCTTATTTTTGTCTTTAATTTTCAATTCCATTTAAAAATCAAATTTCGTTTTATGTCACATTAATTTCAAGTCACCCTTAAGTAATTTTTAAATTGTTAATTGCAATTAAAAATCAGATTTTAATTTTTAATTGTGCCCACTGCTATTACTGACCTTTTAAAAATAAACTTGTGGACACTAAATGATTAATAATTGATTACGTTCTTTTTTAAAAAGCAAAAACAGAATGTGATTTAAAATGCAAAATTAACACCCACAATGTTTGAACAAATTTACATTATAATCTTGTAAAATTTAATGTGTGTATACATAAAATGTGGAAATCATGATTTTAATTTCATTATTGCATAAAATCTTATTATTATAAAGCACTAAAAATATTGAAATTACTAAGATGAAAGTAGAATTCCAATAATGTGCTATTACTTTCAATATAATGTAAGTGCGCGAAATTTATTAATTAAAGTAATAGCGCATTATCGGAGGTCGACTTTCGGTGAAACACGAATCGCGTAACTTCAAAATCATGTTAAATAAGTCCACATAAAAAGAGACCCAGGTGTATATGCTTATATTTTATCTTAACCTGGATGTAATAAGTTCATTAGAATTTTAAGCTTCCATTGTAAGATGCTTTAGATTTTTTAAATTTCTTTTTAGGAAGAGAGAACATTATCTATCAAAAGGATAATCTAAATAAGATAAAATTTATATTTAAAGTAATGTTTGAAATAGATCTCTGTTAATATTTAAAATTCTCTAAGAGTGATAAAAAGCTTTTGATAATAATAGTCACAAACCCAAATATAATAAATGTATTTATTTTAATTGGTTTGGAAAATTGTGAAAACTATTTAAAAAAACAAATAATAAAATTGGTATTTCATACTTATCTCAGATAAGAGGTTAGTCCATGATGGTGGTGGCAATTGATATCATTAGATCAGTGAAATTATATAAAAGTGAGCATACATGATAATGCATTTATCAGGCATGAAAAAAATGCTTGAAATTGTTAAACATGAAGAACAAATATTATTGATAGATGAAAATTTCACTCATAATCATAACAACATAGGATAAAACTATATCATCTACAAACTTATCGATACAGTATTGAACTCAAAAATTAAAGGCTCATAAATTGACCTCTAGCTAAGAACTTAAAAAAACTATATTCGATTAATAGAGTGGAATTGTGCTCATTCATGACTTCCGTGGTACATGATTCTGTGAACAACAGATGATGGGATTATTTTATTTAGATTAATCCATAAATATTTGTTTAGCATTGATATTTTATTGATATCTATTATCTTTTCTTCAAAGAAGAAAACGAAGACTAATAATCATGAATTAAAAGAATATGGGTATATTATGGTGGTCGAGTGGTCAGCACAGCTGTCTTACAAGCAGTTGTCTTGGGTTTGCGGGTTCACTTCCCAGCTGATGCTTTGACACATGAAAAAAAATTAAAAATAGAATTAATTTTGGTTGATATTCCTTTGATAGAAATAACTTAATAGTAATAGGGAATATGCCTATTTTTATAAAAGAAGGTTTTAATAGATATGTTTTACCAGTTCTTACTTTTAAATCTGAGACTTGGGCACATTAGTAAACAGCAATACCTACTTGTGATTTCTCAGTGAAATATGGAGAGATGTATGTTGGTAGTATCAAGACAGGATTAAAATCATAATATTTGGATGAGAGAACAAACAATTGTCATTGATAGTATTAAAAGAATTAAGGAAATGAAATGGAAGTGGGCTAGATAAATTCTTAGAAAAGATGAAAATACATGGTGGATCATTGAAGTATTAAACTTACTCTCAAGAGATTGTGAAAATCTGGAAAGAGATCACTTGTAAAATGGGTGGATGAAATATGGAAGTATGTTTATGTAATGTGTGGAAAGAAGCTATGGATCAGTGAAACTAAACTTATCTTAGAAAGTGTTTCATCCAGTAATGAATCAATGATGGCTGAAAATAATGATAATTTATCTTAGGAAAATTTATTCTAGCATAAAAGATATGTTATATGGAAAAAAGATGCTGTGTTACCATACTTTACATCTTTTTTATAATCAGATAAACCCTGAAAAATTTTTTTAAGTAAACTTTCCATTTGTGGGTTTTTATTTTTGAATTGAGTTTAATCTTTTAAAAGAAAAAGTGTCAGTTTTTAATATGGCTTCTAGTGTAATATTTAAATAAATCAGAAAATGTTTGATCATTAGGAACAATTATTTAGGGATTATGGGTACAGAAAATATCTGAAACTCTCTTATTAGTTCTTATTGACCAGCTTGTTTATGGAATTGCTTAATTAATTAATTGTAGATTTATTATTCTTTATAATACTCCTTTCCATCAAGTTATTGTGTAAATTTGTGATTTAATATATTATAATTTTATAATGATGACATTTTCTTATTGTATTCCATTTATATTTCATGATAACATTACTTTAATTTTTTAAAATAAAATGTAAAAAAGTAATATTTAACCAATAATGGCTTTCAGAAGTATAATTTCTCTATTGAATTACATCCAAGAAAAAGTGTGGCGTCAAGCATTGGTGGTCGAGAAGTCTACTTTATAAGCAGTTGTCCCGGGTTAGTGGGTTCACTTCCCGGCTGATGCTATGACACATGAGAAGAAAATAAAAAGTGTGGTGGTGGTAGGGGGGGGGATAGTTTGATCATTGTTATGCCTAGCCAATCACTTTTTTGCATGAATGTCACTTGAACTTCCAAATGATTAACCATAACAATGAAAATGCAGTATGTGATTATATAAGTACTCAATATGATTATATAAGATCTCAGTCTCCAATCAGTCTCAGCTGACAAACATTATTTGCAAAACGGTAACATGTTTTACTTTTAATTGACAATCAAAATATCTTAGTTTAATTAAAAGGTTATTGTTTAACAGTTAGTTTTTATTTTTTAGTGAATCTAACGTTATCTATTGTATTGTTATTTTCTTTAGTAATTTGTAGAGCGATGATCTAAGGTTAAATAATTGTGAATCAAAACTCAAATTATGACTTCTGCAGCTCAAACATCACATTATCATAACAAATCATTTAATTTTTTTTTTTTTTTTAGAAATTTCATGAGAGAGGACTGCATGATATGAACTGCAGTCCGTGTAATCATTACAACGAATGATTGCAATGAACAATTTCTATAAGTTTGATGCTCTTAATATATATAGTACTACATATAATTTTATTATTGTTATTGAGAATTACGGACATCGCTATATATATATTATTATTCAATTAGAAAAATGTAGTTGCACTTTTTCAATTATGGCTCAATTTAGAATGTTTAATATCACACTCATTTTAAACTCTATTCACTCAAATTAAAAAGAAAGATGAAAAAGAGCATAAAAAACGTTAGAATTGATAAGCTAGATGCTTGATTGCCTTTTAGTTTATCATTATAGAATTTAGCAGGCAGATTGCTTTAACTCCAGTTATTAGGACTGAGTAAATTCTTTTTCAGTCATTTGTAATGAGATGCTAACTCTAAGTAATAAATAGTAGCCTTCAGAACCATCTGATTTATCTTTTCACCTTTAACCTTATTGAAAAATAATATAGCCATTCCATGAAGCATTCTTTACGATGTTTCATTTCCTAGGACTTATTGTTAATAAATATATATAAAAGCTTCCTTTGGCTTTAAATAAACTGAAGCTTTATTTATCCTCATGGCTTTTGTTTTATGGTTACCGATTTCCTTTTTTCCAGAATTAAATTGCATCTAAATACAGAAACAAAGAGCTTGAGGGAATAACATTTTTAAACGTGATTTATTATCAAAATGCAATTGATTTTAAAATCTTTTAATTTTTTTTTTTTTTGCTCTAAATAAATAACACCGAAGACATAATGTAACATAGCTCTTGTTAATTAGGATACATTATACTTCACTGTTTTAATAGATTGCCCTTTAAATCTGTTTGAAAAATGTGCTCAATATATTTAAATTGAGTTAAATATTTTAAATGCTATTTGAACAAATCAATCACATATTTTCTAAAGTCAACTGTCAACACATTCACTGGTGACAAATTGAGTTTTGAATTCCCCATATTTGAAATTTAAATGGAAGGAGGGGGTGGAATAAAATGGATTCAAAGTTGATTGTCACTCATATGGCATTATTTTCATATATAATTTAACATTCTAAAAAAAAACTTTTGGTGATATTATACGAATTAATACTATTTTGTTGCTTATGTGCATGTCACACATATATATATATTTCCAAATATTCATCGACATTGTCAACCATTATCAATCCACTGCAAGATGGGGTCTCTTCGAGTTCAATCTATCTTCTCCGATCTCTAGCTCCTCGTCTCCACATTACTCCTGCACACTTTCTTATTTCATCCATCCATCTCACATGTGGTCTCTTTCTGGGTCTTTTACAATTTCTTGGAATCCGTTTAAGATTTTAATTGTCCATCTATTATTATCACTTCAAGCAATATGTCCAGACCAACTTCACTTTAGTCTAATTCTTTTATCAGCAACACCTCTTTGTTCTCTTATCTATGTATTGCGATTTCAATCTCTTTTTGTTACTCCTAGCATGTATCTCTCCATACCTCTTTGGGTAATTTGAAGTCTCTGTATTGTTCTTCTATTAAGTGACTAAGTCCCAGAACTATAAATAAGAACTGGTAAAACACATTTATTAAAAACCTTTATTTTCAAACACATAAACATATTTCCTTTTAATATTAAGTTTTCTACCAAAAGCACTCCAACCAAGTTTAATTCTATGATTAATTTTATCCATTATATTTTTATATATATGGACAAATTATAATATTTTAATATATTTATTTTAGTTCTAGATAATGTGTTAAATAGAAAGAAAATAAAGAATAAACAGTCATTTGTTTTTTATGTATATTTTTAGGTCGGTTGATATTTAATTGAAGGCAAACAAATGGTTTGAAAGACACAAACACTAGAATTCAGTTGTTTGAGATATATTTGGTATTTTAGTATTATATTTAAAATATTTATACATAGTTTGAATTTCAGAATAAAATGACATCTGCTGACAATATAAACAAGTATGCAAAAAAATGTGATGTACATATCAACAATAAAAAGTTTTAAAAAATGGTGAAATTTTGGCATAAAATAAATGATTGTGGCATAGAATTCAAATTATACATGTGATTTTAAATTATTTTTCATATCTGAAAATTTTTAATTAAGGTCAGATTTTTATTTTTAGATAATTTACTCTAAGGTATATTCAATAGTGGTGTATAAATACTTTATGTTCCCGTCAAACATAGTTAAATAATGGGGGGGGGGGGGTTCTCATTAAGTTCTACTTCCTGAGTATTTTTTCAGTATTACTTAAATGGAGAGATATTAGGAAGCTTCTGCCTTTCAATGGATTTGTTAAAAATATTTTTATTTTACTTTATTTATAGTTGTGAAATAAAGATGAGATATTGTCAAGCGTTGTTAGCCGAGAGGTCATCACAGCCACCTTGCAAGAAAGTAGTTGGTTGCAGACGGTTGTGGGTTCGCGTCACGGCCGATGCTATGTCATATAAAAAAAAGATGAGATAATATATATATAAGTATTTTATTGTCATTGAACTCAGAGTGGTTTCTTTTTTTGACCAGATTCCAAAATGTAAAGTATGTCATAGTAAAAATATTGCAAATGCAAGGATCTTTGTTTGATTAATATGCCAATGAAAATGTCCAAAGAGGAGTCATTATTCAAGATCAATGAATAAAAAGTTAAATATTAGATTTGTAATGATTAAATAATGAAAATGGAATGAAAAGTTTGGAGTCAGAAATGTTGTGTGCCTAATTTCATCATAGAAAATTGAGTTGTTGATAGATAATCATTACTGCTAGGAGATAACATAAGAGACACACGACTTAACATAGTGATTTAATATAGTAAGATTTACTAAGACAATAAAGCCAATTACTCAAGGCTTGAATAAGTTTATAAATTTAGATGTTAACAGTCAACACTTAAGCTATCAACAATCTCAATCTGTAACCAAGGCAACCTCCTTTAACAATAAAGGTACCATCTTTATTGTTGTACCTTTATTGTTAAACAGAGTTGCCTTGACTCTAGGTTGAGATTGTTGATAGCTTAAGGATTGATTGTTATAATATAGTAAAATAAAATGAAAAAAAAATTAGAAGTCTTGCATTGGTGGTCGAGAGGTCAGTGTGACTGCCTTACAAGCAGTTGCCCGGATTGTGGTTTGCGTCCCGGCCGATGCTATGACACTTGGAAAAAAAAAATTAGAATACATGAAAAAAAATTAGAAGAGAATGTAAAGACATAATTTTATTATTACATTGTATATATAATAATAAAACACAATCAGCCAAATCATAAGTAAGCATTATTCAAAAAATCATTCAAACTGAAAAATCAATCAAAAGCTATCACTCAGAAATATAACCTTTATCCAACTTGCCTCCATCAACTATGCTTCTGCTCTGGGGCATTGGCAGTGTTATAATTTAGATGAGAAACTTTAATATCCAATGTATATCATTAAAATGCATTAAAGCTTACTTTCACTCACTTGCTTTTTAGATAAACATAACCCACACTTCCAGATGCAATTTCACTAAGTGGAACTGAAGCAATATCAAATATATAGAAAAGTTTGTATTAAATGTCATAAATAACTAAATCTACTCTCTTTTTTCTCATATGTCAAAGCATCAGCTGGGAAGCGAACCCACAACAACTGTCTGCAAGCAATTGCTTGCTTGCAAGGTTGCTGCACTGACCTCTTGTCTACCGATGCTTGACTTCTGTTTCTTTGATGGGACTTTATTATTCTACATTACAAGTTGCTTTAAGTATTGAAAATCATGATGACCGTTTAACTTTTTTTTTTTGTAAATATGATAAAATAAATAATTTAATTTTGCAATAATTTTAGAGTAATATATTTCATTCATAGTTTTATTCTGTGCACAGATATTAAATTATAAAAAATAATGCTTAAATACATCTTATATAATATGTTTTAGAAATTAATCTAATTATGAGTTTGTTTGTCCAAAGAGATTTTCGTGGACTCTTTTCACGATAAAGTGGCTTCCAATCTAAAAATGAAATAACCACCTCCATTTCATAATAATAGATTCAGCACTGGTGGATTTAGTAAAATAAAGAAGATCATTGAATATATTGGATATCTACAGTCAATAATTCTGTTCAAATGAATACATTAATCCTAAGTGTGAGCTCTTTGAGTCTTTTTATCTGATATATCTTCAAACAGTGATCATGTACAATACATCATATAATATCAACTATTCCAATCATTTGTCCAATAGAAATTTGGATTGTAAGCACATGCAGATTGGTTTTGTTAGTTACCATAAATCTGACTATTATTTGTTTATTTTAGGATACAGTGTACCTTTAATATATGTTTACTCTGGAAAACTTGAGCTGTGCCAAGCCATTATGAACAGGTATATCTATATGAATATATTCTCACTTGATAGCACTAAATTAACATATGTCATTGTAAACAATTTATTACCAAAAAGTCAACTGACTTTTAATGATATATATATATATAATATTTTCATGGTTTATGTAAATAGAGTAGTTTTTGGGTTAAACCATGTTATCTTTGATTACTTCCCAATGTTTCACCAAAATAACATCCCCCATTGTCAAGATGAACTTTTCAAAGAAAAACTGTTAGATCTCAAATGGCAATTGAATCTGATGTAAAGAATGAGGTTGAACATAAAATAGTTGAGCATTCAGAATACATGAATTAACAAAATGTTTATTTTCTTTAATTTCACCATTAATTTATTTCAAGTTTATTTGAAAGAAATAAAATAAGTGGTCTCCCTAAGGCTGAAATATCTTGAACTTTATAAACCTAAAGACAGAGTCGTGTTTCCATAAACCTAAAGAAAGAGCACCTTGGGTATGAAATTCTATGCTTACTGTGTTTGGAAAGCTATGTAGATCAGTCTAATAGATGTATTAATGAACATAAAAATATGTTTAATCAGAAGTTAGATGCATCAGGTTTTATTTCACATTTTTTTAGAAACTGGTCACAAATCTGATTTTGATAATGCTAAAATACTTGCTAAATTTGGAAAAGTATGATATGAGAACCATAAGGAGTTGATTGAAATATTAGTAAGACCAACTGGTTTTAATAGAGCTGATGAAGCACAACATAATCCAGCCTTATGGAGATCACTTATTTTATCTCTTCTAATACAAATGTGAAATCAATTAACGGTGAAACTGAAGAAAATAAATATTTTGTTAATCCATATATTCTAAATACTCAACTACTTTATACTGAATCTCATTCTTTACATCATACTCAATCTCGTTACTATTTGAGATCAAATGGTTTTTCTTTGATAAGTTAATCTTGCCAATGGTGATTATATTTTGTCAAAACATTGGGAAGAAATTAAAAAAAACATGGGTTAACCTATATATATATATTATACATTATATATATATATATATATATATATATATATATATATATATATATATATATGTATATGTGTGTGTGTGTGTGTGTGTATATATGTCTTCAATACTTTTATGTTGTGAACATTCTGGTAATGTTAGTTGATCTTTCTTTTCATTTATTCTCATTAATTATTTTACAGTAAAAAAACACATATGGCTTTATTGCATGGGAGTTCATAAGATGTTTGAGCACCAGACTTAGTCCTGGAACCTCCTGATTCCAAATTGGGTGCACTACCAACTGTGCTAACCATGCAAGGCTATTTTGCAGTGTTATATTTTAATACCCACACTTTCTCAACTTGAATTAGCAATTAGTTTTTTGCAATATTTTTCTCCACCTCAGGTGCCTGGTGTCTTAGTATCACATGGTATGTGATCCTTTTTAGTATTTTGAGGTTTAATTGTTTTATTACCATCTTTTAAACAATCACTTCAGCTAATAGATTTTATAAGATCATAGTTTCATATCAGATTTTTCAGTATCAAAGTTCTGTGCTTGCTTTATATGTATTTAGAAGCAGTACTCAATTTAACATAAAATGATTGACAGAGATTATTATTAATAGATATACATTTCTGTCTTTGTTTTTGGTATTTTGTTATCAGTTTGGGCAAATAATTTCATGATACTTCCAGTTGCATCCTCATATTTTATAGTCCACTATAAAACTGAAACTGCACTCAATTTTCAATACATATTTGTGACACCTTGAAAAGGGCCACATACAAACACATCATCTATATATCTATTATAGATTCTGTTTTTATATGTGGATCTTTTAAAGTCATCATAGATATGGATGGAACATGCATTATGCATGCATGAATCTTAAATTCTTTAATTGGAGATTTAACACATAATCATTAGTGATTAAATTTTATGTTTAAATATGCTTTATCTAGAATCTTGATTATTTATATAAAGTTGCTAATAAAACATAGAAAAGATAAATCTAAAATTTTTTACCTTGACTATCTAAAAATATTTATTCAAATTCTTTCTAGTTGCCCAATCTGAATTTATTTTGCCTAAACCTAATTTTAACATATATTCATCACTATAATTTACAATAGATAAAAATAGCTCATGGTAGGTTAACTTGTGAGTTGTTATTATAGTATGCACTTTGAAACATTACTTTTCCATTAAAACATTATATATTTTTAATGATATATATTTAATAGCCTTTAAATATTCATAAGATTATTAAAATTTTTAATATATATATAAAGGAACAATATTATTAATTTAGCAACTTATATTCTACACATCTTTTAATCTGGTACAAGTTTGGAATAGGGACTTTAAGATTCTAAACCATTAGATTATTGTTTTTGTCTGAACTAAATTGCATAAATAACATTCTTTATTTAACCTTGAATACACACATCCACATTTAAAAACATTTTACAGAACACCAAATAAATTAATGAAAACATGTTTTAAAATAAAATTTAATAAATCACAATTCAGTAATTGGGTGTTCAAATGTTATACTTAATTTAGTTGGTCAAAGTATTAAATTTAATTTATTATGTTTTTATTTTCCTTAAAAAATAAAAAACTTTAATCACTAGTTTTTTTAAAAAAATATTTATTGTAGTTAGTCATATTACAAGGGAAAAAATAAATAAGAATTTTTAATTGTTAAATTTGACAGAATATTATTAACAAATGAAGAGAAAAAAACAATTAATCAGAACTACTAAATAAGCTGATATGCATTTTTCAAGAAGAATGTCAAACAATTAAAAAAATTAGGAAAATAAAATTGGGAGGGGTAGGGTTAATATATATTGCTGCTGAACATTATAATTAGATATCCAATAGTTAGTGTATTTATATAATTATTTTATATTCATTAAATAAGAAGACAAAACAAATTGGTAATTATTATTTTTTGATTATAATACAAATAAAATGATGGATATATATATATGTGAAATGATAATTATGTATTTATATTATTCAAATCTTGTAGCTCTGATGAAGACTGCTGGACAGTTGAAACTGTAAGAAAATAGAGATGTTTTTAAGAAAATTACTTGCATTAAAGTGTATATGAATGAAGTATTATAAGTAATATAAATAATTTGTTAATATACAGAACATATTGTAAATATATATTCAATACCTATTAATATGGTTTCAAGCCATATGCAGCATCTTACAAACATGGAAAATGTACATTGAATGATTAAAGGATGCAGTGTTAAATTAATACTACATGTTTGTTTAATACAAAAGGTCTAACTTCATGATGCTGCACTTCATGACTTTACTAAGTATTGTGAAAGTGCTAATGTGCTTCAGTTTTAAAATGCTCACAGCTACTTTTATCATTATTCTGTCTGTTTTACATTCATCTTATGGCAGTTTTAAAAAGTCTTAATGCATCAATAGTCCACAGAGGAAAACTACAAATGAGCCAACAAAAAATTAGAGCATCACTGGTTGGTAAATTCTTTGACCTTGAACATATAAGCCATAACAATTTGTAAACTGCTTTTTGATTCTCTTAGCAATGAACTAAAATTGTATTTTTTCTGTAGTTTATTTAAATATTTATGATTATTTGTACAACATATTTATATAGTAATTATATTAAATATATATATATATATTTACACTAAGATTTTTCAGAATATGTTTATTTTTAAAAATACAAGTTAAGAAATTTGAAGTAATGATAAGAAGGAAACAACACTTGTTATGTTCCATTTAGCAGCATAATTTAGAATTTCTATGATATTTTAATAATTATAAATACAATTTCAAATTTTGGAAGATAATTTCATAGATTTATGATCATCTTATCAAAATTTAATTCAAAATTCAGATATGAAATTTGACCAACAAAGATTTTACTGTAATAAATTGCATATTTATATAGTTTTTTACTACAGATATAATAGAATAAACTTCTGGTCATGCATTTTTTAAGAATTTGTATGCATTCACCTGTAAGCATCAGTTTAAAAAGCATAAATGAATCACTTATGCTTAGAGCTTATTATATTAGCCATGCTGAAATTAGGGCTTTAACCTATTATGTGCCTGATATATAACTTAATAAGTGAATTGTACAAACTTATTTATTCTATCTCATTTTCAACCATCTGCAATTAGAAATAAATATTAAAATTTGAATTTACAGTAATAAATTGTCTATTTATATAGCATTTGGCTGTGTATATAATATAAAGAAGAGAATAAATGTCCAATTATTTGCACATTATAAATTTGCATGCACTCACCCATAAACATCAGTTTAAAAAGTATAAATGGGCCATTTATGCTTACAGATTATCATTATATAAATCAACCTTTGCTCATCCTGCTGAAATCAGGGCTTTAACTTATTGTGTGCCTGATATATAACTTAACAAATGAATTGTGCAAGCTTATTCTATCTCTCTCCTGCTATTAAATTAATACATTTGTGCAAATCATTCGTTAAGTTATATATGAGGCACACAATGGATTAAAGTCCTCATTTCAGCATAGTGAGCAAAGGTTGGCTTATGTAATGATAAGCTTAAGTATAAGTGGTCCATGCTTTTTAAACTAATAGTTTTGTTTAATTTAATTTTTTCAATAATGTTATGATAATCAGCCAATAAGAAGAAAGTAATTGTTCTTCCTTGTGTATTTTACTTTATTATTTATTTTTTTATAATTAAAAAATTTAATTTTAAGATTTGTAGGATGTTTTTATTTGTAAACTTATATTTTTAGTAAAATGCATAATATTGAATAATGATTTTCACATTAAAATAAAATATTGAATTATTAACTCAAAATGATGGGGAAATGTTAAAATGTAGAAGGGTTAATAATATTGCACTTGTGTATATAGTGCATTGTGGCTTAATTTAAATATATATATATAATAAATATGAAATGAAACATTGAATATTAAATGATAACAAGTTTAAATAGATTAACAAATTATGTGATTATAATGGAAAATAAAAAAATAAAAATGGGAGTAATAATGACTTGAGTAAAAAAGAGTGTACAAGTAGAATTTTATATGGAAATGAAGCATTGATAATTAATAATATAAATAATTATAGGTTATTGATATATGGATGCACATTATAATGAAATGAATAAGAAGTATTTATTAATACAGTTAATTAAATGGGAGATTACTATGTTTGATATATTATAAAATGAATGAAATTGGGAAAGGTATTATAATTAAGATTTCCTGGGTAAAATAAGAGGCAAAAATATAAAAAAATGTATATACCATCTTAAAAAAATAATTGTATATATTTTTTTTAAAATAGAAACTTTGAAGTAAATGCTCTAGATATATCTGAAAATAGATAATTAATGATAAATTTATGTAACATTAAAGATATAACTACTACATAGTTTTTAAAAATCAAATTACAATATAATCTAAAGCTTAATAAAATAAATTTTATTACATATTGGGTAAAAGTAAATATAAAATTTATTTATTTATTTTTAAATTAGTTATTTTAACATGTGAAAGGTTGTTTAAATTTTCTAATTAGCTTCATAACGTCTATTAAAGATTCTTTGTTTAGTTCAAGATAAATGTGGACTTGTTTTAATGGCTTGACCTAAACCTGATGACTTAAACATATGTGTTTTTAAATCAAAGAAGCACTCTATTGTTGACGAATTTTTATCAAAAGCACTTACAAAAGTATAATTAATTTATTTTCTAAAATTAATTATTATGAAGTCAAAAGATTTTTGTTTTTAAATTTTTTTAATAATAGAATGTGTGAGGAGAAATTGGTAAGATTATAAATTATTACAATTGTGCTTTGTTAAATATCAATTACTTTGTGTATTGGCCTGTAACACGTCTGTATATTTTTTGTTTAATAACAATTTAAAATACTTAGATAAAAGATAACAATCTTATTAGAGATGATTTATCGATTTCCTGTCAATAAATCTGACTAAATACTAAGATCATTTATTAAATATTTTTTTAATTTAATAAGGTGATGTTCATTATTGTTTTTTTATTACTTTATAATACAATCAGAAATACAAGATCTACTGATCCTCAAACTAACACAATCATATCATATTTTTTAATATTATTTTCTAATAATTAGTACTATATATCTTGTACAAAATATTTTCAGTGCATATCCCTATCTGAAATAAATATCAAATACCAAATCACTCAAACTTTAAGCAATTTTCAGCTATGCTTTCTGTGAATAAACATATTTGAGCCTGCATCTCAAAACAGCTAATTCAAAAAGGTAACAAATGCCAAATCACCTCAAAAATTAAGAAATGTTCAGATATGCCCCTTAGTGAATACTTTTTTTGGATAGCTGTTTTGAGATGAGGGCTCTAATACATTTATTAGCAGAGGGCATATTTCTAAATGTTTGAGGTGATTTGATATACTATGTATCCCAAAAATAAGATTGGGGCTTATATTAATTTTTGTTCTAAAAGACGATCTAGGGCTTATTTTTCAGGGGTTGTTTTATTTTTTTTTTCATGTATAAAAATTTATATTTATTCAAGTACAAAAATCTACATGTATTTAAATGCAAAAATCTACATTTATTCAATATTAGACCACATGTGAGATGGATGTATGAAATAAGAAAGTGTGCAGGGTGAAGTGGAGAAGAGAAGCTCAAGATCAGAGAAGATGGTTTGAACTTGGAGAGACCTTCATCCTGCAGTGGATTGATAATGGTTGATGATGATGATGACAATGACTGTTTCAATGGCACATAAATAATTTTTACTACCACTTGAATATATCACATTTAGCATTATAATTATATCACAGAAATATATACAAAAATATTAAAATGTATTTACATGGTATTGAAATTAATAATATTTAATTTAAAAAAAAAAAGTAAAACATTAAGCTGGCTTAATTAATTTGTGAAGTAAGATCACCCACTAGTAACAAGTTTCAGCCTTTTCAGATATTAATGTTGATTTATTTACAATATATATGGTTGGACATCAGATGAAAGAAAAATTATCATGGCAGACTTAATAATGGCACATTTATAAAAGAAAAGTAAAGTTGTGTTCGTAAGTTTATTAAAATAATTAGTTATGAGTCTAGCTGTATTTTTATATTGAACTATTTCCATCATCTAATATGTGTATTGAATGTCTTTAGAAAAGTTTAATTTTTAGTTAAATATTCCAAATGCATTCAACTGTTAGTAATATCACAGCAAACAGGTTAGTATATAAACCAACTGTTAGTAATATCACAACAAACATTCAACACACATATTAGATGATGGAAATAGTCCAATATAAAAATACAGCTAGAACACCATCATCACAAACCTTCAGAAAAACAGTTATGAGTCTGTCTGTAAAATAATTTTGAATAACATTTATTCAAATACAAAAGTCTACATTTATATTCATTTATACATTCATTACTTTAATTCAAAATGATTTTTGTTTTTTTATGCTAGTCGTAATGTATATATAAATGGTTTAAACCTTATATTCATTACTTTGTAATTTAATACAACCATCATCTGTTTTAACAAATGAATAAAATCCATCCATCAGGCTGATAGTCATAACTAGATCTTATATTTGGGATAGGGCTTATATTATCAACATCCTAAAAAATCGTGCTATGGTTTATTTTCTGGTTATGTCTTATTTTTGGGGCAACACGGTCTTTTATAGCAGGGGTGGCCAACTTTTGTGTTTATAAGATCTACTTTTTATTTTTAAAATGTGTTGTGATCGACTTGTTGCCATAGGTTATTGACTTGTTGTCATAGGCGATTTGTCATAGGCATAGTCTAAGTAGAGGGAGGTGTGAAATACATACTATTTTTATATATCTACCTAATAAAAAAGAGCAATTATTTATTGGGCCAAAAAAACTCATGTCAAGGGGAATTAAAGCAACATGAGTAATTATTAACAATATTTTTAATTCAAATTAGCTACATTAAATCAAGATTAAAAATATTATTTTCAATAATGATACGACTTAGTGGACTTCACCTACCTAGAATTGGAAAAAAATTTAGAATAAAAACAAAAATAACAAAAAAACTTGAAAATCTTGACTTAATTTGTTTCACTCATTATCCAATAGCTCTTGCCAGATTGGCCTCACGATGGACCAAAATGGCTTTGGGATTGACCGGTGGATTACGATCAACTTGTTGAATACCCCTGCTGTACAGTATACATATCTATACCAAGATTAAATTATATATAATTTAATTTGTGGTGAAAGTTTGCTATTATAAGTGATAACTTAAAAATATATACTTAAGCATATGAATCTGCTGTTGTTGTTATAACTATTGTTACTGTTCTTGTTATTGTTAATGCTGAGTTTCAATTTTATAAAGATAAATGAAATTAGAGTAGTAATATTTTTTCATCTAATAAAAGAAGTCAATATGTTTTTTTAACTATAGATGATTAAATTTTTAAAAATAGCTTTTAAATATTTTGTATTTAAAATATAGCAGAAATAACTGTATAATTACACATTGTTTTATATCAATTGAGTATTTTATGTTTTATCATTCAACTAGTTGATTTTTTAAAGTATAATTATATACAATTAAATTAACTTATCTTAGGGTTGTTTTGATTATGTAAGCAATTTTTTGAAAACATTTTATGGTGTAACTGAGTTGTGACATCTTCAAAACATTGTTCCTCAACCTTACAAACATGGATATATGAATAAGGGAAGAAGACAAGTTAACAACTGCCTTTATAAATTTGAAAGAAAAAATTAGTGGGGAAATTTTAATCAAAGCAAGAACAAAAAAAAATCAGAGATTAGTAAATAAAGTTAAAAATAAATAAAAATTTATATTTTTAAAATCATATTTTAAAGTAAAATAGAAAATATTACAAAACTTAAGATACTGTTAATGGACTTTACATATTCATAAATCCCAAAACAAAACTGTCTGAAACAAAATCCATGGGCTGTTTATAACCCACAATAAGGATTGCTGTGGTCCACTTATAGGTTTTGATACAGCATTTGACAACTGCAATGATCAAAGTTGTTGCAATAATCAAATAATAGTTATTAATCATCATCATCATCATCAACCATTATCAATCCACTGCAGGATGAAGGTCTCTCCAAGTTCAAACCATCTCCTCTGATCTTTAGCTTCTCTTCTCCACATCACCCCTGCACACTTTCTTATTTCATTTATCCATCTCACAGGTGGTCTCTTTCTGGGTTTTTTGCAATATCTTGGAATCCAGTTTAAGATTTCAATTGTCCATCTATTATCATCTCTTCTAGCAATATGTCCAGCCCAATTCCACTTCAATCTTTTAATTTTTTCAATGAAGTCAGTAACACTTGTTTGTTCTCTTACCCATATATTGTGTTTTCGATCTTTTCTTGTTATTCCCAATAAGCATCTCTCCATACTTCTTTGAGTGGTCAGAAGTCTCTGTATTGCTCTTTTATTAAGTGCCCAAGTCTCAGATCCATAAGTAAGAACTGGTAAAACACATTTATTAAAAACTTTCCTTTTCAAACATATAGGCATATTTCCTTTTAGTATCAAGTTATTTCTATCAAAAGCACTCCAACTAAGTTTAATTCTATGATTAATTTTATTCATTATGTTTCCATCTGTATTAATAATCTGACCAAGGTATTTGTAACTGTTAACTTCTAACTCATCATAATCAATCTTAATTTTCATACTTTGAGATAATCCATTAAACATTACTTTAGTCTTTTTAACATTTATCTTTAGTCCTACTTTCTTACTTTCATCTGATAACTCTTGCAACATTTCCTGCACCTCTAAAGTATGATGTATTATAAACAATTATTGTATCTTGTTCATTGTTTCAATAAAAACTTTTATTAACATTTGAAATGCCTGCAAAACTTATGTATATATAGGACTTTCTAATAATTTAATATATGTACTGTATTTATTATTTTAGATGCGATTAATAGACAAATATATGTATTTTTAATGTGGCCTTGGATTACTTAAACTACATCATAAAAGACAGTCGATTACATTTTTAATATTTTTTTTTACATTTCTATTTTATTTTTCTATAGTTCTGTGAATGTTTAGAACCTAATTTTTATTAAGTAAATTGAAGTAAACACAATCAATTACTCATTTGATCGAAATATATCTCTTGAACAGAAATATATCAATATGGTTTATTGGCTAAAATGTTGATTTAAATAATTTTTACTTTTGCTAATAAAAAAGGCATTTATCTTTTAAGTTGCACGTTGTATAATTTGTTCTGAGTGCGCATAGTCAATTGATAAAAAATATTTTTTTTATTAAAAATTACAACGAGTTTTTATTTGTGAAAAATTTCGGCAAATCGACTTCAGCTCCGACCCTTAACTAAAATATATCCATAGGCCAATACAGTACTTACAAACTATTTTCTAAATAATTATTTCTAAAATATAATATATGCTTTATTATCTAATAATTTATTTCACCAAATTACTCTATTTTCTAGTTTATTTATATTTGATTCACACACACACACACACACACACACAGACAATTGAGCATGCGTAGAAAACTCGCCATGCCAAAATATCTATCTCGCACAAAATAACGACTTTTGAAATAAGGTATTTTCCATAAATAAATATTTTTATTGTATTACCCACTATTTTTTTTTTTAATTACTGCGCCCTTATTTTTTACTTTTTAATTTGGATTTCTTTTTACAGAATTTTTTCTTATTTTAATTTTTATCGATTTAAAAGAAAAAAATTAAATGTTTTATTTTATTTTTCAAAAACTATTTTTTTTAAACACTCTTATAAAGAGTTGTCAGTCATGTGATAACCGACATTGCTGTGGGTAATGTCGTTCCGATTTTCCGACACAGTTTCTGATCACGATGATGTCATTACTTTAAATTTATTTTGAATTTACATTTAAAAAAAAAATGCTAGTCAATATGTTATAACATCCTGCTTTCTTTTTTTTTTTGTTTGAAAAGAAGAGATACCTTAAGGGATTTTGAACAAAAAAAAGTCATTGTATTGTGAATGCTTTGAACTTTAAATTATGGCTGCAGAGTTTGTAAAATGCCCATATATTTAAATAAATGCATCTTCAGCGGCCTTTTGTTTCATAATCTAACCCCAGTTTTTTGTTTAATTGGATTTTGATATTGGAAAAAGAATAGAAAAGAAATTAATCACAAAGATTTGTGTGTGGATTTATTAAAATGTCTGGGACACACATGTTAGCCATCACTAAATCAATGTGTGATAAGATTCAAGAGTTTAATCAAATTCTTATGTTTACTACACTGGTGATAAAGGGAAAAGTGTTGATTAGTGTTTTGTTAACATACAGTGTTAAAAAAGACTAGTGTTATCTGATCATCACTAAATCAAGTTCATTGCAAATCTGTTAATTGGGAAAAAAATAAACTAATTTATTTTTCAAATTATATATTGCAGATTTTTATATAGAACTAAAATATAGGAAGAAATTTTATCCCATGTATTTCAAATGCTCAAGTTAAGTTTTTTTAAAAGTTATATATAAGAATTTATTTAATATTTGAATACAAGTATATATATATATTGAACTTTAGATTGTACTTAAAGGGGATTTGAACACAGACTTTCATTTTATGTTTTATATAATGTTAATATATTGGGGAATAATTCTAAAAATGTCATATCTTTCTTATCAAATTTTGAAGATGCATAACTTCATACATATGTGAATCAAGATGTAGACTGGAGAAAAGATTAAAAGAGCATCGGTTATTATATAAGCCTATAAGAAAAATAATAGTAATAATGATTTAATAAAAGCTTCTGTTTCCTTTGATTATGAAAAGTTTAATTTTGATTCTGAGAATGTTGATTCTTCATGAAGAGAGAAACCATAATAAAAGAAAAATTAAGAAGGGTATTTGCATAAATAGAAAGAAATAGAATGTTTATAATTAATCAACAATCTGCAATTGCTAAAATTTGGAAATCTTGGGATATGACTTGATGTGATTTACTTCTGCTATATTTTAATGTAAATGATAGTTAAAAAAGGTTATGTTATTAGCTGACAGTATTGATTATAATATATATATATATACAATAATCAAAATATAAACATTAAAAGAATAAAGTCAATAAATAATCAGAATTATCCCAAATTCATAACTCTAGCCCAAAAAAATAAATAGTAAAATACTACCAATGGATAGCTTTGTTTCAAAAAGTCAATTTTATAAAGATTATTTGAGTGTTTGCTACTCTGATAAATTTGTTAAAAAGAAACTAAGCAGGGTATAAAAGCAAACCTAGTTCATTTCCATCTTTTAATATTTTTCAAATGATACAATAACTGCACAAAGCCAACCTTTAAAGATCTAATGTCTAAATTCAAGAGAAGATGGATGATTCATTTGAATATTCCAGATTATCCATAATTCTTGTAGCACCAAATTATAAAAAACTATAACCGACATTTAAATAGAGAAAAGTTTGATAAATTTGTGCAGTTTGACAAAAGAACTGAACTGATTTTAAATTGAAATTGAAAAATAAAAATGGTGCTATTATTCAAACATGGAGAAAAAAGAAATAAAACATTGCCAGCATAAATATAAAAGATGAAGTAACTTTTTTCTTATATAAGCCATTAAATGCCATATAGTAAATTAAGAAATCTGATATGAACCGCTGTTCAATGTATTCTGGCTAAATTAACCTTGCCATAGGACTGGAGTGCTACAGACCCACAATAGAAACATAATGATATAATGTCTAAAGAAACATCATATGTCCTACACTAAGTGTCTAAATGGATCCAGAAGAGAAGCAACTGTAGAACATGGAAACAACTTTGTTTCAAGCATGTTGCTGAGGAATTGCAATGAGTGATGAATGACTTACCAGAGAAGGATGATCAGAAGAGAGATAGACTATATTCATAAAACATATTATGGCCAAACTTATGGATATTAACCAAGATGAACTAATGAACATTTTGATTTATATATATTATTTTTTATATATGTTTGTAAAAATTCTAGTTTTGTTTCATCTCCATACTTGGAAGCTTAAACATGTCTATAACTTGGAAGAGTCCACTATAATTGAAAGCAAGAAAGTGAAAGAGGGGATTATTAAGATAGCCAAAATGTTTTTTTTTATGTTAAATAAAGTTTAGGTCAGCTTTCCCTCCATAGTGACTTGACAGTTAATCTTCACCACTATAACATGGAATGAAGTAAGATTTTTGATACTATTCCATATTAAGCACATACACTACTACAGGACAGACTTTCTCTTATTTTTTTATTATTAACTAACATTTATGTTTATTTTTTGGTATGAATGATAATGTTTTCTGTGGATATTCTTTCTTATCAACTTTAGAAAGTTGTACATAGGTAGGGGGACCCCAAGGAAGATGGAACATCAATAAATGGAATTGGATGATGAGGCTATTGTGAATATAGTCAGCTTTGTGGTCAATTTAATAAAATATTTTTTTTTAATTTTTGTTTTGTAAATAATTAGTGCCATGTTATGTATTTCTACCATGGGTAAGGGTTGCAATAGTGAATATATTAATCATTGATATGGTAGAAATACATTCTTGACACATACAATTATAATCTTCTTATCATGTTAAAGAGTTTTTAATTTTTGTTTGTTATTTAATAAACATTGTTAATTTGATTTAAATTACATTGGTCTCTAGTTTATCAAAATCATTTATACATTAATTCATCATCTTATAACTGGATATATATATGTACACACATTTCATTCTTATATAATAATACAGTAATATGATTGGATCAATCTTAAATTCAATTGGAAGATGGTAGTTGCTATCCAGTGTAAATTCACCCCTGAAGAGAGTCAAAGGCAGAATTCTCCCTGAGTTTGAATACTGAGGCATAATAGAATCTGAAAGAGGGGTAGAGGTATGGATGAACTAGCCCAAATTGTATCTAAATTTAATGTGTAAACCCAGAGCTAGCTTATTTGAGATAGGAATGATCATAGGTTAGGTACTCATGCACCACATTCACCCTCTTCTGGTGGTAAACCTGGTCCATTACAAGGTAATTATAAAATATTATTATTTTCCTATAAGTAAGGTTAAGTTTTGGCTTAATAATGTTTAACCCTCTTGAACAGTGTCTTGTTCTTGCAATGCTTTATATCACACACAAAATTATAACCCAAGATTAGTTATTATATTTATCATCTATTTTATTTCACAATAAGTTCAATAGAGTATTTTTTAGTTTTAATTTTTATATATGTCCACATTACCTCTTGAAATTTAAATATAAAAAACAGATTTTATCAGTATCACCTAACATTACATTATTTCAGCAGGACTTTTTGTTAAAAAAATAAAGTATGCTTAAACAGTGTTGGTAAAAGATACCTCTTACCTATAATACATAAAAATGTTTAAGTAAATTTTGATCATGAGACTAAATCATCAAAGATCTTGATAGTTAACAATAATTAAAAAAGCAAGTCATGTATAACATGACATTACATTTATAAGCTTGTATTAAGAGCTTGTTTGAGCAATTTGTATGCTTTCTGTATTTTATTATGTATATAAAATGATTAATGCAATCATTTTAAACTTTGAAAACTCCCAAAACACATACTATGTAAAAAATAGAACTGATTGTATATCAATCTCTGAAAATCAAATATAGAAACAGATTTTAAAATAATGTAAATTGATATATATATATATATATATATATATATATATATATACTGTAACAGAATTAAAAAAATATGCCTTGAAATCAACATATATAATATTTTTAATGGTTTATAAACAATTACAAACAATCTTAAAATCCGCAAAGTACTTTCGGTTACTTTCTAACCTGCCTCAACTGCCATTAAATTCAAAAACCAAAAGTGGAAGCAAACGTCATCAATTCAAATTCCATGAATCTCGTATTTTAATGTTAGAAGCTTGTCGATTTATTAAATGCATTTTATTCCTGTTTATAAAAATTGCCTCTTTAATATATATATATATATATTGTAACAGAATAAAAAAGTATGCCCTGAAGTCGATACCATTAATAACAGAATAAAAGTATGGGTCATATTGTATCCTTAATTATAGTCTAATTATTAATTACAGGATAAAAGAAAATGTGAACTAAGGAAGAATAATTCTAATTTAATAATGCTTATGAAGTGTAGCATCATTTGTAACAGAATGAAATTAATAAACTAAACTAAAGGGAATAACAATATAACATCTAATTCTATAAAACAATGATAATAATCTTTATTGTAATACATAAATCCCAAACAACATTTAGAATGGATAAAAAACAAAAAAAAATATTATTTCAAACTATCCTAAAGTACAAGTTTTATATGCAATAGACTAAGGATAAAGCAATAAAACCAAATATAATTATCTTCTAAACAATGATCTATGCCTATTATATAAGCCACTGACCATAGAATGAAAATAATGATAAAGAGTTAGACAAATAAATTTTTATATCCCTTATTGATCCAAATACTATTTATAATAATACAAACTTATACTAAAAGTTAAACATAGTTAATATTTATACTTAAATAACAATTCATAGATGGATGAGATAATAATTTAGTATGTCCTACAAATCTAAAATATCAATAATATCCAACTAATTATATGACTCACTAATTGATTTCTATATATTGCTAAGTAAAATAATACTAATTCAACCATGTTATTCCACTGATACCAATATCCTCTTATTAATCAAGTCAATTATAACAAGATTAAATACTTAATAACAATATGAAATCCATTAACTTAATGTATCTTACCGTTTTCACGAACTTATTATAAAATCAAATCATCTTATTTTTATAACATTACAGTTTATAATATCCAATCACATCAATATATAAAATAAATGATAAATTCCTATTTGATAGTTATTCAAATGCTATGGACAAATTATATCCAATTACTCTTCAGTTAAATAAAGCTGAGCTGTTAAAACATTAGACTATAATTATCAAGACATATGATGTGATCTATGACTCTTATTTTGACTATATGAAAGATTATTAGTGCTTATTATCATCAAATATTAATATTAAAATTTAATATCTAATCTGAATTTATGATTTGCATCAACAAATTTTAAATATAATTAAAGCAAATCACTCTAATTTATAATAGAATAAAATTTATTATTATTACGAACTATCTATAATCGAATAAGATTATAATCATTTTGGCTGAATACTGATTTAATATAATATACATCTTAATCAATAATAGTTTAAAATAAAATATGTGGACATCTAAATGCAATTATCTTTACTCATCTTCCATAATTATCAAATTTATACTTTTACCAATCATCTATTCAATTCAAGTGTAAATTCTATCTTAATATAATAGAATTGTTTATGATTAAATTGTCAGTAGAAAAAAATCAAAGTTTTGAAGTTGAAGAAGAATGAACAGACATTGAATAAGTAAAATTACTGTTATAAAGTTGTTAAAAAAAATTAAAAAAATATTATTGAAGAATTTAAAAATCAAACAAAAAAATACATCAAATATTTATTTAGAAATAAAGAAATTCCAAAGAATAAAAGAGAACAAATAGAGAATGACCAATTAGAAATTTGATGTATAATCTTAAGTAACAAAATATTTGGACAGTGAATCAAGCAACAGAAACATTAAAAATATATATTGGGATGCTTTGTGTGATCAATTTTTGGAAAATAGTATGTGTGCTGTAATCATGATTAAAATTAATTAAACTAACCTTAAATAAATTAAAATTTCAACTGGATGTGTCTATTTAATCTATTTTATTAAATGATTCTATTAACTACTTTATATCATGATCAATACTTTGTTTATAAGTCAATTCAAAATGTTAAACAGTATTCATTAAATGTAATATAAAGTTCCATGAATTGATGATGATCATATCATGTTAGTTTAATCATATCATTACTTCTTTACTTTGTTATCATGTCTTCAGTAGGTTAATTACTAATAGAGTAGTATTCAAATAGAAAATATAACTTGAAGAGTCTATGGTCTTTTCTTAGAGGAATATGTTGAACCATGAGTTGAAAAAAGTCCAAATATAAATTCAAGGATGTATATTGTACACATGGAACAAAAAAGAGCTACACAAACATATACAAAGATCATATTGCAGTTTATTAATTATAGGCTGTTAACCAATACACTCATTGGACATGTTTGGAAATACACTCATTGGACATGGTCGAAAAATATCTTATAAAATATTTGGTAAGAGACTAATTAAATTTGCAATTAAAGTTTTAAAAGTATAAATATAGAGCTAAGAATATTTAATTTTTAATATGCTAAAAATCTTTGATTTTACCTTAATCATATAAATATTCCACATATATACATACATAGTGCATTAAAAATACTTTAACCAATATATCCCCCCCCCCTCCAACTTTTTTGTTATTACAAATATTGCAATTTGCAGATATAATATAGCAAAAAATTGTTCATTAAAAGTTTGCAATGTGTTTCTAAATTGTAGTCGCTATAAATGGGCGCCATCTATTTTTACTTTTATGGAAATTAAGTTTATCACAATTTCAAATGACATTTTTCTGAAGATTCTTCCTTTTTTACTAGATGAAAAAATATGATCTGCATGGGTGGCTATATTTCAATCTAATTTTATTTACTGAATTTATGTTATACGATAGTCTAATGGTTTTTTAAAAAGTTGTTTTTTAAAAAAATAATGTTCACTTTAAAAATAATGAAGAAATAACCATGTGTAGGTTATTAACTCTAAACATAGATGCCATATTTTTCTTCTTTCCTTTATTGTTTCCGATTCTTTTTTAAAAAATCTCTGTTGATTTAATAACGTGGCAGTATGGTGTTAGAAATTATTATCATATAAAATTTATTTTATATGCTACTGAAAACAAACTTTTAACAGTCTTTCGAATTATGCAGACTGTTTATGCATCTTAAAGATTAACTTAACTATTTTATAAAAAAAAATGTATTATATATAGAAAACTGAGTCCCCCCCCCCTTTTTTTGTTGTTGTTGATTATTTGCTAAAGTAGCAACTTAAATATTCACATTATTTATTTTAAGCATAGAATTACAGATACCGAAAAATTGTAAATACTCCCAAGAGATCACTTGATCACTGTTTCTTATGCTTGCTCATAACTGTTATTAAAACAGGCAAAACTCTCCAGAAAATAGTGCCACTCTACTCTGGCTTGCACTGAGTGGCACTACTGTATGGAGAGTTTTGCCTGTTTAAATGAATCTCAAGATATATTTTAGCTTTGTTATTATATACCACATTAATTATTTTTATTGTTTTCAGCCATTCAATGATTATTATATCAAGCCATTTTATGAATGTCATTTAATATTAATCTTTAATATAAAATTAAAATATGTATATCCTTGTAAAACAATGTAATGAAATTTAAGATTTTATGGAACTTATGTATTAGTTCGGTGGTGATGAAAGTTATAGGCTCAAACAAATGTGCATATAAAGACTGAATTAAACACTTTTACAATCTTCTAGAAAGGAAATGAATATTATATAATATTCTGATGAGGAGAAAGTTAATAGTCAAAATTTTGGTTTTACTGCTAACTAATTTTATGGCCATGATATGAATAGTTATTCAGTCCACTATAATGGTGCTAAGAAACAACATTTTGTAAATGGACAGAACTGCACTGCTAAACATATGTTGTCAAGCATTGTTAGCCAAGAGGTCAACACAGTTGCCTTGCAAGCAAGCAGTTGCTTGCAGACAGTTGTGGGTTCACCTCCCAGATGATGCTATGACATAAAAATATATATATATGTTGTTGTTTTTTGGTTTGAAAACCATTTATAGTAAATTTTTAAAAGTTTACTCGTTGGAAGATCATTTCAAATAAATATTGCTGACTAATAAATATGTGAAATCTCACCACTGGACTAATTAATGTGTAAATAGTGATTTTATGTATATAACATATTTTCACAATTATATGATAAAAGTAAAAATTTTTTGGGAATGTATCATTTATAGTTTTTGTGTATAGGGAAATTATTCCATTTAGCACACAAATAATCTTGTTTAAAGTATCTAAAATTTTCAAAAAGATTTTCATCTACTGAAACAGAAATTTCTTTCACTGAATTAAATTGCCCATTTTGATGAAATTGTACTCATCTTTGTCAAGAATAAATCTGTAATAAAGAACTGTTTTTCATCATAGTTCTTAAATATATTTTTTTAAAGTAACTAGTATTTTATTTATAACCAAAATCAGGGGTGTCTATTGAAATTTTAAAAAGCGCAAACAGTTTTAATAAATTTGATGAAATACAGCATATTCCAGTCCTATGGGAGTTCATTATTTTTATCTCTTTCTTCTTCTAAAATCACTTGTAATTAAGCATCTGACTGTAAAACAAAGTATTGTTTTATTAATATACCTTTTATTCTGATTGATAACCATTTAATAATGTACATATGATTAGACATTTTTAAATTCATGCACAATCACAATCTCATAATAACTTCAGACACAACAGTCCTTCATTACTGCCTTAGCCTTGACAACGATGACCTTTGAACAGGATTCTTTGTGTGTTGCATGGAATAATTTCTCCATGCAGAAAACTAATACATGACACAAAACAAAAAAAATATTATATATATATGTATTTTTAAGGCTGGGTGTAACTTGCTTATACTAAATATTTATGGACATAAATAGAGGGTATTAAGCATTCCATCATTAGTTTTTTAATGAAATGGACAGTTGAATAGTTGGGAGGATGAGAAGATAGAAGCCTGCCCATTAAAGTTTGAGGAATTGCTATCTTAATATAATTCAAGCACTGATTGTATATATGTGTGGGATATTATGATCTGGTCCAACTGATGAGTGCTGGTTCTGTATAAAATATGTATATTGGGATCATATATCTTTTTCTCATGAGTATGGCCATGCATATTGATTGTGTGAGATGGTGAGGAGGATGAATGGACTGAAACCTCCCAGGTTCAAATTCCTCTACTTACACACACACACACACATATATATATATATATATATATTAGTTTTAAAGAGTGAAGTTGATTAAAGTCATTTATTATTTATATACATGTTTTTATAAACTTATAATTGGATTGATATACTCATCCTTAAATAAATAGAAGTGTAATGGTAATCCACATTGGAACGTGATGATTTGTTGCAACTGACAAAAAACATGGTTCATATTAAAATAAATCTTGGTAATTATTTACATTTTTCTTGTATTTGCAACTATATGAGAGTTATGTGGAAATAATATTTAATGTGCATATTGTAGAATTAATTACAAACCAGATTTTCTAGATTCATTTTAATAAACTTTCAAATAACATCCCCTTTAATAATCCATACTAATATTGCAGTCAATAAAAAATGATGCATTTTTACTTAATTTCCACACTATTATATGTGAAAGGGTGAAATGTTAAATTAACAATATTTTTTAATAGATTCCCTATCAAACCAGCCCACAGGTTCAAACAATAACAGTGAAATATACATATAGCATGGAAAATGTAATATTATTTTAATTTGCATACCATAAATAGATAATGCTGAGAATATATAATAATATTTGTGAAGACATAATCTTACAATGTGCTTAAGTGCACTGGAAGGTTATTATTCATAAATATTATTATGTATTCTCAGTGCTATATACCATTGATTATTTAGTTTTTTAATAAAATTATTATAATTTGAATAATTAATTGTTATTTGAAACTGAGCTGGTTTGATCAAGACCTAATGAAGATGTCTACAAATATAATTTTTCACCTCTTCATGTATCAATTAAATAAAATGTAAATTAGATAAAATTACATTTTTTTGTCTGTCTGATGAATTGGTGTTAATACAAGAGTCGTCATTATTTTAAAGTTTATTGATATAACTTAAAAAAATATGACATATAAACTATTCTTATGGTAGGTGTACTGGAAGAATTTTTTTTTTTATAAATATTATTATACTTTTAGATTCTCAATGCTGTATATGATCATTGTTTACAGCATTCTTAAAATTATAAGAATAAATATTTATAACATAGTTTATGTATTAATAAATATGGGATACTTTCATCAAGAAATAATTTTTATAATATTATAGTTTTATTTTAATTTTATAATCAGCAAATTAACATTCACGGTACTAACACTAATTGTTTTGTGATCTTTAGCATTCAATCAGAACAACTAGACATCTATTTATTGACTAATGTTGTATTAATATTGAATTGTTAACTCTATAAATGTTTTGACATGTAACACAGAAAAGGTAGACATATGTTTATACATTTTTATCCATACTTAGCATGCTTTCAATATAATATATATCATAATCATAGCTTTTTTGAATTTTATTATAGACGATCTTTATGTATACTTGATAACTATTTTTTTGTATTTAATTATTTAAATTTATTGTTTTTTATTCAAATATATTTTAAATTAAATAAATAATCAATCAAAATAAGATTGAAATATAGAACTATTAAACACAATATTATAATATTTATCAAACCAGCTTTAATCTCCATTGAGACTTCTCAAGATCTTGAGAAGTTTTAATGGAGATGAAAGATGGTACAATAAATATTATAATACAATATTAATAGTTGTTTATTCCACTTAATTAATCATTTATTTATGTATGGATATTTTCAGAGAGTCCACTTTTTTGAAAGGGGGATGTTGTTATATTTTTTGATTATACAAATTCATCCTTGGCTGTTGTTCAAGCTTCCTTGATTTTTTTATTCAGTTAAATAAATTGATATTCTGAAAACTTGAAGAAATCAATAATTTCCAGCAAAAATGTCTGAAATATGCTAAGATTTGATCATTTCCACCATGCACATAGTAACTGCAACAAAATAAAGTTGTGAATTCATATATTTACAACAAAAAACAATAATTAAGATGTTATTAAATAAGTAAATTTGTATCATTGCTTAAAGCAGTAAGAGAATAACAGAATTAAGAGCTAAAAGTGCTCAATCTGTTATTTGGTGCTCAAATGCAACTAAAAGTGCTCAATCTGTTATTTGGTGCTCAAATGCAACATAACTAAAACAAAAAGTCCACTAGAGAGAGCCAAGGACTCCAGTTTACTCTGTTTCTGGCTCCCCATTCTAGTTCCTTTTTTTCTTAGTTTGGGGAATTAATTTTTTCTAAAACTATTTCTAGTTAAAAGAGGCATTTTTAGACTCTTTTCATACACAAGTTATGTCAACATGTTATAACAAGTAAGAATAATTTCAACATTCATAAAAACGCTGTGCAAATTATATGGCAGCCATTGAAATTTCAAAAGATTTCTACAGAGATTTTTTTTCTTGATGAAAACTCTTCGTTTCCTTCAGGTTTGCTGAGTAGATGAGAGGGTCTGGTTGGGAGGAGCCCTGGGAGCCTAAAACCTAGTTCGGTTGAGTATGGGAACTGGGATGAGGGTGCTGTGGGGATCGTTTCTGACATTGAACTTCATTCATAGAAAAGTAAAAATAACATTTTTAGCATTATTTTTATAAATGATTTTATCCATGTATTATTGCAAAGTAAGCTGCAGTTTGGTCTAATGGCTTTAATTGCAAGTGACTTGGCTTAATTATTTCTATTATTTCCAATGTGGATATTAATAACATTGGACCTTTGCTGTTCATTTGGTTTTTCATGGAGGATTGGAATGGTTTTCAGCAGAGACAATTTAAAGTTCAGCTATAGTTCTTCCAAAGTATGCTGGATTCCTTTCTTCTGGGGATATTTGAAGCCATTTCAGAAAACTGAACAGTAGATTGGCTTAGCCTGTAATTTATATTGTCTCAAGTGTTTTCCTATTCCTCAATTTATCTACTGGAAATTGGATTTTTCAATATTGTACTCCTAAACTGCTATTCATATTTGAACTCTAGACTAAGTATAAGCTAGGATTATTTTTAGTAATTAATTGCCTCATGGACTGGTGCTTTGAACATTCACAGATTGATCAATTCTTAGAAATGCTATGGACAAAAATACAAGGTTTCATTTTAGATCTCCATATCACACTATGTAAATCAAAGTTTACATTGTAAAACATGTTGTATCAATAAACTTTAATCCAATTTTTTTTTAAAAAAATATTTTTTACATATTTAATCAGATTATCAGTAGTTAAATATATTTGTCTGACTATTTTTGATAAAAGCTACAAAACAATAATAATATAATATTTTTAAAAACTAAAATAAAGCAAAATTATATAAACAATGTGACTGAACAATTTCAACTTTAGAAGATCTTTTCCTAACTCTAAATCTTTAAATTTTCAAACTAAAAACAGTTTACTTTCATTTATTAACTTTTATTTAACTATTGTCTGTAGTTTTACATTTCAAAATCTGTAACATTATTATAGAATGATTATAATTTACTTTGAAACAATCTATGTGTTTGAATTGGTAATCAGAATGACAATTTAAAAAAGAATCTTTTTTTATTATATAGCGAGACTAACTATCATGCGATGGCTATATTTTTCATACAAATAAAGGATCTCTCCATTCTAGTCCAAAAGTAATAATATTTTATAATGATTACATAAATAGATGTTTTTGTGCATACCTGAAGTTGTTTTCCTTTAGAATAGTCATTATACAAAATTTTTATTTTATACAAAACATTATGTGATATGTAAAAAAATATCTCAACTTCTATATCGATTTCTTTTCTTTAATTTTGCCATTCTATCTTTTCCAAAGACTTTATCATGTGGTTGAAGTGTTAGTATTCATTTATTTTATATTTAAAATCCAAAGCGCATCTGCAACAGTTTAATGCTGTTTAAATATTATTATTTATAAAAACATTGCGCTATATAAAATAATTGACTTATTTACATACATTTAATTTCCAATAAGAAGGACGTATCGTAAATTCTAATAAATTTCACCAGCGTCATTCATTCAAGCATGTAAAAGTAATTTAAAGTGATTATTTAATATCTCCACGCTTTCACTTTTAAACACTTAAGATTCACCCATACAAAAGCATTTGGGTTCAAAAAGGTAGATGGCCATTCTATCTTTTCCAAAGACTTTCTCGTGTGGTTGAAGTGTTAGTAATCATTCATTTTATATTTAAAATCCAAAGTGCATGTGCAACAGTTTAATGCTGTTTAAATATTATTAATTTTATTTTATAAAATGTCTCATAAAGACTAATCTTGAACACACTTGATATCACATTGATATTCATTATTTGAACAGTGTATATATACACAAACTTATATTAGTCTGCATTACAGTGACATGTTTATTTCATGTTTAAAGAGGTTTATTTAAACTTCATTGTATCAATATTTCATACTCTGTAGTCAAGTTGCAATCTTTAAGTGTATATATATATATATATATATACTATATACACTTATAATATATATATATATATATATATATATATTCAATGGACCATTAGTAAGAATGGATTTCCATTCTTGCTATTAAAAGGTGAGAAGGTTGTCTTAATAGCATTGAGAAATATTGATTACTATTTTTAGTGTGAATGTTTAGATGGTTACTGGTTGGTATCTAATTACATCATTATTCCATTTAGCTTTAAGCACTATTTCACCTATTATTTCTAAATAATACATAAGCAATTTAAAAGTATTGCAGTTTGTAATATTATAATTGACTATTTATTAGTCTGCATTACAGTGACATGTTTATTTCATGTTTAAAGAGATTTATTTAAACTTCATTGTATCAATATTTCATACTCTGTAGTCAAGTTGCAATCTTTAAGTGTTTATATATATTCAATGGACCATTAGTAAGAATGGATTTCCATTCTTGCTATTAAAAGGTGAGAAGGTTGCCTTGACAGCAGTGAGAAATATTGACTACTATCTTTACTGTGAATGTTTAGGTGGTTGCTGGTTGGTATCTAATTACAAACATATATATATATACTCGTAAGTGGATTTCATGTTATAGTGGTTATCATTTCTGTCTGGCATTTCTAAAATTTCTTTGGTGTTGAAATTGAAATGTAAACAATGTTAAATATTTTTTTTATGTAGTTGAATATTTCCGCACAAGTTCAATGGTTTTATTACTTAGATGACCCATGCTAATCCCCTCATCCAGTCTATTATTGGTCAATAAATGGTAGGTGGATAAAAATTTGTCTAGAAAGTAATCAAGGAAAAAAACTGGAAAAATTCTTTCTAACTAGTAGCAAACTTGTCAAGTGATCAATATCTTCTTTCTTACTAAATCTCAGTGAAGAAATATTTTAGAAGCATGTGTTTTTTATCTTTCAAAAGTAACCTTTATTAGTAAAAGTATTACAAAAATTTTGGGTACACTTAACCCTTGAGAATTACAAAGTGTTCAATGTGACAAACAAGGTAAAACAATTATTGATTATATAAAGTAAATATGCTTGATAATAATTATGTCCATTAAAGAGTTGCTATAATGTTGATATTAATGTGTATCTGAACATGAGTATCTATACATGGATCTACATGGCCCAGATACTGAGAAGCCATCCATCACCCAATAATCCGATCCCTGGGGCCCCGAAGCAAAGATCCAAATGCTTCAGCTAAATAGGTGGACAAGTCCAGCATTGCGCCAACCACCACAACAGGCAGCGAGGTCCAAGGCTCAAGTCCATTGAATAATAAATTCTCGACCTGCAGCCGAGCCATGTCAAGACCATTCCAGATGCCCCTGTCTCCCAATCAACAGTCCAAATGTGCAGGGACCGCATTTGGTCTACCTGCCCAGAATTGGAAAGCCAATTAAGAAAAACACATAGCACACACAGATCTGCACTGCCTAAAACCAACCTATCAAGGGGGCACAGCAGCCAACCAGAGCAGGAATGGTGCTGAGACTTTGACCAGGTACCCTCCCAGCAGGTTTTCCAGGTAGCAGCAATAATTGTAAACAGCCTGCACCAAAGAACCAGCTTCCTAATGACCGCTACCACCCCCGAGGAAGAAAAGAGGAGTGCAGATCCATGCCTGGAAAATTATTGCAGCAAAGCCTCCATCAAAGTTACAAAATTTGGAGGTGGCCCAAATCAGACCAACCACCTTACAAACTCTCTAATTTTAAAGTTAACCAAAGAAAAAAATGATTAGCTCAAATCAACATTGCCATAATAAACAAGCCATCAGGGGGTTGAAACAGCCTCCAAAGTCTGCTTCATTGTTGTTAACTCTTGATACGTGTCATATATTCTAAATACTAGTTCAACTCATCCAACTGCAAGGTTCTCCAGGGATGATCTAGCTTATATATTTCCATTTGGTTATTCCAATTATGAACAGTGATTAACATTGTAGGATTCTTGCTTATTGTTTGGTTGTACAGTAGAGCTGAATGGCAGCAACCTGTTATAGTAACTAGTTTATGTAACCATGTTGTGGACTTGGTTGTAGTAGGATCCCAACTGGGACTCTTGTATTGATCCTATTTGAATTCTGCTTATGTTAATTGAAATCTAGGTCTTGATTAGTAGTCAAGGTTTCAATTGTATAGTGTAAAAGTTTGTAATCTTTGGATTATTCCTAATCATTGTTGGATTAAAAGAGTTGAGTGAATTGCAGCTTCAATATCTTTGTTTGGGTCTATACCATCATTTGAACTTGTTTTTATCTTTAAATCATTGTTTTTTTGGCTCAGGAAACACTTCGTTCTAATTCTGTGTTAATTTGAAAGTTTTCTATTCTTTTTGTGGTGCCCCAATCGCACTGGAAGTGGCCCAGTAACTTTGATCTAATCATCAGAAAAAAATAATTCTTGTGCAGCGAGATGGCTTAAAACATAATCTATAATGTTTGATTCTAAAATTGAGATTTTTTATATGTATATTTTTAAAAAGCCAGCAATCTGTCCATATTAAAAATAATAATAATTTTGTGTGTTTTACTTGTCAGTGCAATAATACATTGTGATCACAAAACACGACAAGCAAATAGCTTACATATATTTTTTTCAAGCAGTTACTTGGAATTTTTTTTATTAAATATCATTTATATTTTCTATATGATGGAAAATTTTCAATATTTGCAAGATTTATAACTAAATATTATAGATATGAAATTTTTTTTTAAAATTATTCTTTTACTATCATTATTAATTGGGTCTTCACCCGGTTTCAGGGTGTGGTAATCGTGGGCCTTCTAAGATGCTCATCTGGGGCTAGATCATATTGATCATGCACAAATAGATGTTAAATAAGATTGGGAATACACTTATATAGATATAATTGTTACGAAATGTATAGTCTATTATACTCAAATGAATAATTTGTATATTTATAAAATTAAATGCTTTGTAATTTGTAACGGGAAGGTAGACCCAAAATAATCTGTAGTCTTTTGATCAATAAAGGTTGCTCTTATAACATTATCACCATTTTTGTTGTTACTATTTTTTGTCAACAGGTTTCAGTACATTTATTTTTTCTAACATTCTATTTTAATATCTTTTAGTGTGATATTTTATTATTTTTTTATTCTAATATTTGTACTTCAAAAACAGTTCTATAGTTTTCTAAATAATTTTTGAACAATTGTATAAATTTCTGAGGTATCATGCTAATATTTTAAATATGAGTCATAATATTCTGTACACCAATTAATGAGGGCCATTGGCCATAGACCTGGAACACATGCACATATTTGCATATATGTACACAGTTAGCTAATTGTATGTTTAGCACATCTTTTATTTTATCGATCTTAAATGTTTTTAATTTTTTTCTGATCTTCCTATCATATTTTACATCCAGGGATCAACATAGTCTATAAGATTGACTTAATGCTTGCTATGTGTATTTGCTTAAGGAATATGATGACCAGTAAGATTTTAAATTCTTTTATATTGATTTTTTTTTAAATGCTAGAATTTATTCTTTATCCTAAAAGGGTTAAATTGAAGCCTACTGTATTCTGAGTTATTTGCTTCAAGCTTCACTAGATCTCTATCCACTTTCATGATTGTAAATATTAGTATAGATTTTTCTTCCTCTTAAATTTTTTCTTTATTTTTCAATTATTGAACAACAACATGAGTATTGGATGACTTTTTAAAACAATTTATTTTGTTTTCTTAAAATTTTTACTTTTATTAAAAGTATAAGATAATAAACAAATTTTTGAATTCAAGCAAAGAATTCTATTACATGTTTAAGAGAGGGAAGAAAAAGTTTATCTCGTTTCACTTACACATTCTTAACAAACAAACGATAAAAATAAAAATGTTTGCTTTACTGAAGAAGAAATTAGATTTTTATTTTTAGTTAAACCATGTTATTTTATAATCTGAAAGCTATTTTCTTTTTTCACAGTTGTAATGTGGAAGATAGGAAATTATAAAGTCACTAAACAGCTCTGGTTAAGTTAATTTTTTCCTTTAATGATCAGGTTTAGTTACGTGTTTAAATAAAGATTGTTTTTAGATGTGTTGTCTTTGAGTGAATAATAAGTTTAATGATATAGTTTTTATTTACATATTTTCGCTCTCTTTTTCTTAACATTTTACTTATTCACTGTACATTCCATTGCAATTAAGAGAAGACAAGCGTGATAAACTATTTAAAAATAGTATATTTTGTTATGTTTAATCAGACTGGTAAAACGTAAAAATGAAGTTTTGATTTGAAATTAAAAGTATTCCGTTTGTTTATATTATTTTTAGCACTAGAGCAGATAAAAATGTTATTCAGCCTATGATTTAAAATATTCTAATTGAAATAAAATTTAAAAATCTGTATTTTTTTTCCAATAATAGACATAAATATGTCTAGAAAATGCAATATAAATTAATTGAATCAAGTCTATCATACAATATTTAGTTTGGAATAATTTTTGAACATAGTTTTTTTTTTTTCATATGTCATAGCATCAGCCGGGACGCGAACCCACAACCGTCTGCAACCAACTACCTACTTGCAAGGCGGTTGCGATGACCTTTCGGCTAGTTTTTATTAAGAATTGATCAAAAACAGCAACAATCTGCTTTCGACGATGATCACGTGTTTGTTGCTTTGTTTCAATATTTTTTTGAGTTATTAAATCTGCTTACTAGCAAATAACACATCACATGATCACTTTCTGGCATCCATTGATTATTCTAGCTTGCAGTGAGTGGCACTATGTATAGTGAATTTTGCCTGCTTCAAAAAACACATATTAATAATTTTGCAGGTTAGAGTTTGTTTTTGAAAATAATTCTTGTGTTTCAGAAAATGTTATAAGAAATATCAGATGAAAGTAGTAATATAATAAATAGGGATACATATGAAAAGAAACAAAGGAGTGTTTAATGGCTTTTTAAATAATAATAATAATAATAATAATAATAATAATAATAATAATAATAATAATAATAATAAAGATTAATAATAATTAGAAATTAACAACTATTATTTTGGTCTTATTGTTAATACAGATAAAACAAATTAATCACTGAATTAAACTTGGCTAAAATGATTTTGTCTGAAATAATATAATATTCAAAGAAAATATGATTATATGTTTGGCAAGAAAGATTTTTAATAGATGTGTTTTACCACTTTTTACATATGGATCTGAGACTTGGATTTTTAACAGTAGATGAAAAGAGAGACTTCAAACCAAAAAAAAAGAGAATTGTGTATTGAGCTAACAAGGATAATTTTAAAATAAAATATATCGCTAAGAAAATAAATAGATATTACTGAAACTGTTGAAAAAATTAAGAGACCGAAACTGATTACATAAGTACACTACCAGATGAGCATAGATATAAAATTGAAATCATGAAACTAAATTTCAAAACATGTTAAAACTTAGTAATGAGTCCTTACAGAAGACAATCTATGGATTGAAGAACCTATTAAGCTTAAATCGATAATGGATGAAAATGGTGATGATAATAATATTCATAAATATGTATATTTTTTTTTATCCAATTCTAAATTTAAGATTCAGCCATAAAAATATATCTATCCTTGATGATAATTTGTTAATGCTCATCATTCAGTCTAGTATATTTAAGAATAGCACTGATGTTGGAGCAAATCAAATGACAGTTAGTGATTTGATTATGTATATATGCTTGTTACATAAAATAAACATGCTCAATTATTATCTTATTTAATTTAGATATAAGCCTTGGAGGTGTGTTTAGAAAAGCTTGAAAATTATTTACTGGGAAGTGAAATATAGGAACTCCCTCAGGGTGAATATTTATACATTTAATGTAATTCACTAGCATTCTGTTTAAATAAAGAAATTAATTTTAATAATTTTTATTAATCATTCATTATACTAGAGATTGTTCAATAATAAAAAAATATTATTGTAATATAATTTTCACTATATCATTCTCATATAAGGTAGGGACTGGTTTCTATCTGCTTTTAACACCTTGTGGAGGGATGTAATACCAAAGACATGTAAAAAAGATCTATGCTCCCCAAGATGTGCATTTCATGCTGAATCAACACTCATCAGTTGACCCAGGCCACAATCTCTTGCACATATCTTTATCAATATTAAGTATATAATTATTTTCAGATACCTTTACCTTGATAATGATAATTAATATACTGCACACACAAATGTTAATTGTAGATGAGATCTTAACTTTAAAAAAAACCATTTTAATACATTGTAACTAATAATAAATTATCTTACAGTTTATTTTTTTCAAGATGCTGACAGCACTAACTTTGAGCATATTAATAGTAAATAGATATAGTATAAATGTAAAATAATAAAGTGTATCTCAACAGTGGAGCTTTAAAAAGTATTTTAGATCTTTACAGTTAAATTGGTGAAACTTTCAAACTTTTTACATATTTGATTGAAAAAATAGATGTACTGTACAAATTTATTGATCTGTGACTAAATACATAAATATCTTTGAATTTATAAATAAATAAATATTTTTTTCTACTTTGTAAAATACACTTCTATATAGAAATTGAAAAATTCTACTGTTTGAAACAGACTTTTGCTGCATAGGATTATTAAATTATTGACATTTTCATTTTGTATTTATGTTAAAATAACTAAATCAAATTATTTATTAACTTGTATTTATATGTTGGATTATTTCCATTATCTAACATTAAAAATGGTATGTCTTTTAAAAATGTTTCAACTTTACATAAATTTTCCAATTATATTCAACTGTTAATAATGGGACACAGACTAGTGTATACACAATATTTTGAGTTATATTATTCTCCTATTTTTCAGATGTTGTTGGGTTGGTTAATGATATTATTAGCACAATAATAAAATCTGGATCTTTAAATTTGTAAATATTGAATTTTAAGGTAACACTCTAACCAACTGAGCCATTCTGCCAAAGGCAATAATTAATAGGAATTTCATGTACTTCTCTGCAGTTTCTCCTTATTTCTCTATTTTTTCTAAGAGCAAAGTTAATTAGTGGCTTCTAGACATTATGTATAGTCACACTAGGTTGAGTTATGGGATTATGTGCCATTGTTATGTGAATAGCTTTTTAAATTTTCTTTTTTCTATCTTTTTCTTTTCATATGATGTTTTTGTATTTTTCTACTCAAATATATGTTCATGGGTACACATATGGTCTGCTATTTTTTAAACACATTTTTATGTCTCTTTTTTTATCATCAGTTTGTGCTATTTCAATCACTTTTCAATGGAGGGACTGCTTTCACCTATATTCATCCTTCCATATTTATTTGGAATTTTAAATCCCATGTGAATGTGGAAAGAAAATAGATGTATCTAAAGAAGCAGGACACATATATACAAATGAATATAATTCAGAATGGGAATATACCAAATATTAAATATAGAGAAAAAGATAAAGAAGCTGTTCACATGACAATGCTAAATACCTCTATATGTCAACTTAGTGTGAGTGCCCTTAATGTCTGGAGCCACTAATTAATTTTGCTCTTACAAACAATAGAAAAATAAGGAGGAACTGCATAGATAAATATATGAAATTTATTTATTTACTTATTTGTAAAGATTATTTATTTATGTATTACTATGTAATTTATTAAAGTATAATATTAGAATCCAGTAATATTTCCTGGTTACTTAACTGTAATGTAATTATTGTTTTATTTTGATAAATATTAGAATAAATACATTTTTTTATTTATATTTTCATTTTCTCATTTTCAAATAACATAAATTTGTTCATAAATATTAATTATTTATTTTGTAAACTAAATAAAGTAAAACCAGTGAATACATAGTTTGCTTCCATTAAAATTTATAAGTTAGCTTCTATTTTGATTTGTTTTTTTTCATAGATATTATTCTACCAACAGCTTGAAGAAATATTGTTTTTTTTTTATAGTAAATATTAGACTTAGGAGTTTGGATGTTGAATATATGTTATAAATAGAATATTACAATAATTAAAATAAAATGATTCAATAAACATCATATGATCACTATTTCTGATGAGTTCAGACCTATATGATAAGCTGATGAGCTTGGATTGAAAATATTATAGTGTTTTCAATTTAAGTCTCATAGTTTTGTAGTTAAGTGGAGATGAAAAGTGGCTGCTGGAGGGTTGCATTAGATCCTAAGATCTAGGTGCAGTGCTCTCACATTCAAGACTTCTCACTGATGAAGACCACAAGCCAGAAACTAGTCTGGGGATATTGTATGAGTAGGCACTAGATGGGAATTTTATGCACAAGCCTTCTGGCATCCATTGATTACTCTGGCTTGCACTGAGTGGCAATATGTAAAGAGAATTTTGCCTGTTTTAAAGTGATTTATTTAGATAGAAATTTAGGAAAAGATTATTCCATTATGTTTGCATTTACTTTTGAAAAGCAGATAATCTTAAATAGATTTAAATAACTATTTTTTCTTAAACAACATTCTACATAAAATACAAGAACATTCAATAATTACTAAATTATTTCATTACTATCATTTATCTTTTTCACATATGCATGGCCATGTGTAATGGTTGTATGAGATAGAGTGGATGGCTGAAAGTCTATATATAGAATATACTTTATTTAAAATATTACTAAATTATTGTAACTGAATTATATACATGTAAGTATAGGTGATATGAATATTAAAATGATTGTTAGGAATCTATAAATGTAGTTGCTGTATTAACTGATTTTTTATTTATTCCAGAAATATTCTGCAAAGAAAAAAGTAGATGGGAAATAAATTTTTAAAACTTGTATCTGTTTTGTTAAAATTCTTATTCACATTTATCAATTTATACAATTGTTGCAAATAAATAGGTGCACTGCACATTGGCAGATAATTTACAATATGGGAGAAAATTATATTTGAGAGTACTTGTCTAAAAGATTAAAAAAGTAGAAGCATACAGTTGATTTTGTAGTTGGTTTAATATCTAGTTTTGTCACAATGCTTTGATAAAAGAAATATCAACTTCTAGAAAATACTTTATATAATAATTTTATGTATAGTTTTTTTTTTTTAAGAGTTTGGATATACTTCAAACAGATTTTAATTTTTTAAATATTTTACAAATAATTGATTGAAATTGTTTTTAATGAAGTATATTGTTTTTATTTATATAATTATCCTGGGTTCGAACTCAGACTTTCACACGACCCACCACTCTCAATGCCATTTCATATTGCTGACCCACCTGATCACACACATATTGAAAAGATAAATAATCATCAATATACGTACTTCATGCTAAACCAGCAATCATCAGTTGGTCTAGATAACTATCCTCACACATATATATAATCAGTACTCAGCTTTATATTAAGATAGCCAATCTTTATACTTTAATGGACAGGCTTCAAACTATTCCAACTCACACCTCTTTAGCCTTCCATTTCATTGAAAATCTGATGATGGAATGTTCAAAGCCCTTTTTAGTGCCAAGGTTGTCATCCTACCCATGTTGACATATTTATGAGTTGAAATAGTTTGAAGCCTGTCCATTAAAGTATAAAGATTGGCTATCTTAATATATATCTGAGCATTTATTGCATATATGTGAGGAGATAATAATCTGGACCAACTGATGATTGCTGGTTTAGCATGAAATACGTATATTGGTGATTATTTATCTTTTCAACATGTGTGTGATCAGGTGGGTCAGCAATATGAGATTGCACTGAGAGTGGTGGGTCGGGTGAAAGTCTGAGTTCGAACCCAGCATATATTACATATATAAATGCAGGTTTAAACCTGTACAATGTATTAATTTATATAATTATCTTAAATTTGCTTAATTGTTCTGATAATTAAGACAATTTATGTAAAGTTTTAAAGTTTTTATATTTGTTATTGCTAGTAATATATATATTCTATAAGAATGTATTTCACATCATTTGCTTTTAATGATTATATTCTTTTTGATTTTCTGTCTAAATTTTTGTGATTTGTATTCATAATTGACTGTCATTACCATCATATTCTGAATTTATTGAATAAAAGAGAAAAACTGCTAATATTCACTCTTTGCAGTAAAGAACCCAACAAAAGCTCTTTTGAGAAACAGTCATTATTAAAGGGATAGTTTTCTGTTTTGTGAATACTTAGCTTGATTGATAGAAGCTGGCTGTAAAAAAGAAAATAGTGACAATTGAATTTGATCTTTATATTGAAAATTGGCCCAGATGCTTGAAATCATGAAAATGCTGAAGGTCAAGAAGTGAAAATCAATGAATCATGCACAACTTTTTTTTCTAAAAGTAGTAATTTAGGTATCATTTTATTTGACTATGCAGTATAAATTTGATCTTTATATATTTAAAAAAATCATTTTATAATTTATCAGTAGTATTCTGTTTGATGCATGTATATTGTTTTATTTTAAGAAAATTTATTTAAATGTACTTATAGAGATAAAATTATTGACTCCTATTTTTTTTGTAGGAATAACAGTAATAAAAAAATGAACAAACAATTACTAAAAAGCTAACCATATTACTTAATGCTTACATCAAGGAAAAAAAATTGGCTTATTATTTATGGACATATAATATCTCTCACAGGCCTATATTTGATGCTTAATTCACCGATAACATATTTAACTAGCCTGGATTAACTTGACACACCCCTGCATAATTGTTAAGTATTTATTAAAAATAATTGGTTAGCTACTTGGTTTAAAATTGTGCAGATTATTTGAAAAAAATATTCTAGGCATGCTTAAATCTTTTAACACTTTTAAATTTAAGTCTGTGATAATGATAAGTAGATATGGGTTAACAATTATACCTTTCCTGCTAACATGATTTGGTATTATTCACAGCATGATATGTTTTTGCAATCAACATTAGTTATATTTGTCAATTTTGTCTGATTGTAAGCAGAAATTAATAATTAAATCTTGATGAGAACAGTATTAGTTGTGAAATAAGTAAAAGTAGAATCTTCCAATCATGAAAAAAATTTTACAGCCATAATTACTTACACAAGAAAAGAAAACTTTTAGATTCATAATAATCAGAAGTAATATATTATTAAATGATTAAGAACATCTGACAAAATAATTGTTTAAATTCAGGATCTTAAGAAGCGTAAACATAATATCTTTAATAATTATACAATCGCATGGTATAAAAAGAAAACAAAGGTATTCTACATTTTCAGGAGTACTTCTTTTGATGTGCAAAGATAAGCAATCATTTCTATAGAAATGACATGAACTTACTTTAGCATGGAACATATATGGTATATACAGTACATATAGCCCATTATTGATTCAATACAGGAGGAAGGTCTTTATAAGTTCACTTCATCTTTTCTTATCTCTAGGCTCTGTTTTTCACATCTCCCCAGCACACTCCCTTATTTCATCGACAGTTTTCCCATGAGGTCTTTTTCTAGGTATTTTATTATATATCTATACAATATATATATATAAGTCTATAGTGTATATATTTTTCTAAATGGCTTAAAATTCTAATGGGAAATAAAAATTAACATATATATATATGAAACAGCTTTTTATTTTATTTAACTGACAAATAATTCTTCTGAAACATTTATTTTACCCCTTTAAGGGGGGGGGAGATGATCCAAGGGTTAGCACACTTTATTACTATATATTATTAAATATTTTTCAGAATGTGCCTTTTTTATATTAAGAAATAAATATATTATTATCATATTTATTACTTCACAAAATGTTTTGATAGTTCTAGTCAATGTTCATATATGAGAGAGAGAGAGTGATATATATATATATAATTGATACATATATATATATATATATATTCGTTTATATATATATATATATATATATGTCTCAATACATTACATAATATTAATTATTGGAAATATTCTATATATAAAATCCATATTTTCTGTTGCCTGATTGGTGAATGAATGTGTGTCTGATGATGTCACAACCACTATATTTATGTGAATGAAGTAATTTCACCATTAAATAAAAAACACTGGGAAAAAAATCAGTATGAGTGCTCTTAAATACAAGATATAGTATATATTTCATGGTAAAGGTTTCCACCCATCTGCAAACATAGCCACAATGCCAGTTCACAATTCATGTTAATATGTTCCATGCTTTCATGGTTTATCAATCCCTTAATATAATTCAGATGAATGATATAGATTTAGCAGTGGTAACAAACTTTTATAAATTAGAAATGTTTAATAAAAAAACATATTTATATCAAACCTTAAAAAAAATTGTTAAAGCAACAAATTAAAAAAAAAATTACAAATTTTATATTTAATAAAAAAAAGTGTAAAAACAACCAATATATTTGTATTCTGAGCCAGAGAGCTACAAATGCTGATTCATAATTCGATGTTAAGATGCTCCATGCTTTTTCAGTCTGTCAATTTCCCAATATATTTCAGATGAATGACCTTCTTAGCAATTAATAAATGGTAATTACTAATACAGAGGGCACTCCAATAAATATATATTTGAAGCTGTATAGCTATCAAATATAACAGATATATTTAAAAGTATAAATTTTAATTTAGTTTTATTAAAATTCAGAAAGTTATTTATATAATATTAAAATGTTTTGTTTAATTTACATTAAATCTTTAAAATTAAATTGAGAGAGTGCAAATTTCTCAAGCGCTTATGACAGCCAACAGCCAATCAAATCTTAAGCACTGGGACAGAGAATTTAATAAGAAAAGAGCGGTTCCACTCTCTTCTTTACTTGTCTTTCTATATATCCAAGCCAGTCCAAAGTACTTATATCTGAAAGCGTGAATCTTAAATATCATAACACTTAATTCACTGAGTTCAAATTATAAACATACAGTGTGAAATCTTTCTATTTACTACACAGTAGTTTTCGATGTTATAAATCTACTGCGTAGTAAATCGAAAGATTTCACACTGTATGTTTATAATTTGAACTCAGTGAATTAAGTGTGATGATACTTAAGATTCACACTTTCAGATATAAGTACTTTGGACTGGCTTGGATATATAGAAACACAAGTAAAGAAGAGAGTAGAACCACTCTTTTCTTATTAAATTCTCTGTCCCAGTGCTTAAGATTTGATTGGCTGTTGGTTGTCATAAGCGCTTGAGTAATTTCAATATCGACTGTGCTTTATAAAATATTATTAAATCTTTAAAAAAAATTGTTAGAGCTACCAATTAAAAAAACATACAGGTCTTTACAAAGCCAGGTGAAGCTGGTTTTATATATCATCATCAACCATTATCAGTCCACTGCAGGATGAAGCTCTCTCCAAGTTCAAACCATCTCTCTGATCTTTAGTTTCCATTCTCCATATCACCCCTGCACACTTTCTTATTTCATCCATCCATCTCACATGTGGTCTCTCTCTGGATCTTTTACAATTACTTGGATTCCAGTTTAATATTTCAATTTATCATCTCTTCTAGCAATATGTCCAGTCCAACTCCACTTCAATCTTTTAATTTTTTCAATGAGATCAATAACACCTGTTTGTTCTCTTACCCATGTATTGTGTTTTGATCTTTTCTTGTTATTCCTAACATGCATCTCTCCATACTTCTTTGAATGGTCTGAAGTTTCTGTATTGCTCTTCTATTAAGTATCCAAATCTCAAGATCCATAAGTAAGAACTGGTAAAACACATTTATTAAAAATCTTTCTTTTCAAACACATAGGCATATTTCCTTTTAGTATCAAATTATTTCTACCAAAAGCACTCCAACCAAGTTTAATTCTATGATTAATTTCATCCATTATACTTCTATCTGTATTCACTATTATATGTCTAATAAAAAAATATTCCGATGGTGTAGTTATTTTGTACCTTTTACTATCTTTGAAGGTGTTTTTTTAAATCTGAAATATGTCCCATCTTTTAATATTTGAAAAGATGTATAAGTTTTTATATAAATTCAACATAATATTTTTGAGATGAGATATATCAACTACTATTAGTATTTTTTGTAAAAATATTGTACCTTTATAGATTAATCACGCCATATCTTACATTTCTCTAATAGATTATTACTTCCTATGTAGAGCCTATTCAAGTGCACTGCAGTATTAAATGCTTATTTTTCTTTAGTCAGAAGATAATCTTTACATTGTAATTTAGAAATATCAAACTTAATCCACTCACAACTTTGACATGGTCCTTTATAGATAAGCACAATAATAATTATACCCAATCATTTATTAAACTAGTAATTATCTCCAGCACAAATGTAAACTTCAAACCTCAGTTAAAGATTAAGATATCTGATTTTTAAATTAAATATACAAACATGGAGTTATTCAATATCAGTTTTCATTTCCCATGTAATATATTTTTCTAAATATAAATTAATAAATGGTTAATGTCAAGTGGTAGTTGGAGTAATTTTGAGAATTATAAATCAAACTGTAACAATTTACTATTGATAAGTACTGTATATATAATAAAGATATATATCAGAAATGGTGATCTTAGCCAGTTGATGAATGCTGGTTCAACACAAAATGTTTTTTCAATGTCATTTGTCTTTTATTATATATTTTCAAAAGAATGTGTGGTGATATGTGATTATTTAATACATTTGTCAAAATATAATTTATTTACCTGTTACTATGACCATTACCTTTTTTTTTTTAAAAAAAAAGAATTTTTCATGTTTAGCACTTTTTTTTAATCAAGACATTTTATTGTGAGCTCAAAGATTTACATTAAAGCTGTAACAGAGTTATGTTGTTAACAGAAGCTAAAAAAACAAAAACGATATGTAACCCAATAGCTACGGTCTGGGTATAAAAAAAAATCAACTGTTCAATCACAAATTGTCCATTACTACAAGGCTCCATGTAGCATTGTATATGTATGTTGGAGTTAGTTCTTCATCTCAGTTTCTGATGGCCTGAAGTTTTGCCAGAAGTAATTTCTTATGGTCAAGCAAGTTGTGACCATAAATAAGAGTCACCTAGTTGACCAATAGACAAATAGCAGAGAGGTTATGATTCTTATGGATGGAAATATCCCATTAGATATGCTAGAAATCAGTCCAGTGATGAGAGGCACTCTAGTTTTGTATATGAATGCAGAAAGGTCTCTGTCTCATTGGAGTGAGGTACAATGGCTCAGGATATATGTCATTATATCATCATCCTGTTTACATACAGGGCAGACTGGGAACAAGCTTGAGAATTTTCTGAAAATGCTTTAATTTCAATCTTATATTCAAATTTATTTGCAGAATTTTTATATTTCAAATATTTTTCAATTTCACAACTGGTATCTTCAATGATAATTCCATGTGTTGTTGGTTCATTTCATTACATATGTACATTTAAATAAAAATCCTCCATTTTTTTAGTCAGATATGACGGGGCTTATATTTGAACTATTTATATTTTATGAATTTGGATAATTAAATAGCTTCTCAATTTTTGCAATGTTTTTATTGTTTATAATAAATATTATAGTTCTTGTTTTAAAAATAGATGTATTCACTCTTCAAGAAATTTCTTCATCTTTCTTCTTCACAAAGTGTTACAAGGTTTTACTTATATATGATAATTCTTCTGATTTTTGCATTTGTAATAGTTTATGTAATTTCTATAATACTTTTGTTTATGAAAGTGATTCTTGATGTAGATAATGAAATGTAAAATCATCAATAAATGCCAGCTCAAATTTAATCCTTTTTTCTTGCCAATCATTATATTGGATGACAATTTTACATCCTCCAAGGTACTATACTATTTTGTTGTTCATTATATATATAAATTAAATAAATAAAATATTTATATCATCCAAAATAAATATCCTTATTGTATTTTTAAAAATCCATATTTAATTTCTCACACATGAATTGTTAGATTTCAGAGAGGAAAGGGAGAGTAAAGTATTTTCTTAGTCTGACTTTCATAGAAAAAAGCTAGTAAACTCATCAAATTTAAGAATATTAGTGCACAATCTATTTATCTTGTTATTTATTTTATAATCATTAACTTGTTAATAATAATTTAAATGACATGAATGTAGTGAGTGAACCATTAGAAATTTTACATGCTTGGATGTGCATCAGAAGCCTTCTTTTAGTTATTAGTAATTTTTTAAAGGATAATACAGTGTAATAGAATTTAAGCATAAAACAGTTTGATAGTAATTTTTATGATACCTAGAATTAAATAGCAGTTAAAAGTATGAAAGTATTTATAAAAAATATAATATACTTTTAATTTGACAATATGCATTTATTGAACCTAATAAATTATGAAGTAATATGAAATCTATACACAAGCAATAATTAGCATATAAATTATTTCTAGTGTTATTCTCATGACTATCAATGATAAGATAAATCTACTTTTTGATTATTTATGAAAATTATAAGTTATGTTATAAACATAAAATTAGTTTTAAAACAATCTGAAAGTGTAAAATAATCTATAAAACATTTTACAACAATTATATGGAAAATATCCTGGTCATTAAAATGGAGAGATAAGGGAATACAAATAAATTCTAATGGGCAGATAATATGGTTGAATTTGAAAATAATACTTCAAAAATTTGGGAAATGTTACAAAAGCTGACAGATAAATGCAAGAAAGTAGTACTATTGCACTATAAATTCATCTATACTCCTTCAACACTTTAAGCAAATAACTTTATTTATATATTTTACAGTTTCGACTGTACTAGCAGTCTTCATCAGAACTACAACATAAAAAATTAGACAAATATTATATCAATACAACCAAAATTATTATTCTTCATATTTCCATATAAAAGTAAAATAAAACAAAATAGTATAAAGCAAAAACAACTCAATCCAAACCCTTTCAACCAAAAACCTCCCAAATCTTTCAAAAACCCAACACATAAAAATTAAACTACAAAAAATATAATATTAAAATATATATATAATAATAATAACAAACTAATAATAAAAAATAACAATAAAAATAAAAAATAACAATAAAAATAAAAAATAACAAAACATTTTAAAATCATTTTTAAATTATTCTTCAAATTGACAAACAAATAAATGTATTAAAACAATTCAAATTTTATCATCAAACCATTAAAAACAAAACCCTTAAAACCCATTAAACCAATAATCTAAAATTTAATATCAAAAATTATCATTTTTATCATAACTAATTACATATATAAGACCAAAAACCCAAATACCCAAAAAACAAAAATTAAAATTAAAATTAAAAAATAAACTTAAAAATAAAAAATCAAAAATTAAAAAATAAAAAAATAAAAAATTAAAAATAAAAATATTAAAAATCAAAAAACAAAAAACAAAATATTAAAAATCAATAAACAAAATATTAAAAATCATATACCAATATTCTAATAAAATCAAAAAACAAAATATTAAAACTCAAAAACCAATATACTAAAATAATTTCCCCCCTTTTTTATATACACTCCCATTTCCACACTACTTACTTCATTCTACACCTTCATACCTTCCCCTTAATTCCCTTCCTCATATATATCCTAATACTCCCTACCATTTTTTCCTATTTAACTACCATCTTACAATATTTAATATCAATACAAACTTAACTATGTTACCTTAACATTCCTTCTACCTTCACCTTTCCACCATCTTTTTTTATTAACCACTTCCCAACTTCCTCTCTTTTCCCATCAACTAACTCCCCTTATTAACCACTTCTACTACTAAATTACTTTAACTTTTAATTCTTTATTAACCACTTCTCAACTTCCTTCTCTTTCCACATCACCTAGCTCCCTCTATTACCCACTTCTATTATTTAATTACCCCAAACTTTAATTCTTTACCCTATCAACCTTTATATTTCCCTTCACTTATTCTAAACTTTCTTACTATTTAATTTCACACTACCAAAGTCCTTATCCCTTTCTCTCTATTAATACTAGGCCTTATCCTCTCAATTAACAATGACTCTCTTATCTTCCTGTCCCTTCTACTATTTGCAAAACTAATCATTTTTATACTTTCCTTCTCCAAATCATGCCCTGTCTCCATCATATGCACAAATACTGGTGAACTTTTTTCATATCTATGCTAAAGATAAATACTAAAAACAAAGAATAATAATCAATTTTCAAGAAAACAGGAATATAAACTAAACAAATTATCGAATTAAACATGAATGGGATATGTTTGTTTTTTTATATATAAATTTATGTAATTGTTTGAAAATGATGGTTTTTAGTAAACTCATTTTACCAGTGCTAATACATGGATTTGATACTTGGTTGTTTATTAAAAAAACTATGCTGTGAAATATAAAGAAATACTTGTTGGATGTCTTAAGAAGCGTTAAAAAGCAAAATATACAGTTGAAAGAACAAACAGATGTTGTCAACATCATTGGAAAAAAGTGAGATTCTAATGATTCTGGGATGGATATGTTTCTACAAGCTATGATAATAAATAGAGTGTTGAAGACAAAGTATATTCCAAAAGAATATAAAAGGTGTAAAAAGGGAATGTGTGTAAATGAGATAGAAAAGAAGCTATGTATAAAGAAGAGTTAATTAAATTTAAAAATATATTTATTCTGCAGTAGATTAATAATATTCAACAATGATGATAATAGATATATTTATAGTAATTGAATGAATATATTGATTTATAAATTAGAAATAAATAAAACTGGATATCTAAAAACCAATAACTTTAAAGTTATATATTTTTTGCATATGCTTACAGACAGTATTTTAGTAGATTTGAAAGAACCATATTTAAATATAGATATTTACTAAGCAATATATCATGTAATTTTATTCGCTTCTTCTATTGTATTAAAATATTATGCTTACTTTGATTTAATCAACTAACATTAATATACAATTTCATTGTATTTAATGAATAGCTTTTACAAATAAAATTAATTTTGAAGATTGACTTTTATTGGTTTTTATTATGCCATGTTTCAGTTGGTGGAAGGGTAAGGTCCTTGGATTGGTTGCAGTTTTGGTAATCTTGGCACTCAAAACTTTTTATAAACTCTTAAACTATAAAACCATTGAATTATTTTTTATTATATTTAAGCTAATGATTTCAAAAGTTCAAGTCTGTATACCATTTTTTGTTTAGTTACATAGTTTTGAAACTAGTTCAATATTCTGTTAGATCAGAAACATAAATTGGCAGGTAAAGATAATGCACATATTTTTAATTTTTTAAAATAAAATACTCAGAAAATATTTTGGCTCTGAAAAGAATATAAAATTGAGACATCATTTTACTTTATAAATATAAACCACTAAATAAATAGGCTCAAATATCTGGATAAGTTGACATAATGGAAAAAAAAATTACAGAAAATTTGTAATTGTTGATAAAAATAAACCAAGATAACAATATATAGGGGGTTTGAACTCAGACTTTCACATGACCCTCAACCATCCATGCTATCTTATAGAACTGCTACACTTGATCACCCATATGTTGAAAAGATAAATAATCACCAATATATCTATTTCATTCTAAACCAGCACTCATCAGTTGATCCAGATTATTATCTCCACACATATATACAATCAAAGTTCAGTTTATATTAATATAGCCAATCTTCATACTTTAATGGACAGGCTTCAAACCACTCTACCCCACAACCCTTCAGTCATCCATTTCATTAAAAGTCTGATAATGGAATACTCAAAGCCCACCTTAGTTCCAACCTTCTCATCCTACCCATGTTGATCACAAGTCACTCTGACCCCTCATGTACAGGACATAATCCACTATATATTACATATATAAATGCAGATATGAAAAATCCTGTACTATAGAAAAAGATTTCAAAATAGAGTGTTGTAAGGTCCGCCCATCCCTCGTATATGTATGTAAATGGATTATGTCATGTACATGACATGTCAGAGTGACTTGTGGTTAACATGGGTAGAATGATAATGGTTGTCACTAAGGTGAACTTTGAGCATTCCTTCATCGATTTTCAATGAAATGGATGGCTAAAGAGTTGTGGGGTGGAGTGGATTGAAGCCTGTCCATTAAAGTATGAAGATTGGCTATCTTAATATAAGCTGAGCTTTGATTGCATATATGTGTGGAGATGATAATGTGGACCAACTGACAAATGCTGGTTTAGCAGAAAATACGTATATTGGTGATTATTTATCTTTTTGTCATGTGTGTGATCAAGTATATCAGCGGTATGAGATAGCATGGATAGTTGAGGGTCATGTGAAAGTCTGAGTTTGAACCCCTAGATTACATATGTAAGTGCAGGTATGAAAGAGCCTATACTGTAGAAAAAAATTCATATTTCAAGATAACAATAGTAGAAAATAATAATTAACATAATAAAACCATAGAAACAATAGATGTTATAATATTGAAGATATTAACTATGTAAAAAAGTTGGAAACTAGGACTGACAAGCTGAAGTGTTATGGTTATGACCTCCCCGGTCGAAAGCACTGCTCAGCAAATTATGTGTTTACTTATCTAACGGAATGTAATCTTTTCTTGTGTTAGCGTATTAACGTTATTCATAGAATAGATATTAAAAGTGTAGTTAATAATTTGCAAGTTATATAATACGAAAAATAGAAAAAGCATACATATATTTGCACACATAACTGCACATTTGAACTTGTGCAAAAATGCAGCTTGTATGTTTGTTTGTTTGTTTTTTTAAAAAAAAAATTGGTTAACTTGTGGTGACTATTCAAGATAGCTGACTGATGATGATATACTCTGCACACTGCAAGAAAATATAATTATTATAATGACAATTTTCAATAGGAAAGTCACATATATTTTAGTAATTGAATTTGCAATTATTATCCAAATGAATTTATTGATTAGACGGTCTATTTAATAATTAACCTAGGTTTCATTCTCTTTTTGATTGCCTTTTTTTTTTTTTTTTAAATATAGTGGTTTGCTATCAATTTTTTCTTTCTTTCTCATATTTTTTTTTTTTAAAGGAAATGTCAAAATTTGTATAGTATAATTTTACTAATGGGTTATTTCAATAAAGTATGTGAATAGCCAGACTTTCTTTATTGTATCCACTCAATTTTAGTTGAATAATAGCCTTGGCTAAGCCATTATTTTCAAGCAGCAATGGAAGTTTGTCGGTGAAACCTCATATGGCATACCAGCTGCCATAATTATATCAGATTCTGGCAAAAGACATTTACATGCTTTGTAATATATATTAATTTATTCCAAAAGATTGACTTGTGTGTTTTGGAAGAAGATCTTGGGATACTGTCATATTAATAATGAAGAGTGAAAAGATCTTTCAGTATAGCTATTATATATGGAAAATTGAATGTACACTTAAATCAACAATAGTAATCCATTTTCTCACATTCCTTTTATACTCTTGTGAATCATTTTACTCGGGGAAAAAAAAAAAAAAACTTTTTTTTTTTTTAGATATTAAAAAATCCGTCATTTTTATCTAAAATTTGAATTAATTGAATTCTAAATATTTTATTTATTTATTATTATTTTTTTTTTTAAGGAAAGTTGGTTTTAGACTTTTTAAAGTTTTTGACTTTTATCAGAAGTGAACTCAAAAAATAATAGATTTATTTTGATTTTTTTTTTCCAGTATTCACACGTGTGTATATATATACTCTGCTTTACCGACATTTTGATTATTAGTCACATTTAATATATGATTTCTGTTTATTTTCTTTCAAACGTCATCAATTAGCAACTACCGCTTAGTTTCAGATTAATTTTATTTACCTTTTATATATAGTATATTGGTTAATGCCTTTTTGACTGAGTCTCTAATCTAGGTTTAAGTGCAGTTAAAACTTGTTTATTTTTATAAGCTGACAATTTTTAAGTATTCTTATAATTTTTTTAGAAAGTTAACACAGTACCTAGCTAAAAAAGTAAAGATGTCCGGGTAATCAAAATTCATGATTGTAATACAATTTAACTCTTAGTGTTAACATTGACTTGAGAGTTGATATAATCTCTTTTTAAAATCCAACTCTGAATTTATTTTTTCAATCTTTCTTCATGATTTTCTTAAGTGGAGGATTTATTCGTTGCTAGTCTGTACAAAAGGCTAACGGCTTTATTGGTCTGGAGTTCATAAGAAGTTCGAACGCTAGAATCGCTCCTGGGCTAAAACGATAATTGCACCAAACCTCGACTAGCATTGTTAGTCTATAATGTTGATATATATATTTTGATAACATGGCAGTATATAGTAAGAGAAATATAAATTTTTCTATAGTACAGGTTTTTCCATACCTGCACATTTATATGTAATATATAGGGGATTTGAACTCAGGCTTTCACACGACCCTCAACTAACCACGCTATCTCACACTGCTGATACATTTGATCACACACATGTCGAAAAGATAAATAATCACCAATATCCTTATTTCGTGCTGAACCATCGCTCGTCAGTTGGTCCAGATTATTACCTCCACACACATATACAATCAATGCTCAGCTTATATTAAGATAGCCAATCTTCATACTTTAATGGACAGGCTTCAAACCACTCCACCTCACAACTCTTCAACCATCCATTTCATGGAAAATCTGATGATGGAATACTCAAAGCCCACATCAGTGCCAATCTTCTCATCTTACCCATGTTAACCATAAGTCACTCTGTTCATTGATTGTACATATGTGTGGAGATGATAATCTAGACCAACTGACGAGTGCAGGTTTAGTACGAAATACGAGAATTAGTAATTATTTATCTTTTCGATATGTGTGTGATCAAGGGTATCAACAGTATGAGGTAGCATGGATAGTTGAGGGTCGCGTGAAAGTCTGAGTTCAAATCCCCTATTAACAGGAATATTAAATTACTATCTGTGGCACTCTTACTTTGTTTATTATTTTTAAAGATCAATTTTATGTCAGTTAATTTTAATAACATATGGAATTTGTTGTAAAACAATTATGAAAAATAAGATGAATTTCCTGTTAACAAATGTATGTCTCACCTATTTTTAATCACTTTAATAGGAATGATTTTCTAACAAAAACAATTTTTTCATCATTAGTGATACTTTTCTAATATGTAAAATTTAAAGACATTGTATATATATATCAATTAATTAATTTGTTGCTTGAAAATTCGTATAAAAATTTTACTTGAAATTTATGACTTGAGCGATAATTCATGGATTTTAAATTTCAGACTTTGTCATTTTTTAAAGCCATGTAGGAAAAAAGCAATAAAATGGTTTATAAAAAATCCAAGCACTAAAAGTGATGGAGGGAAACTGCTGCTTATCGCCTGGAACTCTAGAGTCTGTCATTTGACCATTGAACACAACCATGCAGTATGCTTTATTATAGAATGAATGTTGTTAACATTGATGCTGTCAATTGGCTTTATAATGAAAAATGAATCTAAATATAATTTAAAAATTAGTTTTTTTTATTTGCTACAGGGTAATTATTGTGTGCATCTGTAGGCAAAATATAAATGCAGTTATATACACAGATACAAATATATACAATTGCAGTTATATTATAAACTATTTTCATTATAGAGTTAAATTGTCATTGCTTATAAAAAATTGTTTTTATTTATATTTTTTAAATACATTCATCTGTTAATTATAACTTAACAGGTTATCAATTTGACCACATAACATGTAATTGAAACAGCGATCTTTAGATTCATAATATGAAATTTAAGATGTTCCAATCAACTAAGCTATTTTACAATTTTATACAATACCAGAGACAATACAATTCTCAAACAATTTTATAAATTCTAATTTTAAATATCTTTTTACTGGTCGGCCACTTTAACACCTTATATCACCAATCCTTGTATGCATTTCCACAATTATTAAAATTTTTGTTGCTTAACTATTTATCTTTCTTTCCTTTTTTAAATCTGCATAGCCCTCTGTTCAATTCTGAATCTGTCACATGATTCATCTTCCCTTTAATTAATCTCCCAAACGATAGTAATCCATTTTCCAAATCTGTATCACTCAAGATTTTAATTACAATCTGATCATTATTTAAAGTTTTTCCTACCCTCACATTTTTTCTTCTTTGTATTCAGCAATATAACATATTATATACTTCTATTTTTAATATTCTTAAATATGTTTTATATATTTTTTTTCCTCATGTGTCATAGCATCAGCCAGGAAGTGAACCCGCTATCCCAGGACAACTGCTTATAAAGCAGCTGTCGCTGACCTTTCGACCAACAATGCTTGACATGTTTTATATTTTTTATTGTAAATTCACCGATTTTTGCTTTAATTTTAATCAGATATCTAGTTTTATTAACTGTTATTTAATCATTTCATCCTCTTATTTCTTCTTTATCCCCATAAGAATATTTTATACTTTTTCAAATGATATTATTTTACATTTTCTTTTTTGTTGTTCCAATTATTTAAAATAAACTTCCATTTGCAACCTTCTTTACTATATCATTAATTTCTTGACAAATTTTAAATCTATCATCCCTCATCCTTTTTTACAACCTAATTCCAAACCTGCACAATTTAGATCCTTGCATCAAGTTCCTTATTTTTAGAAAACTCTAATTTTATTAACATTAAATTATGATTATTACTGCATGATTTTTTTTAGTTTTCATTAATATTTTTATTTTATAATTTATCAATTTTATTATTGTGTCAATATTTTACTATTACTTTTGTATTATTTCACTTTTAAATATAAATACATCTTTACTTTTCATGTCTACCACCAACACTGCATCTTTACTGCTATCTATATGTATTCTATCTGATTTTCTTAATTTTAGAGTTAAATTTACTATAAATTTACTCACCCATTCTTGTCTTTTAAATAAATCTTGGGTTAAGATTTGTAGAGGTCCCTACCGTTGTTTTTCAAATGCATGGTCTTAAAGTTATAGCCTTAATATATATTACTTCACCCATTCTTGCATTATTTAAATAATCATAACCCATTGCCTTTTAATAATTTCTTACTTTTAATGAACATACCATATGCTTTACAAGTTTAAAATTTTCACTCCACTATTCTTATTCATATATGGGGTATATGAGCACAGATTTTCACATGACCCACCATTCTCCACTCTATCTCATAACACTGATAGACTTGAACACATACATGTCGAAAAGATAAATAATCACCAATAATATATTTCATGCTAAACCAGCAATCATCAGTTGGTCTATATTATCATCTCCACACACATATATGCTACAAGCAAGTGCTCAGATATATATATTAAGATAGCCAATCTTTATATTTTAATGGACAGGCTTCAATCTACTCCACACTCCAACCATCCATCCAATTAAAAATCTGATGATGGAATGTTCAAAGGCCACCCCGAGGCCGAGATTCTTGTCACACCCATGTTAACCTAAGGTCAATCTGACTCTCATGTACAGGACATAATTCATACATTTTAACCTTAAATTAATTCCATGAATCTTATTTAAATTTATCTCATTATAAAACCTTGGAAGCAAACCCATCATCTTTATCTGTCAATTTCTTTCCTTCAAGCTCATAATTATAGTCTCAGAATACTTTATTGTTTTCTCCCATAAGTTGTCTTTGTCACCACTACATCATCTAAATTTGCTTTTCTTAGTACCTTAACACCAACTAAAACTCTATGATGTCAGTGCCATCTAGTATTCTTATGCTGAAAAAGAAATGTCTTCTTCATCTAATGAAGCTGGTCTTTGAATTGTAGATATGGAGAAAAAAAAAAGGAAAAAAATAAAGTTATAGACTGAAATGTTGAAAGTAGTGAGGTAGAGAAAAATTATAACAAAAAAAAAATAATTATTAATCTTTTAATTAGAAAAGAGGAAAGATTTGTTTTGGAGTAGATTTCGAGAAATAAAAAAAAAGATGTGAAAGAAATTTTAAATTTTCGTGGGACGAATGATTCATTTAATTGCAAAACTGTTGACAGAGTCTATGGGCTATTTTTATACAAATTATTTGCAGTAATGGTAAATAATTCTTCAAATGTGTGTGTAGTGTTTAATAGTTTTATTTATTTAATAATAATTTTTATACAAATATGAGTTATTTAGTAATAAATTAGGATGATGGTGTATCCAATATCAGCCATTTTCAACTGTTAAAGACGATCGTAAAAGTTGCCAGGAGTTCAGTTACTCTCTCTTGATACTTTTTATTTTATAGATTTGAATGGTTTTGTAGAAAAGAGGTTTTCTTTTTTTTTTTTAAAAAAGGAGTAATAACTTTCTTTTATATTCCCTCCCCCTTCTTTTTTTCAAATTTTTAAAAATTACCTGTTATTTCTTTTCTATATTTTAGAAACCAGAGCAATCAAATAATTTTAGTAAATAGTTCTGAAATATATTTAAAATCTCTAGTTAATTGTTTCATGATAATTATTTTTCATTGTGAAAATCTGTCATCACTTACTGGAGACTGATAAAAATCTATTCCAGAAAAGCTAGATTAAAAGAGGGGGAAATCACCATAGCAACAACTACACAATACTGTTGATGACATGCCAGTTCCTTTTCTTTTTACCTTTTTTTATTCTATGACTGGCATATAACAGACCCCATATCTACTTTGCAAGGTTGCATGTTTTGATAGCTGACAGAGAAAATTGATAATGTTTGAAACAGGAAAAATAGTTATTTTGATTGTAAAACAATAATAGCAAGCTGTTAAATTATTTTGATAGATTGCATTTACATTGTGCCATGTAACAGTTAGTTTAAAGTTAATATATACATATACCTACATATTTATCTCTAGATGCACATACATCGTTCCTTTCACTTTTTAATTACATATATTTAAAAAAGTTATGGTTATTTATCAATACAGCTGAGTATGTATAATTACTAACATATACTTATACATTTATACTACTGAATAGAATATAGCTTAAACTGCAAGATTTTTCAAAATGACATCTATATTCACTCTGATCTTTCATACAAAAAGCTCTTATACAATGAGAATTTGCCATAGCTATTATCACAAAATTTGTATCCATTATTTCATTTTAAATCAGTTATTCACTATAGTTATCTTATTTTAAAGGCTTTTTTTTTTAATTTTTGCATTATTGTTTTGAAATGATGGCCATTTTAAGCAATCTCTTGACATCTTAGATTACTGATGCTATGAAAATGATGTCCTTATGATATAAAATAGTGATATTCATTTTTTTATCCCCCCAAAAAATGCTGTACATATTCATTATGTAATTAGAAAAAGATTTATATGATATACAAAAATAACAAAATTAAATTATAATAAATAAAAAAAAATATTATTTTCTTAACTAATAATTATTCAACATTTTTGTACTGCATCTTGCAATAAGATTTATGACATAATGAAACTAGTGGTTTTTTCATCAATATAAATAATCTTTATAAAAAGAAGTAATGCAAATTTTATTCTGCACACAATTAAAAATAAGCTTTCACTATATAGAGAACTGTAGTGCATTAATGCAATTAATTATTTTTATTTAACTATTTTTTATTTAATATTTTTAAAAATAATAAAATTACCCCCTCCCCCTGGATTAAAATGTGTAACATCATAAACATAAATAATGTGGGGGTGGGCACACATAATAATTGCTTATGTTATTAAAACTACAGTAATCACCTATACTTTATATTTTTGATGTATTTTTTTAAATTAGTGTACATTTTGTACAAAACAAAACAAAAATTGGTGGTCTATTGATATTTAAAATGTTTTAAAAAATCAGTATTATTTGAAAATAATTATAAAAAACTAAACAAGTTGTTAATATAACATAAAGTATACTAAAAATAAAATTTAAAAGATTAATTATGTTCATCTTTTTTTCCATTTTAATTTAATGAAATATATTCAATCAAATAATAACTTTATCCAATGTAGAAAATTCAAAATGGGGAATTGTAAAATGTAAAATTATCATTATTTTAAAAAAGACTTAGCACTGATAATATGGTTATTATATACTATATTTATACACAGATTAATATTTTTATTAATTATAAGCTTAGTGAAATGTTTATTATTAATTATCACTTTTGTAATAAGTTTTTTTAATTACCTATTTTATTATTTATTCTATATTTTATATCTTTGTTAAAAAATGAAATATTTTTTATAAGAAACCAATTTTGTGTGTGTGTGTGTGTGGAAAAATGTTTGATCTGTGAATAGTTTTGGAAAACCAATTGTTTTTATTGTCCAGTCTAAGCTGTGTATATATATATATTCATAGTATTATTTGGGGAGCTTCCATGTAGTAAAAGTATAATAGCTAAATAGCTGAATATCTGAACAATATATATATACATATATATATATATATTCATAGTATTATTTGGGGAGCTTCCATGTAGTAAAAGTATAATAGCTAAATAGCTGAATATCTGAACAATAATAAGTAATTTCTTCAAGAACTTCTTTCTCAAATCATAAGAATAGTTTGAGAAAGAAGAAGCTCTGAGGAAAGTACTTTTTATCGTACTGAAACATCAGCTATTTAGCTATTATATTTTTATTACATGGAAGCTCTGGAAATAGCATTATAAATTTATTTACCCATGAAAATATTAGAATTAACACACACACACATACACACACACATATATATATATATATATTACTTCTAATGTTATGGATAAATGATGAATTCATAATATTATGTCTGGGGGTTTCTGTGTAATAAAAATATAATACCTAAGTAGCTAATGTTTCAGTATAATAACAAGTACTTTTCTCAAAGCTTCTTCTTTCTCAAATCACAAAAATGTGTATGGTGAGATTTTCAACCATTATTTTTGTCCTTTGTTATTTTCTCCTCACTCTCAAAGTGTATGGATTGAGAAATTAAAAAAAAAAAAATTTATTGTTCAATAGCTTTTTTCAAATATTGTAAATAGTCTTTAATTCACACTTTTCATTTATGCTCTTAGGCCTTTCAAAAATCTCTTTAGCTTCCTTTAGTAGTCTCAGGTCATATTGTTATTTTTTTCAGAAAATGTGTTTTATTAAAATTGATGTCACGGTTATTTAATTTAATGTATGAATAAATGGCTGATGAATTAGATTTTTCTGTAATTGCCAGAATGTTTTTTTTAATATGTTTAGTCTATGATTGGTCTGTCCAATGTATGAATGTAAAGAAACTCCATATGAAATTTCATATATACTATACCTGGAGTTTAATTATAAATATAGGGGATTTGAACACAGACTTTCAAGCACCTTTAAACTATCCACACTATCTCATACCACTGATAAACATGACCACACACATGTAGAAAAGCCAAATAATCACCAATATATGTATTTCATGCTGAATCACCACTCATCAGTTAGTCCAGGTTATCATCTCCCACACACATATAATCAGAACTCAGTTTATATTAAGATAGCAAATCTTCATACTTTAATGGACAGGCTTCAATATACTCCAGCCTCCAACATTTTAGCCAACCATACCATTGAAAATCTAATGATGGAAAGCTCAAATCCCATGCTGATGCAAATATTATTATTACCATGCCCATGTTGACCTCAAGTCACTCTGACCCCTCATGTATAGGACCTTATCCATTTAAATACATAGAAGAGGGATAGGCAGGATGCAGGTTCAATGTGTAAGATTTGAAATATGGGCATTCTTCATATACCTGGAGCTTAATTGTAAATATAGAGGATTTGAACACAGACTTTCAAGCACCCTTTGGCTATTCACTTTATCTCATACCATTGATAAAACATGACCACACACATGTAGAAAAGACAGATAATCACCAATATGCATATTTTGTGTTGAACCAGGACATATATAATGGCTGATCAGTTTATATTTAGAAAATATGATTCTAGAAGCAGATATTCACCCTGATTATTCTGATGCATAGCCATTTAATGTAAGCTTGATTAATCAATGGAAACAGATGCTAATGATATAATTTTCACTTCCAGATTAATTTTTGAATAATGGACATTGTTTTCTTTAACTTTTTTATATTATTGAGATAAAGATATGAAATTAATATTTTGAATATAAGCCAATTTGATTGTACTTTTTTATATAAAGAAATAATCAAAAACATGGTTTATTAAAAAAAATGTGCTATAACTCAAAGCGAAAATGTTCAGATTTTAGTACATAAAAGAGTAATTTTTAAAATCATATTTTAGATATAGATCAACAAGCTATCATTAATATGGAACATAATATCATATAATTCAAAAATATACTATTGGCTGTTGTTGCAGATTTTATTAGGTTGGAAAAATAATAAGTAGCAAAACACTAATTTTAATTATTTTACGAAAAAAATATTATTATTACTGCTAAAACCATTACTCCCATCACTACTGTAGCTACCACTACTACCATTACTATTACTACCACCACCAATACTGTACTACTGCTACCACCACCACCAATACTACTACCACTATTTTTACTATTACTACTACTACTACTAATTTTAAAAAAAGACACTTTATTAACTTATTTGTACCATCAAGTTATTGTGTGAATCATGGATTTACATAAAATGAATTATCCATATTGTACAAGAAAATCTATTACACAGGCTACAGATGAATCAAATTTGTATATTTTTTATATCAACTTATATGATTAATATTTTACAAACTACAATTCTTCTATTCACAGTGGCATGGATAAAGAGACTAGACTCCATGTGGCTGAAAATACATCTGCAGGTGCAAAAGTCTGATCTCTTATCTTAATTTTTGATAATTTGTTCAGAAAATAGATTTTAGTCTTTGTGATGTCAGATTAAATACAAAGTGACATTTCATAAACCAAATAGTGAAAAGGAGATAATTTATAACTCTAATTTGAGGTAAAAGCCCTTTTTTAATATTTTTAATAATGAGATTAAATGTAGGTATTTGAGATAAATGAGTATTGAGATAAGTTGTTGATAGGTTTGTAAAGTACGACATGTGTAGAGAAAATGTTCTATTGTTTCTTCATCTCTCCCACACATTTCACATATTGCATCAGTATTTGCATATGTAATTTTATTGGCTGTGAATGCATTTATTGGTAAAGCTTTTAGATTTATTTAAATTAAAATCTAAATATTTAGGCTCCAAGTGCTAAAATTTATATTTTTGAATAATAAATCTGTTTGTAATAGTAAATAATGATTGGGGTACCTGTTAATTTGTCATACTGATAATCTCGTAAACTGCAAAGTATGAGATCTTACTGGAAAAAACTGTAATTAGTGGTTTTGTATGCATGGAAATGATATCAAAAAGTTTTTAAATATATTCATTTTCTTTGGTGCTGGTGTATCTGTGGGTGTAATAGGGTGAAAAGCACTCAGTGGAAAAAGTTAATGTCTAGTTGCTTAGATATGCATGCTATCACACTGAATAGCATAAAATATGCAAAGTATAACAAAAGCATTGTAAATCATCAATTTATTATGAGGTTTGAATCCCTTTAGCCAATTCTTAGAAGTACATAAGAACAAAATGGTACAATATATATATATATATATATATATATATATATATATATATATATATATATATAAATTATTGTTTTGAATAATTATATATATATATATTTTAATAATCAAATCGTAAGAGTTAGTTATAAGTTGAGTATACATTTTATTAGACCTCTATGGTATAACAAAGGGAAATGTACAATAAAATAGAAAAACATGTAAATCAAATTATCATATGATTGCAAAAGCTAATATAAGAAAAAAAAGAGACCAAAATACATTCATATATTTGCATTTAAAACAAGCTAACTTGTAACATTATTTCATTGCTAAATGGTTTACTAAAGCTTTTTTTTTTTTTGCTTAGTGTTTAGTAAAGTAAAAAGACAGTTGAAATTGCTTTTCTTGTACAGAAAACTTTTAACTTAAGAAAACATTGCTGTTCATGGGATTTTGTTTAATACTGTATTACAATAATAAAACTAAATCATTAGGAGCAGTAATGCATTTTATTTTACTCTAGAACCATCTAGTGTAAACTTGAACCAATGGGCTCTAAATGGTAGTGGCAATAAATCTTAAGACTAAGTATGATTATTGCTTTCCAATAAAAGGAATATTAATGAAGGCTAATAGACAGAAACAAATCAGGGAATTTAATTTGCTAATATCTGTTATTTACTGAAAGATAAATAGAATGAATTACTGTTTCTAATAAAGGTGTTAATAGAAAGATAAGAATATTATATTATGATTTATTTGGAATAATGATCAAAATATGTATTTGTTAGCTTTGCCAAAACAGTAAAAAAATAATTATGTTTAAATATGTAAATTAGAGGGATTTGAATTCAGGATTTTTCTGGCTATTCATTCTCCAATTGATCTCAAGCATCCAGTACATATGACCACACACATGTGAATAAGATCCGTGATCCCCAATATATGTATTTTGTGCAGAAGCAGGACTCATCAGCTGGGGCTCTCATAATCTCCCACACACATATGCAATCAGGACTTGATTTATATTAAGATAGCAATTCCTCAAACTTTAATGAATAGGCTTCAGTCTTCTCATCCTTCCAATTATTCAGCCACTTTTTTCACGGAAAAAATGACAATGGAAACTTCAAGTCTGTATTGGATTTGATATTGCAATCATATCCATGTCCACATTATGTTAGTCTAACCCCTCATATTATCGGACCATTGTGTGTTTAAATGTTTAACTTTTTTTTGCACTGAGTTTTATTACTTATTCTGTTTTGTTTTTTCATGTGTCATAGCATCAGCCGGGAAGTGAACCTGGTAACCCGGGACAATTGCTTGTAAGGCAGCTGTACTGACCTCTCAATCACCAATGCTTGACAATCTTTCCAATTTTTAAGACTTGTTAATACTATTAAGATCTAAATATGAATGTATTGAAATAGATAAACTTTTCAATTTTTAATAATAATAACAACTGTGATAATAAACATCTAGAAACACATATTTCTTGATTAGTTAGTCTTTTTTTTTACTTTCACTCAAACTTCTTTTACCGGAAGCAAAATCTAATCAAATCAACTTTGCCTGATGAAAATGTAAATATTATATTGAAATCATTGCCTGTCTCTCAACTAAAAAATGAAAAAAAAATACTGCTTATGCAACTTTTATCACTGGAAGAAAGATAGCATACTCTGTTGGGTACTCATCTCATTTATTTGTTATACAGTAAACATATATGTATATACACACGATTTTAGAAAACCTCTACAACTTTTTTGATTTAAAATATATCCGAATGTTTATTGTATGGTGTTTACATTTTTAATTAATTTTTATTTTAAGATTATATTAACTCATTATTTTCTTATTATTGATTTTCATATATCTTATAAAAATTAGAAACCCAAATTTTGTTTTCACTGATTCTACTTCTAGTGAAATTCCGATCAATAAAAATAATAATTTGGAGATGAGCTAAATCTGTGGTATTAGTTTTGTATTGAAGAAAGTGAGCTTGTACATTACTTAACTACAAGAGAATCAGATCTAAAAGTAGTGTATTTGTGACATTCAAATTATAAATTGGCATGATTTGGGTATTAAAGATAACTAAAACCCCATGAAATTGTATGCTCTACCATCTGTGTTTCACCATTAAGTTTCTGTTATGCTAATTATGTTACAAATGATCTGCTCAGCATTTATGAAAGTCAATAAATATCACATGATCACCATTTCTTATGCTTGCTTATAACTGTTATTAAAACAGGCAAAACTCCCTATACAGTATTGCCACTCACCACATGCCAGAGTAATCAATGGATGCCAGAAGTTGTGTGCATAAAATATCCATCTAGTGCCTACTCACTGATGAAAGCCACAAGCTAAAAACTAGTCTGGTTATATTGGATGAGTAGGCACTACATGGGGATTTTATGCACAAGCCTTCTGGAATCCACAGATTACTCTGGCTTGCACTGAGTGATAATACTGTATGTAGAGTTTTGCCTGCATTCATGAAAGTATGACAATTTTCGCAGTATTGCTAAAAGTTATATTATAATTATGTTTTCACAGAGTTTTTACATTCTTCCTTAGTAGAGACTGATAACTTACTGACTCATCATTTTCATCTATTGTCAGTAAACTGTAAAATAAACATTCAACTAGTTTTTTTGCAATCATACTTCCACTTCTTTACTCCAGAAAATGTTTCAATTTATCTATCCATTTCACATATCTTTTTTCTAGGTTTTTACAATTTTCTAAAGTCTAGTTTAAAACTTTAATTATTTATTATTAATTACCTTAAAGGCATATCCAGTCTAGTTTCATTTTGACTGTTTAATTCTTTTAATGAAGTCAGAGAAAACTGTGGGGTTTTTGAATTTTTGTTATTTTCAAAATTCTCTTTTTTATTTTAAATCACAACCCCCCCCCCTCTATTTTTTCAGAAAGCTTTCTTAAAATCAACCATCCTTGTCATATCTATATTTTCTAGGTTTTTACAATTTTATGATATTCATTTTAAATGATCAATTGGTATCTATTGTTATTTTAGTGATATTTCTAATTTAGTTTCATTTGAACTATATATATATATCATCATCATCATCATCATTATCAACCATTATCAATCCACTGCAGGATGAAGGTCTCTCCAAGTTTAATCCATCTTCTCCGATCTTTAGCTTCTCTTCTCCACATCACCCCTACACATTTTCTTATTTCATCCATCCATCTTACATGTGGTCTCCTTCTGGGTCTTTTACAATCTCTTGGAATCCAGTTTAAAATTTCAATTGTCCATCTATTATCATCTCTTCTAGCAATATGTCCAGCCCAACTCCACTTCAATCTTTTAATTTTTTCAATGAGGTCAGTAACACCTGTTTGTTCTCTTACCCATACATTGTGTTTTCGATCTCTTCTTGTTACTCCCAACATACATCTCTCCATACTTCTTTGAGTGGTCTGAAGTCTCTGTATTGATCTTCTATTAAGTGTCCAAGTCTCAGATCCATAAGTAAGAACTGGTAAAACACATCCGTTAAAAACCTTTCTTTTCAAACACATAGGCATATTTCCTTTTAATATCAAGTTATTTCTACCAAAAGCACTCCAACCAAGTTTAATTCTATGATTAATTTCCTCTATTATGTTTCCATCTGTATTAATAATCTGACCAAGGTATTTGTAACTCTTAACTTCTTCTAAAGGAGTTTGCTATTAACTGAAAGGAGACCCTTTGATTCCTCTTGGAGGCCTTAAAGGAACTGAGCAGGGCAAATTCCTAATGTCCACTCCATACGTTCTTGTCGTTGCAGCTGTTATTACTATATGTTTATTCATATAGTATACGAACATGGATGGGCTGCTCACCAACACGCATTAGCCAGCGTGGTGAGTTTATTGGCTTTTTACCTCTGAGTTTAAGATCAAGAAACACCATGGTCTTTCTTCTCAGTGCCTGATAAGGCAGAATGAATGTTTGTGTAAATGATAAAGATTTTTCCCAATTATACAATTATGACAGACAAAAATAAAGCATGGCCCTTAATCCCAGGAGGCTGTAAAGTCACCAACCAAGGCAGCGGTTGGTGGCTGAAGGCGGAGGGTGCTAAGAATATCCTGGAGGCGGACCCAGGCTGCCATTTGATGATGACTTTTTATTTAGGTACTTACAACTGCAGATCACTTTCAAGTGAAGGAAGATTGCAAGAATTAGAAGAAGAACTCTCTTATATTAAATGGGATATTATTGGACTTTGTGAAGTTAGAAGAAAAGGTGAAGAGACAATTGATTTAAAAAGTGGACATATGCTCTATTATAAAGGCACAAATATTGGAAATACAAGTGGAGTAGGATTCATTATAAATAAAAAGTGGAAGAACAATATTGTGGAGATTGATGGTGTATCAGACAGAGTGGCAAGATTAGTTATACAACTTAATAGCAGATATCAAATGCAGATAATTCAGGTTTATGCCCCAACAAGTTCTCACAGTGATGAAGTAGTAGAAGATTTTTATATGGATGTACAAAAGGCTTTTGATCAGAGTAAACAACATTTTAAAATTGTTATGGGAGATTTTAATGCTAGAATTGGTAAACAAATGAAAGATGAAAGTGTTGTAGGTAATTTTAGTTATGGTAATAGAAATGAGAGAGGACATAGACTTGTGGAGTTTGCAGAGAAGGAAAAACTTTATATTATGAATTCTTTTTTTGAGAAAAATGTTAGAAGGAAATGGACATGGAAGCATCCAAATGAAGGTACAGCAGAATTGGATTATATTTTGACTAACAGGAAATACATATTTCAAGATTGTAATGTTCTTAATAAATTTCTTCCAGGATCTGATCATCGATTAGTAAGGGGTAAGATACATGTTAATGTAAAACTAGAGAGACAAAAATTATTAAGAAAAACTATATTTACAGTTGATATTCCTAATCTTCAGAAACATTCTAATGAATTTAAATTAGAACTTACAAATCGGTTTCAAGTATTAGTAGATTTTGAACATGATTCAGATTTGAATGAAATTAATATGAAAATAACTGATACACTTTTAAAAACTGCAACAAAGATAGCTGGTAGAAAAAAGCAGCAATTGACTAATAAAATTTCTACTGAGACTAGAGAACTTATGAAGAAAAGAAGGAATATGAAGATATGCAAGAATGATGCATTAAAAAGAATTGAATATCTCGAATTTTGTAAAATGGTGCGGAAAAGAGTTGAAAATGATATAAGAAAGTATAACTGTGAACTAGCAAGAAAAGCTGTAGAAGAAAATAAAAGTCTTAAGAATGTAAAACAACATTTTGGTATTGGTAGGAAATTTATATCTGCAATAAGGAAAAAAGATGGAATTATTACTAAAAAGAGGGATGACATTATGAAATTGGTAGAAGATTTTTATCAAGAATTATATAGTAATAAAGAACAAGTACCTCCTATATCTATTACATCTTCCGAATTGCCCAGAATTTTAAATGAAGAAGTGAGAAATGCAATTAAATGTATGAAAAAAGGAAAGGCTCCAGGTAATGATGGAATTATAATTGATATATTAAAAGAAGCAGGTGAAGAAACAGAAAAAATATTAGCAAAGTTATATACCAAATGTCTAAATGATAAAGATGTACCGGATGATTGGAAGAATGCAGTAATAATATTAATATTTAAAAAAGGTGATAAAGAAGATATTAGAAATTACAGACCTATCAGCCTTTTATCAGTTTTATATAAAATTTTTACCAAGATAATTACAACTCGTCTACAGAGAACCTTGGATTTTCACCAACCAAGAGAACAAGCTGGATTTAAAAGTGGTTTTAGTACAGTAGATCATATTCAAGTATTGAGAGAAGTTATAGAAAGGACAAATGAATATGAGTTGTCATTATGTTTTGGATTTGTAGATTATGAAAAGGCATTTGATTCTATAAACATTTCTTCAGTGATTAAAGCATTGGATCATCAAGGTATAGATCCAGGATATTGTCATATTTTAAAGAATATTTATAAAAATGCAACAGCAACAATTAGATTACATAATGATACTGGGAAAGTCAACATTGAGAAAGGTGTAAGACAAGGTGACTCCATATCTCCAAAACTTTTTACAGCAGTGCTGCAAGAAGTATTTTGTGGATTAAAATGGGAAACTAAAGGAGTGAAAGTAAATGGAGATTATTTAAGTCATTTAGATTTCGCAGATGATGTAGTTGTTTTTGCAAATAATGCTTCCGAGCTGCAGGAAATGTTGCAGGAGTTATCAGATGAAAGTAGGAAAGTAGGACTAAAGATAAATGTTAAAAAGACTAAAGTAATGTTTAATCGATTTGCTCAAAATATGAAAATAAAGATTGATTATATATATATTAAATGTTCCAGGTTTTAAATTTCTGAATAAACACTAGTAAAAGATATTGTTAAAAACTTGTCTATTCAAATATTTATGCATAATTTTTTAATATTAAGTTACTTCTAACAACCCTCCCCTCCACCACATATATTCTTTATTCAAGTTCAGTTATATTATTAATATAAGCCATCATGTTTCCATGTGTCTTATTAATCTGTTCATGCATTTATAGTTATTACATTTGTTTAGTTTACTATAGATGTCTGATAACTCTTTTAATATATCCTGAAGTTTTGACCAAAACCAACAAAGAAACAAAAAACATGTGTATCATTGCACAATCAAGATAAAATGTAAATTCTTCATTTATTTTTTATTTCTTTAGCTTTCGATTTCAATTCATAAAGTACTTCCGGTAAAACTGCTATTCATAATTTTGGAAAAATGAATTGACCAATTATAAGTAGATAATTGGGGTTTACTTGAAATATTTGAAACCAGGCACTCTTCACAAACCTGGGAGCTTAATTGTAAGTATAGAGGATTTGAACTCAGATTTTCAAGCACCCTTCAACTAGCCACACTATCTCATACAACTGATACACATGACCACACACATGTAGATGGTCATGTTTATCAGTTGTATAAGATAGTGTGGCTAGTTGAAGGGTGCTTGAAAATCTGAGTTCAAATCCTCTATACTTATAACTTGAAGTGTGAAATACTCCAAACATACGCGAGAAACTTTTATCTCTATAAAAAAAATCCAATATCTATCTAATTTTAAATTTCAAGTCACTATGTCAAATGTTTTCTCAGATAAACAGTTAGTCTTATAGTTAAATAAGTAAACTCTTAAATGGACTATTAACAATATGAATTCCACATATAAAAGGGATTTTTAATTTTTTTTTTTTTTTTAAAGTAATCAAGAAGTACTTTTTATTTTGAGTGTTAATCTTGAAAGAATTGAAATAAAATTATAACTAGTAATGTTACAGACTTTTTTTTAAATTATTGGTACTGAACTATATTTACACAAGCCCAAAACATGATTTGTTAATTCTAATTTCTTATATGTTTTCATGGTGTATTTTAAACATTGAGTTAGAGTACTCAAAAAGTTTTAAAACAATTATTTAATTGGAAAGTTATTATAAGAAGAGTATTACAATCAAATAATGAAGAATTAGCCATCACTTATAAAAATTTGCTTTTGTTTGCCGACTTCTTAATTTATTTACTTCTGGCAAATAACATTGCTGATGTGAATTTAAAATGTTGACCCCTTTATCATTTGATGAGATTATATTAATCCTAAAGACAAACATATATGTAATTAGTAAAACGTACTTAATGCAAGTACAAAAATAAGAGAAAATGATTAAATGGTCGGTTGCTCAGTAATCCACATGACGTTAAAAAAAAATGATAGGTAGAACTAAAATGAATTATCTTTACCTCTCCCATTATTCATATTATTGTGCTAAATTGCATAATATTGTTGTTTATATATGTTTATAATGCAATCACCTTTATATAATTTGTTGTCAAAATGTTTTGTAACATTCTTGTTAAGTCAAATTTTTATGTAAATCAAATTTCTTTCACTATGCATAACAAATGGATAAAAAGTATTAATGCAGCATGATGAGATTAATAAAAATTGAGAACCATGGTAATATATATATATATGTTTTTTTTTAAAAAAAATTTGCATCTTTCTGTACGCCAGTAAATATTTCCATAAATCAATATTTATGTAAATAAAGACTTCCTGTAATAACATTATAGGCTAAATATTGCAGCAGTAAATTTAAATAGGGAGTACAGGGTAAAAGCATCTATAGTATTGTTCTCAAAAAAGAGTAGTGAAGAAAAATATAGTAGTCACCAAGCTTGTGAATTACAAACAAAATGAATTTATGTATAAATAAGGAGTTTGCTATTAACTGAAAGGAGACCCTTTGATTCCTCTTGGAGGCCTTAAAGGAACCGAGCAGGGCAAATTCCTAATGTCCACTCCATACGTTCTTGTCGTTGCAGCTGTTATTACTATATGTTTATTCATATAGTATACGAACATGGATGGGCTGCTCACCAACATGCATTAGCCAGCGTGGTGAGTTTATTGGCTTTTTACCTCTGAGTTTAAGATCAAGAAACACCATGGTCTTTCTTCTCAGTGCCTGATAAGGCAGAATGAATATTTGTGTAAATGATAAAGATTTTTCCCAATTATACAATTATGACAGACAAAAATAAAGCATGGCCCTTAATCCCAGGAGGCTGTAAAGTCACCAACCAAGGCAGCGGTTGGTGGCCGAAGGCGGAGGGTGCTAAGAATATCCTGGAGGCGGACCCAGGCTGCCATTTGATGACGACTTTTTATTTAGGTACTTACAACTGCAGATCACTTTCAAGTGAAGGAAGATTGCAAGAATTAGAAGAAGAACTCTCTTATATTAAATAGATCGGATCTGGACTTTGTGAAGTTAGAAGAAAAGGTGAAGAGACAATTGATTTAAAAAGTGGACATATGCTCTATTATAAAGGCACAAATATTGGAAATACAAGTGGAGTAGGATTCATTATAAATAAAAAGTGGAAGAACAATATTGTGGAGATTGATGGTGTATCAGACAGAGTGGCAAGATTAGTTATACAACTTAATAGCAGATATCAAATGCAGATAATTCAGGTTTATGCCCCAACAAGTTCTCACAGTGATGAAGTAGTAGAAGATTTTTATATGGATGTACAAAAGGCTTTTGATCAGAGTAAACAACATTTTAAAATTGTTATGGGAGATTTTAATGCTAGAATTGGTAAACAAATGAAAGATGAAAGTGTTGTAGGTAATTTTGGTTATGGTAATAGAAATGAGAGAGGACATAGACTTGTGGAGTTTGCAGAGAAGGAAAAACTTTATATTATGAATTCTTTTTTTGAGAAAAATGTTAGAAGGAAATGGACATGGAAGCATCCAAATGAAGGTACAGCAGAATTGGATTATATTTTGACTAACAGGAAATACATATTTCAAGATTGTAATGTTCTTAATAAATTTAACACAGGAAGTGATCATCGATTAGTAAGGGGTAAGATACATGTTAATGTAAAACTAGAGAGACAAAAATTATTAAGAAAAACTATATTTACAGTTGATATTCCTAATCTTCAGAAACATTCTAATGAATTTAAATTAGAACTTACAAATCGGTTTCAAGTATTAGTAGATTTTGAACATGATTCAGATTTGAATGAAATTAATATGAAAATAACTGATACACTTTTAAAAACTGCAACAAAGATAGCTGGTAGAAAAAAGCAGCAATTGACTAATAAAATTTCTACTGAGACTAGAGAACTTATGAAGAAAAGAAGGAATATGAAGATATGCAAGAATGATGCATTAAAAAGAATTGAATATCTCGAATTTTGTAAAATGGTGTGGAAAAGAGTTGAAAATGATATAAGAAAGTATAACTGTGAACTAGCAAGAAAAGCTGTAGAAGAAAATAAAAGTCTTAAGAATGTAAAACAACATTTTGGTATTGGTAGGAAATTTATATCTGCAATAAGGAAAAAGATGGAATTATTACTAAAAAGAGGGATGACATTATGAAATTGGTAGAAGATTTTTATCAAGAATTATATAGTAATAAAGAACAAGTACCTCCTATATCTATTACATCTTCCGAATTGCCCAGAATTTTAAATGAAGAAGTGAGAAATGCAATTAAATGTATGAAAAAAGGAAAGGCTCCAGGTAATGATGGAATTATAATTGATATATTAAAAGAAGCAGGTGAAGAAACAGAAAAAATATTAGCAAAGTTATATACCAAATGTCTAAATGATAAAGATGTACCGGATGATTGGAAGAATGCAGTAATAATATTAATATTTAAAAAAGGTGATAAAGAAGATATTAGAAATTACAGACCTATCAGCCTTTTATCAGTTTTATATAAATTTTTTACCAAGATAATTACAACTCGTCTACAGAGAACCTTGGATTTTCACCAACCAAGAGAACAAGCTGGATTTAAAAGTGGTTTTAGTACAGTAGATCATATTCAAGTATTGAGAGAAGTTATAGAAAGGACAAATGAATATGAGTTGTCATTATGTTTTGGATTTGTAGATTATGAAAAGGCATTTGATTCTATAAACATTTCTTCAGTGATTAAAGCATTGGATCATCAAGGTATAGATCCAGGATATTGTCATATTTTAAAGAATATTTATAAAAATGCAACAGCAACAATTAGATTACATAATGATACTGGGAAAGTCAACATTGAGAAAGGTGTAAGACAAGGTGACTCCATATCTCCAAAACTTTTTACAGCAGTGCTGCAAGAAGTATTTTGTGGATTAAAATGGGAAACTAAAGGAGTGAAAGTAAATGGAGATTATTTAAGTCATTTAGATTTCGCAGATGATGTAGTTGTTTTTTCAAATAATGCTTCAGAGCTGCAGGAAATGTTGCAGGAGTTATCAGATGAAAGTAGGAAAGTAGGACTAAAGATAAATGTTAAAAAGACTAAAGTAATGTTTAATCGATTTGCTCAAAATATGAAAATAAAGATTGATTATGATGAATTAGAAGAAGTTAAGAGTTACAAATACCTTGGTCAGATTATTAATACAGATGGAAACATAATAGAGGAAATTAATCATAGAATTAAACTTGGTTGGAGTGCTTTTGGTAGAAATAACTTGATATTAAAAGGAAATATGCCTATGTGTTTGAAAAGAAAGGTTTTTAACAAATGTGTTTTACCAGTTCTTACTTATGGATCTGAGACTTGGACACTTAATAGAAGATCAATACAGAGACTTCAGACCACTCAAAGAAGTATGGAGAGATGTATGTTGGGAGTAACAAGAAGAGATCGAAAACGCAATGTATGGGTAAGAGAACAAACAGGTGTTACTGACCTCATTGAAAAAATTAAAAGATTGAAGTGGAGTTGGGCTGGACATATTGCTAGAAGAGATGATAATAGATGGACAATTGAAATTTTAAACTGGATTCCAAGAGATTGTAAAAGACCCAGAAGGAGACCACATGTAAGATGGATGGATGAAATAAGAAAATGTGTAGGGCTGATGTGGAGAAGAGAATCTAAAGATCAGAGAAGATGGATTAAACTTGGAGAGACCTTCATCCTGCAGTGGATTGATAATGGTTGATAATGATGATGATGATGATAATTGAATGGTTAATTGTGTTGGATTTGACCATCTATCTTAAAAATAATTCTGGAGTTATTTGGAAGTCTTAAGCTATCCTAAAAGAAAAAAATCCACCTTTTTTCAGTTTTAGCATGTAGTCTTATCAGATAGTTGTGCCAAACATTACATCACAAATATTATTTATTTATAATGATATATATGTGGTAATAGCAAATATATGTGGTAATAAGAAATCCCAAAGGAAAAAAATAGCAATGTCAAATTATGGGGAAAATATTAACATTGTTCTTGGTAAATCATCCATAGTTAATTTTATTTATGATTAAAATAAAAAAGGATGTTGGCCTAATCGTGGAAGTTTGTTTTATTTTATTAATAAAAAACGTGCTTTTTCTTTCAATTAGTAACTTATGTAGAACTTTATTTTTCATTAATTTATTTTTTTTTAATCTTAAAAAAAAGATGGTCTAAATCTAAATACTATATTTATATAAGATATTGTATGTTCAGGTGTATCAGTGTTATGAGATGGTGTGGAGAATGGTGGGTCACGTGAAAGTCTGTGCTCATACCCTGTCTATTACATATATAGACACAGGTATATATAAGCCTGTGTATTTCAGCTATTACATATTAAATATGTCTGACTATCCCTTGTATATGTATTTAATGGATTATGTCCTGTACATGAGGGGTCAGATTGACCTTAGGTCAACATGGGTGTGACAATAATCTCGGCCTCAGGGTGGCCTTTGAGCGTTCCATCATCGGATTTTCGGTTGGATGGACAGTTGAAGAGTTGGAGTGTGGAGTGAATTGAAGCCTGTCTATTAAAGTAGAGGATTTGCTATCTTAATATATATCTGAGCACTTGTAGCATACATGTGTAGAGATGGTAATCTGGACCAACTGATGATTGCTGGTTTAGCATGGAATACGATTATTGGTGATTATTTATCTTTTCGACATATGTGTGTTCAGGTATATCAGTGTTATGAGATGGTGTGGAGAGTGGTGGGTCACGTGAAAGTCTGTGCTCATATCCTATCTATTACATATATAGACACAGGTGTATATAAGCCTGTGTATTTCAGCTATTAAAAATAAATTGTATTATTATTATTTGTAAAAAACATGCAATTTTGTTTCAAATAATTAAACTGAGTCATGCTTGATGAAACGTCGAACGCTTGATTTAAAAATTGCTAGAAAAAATAATATTACTGAATTTTGACAGATTATAAATTAAAAATAATAATAATAATAACCAGCTATTTTATTAAAAATGATGTTTTTAATTACTCAAAAAGTGGGGAGTGGCTACTTACTCTCATGACAGACTAGTTATCCTAAGATATTGGCTACTCAAATAGTTTTCTGTAATGTCAAAAGGAAAGAAGTACTTATGCATTTGTTACAATTAAAGTAATAATAAAGCATATATGCATATATAATTTAATGTTTCATTTAGTACAGCATTAAGATAAAAGTACATGTGAAAAAATGCCGTGATGGTACCACATCTGCTTGCCGATGTTCATGATAGAAGTGAAATTCTAATCATGACTAGGCTTAGGTCACAAAGAAACTTAAGGAGTTTTCTAGTCTATATCTAACCAATATAGATATTGTGAAAGGTTCCATAAGTCAACATCTAACAAATCTTAGCTAGAGGAAATGTAAGGATCAGTGTGATTACTATAGAAATAAAACAAAACAATTTTAATATGACGTGGGCTTCTCCATTGGATAGCAATTATAGCTTATCCATATAAGTTCTAAGCTCATGGTTACTGTTGCTTTATACGTAAAAGAATAGTAAAAACCAGCTTGGGAGGACTTCCAGGAACCAATTATAAAGCTAACATTACGCTTTCCCCCACACGCGCGCGCACACATACGTACACGTTGTGTATGTCTAGAATCGTTATTTGATTTTTTAATGTGTGTGGCACAATGTTGATTTTGACTTTTAAATGCTAGTGGTATAAGTACAAAAAAAAAAACATTTTATTGTTAGGGTTGGTTTTTTTAAAATATTTTATACCACAATAGGATGTGATGGAAAGCAAGAATAAAATACTACTGAAATTGTTGTAGTGTATCTGCTTATCAACTGATCTGTAAGATATACACATTTGAAACAGTATATATTTATAAGACAAAATACTCTTGCTTTATGTATTTTTTAAGGTAGTATGAAACTTTCTTCTATTGAATGTTTTATATATGTAAGTAGAAGAATTTGAACTCAGAATTTTTCAGTCTACTCATCCTTCACTCCATCTCAACTAACTGATACGCATGACCACACACATGGAAAAAAGATACATGATTCCCAGTGTATGTATTTTGTGCAGAACCAGCATTCATCAGTTGGACCAGATAATAATCTCTCACACATAATGTGGTTTATATTATGATAGCTATTTCTTAAACCTTAATAAATAGGCTTCAATCTTCTCACTGTTCCAATTATTCAACTCCATTTTATTCAAAAAGTGATAATGGGTTGCCCAAAACCCTTATTGAGTTTGATATTGTATCATCATCATTTTTTCAATGAAATTAACGGTTGAATAGTTGGAAGGGTGAGATGATTGAAGCCTCTTAATTAAAGTTTGAGCAATTTTTATCTTAATATAAACTGAGCACTGATGGTATATATATATATATATATATATGAGAGAGAGATTATGATATGACCAACTGATGAGTATTAGTTTTGTATGAAATACTATATTACAAAATTTCATCTAAGACTTGTATATATTTATTTGATGGGGATATTACATTATCTTTGGATAACATATCATTTTTACAAACTTTATATTTTAGTAGTCTAAAATTAGAAATATTATTTTTGTTAGAGGTTATGCTAAATTTATTCCTCTTACTAATCTAGTAAAATAGCTCTTATAAACCAATTTATCTGCTATTATCCAATTGTGAGAGTACAGCTGCAGTCACTAAATTGTTCATTCACTTGAACACAGACTGGTGTGCTTTTTAACTTCATTAGTTTTTGTATTTGATTTTTTCTTTTTTTTTCTACACTTTTAATAATTAGTTTAAGCAGTTATTATATTTTTCAATGTTTTTCTATATTTTTGTAAAAAAATATACATATTCAGAAAAATAGTGTGGATATTATATAGATTATTTTTGTACTGTTACTTAATTGTATTAGGAAGAGTCTGCTTTTTTCAGTATTAAAATTTGTAGGACTTTTATACATCATTTACAAGTATAGAAGATTTGAACACATATTTTCAAGCACCCTCAATCTATCCACGCTATCTCATACAACTGATACACATGACCACACACATGTAGAAAAGATAAATAATCACCAATATATGTACTTTGTGCTGAACTAGTACTCATCAGTTGGTCTAGGTTATCATCTCCCACACACACATATATATATAATCAGTGCTCAGTTTATATTAAGATAGCTAATCTTCATACTTTAATAGACAGGCTTCAATCCACTCCAACCTCCAACTTGTCAGCCATCCATATCATTGAAAATCTGATAATGAAAACCCAAATCCCATGCTGATGCCAATATTATTGTCATGCCCATGTTGACCTCAAGTGACTCTGATCTTATGTATATGACTTTATCCATTTAAATACATAGAAGAGGGATGGTCAGGATACAAGCTTGATGTGTAAATATTTACACATCATTTACAACTACAGTTGTATTTAAAATCCCACTGCAAAGCAAAACTCCTCTATCAACTTTCTTCAGAGGAACAGAGGGGACATCATTCATTATTCTTGTGAGCTTTCAATTAGGGAGAGAGTTGTTTTTTTTTAACTATTATTTTTATTTATCCATTAGATAATATTAGCTCACCTATTTATTGATCAGTAATTTAATGGCTAGATAAATTTGATGTTCAGTTAGTTACCTGAAAACAATCATAAGCTTGCATAAAATTCTTTCTATGTGAAAAATTTCTAAATTGCACCTTAGTGTATCATAGGTGCTGGAGATAGACATGCTAACCTTCATTGCCATATAACCTATAATTATTAAAGCTTTTGCCTAACTTATAAATCATGATGCCAATCACACATATTTAAATGGAATGTGAATATCAGCTTTGATTTTTTGGATAGAATTAATTAACTTTAATTTGCATCATATTTCAAAATGTTAGAACCAATGTTGTTAAGTTTGTTTTGTTGTTGTTTATCACTGTAATAATTGTTATTAAGTTTATCAAAATAACTTCAATTTTACAGTGATTGTTTCTCTGCCTTGTTTTCATTATGTTAACTTTTTTTAATATTTAAAGTGAATATTGCAGTATTTTAATTATACATATGGATTATATAAGGGATACTTTTATTCTGATATTATTTTTAATTATTATTTTTTTAAAAATAATAACATTTCAAATATTTATATTTCAACTAGTACAATGAATGTATAGAAAGATCTTGTAGTATAATAGTTAGTATACTTATCTTCATTGTTATTACCTGCTGTTTCAAAAAAGACTTACTTAAGGTTTTTTTTTTTGTAATTAGTTTATGACAACTTTAGCTAGCTACTCTAATACTTGGGCAGAAAATAGTTATCTAGCTATTCTTGTGCAAATAATAAAACAAATGTAGAAATACTCAACACCTGATTGATGGGAAGTGTTCTCTTTGCTTTCCTCTCTAATATTGTTGCAGAAACATTAGTTTTATGAAGATCTGTTAAAGGGTGCCTTATCGTTTTCTTACATTGCATCTATAATTGAATGTAAATAAAGAATACTATAGCATAATTTTTTATATGGATTTGACTGACCATTTAGAATATTTTTATATCAGCATAAATGAAATTATAAAAATATATTAATATATTTACTAATGTGATAATTGTTTTGTTCCTATCAGTAGCATGTTATAAATTATTATTTTTACCCCTACCCCCCATTTTTTAGATTTTATGCACTTTTTATTTCAGCAGAAATATTAATATATATATAAATAAATGAAAATAATAGAATAAACAAAAAAAAAGTTAATAATCATAATAAAATTTTTACTTTGATTGTAAAAGATTCAAAATTTTTTTTAACTTGTATGAAATCATGCAAAAAATATCAATATGACATATCAAACAATAATATTTATATATAGTAATGGATTGAAAAACTAATAAATACAGTAAATAATAAATAATTTGAAATGGTTAACAAAATCACACACACACACATATATATATAAAAGAAAGGATAAAGGTACATAAAATTAGGATTAGAAATAAATATATTAGTCTTGCCTTATATATCCATGTAAAAGATACTGGCTGAACTATTAATTGTGATGAAGCTAAGGTTGTCTTCTTTGAGAAAAAGGAAATAAAAAGAATTAAGGAATCTTTATTATTAAAAATTTATAATTCTAAAAGAATTAACTTATTTAAAAGTTTTTTTAATATTAATGGTGGATGGGAAGTAAAAAAAAATATGGGTACTGTTTAGTTTAAATATATTATTTTGTAGTTCTTGACAAATCTGCTTGTAGCAGTGAAACCATTGGTAGAGATTTAGAGTTTATTTTCTTGGCTAGTCTGGTTAAGATGCTAATTTGTGGTGATTCTGATTATTTACTGATTAGTTTAGTTTTAAGCTTTTAATGTTTTATATATGCATTTTATATAACCACTGCTCTGTTGGTTTGATCAAATGACGTAGCACAGAAGATTAGTTAATTGTAATTATTTCAAAAGTATTTTTTAATTTCTTTTTTAACTTTAATTCAAAATTAATTTTCAGGTGTCAAGCTTTGTAAGTATAAATCTTACAACTAGAAGTCTTAATACAGCAGATCATCATTATTTTAATTAATTACTATTATTTTTGCAGAGTTAGTAGATATTAATGGTATATGTTTGGAATGTGTTAGTAAAGCAAAAACAAACTAAATTGGTTTATCCCTGTACTGCTTTTTAAGGATAAGTAAAAGGTGAGCAGATATGATAAGTGATCCCAGAAGCAGATAATAAAAAAACAACAATGACTTATGTTAATATTAACAAGGTGTGAGATGAAATGTAGTCTGATAGATGGTTTAATATGATATTGATAGGTGAAGAATTGCAGATAAATCAAGAAACAAATCAGGCTAATTTTAAATAAAGGAGTGTGGCCTGACAAATTGATCATAACAATGCACCAAATCATAATGTGCTCATTGTAAGAAACTAAATCAACTACACAATTAGACTATTCTGCCTATTCACCTGTGATTTCTGGTTATTTCCAAAATTAAAAACTGCACTGAAAGGATAAAGATTTTCTTCTCTAACTAATATCTAACAGATTGTGAGACAGCTACTCAACTTTATTTCTGAAAATAAGTTCCAGGTGTGATTCCAGAAAAGAGAATGCCATTCTAATCAGTGTATAGATGCATAAGGGTACTATTTTCTCATGTGTCATAGCATCAGCCGGGAAGTGAACCCAATAACTCGAGACAACTGCTTGTAAAGCAGCTGTCACTGACCTCTTGACCACCAATACTTGACAATAAGGGTACTATTTTGAAGGCAACACTAGCCACTAATGTACACTTCTACATGTATATTTTATAAAGATGCATTCCTGGAATTAAATTGCCACAACTTGTATCTTATAGATATAAGATGTTCATTATTTTATGATGAAATTTTAAACAGATTTTAAAACAAAATTTTGGTGAGTGAGTTGGTGTTTAAAAATGATGAATAATCACTGTTAAAAATCAAGTGTAATTACTTGAAGATATTGTTGTAATGCTTATTAATTTCATTTTGCCTTCAGTCACATTACTTAACATTTGTATGTGTATAATCATGTAAATTAACATAAGCAGACCATTTGAAAATATAAATATTTTATGTTGAAAAACAATATATATACATTTCAATACTGATTTTATTTTTAAAAAGATACCTATAAATTTCACAATCTAAAATATGGCTGTTATTTTAATTCAAAATTCATTTCTAATATTTATATAACTTAATGGATATATGAGCATGCTTTTGTTAACTAGTTTATTTGCAAAAACATTAAAATGAAAATTGATACTTAATTGTGCAACTTCTGATTATGGTAGTTATGTTAATCCACTATTAATCATCTATTTGGGAGGAGAAGAGAAACATTTAAATGTTTTTTTTTTCATTTCAGTATAAAGTAATATATATTTATATAATTGTTGTAATATTTAAAATTCACTTTGTTATGAGTAAAATTGATTACTGTAAAATAAAAAAGACTTTATTTTGAAGATATTTTTATATATGTATAATTTTTACATATGTTTCTATAGTTAATTGAATTTTTATTTGCTAAATTATATATATATAATATGTTTTTTTTCGTAATTTAATAATGCATTGGATTAATGAATACTAATATTTTTGTCATTGTTAAATATGGCTAAGAAATATAAAATATAATTTGGAGTTGATATTAAACGAGTATATAGGATATATCATAAACTTCTGTACTTATTGCAATCTTTTGATATTCTTTTTTTTTTTTTTTTTAAGAAAAAAAAAATTATGGTTTTATAATTTTAATTTTTTTTACAGATTTAATTCTAAATATGTTTATTTAATGGATAAACTTTCACTCTATGGTTATTTATTATTATTGGCTTCTATAAAATTTCTGTTTGTGAAATCTTTTTTTATTTTACGTACCTATTTCTTTTTTTTTCATGTATTTTTTTTTGATAGGTAATATGTTGAAAATTTGCCAGGCTGAAAAAGCATTGCACTCTTTTATCACTCACAGACGTTCTATTTTTTAATGCTATAGTAATTTTTTTTTTTTTTTATAAATTTAATTTCTTTTTTTTTTTATATATAATTAAAAAAACATTTATTTCTGAAAATATAAACAAGTCATTTTAAATTAATTCTAGTATTCATTCAGGAAATTTCGACACTTTTTAAGTACTCTTGGAAGTAGTCCAACTTATATATTTTATGCATTTTAATGTCTGAATGACTGAATGTATTTCAAGAAATGAATTACTCTGATAATTTATAATTTACTTTAATTATGATGTTGATAATGTGAAAATTTTCACAGTTTTAAAAATAATAACAGTACTGTTAGTAGGTGTTTTTTTTTTTTTTTAAATCTTTAAAAAAATTGTTACATTTTCATTTACCATTGTCAAACTTTCTCTACTCACAACTTTGACGCCATCCATTTCAAATAAATACAATCTTTAAAAAACTTTAACATTGTCATGCATATTTAAATGATGTTAAATGGCACAGATGTATTGTTATTTTAATATGTTAAAACTGAATATGCCCCTAGTAGAATAATGATTTACCAAGATATATTAAGACTTTTCCCCATATGCAAATGATTTCTTTCTTTGACTAAATATAACATTTCAACCTTTGGCCCATTTCCAAGTGGTTGTTTTGTTGCAATTGACTTTTAATCGAAATTGTTTACATTTATTAATAATTTGCAATTAGCTTCTAATCATTTAGAAGAAAAAGCAACACTTCTATTTGTTTAAAATATAAAATAATGCATATTTGGTGATGTAATTTTTTAAAAATACAACATAGCTTAATTAAAATTATCGTTTTCAAATTGTCTTTTAAACTGCATTTACAAAATTCAGACCAAATAAACAGATTGCTTTTTTCTATTTATATATTTAGAAAGTATATATGTAATTTTACTCAAGCGCTAAAAATAATTTAACTGATTGTAAGCTAACTATTACGGAATAAAATATAAGTATAGCTGCTGACTTATAAAGTCTAAAGAAGTAGAATTTATTCATGATAAATTATGTAAATTTTATCTAAACTTATATATATACATAGGTTTTTTTAATTAAAAAAAACATTTTTAATGATTTTAGATATATGGTAAAAACTTTGTATATACATATAATAAAATTATAATTTCAAAACTTTTTAAAAATATAATAATATAAGACAGAATGTGAAATGTGACATTAAGAAATTTTGTCAACAAATACTATTAATTTGTAATGTATAAAAATCTCCAGACCTAATCGGTTTCAGCACCACCAGATCAAATTGAATTCATAAAGATTTATATATATAAGCATAATAATAATTTACATATGGGTTTTCATCATTTCTAATAATTTTATGGACGATAAATAAAGCAAAAGCGATTTTTGTTTAAAAACTGACTAATATTTCCAAAACTTTTTAATGAATATAATAATATAGTGGAACTTTATAGAGTATTCACAAATAAGCCATGTAGTTTATATTTATATTATAATAATAACAATATAATATATGAATGTGTGTGTGTTTATGAATAATAAACTGTAAACCTAGAGTCTATAAATTTACAGCTGAATAGTGAAATTATCATTATTGTACAGTTGACGTTCAATCATATAATATTATTTATTAGAATGTCCAATATATTTGTTTTTCAGACTATTCAAGGACATACTTATAGATGTTTTGATAGAATTTAGCAATTTTACAGCTGATTATTCTCTTATATTTTCAGCTCCAAACTTTCCATGCATCATAAACTTATCTAATGAGTTTTAATCAGAAGGGAATTACACCTATACATATGCACTGTAATGTTAATTTCATACCTCGACAATGTTATGTTGAATAGGAAGGATACTGTCAAACCAAAGCACAAAGCTAGTGATTTAAAACAATAAAGGTGGCCATCTTATCTTTGTACTTTAATTCAATTATATAGGCCAATCTAAACCTTCTTGAAATAAAAGCCTGAAGGTCTGCCTTTATTCACTTTACATCCATTAACTTTATTCTATCTATTGACAATCACAAAATTGTTAATAGATAGAATAAAGTTAATGGATGTAAAGTTCTATCATTACAACATCATTTAGATTGGCCTGTATAAATAAATTTAGATACAAAGATAAGATGGCCACTGTTATATTTTCAAAGTCCATATCTTATGCTTTGGTTTGAGAATATTCTTCATGCTCAAGAAAACATTGTTGAGATATTAAAGCAGCATTACTGCACATGTATTTAGGGTGTAATTCTCTTCCAATTAAAATTATTTATGAATACTAATCACCACTAAACTTCAATTAAAGTAGGCTATGAATATGGAGACTTAAGTTCTCTGAAAGCACTTAGCCATATAGCTCTTTAATAATATTTTAGACAAGCTCCACTTTTTTGCATAAAGCACAATTTAAATTACTTATTACTCAAAGGTGAAGTAGAAAACTAGTATTTTATTGCAAGTAAATTAAATAAAGTGTTATCTAATGAATTAGAAATTTATTCACAGATAAAATAAATTTTAATATATAATTATAATTTTCAAGCCAGATTTTTAAAGTATCATTTAAATTAGATTATAAACAATACTTACTTTCTTGTATTAATGCCAATGCTTTGGTCACACAAAATGTTATTTATGTCTGACTTCCAGGTTCTTACATGGCAAATAAACTAAGCATCAATATTTTGAATCTGTACAACTTTATATTAGCAGTGATTTATATACTATTAATCAGATCAGCTTAAACATCCTGATTTAATTTCTATACTATTACTATCAATGGTTAGAAAAGTAATGTCTGAAGGAAATAGGAGAATAATGCCACTTGAAATGTTTAATTATATGTTAACTTATATACTATTGCTAACAATATTTGTAACACTTAAATAAAATTTGAATTTTCCAAAATTTATTTAACTCTTTTGCTCTTTACTTTTCTTTTTGATAGCCACAGTACCAAATTTGATTACATTTTTAACTTTTCAAGCTAAGAAATAAAACTTTATTCTTTACTATATTTCTACAAGTTTCAAATTATTTCTTAGAAATATAAATTAACAAACAAAAATCATTCACATAAATAATATGGTAATTTTGCAAGTGTAGAATATAGGTAATAAATTAAAGTATGTAATCATAGTAGCAGCTTTTCTTATTTGTGATTGCTGATGAAGATATTTTTATAAATGAAATAAAATTTGTTTCAAGATCATTTTTAAAATCCAAATAAGTTATTTTTAAGATTGCATAAAGCAACAAAATTTTGTTTTATGATTTAAAATTCCACTTATATATTACTAAAAATGATAATAAAAAAAACCTCCTGCAGTGATTATAGAAGCATTACTTTTTTAACCAATTATAATTTTCTGCTTTACATTATTAAAGTTATTTTGACTTGTTTTCTTCTAGAAGCAAAAGTTTTCAAATTAAATCTGAATCTAATCATAGTATTCTTTTCAAAATATAAATATTAGCCAAATATTTTGCCAAATAATAATCACAAAAATATTAAATAGAAAGTCAGTGTTCTCAAAAATTTTTGCAAATGTTTTTGGGCTGAAAATCAAAAACTAACAGTCAGTGACATTGTTAGCGTTTTTGTATTGGGCTTTTTAGTGTGATGCTGAAATTTTGATTTTTTTTTTAAAATTAATAAATCAGTAATATTTTAATTCCAAATTTTGGTATCAGTTGAAACCAATATTGATTTTAAAATGCTAAAGATGGTCATAAGAGCATAAATTTAAACAGAAATGCAATGAAAAAACTAACAATTAAGAAAAAAATGTCATCATCATAAACATTCAGACAAGCTGCAGATATGCAACAGAGAATATATACATTTATGCATGGATCAATTCAGTCCAAATATATTACTATAATTCAATCAGATTTCTAAAGAATCATTCTACTTATAAATAACTCCAACTTGTTTATATTCATGTCAAATTTAAATATTTTCAATGTTACATATTTAATAGCTATGTTTGTTTATGGACAAATTAAACTTATTAAAATTTTATCTGATTTATTATTTGAAAGTTGTAAACTGCCTTTGATTAATGATTACAAAAATCTCTGCTAATATAAAGGTTTAAATCAGTAAAATATCACCTGACTGTCACATGGCCTTAACTTATATATTGCTGTTGTAGTGAAAATTTTGCCACTATAATATAAAAGTTTTATATTTTTAAAGTATAAAACATCTATGTAATCATATGATCACTATTTCTTATGCTTACAAAAGCTGTTAAGACACTAAGAAACTCTGTATACATTAGTTCTACCCAGTGCAAGCCTTAAGTAATCAATGATTGCAAGGTTTATGCATTGAATCCTTATCTGGTGGCTACTCATCAACTATCCATAGACTATTTTTTAGCTTGTGTCTTTCATCAGTGAGGAGTCTTGTATTTAAAAATTGCACCTAGATCTTAGAATTTAATGCAACAACTCCAGCATCCACTTTTTACAAGCAACAACTTTTACTAGTGAGTAAGCTTTGATTGAAAACATTGTTGTGTTTTTATTTTGAGCTCATGTCTTAATAGAAACCAAATAGATAACAGTTGGCTGCTGGAGAGTTGCATTAGATCCTAAAATTTAGGTGCAGTGCTCTTAAAATCCTAGGCTGTTCATTAAAGAAAGCCAAAAAGAAATTAATCTGGGGATATTGGATGAGTAGGCACTATATAGGGGTTATCTTCTTGCACCTATTGATTCCTAAATCTTTTTCTGGTTGGTACTACTATATGTAGAGTTTACTACTCTTTTAACTTTTGAATTAATTATGCTCGATCATTTATCTATCATTTAGGAATCTGGGGATCAGAGAAAAGTAGGCCATTTTTTACAAGTTTGTTTAAATTTGATAGGAATCTGACATATGAATTATAAAAACTTATTCAGACATTGTTGAGCCATAAAAATTATGTATTATCAATATTGCATATTTAATAGCTGTGATTTATGTATCGAAATATTAAAATTATTAGAACTTTAATGAATTGTACCAGATCATGATATGGCCACATGTAAGATACTTATATCCTAGTAATTGTATCTTTTTAGTGAGAGCAGACAGAAACTAATCAAGTATTTACATGTCCATTTTTCTTGTTGTCCACAAGTGAAAAAGCATGAGTACTCTTTCAATCCTTTTTTTGTAAAAGTTCATATTTGTAGGAACTATGGGAACACCATAGCTTAAATAATTCTGATTTTTGTTTTTAAATATATGTCCATAAATTAAAAAAAAAAATGACAGCTCTCATTAATGTAAAATTCTTGAAATTATCATCATTATTGAATACTTTGTACTAACTAAAAATTTAAGGAAACAGAAATTAACATTTTAATATTTTCATTATTAATTTTGAAGTCACTTCCTGTTCCTGTTAGCATTATCTCTGCCATTTTTATATACAGCTTCAATTCTGTTTTGTACATTGTTCTTTAATTTTACTAATTAGAATCTTAAAATCTGTATTTTTGCCTTTAAGTATTTTGTCATCAGCAGATCTAAAGTGATTACTGTTTCTTTTCCACCTCAGTTATATCTAAAAACAAATCTATAGTCATCATAGAAAAAAATTTAAATGAATGCTTGCAAATTATGGTATGAGAACCACTATAAGTTGTTTAAATGATGGGTAAGTTGAAAGTTACATTATTTCAAAATTATTTCAGAAAAAAATTTGATTCAGTTGCTATATATCTTCAATTAGATTGTAATATTCATTAAATCATTTCTTTCTCTATATTATACTTATTAGAAGTATTTAAAATGATAGCTATTGTAAGAATATCTATACAATGCATAAGTAGTGTTGGTCTTATAAATTCAAAAAAATAAAATAACTATACAAACTTAAAATTTCTTTAATCTCTTTTGCTTCAGATTACATTAATAGTACAAAGAATACTTTATGAAGAAATTAAAATTATTATTTCTTTATATTGTTTTATTTAACTTACTTTGTTTTTTAATCTTTCTGTCTTCATAGAGCCTTGTAATTCAATTTTTATTCATTTTCCAATTTCCAATACACTTGAAACTTTGCATACATGTGTATTCTTGATGGCAATACATTTTTTTTTTTAGTTTGCAAACATGTTTCACCAAAAAATAATAAAAGTTATAACTTTTTTAACTTCATATGTAATATTGATGCTATTTTTCTAAGACAAATGATTCATTGAAAATATATGCAATTTTATTCAAAATTTACACAAATTTAACTCAGTATTACATGTGGTTTGTTCATATTAACCTTTAATGGATATATGCAGTATATTGTACTACTTTCAATTTTTAAATATTTTAATTTTATATTATTGTTTAAATTGAACAGGTTTCACTCTCATTACCTTTGAAGTATATGTATATTTTGGAACAAAAATCAAATTACTTTCAATTTAACTCATGTAGTTTAAATTTATGCCACCTTTTTCTGGTATAGCAGTATCTTATAGTGTTTGTAATCTAAATGACTGCAATTTTTTTTGTCTTGTTTAAAAATCAACTTTTTGCTTTCACTTTTTAAGACTAATATTTTAAAAGTTATTGTAACTAATGACAACAATAATAAAAAGCAAATTTATTTTATTATAATGAGTGAATATAAAAAAAGCAATGAATGGACTCCAGATAAACAAAAATAATTTTATTTCTTTTTATGATTTTATTGTTACACTTCTTTAATTTTTTGTATAAACATTTTAATGCATATATTAAAAATAGTCAAATTTAAAACAGTATTTATATAAATAAATATTTCCTTAGAAGTGTTGTGAGACATCACTTGGAATATGAATGCTATTTATACCATATTGTAACCATTGTGAGCTGATTAAATAAATATGAACTTAATTTCCCCAGCATGACAGCAATACTCATAGAAAGGAAAATGAAAACAAACAAAAACCACAAACTGAATTTTTGACAAAGGCCATATATAAAATTATGGGAAAAACATAAAGAAATGCTTCACAAAGTTTTACAAAAGTTTTCAGCTTTCATAATATTCAGGATTATTCTTGGACTATTTCTAAATAAGTGTGTCCCCATTTTTACTTCTGGTCTCATAATATCCAGAATACTGTGAATGGTAAAGTACTTTTATTTTTTTTACTTTTTTGGCATTTATGTGAATAAGACTGTTTTTTTTTTTTTCAATTTTAGCTAAGCTGATATATGTAAATCATTTGGAAACAAATAAACAAATTTGCTTACAATTTTATTTTTAAGTTTGTTTACATATTTAATAATCAAATATCAAATCATCTCAAATGTTAAAAAATTTTCAGCTACATCCTCTGTGAATAAATGTTGTGAACTGTAAATGCTTAGTCACAGAGGGTATAGCTGAAAATTTCTTAACATTTCAGGTGATTTGATATTTATTTTAAATAGCAGTATGCACTGGAAATATTTGCGCATATTTATTAATGTACAGCAAAGATAAAAGCCTAGGTGAGAAATAAAATTATATTAAAAAAAATTGCTTTGAAAGACTAAAACAAATTATTTATTAGAATTTTTTTTTTTTAAAATAGTAACAGTAAGAATTAGGATTAAAACTTATTTTCCAAGCAAACAAAATTTTGAATCATAAACTTCTAATAAAATACTGACCAAATATTGGCAACTTTTAAAATAATTATGGCTAGAAATGTGCTCGAAAGTGTTTATGAAATTAGGCAACAGTTTTAAAAGGGAAGAAGATAGGATCTTTTTTTTTATATGTCATAGCATCGGCGCGGACGCGAACCCACACCCGTCTGCAACCAACTACTTGCTTGCAAGGCGGGTGCGATGAACTTTCGGCTAACAACGCTTAATGTTATAAATATAGTAAAAAAGATAAAATATCTGAAGTCATTTTAAATACAATCTTTATTTTTTAAATAAATGTCTTTATCAAGAAACTAGTGACATACAAATAATAATGTATAGCTTTAATCACATACATGTATAAAATTATCTTTTTAATCCCGTTATAATAAAAGGCTTTTTATCACAAAGATTTTTTCTAATATTGTATCAATGACGATTGAATGTGAAAAGATCCGGAAAATAGTGCTTAGATTTTAATTTGTTTTTTACTCAAATTTTTTTTTTCACAAGAAGCTTAACTTTAAAAACAGAAAATACCTAATTATTGAGCCAAAACTTTTTAACCACATATATATATGAAGTTTGATATATTTATAATTAGTGAAGTAATATTCAATTTAATATCAAATAATGAAAATTTTAGATTCTATTAAATTAATGTTATTTTTTTTTTTTTTTGAAATTATATGATTCTATTTTACTTAGAATAATAATCGTCAAAATAGCCAAGGGAGTCATTAATGTTGAATTTGTAAGGAAATTAATGCAGTTAATGTTTTGTATTTGCATTTGGTAGAAATTAGTGATTTTTATCAACGAATGGATTATCTAAAACCAGGAGAGAAATAATCTCTGAATCTCTCTTGTTCTGTCTCTTTCTCTCCCTCTCTACTTTCTCAGCGTCTTTCTATATACATATATATGCTAATGTACATTTGTATTTTTAAGTTCATAAGCATTAATTTAAAATCAGTTTTTCTTTCTTTTTTTTTTTTTTAAAAAAAAGATCATCGTGACTCTTTATCTTGTAAAAATCACATGATTATTATTTAAATTAGATCATGTGATTACTTTAAATGTTACTCCTCATTAAATTTTAAAATGGATGATCTCTTTTAATTAAAAATTGATGAATTGGCTTTATTTTGATTGAAATTAGTTTCATTGCTGTGAATGTGCAACACATTATGTAATTTAATTTCAAAATTGCCTTTAAATAAAATCGAGAAAAGTTTTTTTTATTGATGTATCTTTTTACAAATATTCAACTCAACTAAATTATTGATTTGTGTGTGTATATAATAATTTTCTACTTTTCATATTTATCTAAGGCTATTTATATAAATTTGTGTATAATATTATTTTACACTGATAAATTGCAATAAATAATTGTCAAGCGTTGTTAGCTGAGAGGTCATCGCAGCCGCCTTGCAAGCAAGTAGTTGGTTGCAGACGGTTGTAGGTTCGTGTCCCGGCTGACGCTATGACATATGAAAAAAAATTGCAATAAATATCATATATATATGAAATCAGCTAATACTTAAACAATATCTATATCATTAACATTCAACAATCTCAATCTGTTGTCAAGGCAACAGTATAGATTGTAACTTGACGAGAAAGATTGAAATTATTAATACTAAGAAGTTTAAATTAATCTCATTAAACAGGTAAATATAACCTGTCTGAATGCTGACCAACAAATAGTCAATTAATAACTTCCAATTGCATTCCAACAATTTATTACATAGGTAATAAAACAAACAATATTTAAGGCTAAATACATGAAAGCAATCAACACTTAAACAATACTAATATCATAACAATCAACAATCACAATTTATTGACAAGGCAACTTTCTTTATTCAAGAAATGTGGAAATCCATTTTTATCTATGGACTAATATGTTTAAATACAGAGATTGAAATTAATATTGTAATACATAGAAATTTAAATAGACCTAATTAAGCAGATAACCTGTTATATATATATGGGGAGAAGTTATAGACGAAACTACTAATACACATTTAAATATTTCTTACTCATTATAGAAAGGTAGGGATAACTATATGATACTTGTTATTATAATAAACATTCTTTTTTAAAATAAATGTTAAAAAAATATCTATATGGTCCAAAGTTTAAATAAAACAAACCCATTTGAACAATTTGAAAACAAGAAAAGGGACTGATTGTTTATACGGTTGTGCTATTAATTTGAATATAAATAACAATACTTCATGGTAAATAATAGGAAAAATCATGTGACTTTGTCGTGATTTCTGGACTTTGGACTTTCAAATCTACTGCTGTACCACCCCACCCTACAATGTAGAGCATTATACTCACTGATAAACTTCCACGGCTTAGCATCTTCTGCTATAAATTATTGTAACATATTTCAGTGTTTACAGCTACATTTCATATTCTAATGAGCTATTTTTATTTTTCAGAAACATATATTAATATAATAATTGTCTTTCTATATACACATTTTTTATGATAGTGTGCAACAATGTAATTTAGGTTTACTTAAGTCTATAATATATTTATTTCATTATATATAAGTAAATGTATACATTTTTAAAATCAAATATAATAAAAGTCTGAAATATTCATATTTACCATAATGAAATTATTGCTTTTTCTTTTCTGTGATTAAATTTACTTTGTAATACTTATTATATATATATATATATTTGCTTCTAATATGTTAAATTTACTTTGTAATACTTATTATATATATATATATATTTGCTTCTAATATGTTAAAATTACAAGATATATTAGATTTCTTTTGGAATAATGTATTATATGTAATCTATAATTTAACAATCATAATATTAATGATAATATTTCAAAATTTGTCACTTTTTCCAGTAGTTATAGATCTAAATAAATTGAATGGTTTCATAAAGTACATCATTATTTATTTATTTAGTATATAGATTTTTTGACAGCTTACCTATTAACAAAGTATCATAAAATAATATGTAGAGACTCCAACCACGAATAGACCCACAGGTGGCTTTATTAAGTCTTACAATTCTGACACGATAGATTTGATACTTCATTAACTATGCGGATCATGATTGGTGTTTACCTACATTTACATACATCAGTGGCTGATAAATTTATTTTATGAAGCAAAACAATACAACAACCATTGTTTATTCTGAATCTGTTGATGAGATTCCAATTGTGTCTAAGAAGATAAAATTAGCTGGATTTATTGTTACATCTTGAAAATATTTTTTTTAGAACATCATAAAAATTCCATTTTTTATGTCCTAATTTGTTGAAAGCAAATGATTCTTGGGTGTAAATGTAAACATTAATTACTACTTGACTTACTTTCAATATGCCATTTTTATTTCAAAATAAATATATTGATACTAAAGTGTATGTATCAAAAGATTGAAACAGTAAATGCATTTATGTTATATTACAATAACATTTTTTTTTTCATATGTCATAGCATCAGCCAAGACATAAACCCACAACTGTCTGCAACCAACTACTTGCTTGCAAGGCAGTTGCGATGACCTCTCGGCTAACAACACTTGACAATAACATTTTATTTAGATGTAAAAATATATTATCACTTGTTTTTAAATTATAATTTATATAACTTTTCATTCTAATAATTACTCAACAATTAAATCTTTATATAATATATTACAAACTATTATAACTATGTTTTCAACAATTAGAATAACTTGATTATGTGGAAAAATTATATATATAAATATTGAGACAATTATGTGTCTCATGGCTTACAACAACAATGTAGAGTGTGTACCTGAACATTTATATATATATATATATATATATTAAAAGGAAAAGTAGAAATGAACACAAACAATTTTTTCCAATATTTATTTAAAAAAATATTTACAGAAATAATAGTTAAGAGTTAACTTTTCGAGTGTCCAATTCACCCCTAGTGAATTTTTTCGTAAGTATTATACATTAAAATGTGTTTAACATGGTATATTTTACCATAATAATTTTCTACTATAATAATTTTTCCCCGAAAAAAGTGTGTTAAAAGGCAGGAAATTCAAAATTCCCACTCTTACAATAGACATAAGCCCTGCCCTGACATGTTCAGCCATTGTATCTTGCAAGGCTGCAAAATAATCAATGTTTATTTGCAAATTTATTAAGATTTTAGATATTTTTTAAAAATAATTTACACTATTTATTAGATATCAAGAAATATGAATTATTTAATAACTTATTCTGACTTGAAATACTTTATTTTCAAAAATATAATGAAAATATGGCCTGAAGTAAATTAGAAGACAAGCTATGATGTAAACAAACTACTTTGTAAACAAACTACTTTATTTATGAGTAAAGAAAATTTGTAGTTTTGATTACGGTCTCATTTTTTTAATATTTACAGAAACAAAATGTGAACATTTAAAATTTATTTCAGTAATAAACAAAAATATCAAATAAAATCAAATTTGTTATTTTGTGATAAGTAGTAAACATTTTATCCTATATTTTACATTGTGTTTTAGACAAAAAATAGAAATGCTGAAATATAAGAGGCATATCACTGAAATTTGGAATGGTTCAATAATAATTATGATTTTAAAAAAAAATACTATAAATTAATTCTGATTTTGAAATCTAAAACAAACTTGTTTTCATGTTATAATAGATAGTACTGGTAATTATAAATTTCCTCTATTTATTTTAAAATCAGATTAAGAATTTTTTAAAATTAAAGCTTGTATAATCTATTTTGATAAAATATGATATAATACATTCTGATTTTATGTAAAGAATTAAAAATATTTTGAGATAAAAATTTGTTTTTATTTAAGAAAAATTAAAAAAAAGAGTCATTACTTTTTTTTAATCAAGATAATGAAGAAAAAATTACTTAATTATTGTTTTAAAATTTTATGAAATATTATAAAAGAGTGGATTTGAATTAATGACTTACAACAAATAGCAGCATTATTATTATGAAGTTATAATGGAAGGCAAGAAGTAGAGCTGTTACTAGTGTCACATTAGTAATTTAAATTTACATGGAAGCAAGTTCCAGATTTTTGTGTTTCATAGCCCATATATATATATATATATATATATATATATATATATATATATATATATATATATATATATATATATATATAAAGATGGCATGCCTGAAGCCTACCAAATTATAGTGACTGGATGGCAACAGTTACTGGATTTATACATTTGCTGAAGAATAAGCCAGTATACTGTTTCAGTTTGCTGTAAAATATTATCATGCTATGTTATATGTTAATTAATCTATATGCAGAGAAGCACAAACACAAAATTTCTGCCAGCCATATATATAAATGGTGTACCATTAGAGAGTAAAATAATTATTGAAATATTTTAAATAATTAAATTTGCAGTTAAAATCTCTTAATTTACAAGTTTTAAAATAAAGAATTTGCTTAAATAAATGATATTTGTCTCCAGATGATTTCTTCCCATTAAAATTTATAAAAGATTTATTCCAGTTTTGATTAATTAAATATTTTAAAGGAAGAAAAAAAAAAGTTTTTAAAAGCATTTTCTAGTAACCTTTTTTAAAAGTGTTTACAATTAAAAGTAACTTGAAAAAAGGGGAAATAAATTTTTATGTTGGATTTTTCTTTAACCTTTTTAAAATGTGCCATTCAGTAAAAGTAATTACAATTAGTAATGAAAATATTTTATTGAAATAAAGTTTATTTATTAACTAATAAAATATCATTAGGATATATATGCCTGTGTGCACACATCTGAATGGATACCCATCTATATTAAAATTAGTCATCAAATTCTTATATGTTTAAATTATTACATATTACAAAAATGAATTTTTATTATTCATTTTTGACAATTCAAAGATATTAATTTTAAATATTATATATATATATAGCTCATCTGTGTTTATACAGATGTATTTTCATGTAGACATATATATATGTTAAAAACAATCAAACTCTATGAATTATTAAAATGAATTGTTTTTACATATAGAATATCTGTGTGCCTATATGTAGGTATGTTTTGAGATATATGTAAATTATAATGTAATAGCATATTTGTTTTATATTCTAATCAAAATTAGAATGCGGAATTTGTATTTATAGCAGAACTCAATTTTATTTAATTGTTTCTAATTAATACATTTATAATTCATTGTTTAAATTATTCCAGTGAATTTATATAATCCTAAAACAGGTTTAACATATGTGTTGGTATTATCTCTTGTTCATGAAAACAGTTATAGAATTCTTGCACACTGAGCTGGATTTGTGCATAATACTCAGTTATATAGATTGGGATTATATTTAGTGTTACAAAGGTCCAGTTGATGATGATTTCATTCATTTTCTAATGTTAGTGGTTGCAAAGGAATATCTTTTAAAGTCCACACACTACATTTTATTTAGTTTTTATTATTAGAAATTATGTTTATAGTTGGCCAGTACATTAATGGTCAGAGGGTATTGATGATGATTGGCATGTTTCTGCATTCTACCAGTTTAGCAATATGGATTAGCATTTAAGTTTGTGCATACAAATTATTGTTTTTATAATCTTCTAAATAATTGGTCTGGTCTGTAGTGGGCCATTTTTAAATTTAGTCACAAGGTAAATGAAAAAAACTTATTTGGACTCATTGATTATTAATTAATAGTAATTGATAATTTCTTGGCAACATCAAAGGTTAAATATTATTTCTGTTTGTATGGATATATTCTCTACATTTTCCTTTATTATAGTATGAAGTATTATATAAATATATTCAGAGTACAGACATCTTCAAATATTTATATCTAAAATTAAATTGTTAGATTTACTTTCAAAATTTAGTTCATTTCACTTCTCTGAAAGCTTTACTTAATATATATAATATTAATTTTTCATTTGCTTATATAAGTAATTTTTGTTTTTATATATTTGCATATGCTTTATGAAGCAGTTTATATTTCCTTTTCTTAATTTAGGTGAGAGCACTTTTGGTGATGAGCAATCTTAGCTCTACTATGAAAATATGATTACTATGGAGATTTTTTTACAGTGCTCGTAATTAAAAATGACTGTTAAATTAAGAAAAGAAATTAAATAAACTGCTTTATAAAGCATACACACATACGTATGCAAAATAATTAATATATAAATATATTTAAAAAAAAATTCTGGATTAACTTTACAACATATAAATCCTTTTATATAAAAATAAATAATAGTTGTAGATAGCTTACATTGCCATCCTGAGTAGCATTATTAAGTATATAATGCTACACAGGTTGCCACTTGTATAAGTTATAGCTACTATTTATTTTTATATATTGGTAGAGTTTATTCCAAAGGTTTTTGATTATTACATATTACTTTGTCTGATTATATATATGTAATGCCTTTTGACATGACCCTTTGGTGCATCTGCTTTCTGTGATCACACTCAAGCTTCAAATGTAGGTTGTGTGACTTTAATAGTTATTCATATTTGTAATTAATCATTTCTGGATACTAATCTTTAAATTCTGATTATTCTTATGTTGGGTATAATATTTGAAATACATGTGTGCTCAAATCCCCCAATAATATATATATATAACTATATATATATATAATATTTGAAATACATGTGTGCTCAAATCCCCCAATAATATATATATATAACTCAGACTTTCAAGTTCAATACAGCTATCCACTCCATTCCATACAACCAATACACATGACCACATACATGTGAAAAAGATAAAAAGATGTCCAATATATGTATTTTATGCTAAACCAGTGTTCATCTCTTTGTCCAGAACAGCTTCTCCCATATATATATATATATATATATACACACAATCAGTGCTGAGTTTATATTAAGATAGCAAATTTTCAAACTTTTATGGACTGCCTTCAATCTTCTCCATCTTCCAACTTTTCAGCCATCCATATCATTGAAAATCTGATGATAAAATGTGGAAAACCCTTGTTGATTCCAATATTATTATCATACTCATGTTTCCCCTAAGTTGTCAAATGATGTGGATAGCTATAGGAAGCTAAAAAGTTTGATCAACTCAAAATTCATTCTAATTATTTTAAGTTCAGTATAGACAATATACTTGTATTAAAACATTACATATTCAGCCTGTTTTCTGCCCATTCCTCTTCTATGTATATAAATGATATGTGAAGGGTCAGAGTGACTTAAAGTTAACAAGTATGATAATAAGACTGGCACTAAGGAGGGCCTTTGAGCATTCCATCATCAGATTTTTAATGATATGGATGACTGAAGACTTGGAAGGTGGATAAGATTGAAGCTTATACATTAAATTTTGAGCTCTTAATATAAACTGAGCACTGATTATATATATATATATATATATATAATCAGTGCTCAGTCTCCCATACTATATATCTCCCATATATATATATATATATGGGAGATGGTAGTATGGACCAACAGATGAGGGCTGGTTCAGAACAAAATATGTGTATTGGAGATCATTTAGCATTCTCATATGTATGTCATGTGTAGGATGGAGTAGGTGTTTTAAAGTCTAAGTTCAAATTCTAGTTACATTAAGTTTAGTATAGTCAATATACTTTTATTTAAATGGTAAAATATATATAAATGCAGATATACTTTATATGCCTGAAGTTTAGATGTGATTATAGGGGATTTGAATCCAGACTTTCAAACTCTCTTCAGCTGTCCAATCTATCTTATACAACTGATACCCATAACCACACACATGTGAAAAAAAGATCTACAATATATGTATTTTGTGCTAAAGCAGCATTCATTTAGTCGTCCAGATCATCATCATCCATATTGTAACCTTTCCCCCCTCTCCATAAAATAATAACACATGCCAACATGCTAACTATTCCGGATTTTCTTTACTTATTTATTTCCGGTCAATAATAATTAACATTAATAATAATTCCGGGTTCTCTAACTCAGTCTATCAAATATATTATTATGATTTAAATAAAACAATCACTAGCTCAGAATTTTATAAAATCTAGTCATGTCTAGGAAATGAATCAACACAAATATCTTTTATTATTCCCATGAGACCTGGAGCAATGACAAAGGAACAAGACGAGAGATCATTGAGATACTATCCCAATGGCATAAGAACACTATCCTACATAATTGACTAATAGCATTCCCACGACTTTTAAAACTTTTATCATATCTTAATATTTTTAAAACAAATTCTAGCTCACATAAATAAATTAATTAAATAAAATAGAGTTAAATTAATCAAATCATATCAAATCAAATAGATAAATCGATAAGTAAATAAATAATTAAATCTCAGGTTCATAAATTGTAATTAAAACTGATTTCATATTGCCATAGTAAATTATGATAAGGGAATTTTATGTCATAATTCACTACGTAACGAATAACTAATTAATAAGAACAATGACAATAATAGAATAATATAATCTTCTTTTCTTTCTAGATGTATTAAATACTTTCGTGGTAACATTTATTAATCCGATAATCAAAAATTATGTGGTAACGTTCGCATATATTTTACTTAAATATTGTGGCAATTAACCCATGACCAATACCTGTTCTACTTATACTTCTTTCATTTTATTATGTAAATAAAACAAAATAAATTATTAAAATTTCTAATATTTATTATCCTGTGCAAAATCATAAACATGTTTAATTATAAACGTGCGTTGTGATTTCATGCATTTCATGTGTAGGAAAAACAACAACCAAGACACAAAGCTTACTAATAAAATTTTATAACATTTTATTAACATTATAACAAATAACACTTTGTACATTATTTACAGCGGATATCCCTATTTACTTATCACAAACTTTTATTTATACCCGTTGATGTCTTAACATTATTATTATCGAATTTTATTTTACCCTTTTACCATTAATAATTACAAAAGTATTTTACAATATTATTATTATTAGATACATGTTTTGAGCTTAGCTGAATACACAAAATTTCTATCCATTAAACTTTTCTATTGACATTATGTCCTTATAATTTCAAAATTATATTTCTATAAGATCTTTACTGTTATGTAAAATTATACAAAAATTACAAAATTATACTTATTCTTGTTAGTATGGAATCCTACAGAATTTAATCCTTATGATATTTTCATGTTCCTTTTATTATCAATCATAATATAATTACTGATAAAATTTTGATCCCATCCTTAACTTTATATAGCAATTAACATTATCCACACACTATGTACAAATACACATTTTTGTTATACATTTCTTTTTTTTTTTTTAACTCATTTTCCAAATAAACATGCAATCTCTTTTACTAAATCTCACGTACAATATTTTAAAATCTTATTATTGTTTTAAAACTTAATTCTAAGGTTTTTTCCTTTAAAATTATATCAGTTTAGCAATTGGTTTTAAAATTATATCATATGATTCTTCATCTTTTATAATACTTATACTTTCACTTTGGACTTATACAATTCTACTTTACTCTAGTAAATAACTATTCTTACATAACTACTATCTAACTTCCTTTCTATCTTATGTATCATTTCTATAAAATTATCTCCCTGACGATGTATTTTCATGAAATCAAGATAGCGAAGATATAGATGCGTTGGATCAAAATAAACAAGATATTATCCTTTATAAAACTTTGACAATCATGGCACAGTGAATTTAAGGACGCCATAGAGGAGTGACTTTTATCTGTCTATCTGCCTCTAATATTGGAAGGATGCTAAAGCTATTTCTTCAGCTTCATCACATCAGAAAGTTTCAAAGATATGTAAAAACACTGTCCAGAATATATGTGCTCAGTTATAGGGCGAAGTTATCTATACTGAAGTCACACAAATAATTATGATCCACATATTTCATTCCTTATAGTTTAATAAAACATCCTCTTGGTTTCCTTTGACATCAGTACTCCCAAGTCACTATCTGATTGATTTCTTCAGATTCATCTCTTCATTACATCGACAAATTCTCTGTCTACCTTGCTAATAATAATAAAATTCATTTTTATTCAACTATACAGCTATTCTTAAGAAAATTCTTTACTATACTTCTCGTATATTTCTATCTCTACTGTTCTAAACTATTTGAATATTTTCAATATAAAACTCAAAAGAATCACATAATTAATATGCTACTTATTATTAATCATTTTTAGATTATTTATTGCATGCACATTTTAAAATTTTACTACTCTCTTAAATATATGTTTGATGTTGGATAAATGTGTACTTATAACTTTTAACATCTTTCATACTTCATTCATTAATAGATGACCTATAAAAAAAAATATATTACATATTACCAATAATATTAAAATTACCAACGATCTCTATCCTCTGGATCGTATTTGTAAACTTCTCCATTCCAGGACTTCTAGTAGGTATTTAAAATTTTCCATACACACATTTTTATTTATACTAATATTTCTCTCATTCCATTAGCTCGTATATTTAAATATAATTATTATAAAATTTATGTTTATATGTTTCCCTAAGCTAATTCAAATTTTATACTTTAAATACAATAAAAAAAAAATAATTAAAACTATATTTACGATACAGCTTTGTTGGACTCGCTTGGAAAATCGTTCATTGCAAAGCTAAATAAAAAAAATTATATTTTATTTTCTTCAGTCACTTAATGTTCTAATTTAAACTTTTAATTCTGTTTATTAATTCTTCTTGGACGATGATCCTTAATTTTCTTCATCTTTTTCCACTTATTCTTGAGATCTCCTTTACATAGTCTGCTAGCTTTTTCCCCCGCGCGCTTGGTTTTCCTCGATGCATCTTGTACTTTATTTTAAAAATTCAATAAATTTTTCTTTATTTCCATGGATCCATTTTCCTCATTTTAGTGATTAATTATATCTGTTTAAAATAATATTCTTTCCATTTAATATCTTTTCCTTTTTTCTATGATGAGATAAAAATGTTAGGTTCCTCTTAGTAAGTTCATATAGCACTTTATACAGGACTATGGCTTTTCTTCTATTTTTTTTTTTTTAATTTAGAAACTATATTTTTAAATAATGTTTTCCTTTAATATAACATACTTTTCTTCCTCATTCTTTTTCTATATACTTGAACGCTTATTATGATTTTTCTCATAGAGAAATATGACTTAGTTTTAAATACTTATAAAACAAATGTTCGTCATAAGATTCTCTCGATAGCAAATAGTTTCTTTCTTATATTTTCACACAGCTTTTCCTTTGTATTTTTCCAAGTTATAGGATTTAATTTCTGGTTGAGCACAAATAATACAAAACTTATACAATTTTCACTCATTTTTCTTTCAATAATTATTTCAATTATTATTCTTGGTATTTCCATTTTATTGTAGGCTGAATGGTCAAATTTGATTAAATCCACTGGTAAGATCACGTAGAAATTAGCAAATCATCTTTCTGGATACAAAATTATTTTATCTGTTCAAGACTAACTTTAGAATAATTATTAATTTATAAATTTATATTACTTTTTTTCAGCTTCGATGTTACAAGCAATTCAAAAAGGTTACCTTCCTCTTCAACTTTCACATTCCATCTCCCGCTTCTGTCTATCTTAGATTTTTTTCTTGCCAATTTAAATCCGTTGATTGGTCAATATTTGTTTTTAGCGCGAACAATATTAGTCATTCTATTTTGGATGATAAATTGTACTTTTTAAATAAATATTTATGACGTAATGTCTGGAATATTACTTTAACTTAATATTATTAAATTTAATCATAGTTTGATAAAATTATTATTTGATCTTTAAAATAATTATTAAGACAATCTATAATATTTTTAACTTTAATTTTAATGATAGATGACAATTATATCTAGTTTTAAATTCACAAACTTTATTATTATTTACCAAGTGTGTGTGTGCGTGAAAGCATGTAATATACGATCACGTGTCTATTCACTTTACAAAAATAATCTTTTATTTATGTCTCGGTTTAAATTACCAAAACTAATGTACTTTCTAAAATTTTGAAAAATAAATTGAAACTTATAGGACCAAATATAATTCTCACCATCCCGAAGTTTATTAATAAAAATATACCCTATTAATTTTGACTAATTATAATATTATCTTTCATTTATTTAAACTATTAATTCTGAAAATATTATATTCTAATCATTACTATAATTTTAACTGTCTATAGCTGTGTTATTTTGTATGGCCAGCTTTCACAACCATAAGCAATGATATTAAAACTTTATTTAACTGTTTACTTTTTTTTTAAAATACTTTATTATACTATGATATACTAGGTATTCTAGCTTAAAATTGTATTACAAATCTATTAGTACTTTTATATCACTTAAATATAACTTAAAATTTAAAATTTTTTTCATAATTGACCTTTCTACCCTACCTATGATCTACAGACAAGGGCACAATATATATATATATATAATCAGCTCTCAATTTGTATTAAAATAGAAAATCTTCAAATATTAATGGACAGACTTCAATATCCTCCACCATCCACTCCCTCTGCCTTCTATATCATTGAAAATCTGATGATTGGACACCCAAATTCATTGATTATGTCAATATTATTCCCCATGTATCCTGCCCATTCCTCTTCTGTGTATTTAAATGGACAATGTCTTACACATAAGGGGTCAGAATGACTTAGGGTCTACATGGTCATGACAATAATATTGGCATCTTCAAGGGGATTTGGGCGTTCAATCATCAGATTTTCAATGGTATGGGAATCTAAAAAGTTGTACGGTAGAGTAAATTGAAGCCTATCCTTTAAAGTTGGAAGATTCGCTATCTTAATATAAACTGTGCACTGTTTATATATATATATATGTGTGTGTGTGTGTGTGGGAAATGATGATCTGGACCAACTGATGAGTGCTTGTTCAACATGAAATATGTTTATTGGAGATCATTTTTCTTTTCACGCATGTGTGTGGTTATGTGTATCTTGTACTAGATATATTGGATATCTGAAGGGAGTTTGAAAGTGTAGGTTCAAATCCCCTATAATTATATATATAATTTAATATACTCGTCTCTTCATATACACACATATAAATACTAATGCGCAATTAAATAAAACTGCTGCATCTTTAATATTTTTATTTTTGTGCTTTCTAATTATAATCTTATGCTGCCATGGGCCTATAAAAGATCTATTTACCAAGTAAGTACACCATTTGCCTTTTTTCTCCCTCAAAATTACAAAAATTTTCTGGCTGCATCAACTAATTAAATTGCCATCGGTCATAAAAGTGCGGTCAGAATCAATGATTGGCTCATCAAAATAAAATCGTTTTTAATATTTTTTTTTTCGTGGGTGCTTATTACTAAATTATTGCAATATTTTCTATAAAATGAATATTTTTATTTAACATCTGGCTGGTTTCTCTTAAAATATATCGAAAAAAAAAACACAATTATAATCTTTTATGTATATCAAAAATAATTAATGATCCCTAATTAGATTCGTTAAATTGAAAATAGAATTGAAAATGTTTTGTTAGAATTTTTTTTTAATCGTATGAGATGATTTAATATCTTTTTTTTTTTAAAGTGACGAGCATTTTTGATATAACTTTTCCTATAAATGGGTGAAAATAAGTAGATAATAATATTGGTGATAGGTTGCCATTTTTTACCTTCTTTTTAACACCATTTATATCTTTTTTTTTTCCATTCACAACTACACCATAAATTTTACTAACCCTTTTATACTATTAAGTTGGCTAGTATATATATATCCCAATATTGAAATAATTATTTTATAATAAATCTTACAATTTTCGTTAAAAGTTAATGGTGAAATTCAATCCCTAGGTAGCTTATATAATAACTAAATTTTATTTTGTTTTCAAAGTTATTTGTTGCAATCGTAAATCTGTTTTCAAACAATTTGTCTCTTATACATGCATGTACTTTAATATTTCCTTAAAATAAAACTAAATTAAGACTGAGATAACATCTTTGTTAAATTTATAAACTTGATGCCAATATTTTTTTAACTTTTGCATTTAATGAATGACATAAGATTAAGATGTGAAAATCTTTTAGTTAATTTATTCTTGGATGTATTTCAGTATTCCCTCCTTCCCGTTTCTCTGACTCATATGAAACAAACAAAAAAATTCTATTACAAATAGTGTGTTATCGTTAAAGGTCTAGAATAATTATGTCTAGATACGAAAATACAAGTTTAAATAAAATTAAATTTAAAAATTATTAATTCAAACAATTTAAAACAAAACTTGTCAAAATTATTTGCTATTATTTTTTTAAATCATAGCCTGTATTCCCTCTCCCCTCCCCAGAATCATTGCTGTTTTTAAATTATTTTGAAGAATCCATTTCATTAATGTTTGTGTGGCTATTATTTTTGAGAAATATTTTATTTCTTTTTGTATACTGTTATAAATAGTTTTTAAAATTAAATAAAAAAAATATTTTTAAGTTTATTATTTAATTGACAGTCATTTATAAAAATCCTAGGATACCCTAGCAAACTTTTTATATATAAATGTACAATATAATCTGAGATATATTGCTGCAAAGTGTTTTTCATGAATGTTTTTTGCATACTTCTATATATAAATTTGCTTAGCTATGAGGAATCATTGTTGGGTCACAGTTTTGTATGAGATCTACTTATGCTGTCAACCATTAACATCAGTTATCTATATCAAAACTATTTTTTGTATGAATCTTGCTTCCTACTTTCATATTAAAATCCTCATAGAAAATTAATTTCTGCAAGTTTATCTAACAATTTATTTTTATCTTTTGTTTACTACTTTCCATAGTAATTTCCAATACTTCTTCCACAATTTCATATCTAGATACATTTCCAATTCATTATTTATTGTGTCATATTTTTTAATAAATATTTTTTTCAATATATCTACATTTTTAATCCTTTACTATATCTATATTTTTCATCTTTATAATGATATTATTTAACATATATTATAGCTTAGAAAAAACGTTTATATACAAAGTTGCATACTAACAGTAAAAGTGTTGCATATTAACAATAAAAATAATATATATATATATAACAGTAATCAACTATTATATACATTCTTTCAATAGAAGTACTTTCAGTTAATTCCTTAATCTGCCTCAACTGCCATCTAGCTACATCTGTGTGTAACTTATTGTAGTAAAAAAAAACATATATCAATGTTTTACCAGGCGACACAAGCCATCAACTGGGTAATAAATATTATGAAAAAAGTTGTTTGAGTGCTGTACCACCCTGTAACATCGACTAGATACTTCTTGTTATTTTATTGGTCAAATAAAATTATCTTGAAAGAAACATTGATAGTATAATAATAACGAGCATTCTACTAATAGAAAACAGATAGAAATAATAAATTATTTGAATTAAAAAATTAAAAAAAAAAATTCTTCCAAATAGAAATATATTTGTATATGTCATAATGTTTGTTGATGCAACCTGGCCTTTAAAGAATCTCAGTGTCTTCTCTGATCTGAAAATGTTGTTGAATGTCACATCTGGATAGTATTTTGATGGTAATAAAATTAATATTATGACCTGTAATCATAGCATGGAGATATTCTGCTGCTGATGATGAATGTTGCTTAATTGGATTACTATGTTCATTCTTTCTAGCAATGATGTGATGATTGCCCATATCTACATAAGAAGCTTTCCATATGCAACATGAAATTTCATGAACTCCATGGGTTTCAAGAAGGATTAAAGTATAGGCTTGGATAGAATATTATGTTTTAGAATATGTACAATATTGTCTATAGTTCCTTTTATATAAAAAATACAAACTCCAATGGTTGCTTCTTCCTTTTTTGCTTCATATTTTGATTGTTTAGGGCTTGAATTAAGGTTTGGTGTGTTATTTTTTTGCTATTATAGCCATTAACTAATAAAATATATTATTTGTTTCATTTTCTAGATTTAATTTATCTGAAAAAAGGTTAAGAGTTTATTCTACAAAAAAGATTTGAGCAGGATGATGATATGATGAAAAGTATAGATATATGTTTCTGTGTAGATTTTCTCAGTTCCGAAAAAGAAAAAAGATTATTCTGTTTCTTGGTAACAAGTTCATCAAGAAAAAGAAGTTTCCTATTAGTCTCTGTTTCCATTGTAAATTTAATATTAGAATTTATTTTGTTTATATGTGTGAAGAAATCATATAATTTATCTTTATTATGTTGTCAGATGATAAAGATGTCATCTATATACCCAAGACTGTTTGTAATAAACTTAGTTGCTGTGTTTCAATTCTTACACTATTTGGGTAATCTTTAAATGAATATTTCAAAATGCATCATATATTATTCTGTATGCAAGTTTACAATAACATTTTTTATTTTAGAATAGATGTCATATATTGCATAGCATCTATCTTGATTACGACTCCAATAGTTGTTTTCAAACTATTATGCATCATTATAATTACTAATATTAGATTTTTTTGTGTGTTATTCGAACCATCATAAAGTAATTTTAAAGATGTTCGAATTAACATTAGTTATAATTGTTGCAGTGCTACTTTTGTGTATTGTATGTCTAATGTGGTTGTTCTATCGCTCCATTAGATTGACAAGATTGTGTTCTTTTTCTTATTTAATTCTTAGATTTATATTTGCACAGTTATTCCCTTGAAATTTTATTTATAATGATCATGTTATTATTTCTGTTTTGTATGTGTATGTTTTTTTTTTTTTTTTAGTTAGTTAATGATTTATAATATTAACTTTATTTTTTTTTAAATAAACGAACAATGGAGAATCTATTTATTATTTAAATCATATATATTTAAGTGATAAATATGTATGTGTTGTTATGAAATTTTAATTTAATTATGGAAAACATAAAATAAAGTAAAATGAATCCATAAAGTACAATTCACATTAAAAATTTTAATTGAATGTTGCCTTTTTAAAATAAATAGTTAATTTTATCATTAAAAAAAAAAAAGAAACAAGAGATAGAGAAAAAAAGACCAAATGCTGTAATTGATTCAATTAAGTTAAAAATGTTTCAAAATAACACAACAATCAACATTAAAAATAAAAAATGAAAATAATAATAATTTAGAAGATTCATAATGCAAATGATTGAATGTAGTGCACATAAAATGTCACAATATATATTAAAAAATAATTAGATAGACATATTGTATTTTAATTATTTAGTTATTTTAAATAATATTACTAAGAAGATGTTCTTTAAGAATAATCCAGTTTATTTTTCATTTATAGCTTTATCACCAAATTTACCACTTCATTTATTTTGCTGTAATATTATATATAAATGCATTTTATCCATTCATCTTTGAACACTTTTTAGCAATTTTTTTTTATTATATATATAAAACACAATTTTATATTTTGTTCATTGTATCATAGCTCTGAAGAAGACTGCAGAACAGTCAAAATGTAAGATTGTGTATGCATATATATATATATAATAAAAGATTTTTTTTAAAATATATATATATAATAAAAGATTTTTTTTAAAAAGTGACCAAAGTAGAGTGGATAAATTGCATTTATAGCTTTATTCTTCACACCATTCTAGCAAATTTTTTAATCTCATTTATTTTCCATGTGGTTGTTTTTAAGTCATTTATAATCTATTATAGTGTATTTTAGCATTTTATTTGACTATCATTATTTTTTAAAAAACATGTTACCTCAGTTACATTCAGCATCTTAAGATTTTTAATGTTTTCATGTGATTTTTATTTGTTCTTTTGTATGTTGTTTCTGATATTTTATTAATAATATATATATTTTCCTTTATGGGTCCGCATTTTTTTATCCTTCTTAAGTGTGCTCAAATCTTAGATTTGTAAGTGATCCCCCCCCCCAAGTACAAAATGTAAATTTCTTTTTAATATTAACTAATCTTCTGGAAAGCTGAATACTTTTTTACATTTTAATCTAACTTACTATTTATTTTTATTGTAAGGATAGTAATAGTGATAGAATTATTAATATGCAAATTATTCAAATCTGTTATCATGTAATTCTGCAGCAATAAATTATACTTTTTAATTGTTGTTTGTTTGTTTGTTTTGGAACATTTGATTGATTTGTTATGGTTTAGAATTAATAATTATTTACTGCTAATTATGAGATGAATATTAATAACATTGACTTGCTAGCTTATAATGCTTAATATTTATTAATGTAATTTATATTTGCAAAAATATTATATTAGAAATATAAAATATTATAAAAAGTGCATTATATTATTATTGTTATTAAACCAGACAAAACTCTATATATGTATTGTCACTCAGTGCAAGCCAGAGTAATCAATTAATGCCAGAAGGTTTGTGCATAAAATCCCTATCCAGTGCCTACTCATCCAACATCCCCAGACTATTTTCTGGCTTGTGGCCTTCGTCAGTCTGGGAGTGTTGGATGAGTAAGCACTTGATAGGGATTTTATGCACAAGCTTTCTGGCATCCATTGATTATTCTGGCTTGCACTGAGTGGCACTACTGTATGGAAGTTTTGCCTGTTTTAATAACAGTTATGAGCAAGTATAAGAAATCGTGATTATGTGATATTACTACTGTTGTTATATTATTATTTATATTTTATATTTCTTAGATTGAAAAAAGTTGTTTATGATATCATTAATATTTCATTTATATAATATAATGTTTTTGATTTTATAATATATATTTTCAATTTTATATTTTGTAATTGAAATTTGTATTTTCTATTAATTGTTAATTCAAATTAATAGATAGTGATAGTATTTTTTTAAGCTAGAGTAAATGTATAAATTAAAAAAAGAAATTAGTTTTTCCTCTTCTTATACTTTATTTTCGATGGAAAAAAAAAAATTTTGTACATAGGTTAGCTTCTTTTTTTTTCCTGAATCATGAAGTTATATATACATTTTTTAATATTTGTTCCCATATTTGTGCTATTATTATTGTATATATATATTTATTCACATTATTGAAGCCATATTAAGAAAAGCAGTTTCATATATATTGTGTATATGTTGCAAATTAGATAAAAATAGGCCTTAATTTAGTTAATTGCATAATGAAATTACATAATAAATTAAAGCATAATACAAACATGTTTTTCCAATTCAGTATTTTAGTTACTGTATGCTTAAAAATGACTAAGTATCAAGCATTGGTGGCCTAGTGGTTAGCATAGGTGCCTTCCAAGCAGCTGGCCCGGGTTCGCAGCATTTGACATATGAAAAAAAAAAGACTAAGTTATTTTACTCAACTTTAAAAAATCTAATATTTATAAGAGAAAAAACCGTATTAAATATAATTTGAAATTAAAGAAATTTAACAATGTGAAATTAACAACAACCAAAAAAATCAGATACTTAATATTAACAAAAGTTATATATTTTTTTTCCTGTATTCTTGGCCTTCAAGAATTCTTGTTAAATATTTTTAGTTGTTGTAGTTTATTTTATTAAACTTTAAAACATTTAATACTTATGACAGGAAAAGATTGAATTGCTTTTACATTTTCATAAACTTAAATTGAGTACTAACTTGGCTTATGAAGCAAACTAAGAATGTTCGTATTTATTTCCAATATGACAATAAATATTTCCTTTTTTTTTATTAATTAAATAAAATTTTTAATTAATATGTAATACAAAAATGTTTTTTCCCTTCAAATAATCTCATGGTCTATAACTTGTAAATTAAAATGAGCTAACAACTCACAAAAGTCAAAGTATTTTGATTGCATAATTTTTATTAATTTTAACTATCTTTATATTTAATTCAAAGCACATATGGGTAGAAATGCTACTTATATGTCCAATGGTTGAAGTTAGCAAAATGTTTAATAAAAATACAATATATGTTATTTAAAATTATTTTTATATTAAGTAATTTAAAATTTATTTTTCAAGTTATAGTTAGTCTACTAATATGTATGATTAACTTAAGATTGTTATTTTTACTAATAATTATAAAGTGTTGCTTTTTTAAATTTGTTATTCTTTATATATTCACAATTATCTTATTTAATCACTGTATTATTTTTCTATATGCATATATTTCATTAATATATATATATATTAGTGAAATAATTTGTAAAAATTCTTATTTTTTAAAATAATTTTTAGTCTTTAATTATAAAACGGAATCATGTGATAACATTTTGTACAATAAATTTAATTTTATTTTGTTTATTATTATTATTACTATCTTTATCCCCAATGTCAATAAAATTATTTTACTAAATTTAACTTTTTTTGGTTCATAAAAAAGAGGTATTATGATAAAAAAATTACCACAAGAAAATTGTAACTGCGAATCTTTATTTTTTATTCTGTTTTTTTAAAACAAATTCTGCTTACAGTTTATGTAAACATTAATTCCACTTTATATAGTTTTGAATATATATATATAATTACTTTCTTTATATTGTATTATATATTTTTATTTAAATACAAATATTTTTAAGAGCAATAACAAAACAATAAATAAAAACAATAATATTTAGTAGAAATTACAGTGTACAAATGTCCTACTAATTAGAAATAATAATATATCTTAAGTTAATCTGGGACAGTTATGTCTCCTACGGACTCTAGTCATAATAAAAAATCTATTCCCAGTCCAATAAGTGAAGAAATTGATTACCTCTTCAGTTATTTTACAACATTGATCATGAATTCCATTAAATTGTTTTTGGAGTAAGATAAGTAATAAAATTGACGATTATATATCTATTAGTTTACAGGTATTTATTGAACTTTTTTTATTTAATTTGTTTTCAAATATGGCTGTATATTAATACATAAACATTTATTCATTAAATTGCATATTATATATGGTCCAGTGAATTTTAAAATCTGTAACAAGACATAGAATAAATTATTATAAATATGGTAGATCTATTTTGTATATTTCAACAATTTAAAATAGTTATATTGTGACAGAATTTCATAAAATATGTGCATCTTTACCTCGGATTAGTAATGGAACTTTATTTAAGGATTGGTCATAGTGATCATCATCTACTTCTGCCTACTATTTTGATTTATAATAAATTATTGTTTATTATGATTTTTTAAATTAATTGTGCAATTTTTTAAAAAAAAATCAACTGCCATTTTTTTTCAAAATTAAATACATTTTGAGAGATTAATGATGTCATAGAATAGAGACTCAAAATTATAATCATTTTGAGAGATGGTGATGTCATAGAATAGAATCAAAATGATATCCATTTTGAGAAATTGATGATGTCATAGAATAGAGATTCAAAATGAGACCCATTTTGGCAGATTGATAATGTCATAGAATAGAGACTCAAAATAATACCCATTTTGAGAGGTTAAAGATGCCATAAATCAATAATCTCGTAATTTGTTTTTGATATTTAAGATAATGGTGGTTGTTAAAAAACACCTTTACAGTAAAAAGCAAAAACAACAATTAACTATAAATTATATTTTTTAAATGAAAATTTTATTTATTTTCACCAAATGTATGTAAAATAAATGCAATATGTGAAATGTTGATTTAAAAAAAAATACTGGGGTTGGACAAATATTCTTAAAAAAATCTTTGATAATAGAATGTAAATTGCATAAAAAATAAAATTTAAAATATATATCATGTTAATTTTTATTTTATTTTAAAATATGCATTGTAGTTAATTATTAATTCTTTTTATTTTTTATTTTAATTTAATGAATCGTGAATTAGATATTACACCTGGGTCTCATTTTATGCAGTAGATAGGTTCCACAGAAAACCCGCATTAAAAAAAATCACACAAAAATAGACTGAATTTACCATGAAAAATGGGGGATAGGTGCTATAATTTTCAGAATTCACATAAAAGCAAAGCAACTAGGAAAAAATTACTTTAAAATTCCCATTTAAAAAAAAAGCAAATAAAATATGACTAATAAAAAATTTCAAATATTTGAAAAAAATTAATACAAGACAAACTGTTTTTACTTTTTTTTATTAACTACAGTATTTAATTTTACATTTTTCATACATATTTTAATCATTTCCACTAGTGTTTGTTTGTAAACTGGTAAGAAATCAGATTGGATGTGATGTATTGTGGCTTTTCCTTCAACGAAGTCAAGAATCTCTTAGCAATGATGTATTGTGGCTTCTCCTTAAACGAAGTCAAGAATCTCTCAGCAATTATGCCCAAAAAAACCTGTTAGCCACTTTATTTTTATTCATGATGTCATGTACAACTAGCACCACTTTCAGTCTTATGCTGTGTTAATGGTTTTCTGTTTCTATGTTAAAAAAATGAGATCGAAATCAAAACAAAAAGATTATACATTATCATTAGAAAGATTATTTTCAGTCTATAAAATCTTCATTTTTTATTTTAAAAATCTAAGAGATTATTTATTTCTGTTATATATAACAAAATATACATTTTAAAAGTTTAATTTTTTTAAGTATTTATTGCGATAATATTGCAATATTTTTATATGTAAGTATAAATCTATTATTATTATTTACTCATTAGTATGAATAGGTTATTTACATAGAAGCTAAGATTCTCAATACAGCTTCAGGCCATATTCATGTTAGCTGCTAATATAATGTTATATTTTTGGAAAAAATAAAAAGTATTTCAAGTCAAAATAAGTTATTAATAATTTAAATTTCTTGATATCTAATAAATATAGTGAAATATGAAAGATATTAAAAAGAAACATGAATCACATAACTTCAAAATCACATTAAAATAATCCGCATAAAACAAGACCCAGGTGTATTCGCTTGATATATCAAACAAAATAGTGGTCGAGCAATGAACAAAATTATAATTTGTTTTTAAAACTATAGCTACTAAAATGATTTTATACAATATATTTACACATTGAAACCAGTCAATACATAGACAATTTCAATATTAATAACAATCAACAATGTTAATCTGTTATCAAGGGAGCCTCCTTTTAACAATAAAGGTGGAATCTCACCTTTATTTATGGTCTAATATATTTATATGGATAATAAAGATTGGATCTTGACCACAGATATTGAATTTTTTTTATTCATGTGTTTAATAAAATGTTTTTTTTAAATATATATATATATATATATATATAATTTAAGCTTTGTTTTTTCTATCAATTTTTTTTTTTTCATTTGAGTTTAAACTAACAAATTATAGGAACTCATTATAATTGTTTATTTTTTATGTGAGACATTTGATTTATGATTGATATTGGGGTAACAATTATTCTTATCTACTGGGTTAACAGTATATATACTTTTATTTTTTACTTTTTGTAGACTAACTGAAGTATTAGTAATAGTTGTAAGGTTATATGTTTAGTTGAAGTAAATTAAGTTTTATTTTAAATAAAAATATATTTATAAAGAACTTGAACTCAGACTTTCAAGCTCCCTACAGCTATTTCAAAATATGTATATTGAAGATCATTTATTTTTTTCACATGTAATATGGTCACGTGTATTGGTTGTATAAAATGGATTGGATAGCTGTAGGGAGTTTGAGATTCTGAGTTCAAGTCTTTTATAATTACATTAAGTTTAGTATAGAAAATATACAAGTATTTAAATATTAAATAAAATATTTATATATTTTTCTATTTAATTAGTAAGAGAATATGTGTTACTAATTTTTTATCAAATTACAGAAAGTAATATTATTTATTTTAGAGTTCAGTAAAATGAAATTGAGATAATTTTCAAATCAAATCTGTGGATTTCTTGGATATTTTTTCATTAAATCTTGTCCAGTGAAATTTAACTAAATTAAAAGAAACTTTTAATGATGAAAATTACCATTAAACATATTACAATATGTCTTTAATAATGGCTGAAGGTTTTAAAATGAGAATATGCAATTTTATGGCACTAACAATCTTTTATTCTTTTTTAGGTGACATAAAGCATAGAATTGAATAATTATACTATTTTCTATTATAATGAAATACATTCAGTGAAAATAAAATCAACAGCAAATACATATAACTTTATTTGTATTTATATATTGAACTATTTCCATCGTCTAATATTAACTATTTAATGTCTTAGAATAATTGAACTTTATTTAAATTTTCCAATTCCATTTAAACTGTTAGTAATAGTACACAGTATGCCAGTGTTTTCAGTGGTATATTCTCTTCTCTTCTTCAGGTCTTGTTGGTCTGACCAGTGACAGTATTAGCATGGACATGCTCATATGAATAAAGTGTTACCTTAAAATTCAATATTCAAGAATCTAAGGGTCCAGATTTAATCCCCATGCAAGTACTATCATTGGCTAGCCAGCAATACCTGGAGAATTTGAAATATTAAGCATATACTAACCTGTGTGCTATTACTAACAGTTGAAAGTAATTGAAAAATTTAAATAAAGTTAATTTTTTAAAGATAAGTAATACTAAATATTAGATGATGGAAATAGTCCATTATATAAATACAGCTGAAATACCACCATCACATACCTTCAGGAAAACAATATATAGCTTTATGTTTTCTTTATCCATGTTTTTGGATACATTTAATTATGAAATATATCTTTTTTATAATTGTAATATAATTTATTTATTATTATGGAAAAATCTTTAAAATAGTGATTAATATTAGACATGATAGGTTGGACTATTTCCATCATCAATGAGTTAATGTTGAATGTATTGAAAATTTTAAACTTTATTTAAACTTTCCAAATATAAACAACTTGTTAGTAATAACACACAAATAGACTTCACAGGTTAGTAATTACACAATGTTTTGCATAGTATTATTCTCAACTCTTCTTCAGGTGTTGCTGGCCTATATACACAGTGATAATATTCACCTAGAAGTTGAACTCGCACCTTTGAAATTTGAGTTTAAACTAGGTGATTTTTAAATTTTTTTGTTGTAAGCAGGAATATGATTTTTAGCTCTGCCCCTCTCAAATAATCACTATCCAAAACAATCCAATTAACCATTCATTATTAGTCAGTAAATTACTATTTAACTATTAGTAGCTAGAGATTAAAAGTCTCAGGTTATATTTACATGTTCGATGTAAGAACAATAAATCCATTTGTAATATTATGCTATCTTAATTACTGGGGTTGAGTTATACTACCATAAGCTTTGAGGTCATGATTTATTTCTTTTTAAATTATATATTTATATAGACATCTGATTAAAATACATTATAAAAATGTTTAAATGATTAATAACAGACTTTCAATTTGGAGTCATATTTTGAATATAGATTGCACAGATCAAATTCTATAATTATATTTTACATTAAATGAAAAAAAAAATCATAGATTTCCTCATGGCAAAAAGACTTGCCACTTTCTCTTATGATTTAATTTATGATATATCTCTAAATAAAGGGTTTAAAACTATCTTTAACATTTCTATTCATATATTTTAATCTCCTCTGACTTCACAAAACCATTATTAATTCTTAAACTAATGTGTTTATTAATTTTACATATATACATATAATCTATTAAATGTTTATTTTGAGTACCCATATAGATTTTGCAATATATTGTTACTTTCCGACATTTACTCCCAAAAGGGTTAAAGGATATGCGAACCAATGCATCTTTACTGTGAGCATTCTGTTAATATAAGCTCGAACAATTTAATTTGTTTTAGGTTATAATTTTTTTTTATTACTGTATCTGTGTATTTGTTAGCAGAAATTGCCATTTTTAAAAAAAGAAAAATACAATTTTGAATATTATATCGCTCTTTTTTTTTGAGGCTTTTATCTTAGTTTCTTAGTTGCTTGCCTTAATTTAAATAATTGCATATCATTAAAATAAAGAATTACTTCAAGCTCATTAAATATGTAGTTTAACTACAAATTTTTTTTTTCTATTTATTTAAATTTTAATTTGTTATTGATTCTTCCCATCATAACATGTTAAGTTGCAATGTTGTTTACAGTCTTTTGTTTCTCTCTTCCATGAAGTATGTTCATCATTTTTTATTTTTCATATTTAATAAGAAAGGCAATATATACATTAATAAAATGAAGCTTTTTTTTTGTTTGTTTTAGTAGATTTCATTCATATTTGTCAAAAATGTCTTACTGAATTTCTTTTCTCATAAATTAATATAAAAATTATTTTTTAATTAACATAAGAAAATATAATTTCCAACTTAAATATTATGTTATAAAATATTAAATTTTTCTAGATATTTAAAACACATTTTATACTTTTAAAATTATTTGTTTTCAATGTTTAAAACTTTTACACACTCAAAGATACCCATTTTATTTATCTCCTTTATATATGAATTTTTTCTACAGTACAGGCTTTTTCATACCTACACTTCAATGTGAAATATATAGGGGGTTTGAACTCAGACTTTCACACGACCCTCAACTATCCACGCTATCTCATACTGCTAACACACTTGATCACCCACATGTTGAAAAGACAAATAATCACCAATATATGTATTTCATGCTAAACCAACCCTTGTCAGTTGGTCCAGTTTATCATCTCCACACATATATACTATCAATGTTCAGCTTATATTAAGATAGCCAATCTTCATAATTTAATGGACATACTTTATGTATCTTTTCCCCCAGAATATTGACAAATATTATTGATATTAAAACTCTCAAGAAAGTTTTTGCAATAGGGCTGAACCACTTAAAAAGGTATGATAATAGTTACTTTCTTTTTTTTTTTGGTTTATTTTTGCCCATGAATTTTATCTTGGATAATTATTAATGAAGACAACAGTTAACCATTTTTTAAAATTATTTTTAAGCTCCTTTCTCTAAAATATTATATTAAACTTCTTTATATTATCTTGAAGATCCACATTACACTGTTTGTCACTTATTAGATACTGTATTCACTTAGACAAGAAATAATCTTATTATGAATATATTTTACTAGCTACTAAATTAAATTTTAAATACTTCTAAAATGTCATCTCAATTTTTTTTTTGATCAGTTACAATTAGCATTTTCCAGCTTTCTTCTTTTTATAGTCGTAACAATTTGTATTATATGTTTTGTATTCTTGAGACTTTATTTGTCACTTCATATATTATAAAGTTTATGTTATCTTATAATAGTTTATATTTTGAAAACACTTGATTGCTTGAAAAGCTGTTGGTTTAAATTCCAATTTTTTACACCACTGAATAATGTAAAGAGGATGTATTTTTTTTTTATCAAAGTAAGCTGTAAGCTTATAATTATATTTTGATTTATTAGAATATTTTTAAAAAATTTATTTGTGTATAGAATTACATCATAGTTAAACACAAACATTTTATGCTTTGTTTTATAATATTAGATATTTGACATGAATTAAAATGTCTAATAATAGTATAAAAATAATTTTATGTTTTGTTAATTATAGTCTGAATTTAATAACCTTAATAATCGTATCTGCTAGTGAGTTGCATTAGATTCTAAGATCTGGGTGTAGTGCTCTCAAATTCAATGCCTCCCACTAATGAAAGCCATAAGCTGAAAACTAGCTTGGGGATATCAGATGAATAGGCATTAGACTGGAATTTTATGCACAAATTTTTTTGTATCTATTGATTACTGTGGCTTGTACTTGGTGGTATACTATATGAAGTGTTTATCACCCCAAATACTGATTTTTTTTTGTTTTGAAATAATTTCACTACTCTGGAGTTCATAAGTTGAGTTCCAAAAATGCTAGAATAGCAATTAATTCAAGAATTCTACATTTTAGAGTTTGATACTATTCCACTGCATTACAACTCACTGTGCAGTAAAGCTGTCATAGATTAATGTAGGTAGCGAGGATAAAAGGATGATAATGCTTATTGTTAACAATGCCTGCAGATTGCTAATGTCAAGTTATGATTATCCTAATGTTTAATATATGAAGTTTATCACAAATTACAATTTGAAATAGTAAATGTCTTCAAATATTTATTAACAAAATTAAGTTAGATAAACAAGGCAAAACTCTCCATACAGTAGTGCCACCCTGTGCCAACCAGAGTAATCAATGGATTACTTAAAACAGTATTTTTTCTTATTCACATTTCAATATTTTATATACCTTCTTTGCAGTACTATCATTAAATAGAAAATATTTAAATCATCCTTTCACACATTATGATATTTCAACAAAGCTCCCTGTCAATAAATATATAGCTTGAACTTCAAACAGCTGACTCAAAGATGCTGTTTGCAATTAAGACTTTATTGACCATTGCTGAGATATCATAACATTTGGAAGAATGATTTGAATATCATAATTAGTTTCTATATTATACATTATATTTTTGATTTCTACGATAAATAATTCAGTGTCAATAACTTAAATAAATAGCATATTTTAACACATAATTAAAAAGTTTTAAAATTGCCATATCAAAGTTATTATTAAACATAATTTAAAATTTGAAGTTCTTCAATAGGTTTTTTTTTTTTTTCATGTTTTGCATCAAAATATAATGATTATCTAAATTTCATTACATATGTTATTTTATATTTTTAAATCTATCTAATAGTGCTCTTACCCATTATTATAGCTTTAATACATTTTTTTTGCTTCGCTGACCAATTATCATCTGAGATTTTGCTCAATATGGGAGTGTGTTTGAATAATAAGGCTATTTCTGACATATTTCTCATAGAACCTATATCAGTTAATTTCATTTTAATCTGCTGAAATTGATTTACCTTTTTGTTTCTCTCTGTATTATTTCTCTCTCTATTATAAAATTAAATTCATGTGAATCCTTTTCTTTAGTACATTTTATTTTTTTGTAGTTTTCTTTTACAAAGTGTTGCAACCATAATGATAAATATTAACATTAATTTGCTCTTATTGAAGAGTCCTCTCACACTCTAAGACATTCGGATTTTTATATACAAATGAGAGCAGTTAAAGAGACAGCAAATTTTATAAAAAATATATAAATGAAATTAATCAAAGTAATGATATAAAATTAGACATTTGAAATAATTATTTTTTTGATACTAAAAGGAAATATGCCTATGTGTTTGAAAAGAATGGTTTTTAACAAATGTGTTTTACCAGTTTTTACTTATGGATCTGAGACTTGGACACTTAATAGAAGAGCAATACAGAGACTTCAGACCAGTCAAAGGAGTATGGAGAGATGTATGTTGGGAGTAACAAGAAGAGATCGAAAATGCAATGTATGGGTAAGACAACAAACAGGTGTTACTGACCTTATTGAAAAAATTAAAAGATTGAAATGGAGTTGGGCTGGATATATTGCTAGAAGAAATGATAATAGATGGACAATTGAAATTTTAAACTGGATTCCAAGAGATTGTAAAAGACCCAGAAAGAGACCACATGTGAGATGGATGGATGAAATAAGAAAATGTGCAGGGGTGTTGTGGAAAAGAGAAGCTAAAGATCGGAGAAGATGGATTAAACTTGGAGAGACCTTCATCCTGCAGTGGATTGATAATGGTTGATGATGATGATGATGCTAGTAATTTATTTTACTTTAGAGTGTTGTTTACCTAGCATCTATAATCTGCATTCTGTTTATCAGTGGTTTTATTTATAATTTTTTTTCTTACTCTGTATTAATATTTCTTTGGTTTAGGTTTTTTAACGTTTAGATGTCATGATTTATGACTAATTTAAAACTTTATGTAAACACTATGACATATGTTTTAATGTCTGCTTATCTCACTGCTTGCGAATTTGAGAAGTATAAAAAATGCTACTGATTATTCTGGAGAATGACAGAGGGTAATCCAACAGATGGTCAGGCGATAGTTAAAGTATAATCCAAATTGTTTCTTTTAAGAATCACTTGTAGACTGCAACTATTTTTCTTCTATTTTTTCATGTTAGAAAGATTACTTAGCAACTAAGCTGTTATTCCCTAATTTTTTTTTTCTTGCTGAAGTAATTTATTATAAAGCAGCTAATTATTCAATCATAAAAATGACATAAAAATAAACAGAATACTTATATATAAAAGATAAAAAAATATAATCCAATAATAAATTGCTTGGAATTTCATAATAAGTCCACCATCAGCCATGATGACTTAGTCTCCAATCCTTGAACATCTCATTCTAGATTCTGTCTTTTTATCTTTGCACTAAATTGTACAGTGTATAGGAAGAATCGTATACCAAATTGATCTATTTATATATGCAAATGTTTCTGATCATAGTGAAGAATGATAACTTTAGTGTGATACAATTTGCTGAAGAAAGTTATACAATGATTCTTTCTATCAATATTCTATTTTAAAAATATTACTTTTGTATATGAGATACTGAGCATGTATATATTTAATTTTATAATTTTAAAATGACTAAGAGCTATGTTGAAAAAGCAAATTGTGTAATCATAAAGAGAAAGTATAAAATATTTAAAGTAAAATGATATAAGTTAGTCTTTAAAAAAAAAAAAAAGACAATGATGACATTTATCACTCTACTCTAAAAGTCAAAATAAACAGGCATGGGATAAATAATTGAATATTGGATAATAGTACAGCCAAACATCTGTGACTGACTTCTGCAATTAGTATTCTTTTGGTGGAGGCATTCGATATGTACAATTTCTACTTACAAGCTATATTCTTATTTTTATTCTATAGTCTTATGGTTTTGTCTTAAAGCTGCAGTTAATGATATATAAATCTAAAATTAATTCAGCAATTGCATTCTATTACAGCAATATCATTTATTTACAAATGATTGCATTCTTGGCCTTTTGGACAATGGATGGAAAATACTATTATGTATCTTATTTATCTTTAATTAAACTATAATGACATCTATTACTAAATTTTAAAAGCACATCATGTAAGCAAGTAGAAAAATGATGGAAACTAGATGACAGGGAGACAGACTCCTAAGAATATTTTCTGAAGAAATGTATTTACTGGTGCTGAATTTTTATTGTTTTTTTTCCAGAAACCATTACTAAAATTGAGATGTTAGGATTAATAATGCTAAGAGAGTGACAAGATCTGAAAAGTTATAACTGATGATGATAAATTTAACGTAAATGAAGATTATTTAAGTCATTTAGATTTTGCACATAATGTAGTTGTTTTTGCAAATAATGCTTTAGAGTTGCAGGAAATGGTGCAGGAGTTATCAGATGAAAGTAGGAAAGTAGGACTAAAGATAAATGTTGAAAAGACTAAAGTAAAGTTCAATGGATTTTCTCAAAATATGAAAATAAAAATTGATTATGATGAGTTAAAAGAAGCTGACAGCTACAAACACCTTGGTCAGATTATTAATGCAGATGGAAACTTAATGGATGCAATTAATCATAGAATTAAACTTGGTTGGAGTGCTTTTGGTAGAAATAACTTGATACTAAAAGGAAATATGCCTACATGTTTGAAAATGAAGGTTTTTAATAAATGTCTTTTACTAGTTCTTCCCTATGGATCTGAGACTTGGACACTTAACAGAAGAGAGACTTCAATCACTCATAGAAGTAGGGAGAAGATGTATATTAGAAATAACAAAAAGAGATCAAAAACACAATATATGGGTAAAAGAACAAGCAGGTGTTACTGACCTCAATGAAAAAATTAAAAGACTGAAGTGGAGTTGGGCTGGACATATTGCTAGAAAAAATGATAATAGATGGACAATTGAAATCTTAAACTGGATTTCAAGAGATTGTAAAAGACCCAGAAAGAGACCACATGTGAGATGCATGGATGAAATAAGAAAGTGTGCAAGATGATGTGTGGAAAAGAAGCTAAAGATCAGAGAAGATAGATTAAACAGACCTTCATCTTGCAGTGGATTGATAATGGTTGATAGTCATTATGATGATCTAATGTGTGGTTATGCTGTCTTTGAGCAATCAAGATAGTGTATTATTTAAAAGCAATAACTTAAAATTTCAAACATCTTTAAAGTTTTGAATTCAAATCAAGTGTTTAGTGTTCTGTCATCATTTAATTAACAACAATATATTTTAGCTACCTCAAACAAATATAGGCAATGTTAAAAAATAATAAAAGATCTATGAACAATATTACTATTGAGCTATGAAGAAAAACCAGTTTTATATTATAATGGTACAGATAATATGGCAAGATGGGATTTAATATCACAATCATCTCAATTATTAATTTAATTAATTTAGACAAATGACAAAGGAGTATGAGAGCAGCAATGAATAAATTAAAAATAAGTAGGTATAACAATTATATTATTACATTAGCAATATACAAGAATGACCAACACGCATTCCTTGTGACTGCTTCTGAAAGAGATTCTATAGCAAAAGATAAGCTATTTATCTAGCCAATTCCATGCTTAAGACATATAAAACAATCATCTGCATGCATATTTTAACTGCTAATCTATTAATCAGAATAAAAATAATGCTGGAATTCTGATATGTGTTTATCATCAGCACTGCTCTGCTAGATATGATACCACAAATGTATAGACTAACTATAAAATAATTTATAATCACCATAAAAATAATTTACAGTGAATGAATTTTTTATATAATCTTGACATTTGCACCATCCAAAGAATTATCTGGATGTCCAAACTTAAATCTCCCATATATAAATAAATTAACCATTATTGTTCTAGGGCTAACACAGGATCAAATGATTCTAAGAATTGTGACTGCAAGCAAGAGAAAATATAAATGTGTATGTTTAATTTATCTTAATTGAAAGATTTGTTGGGATAATTACAAATATCTGAAACTACTATGATATAAAATATGAAATAATGCACACTGCAAATTCATAGAATAAATAGCTGGAGGAATAAATACATTAACACTATTATTTCTTTAAACAATTATTTAATGAACTAATAAGTTAATAAATTCAGAAAAAATATGACAACATAATTTTAAGTCTAATACATTTTTATAAAAAAATAAATTATTCAGCCAAATCAGTAGATTTTTACTAATTATATTAGTTAACTTTTACATTAAACAGATTTATAATTACAACTTTAATTTATAATTACAACTTTAAATTATCATAATAGATTTCTAACTATAAGATCTTTCCATTGACTCATTGTAAATTGAAAGATTTTATGAGTATTAATGTATAATAGGAATTGTGGACTTAATCAGTGAAGTATTGAATGGCTTCATGCTCTCAGATCTAACCGCTTCAGCTTCACCTATTTATATAGAAAGTAGGTTGAAGTAAAGAAGAGTTCCCCTCTTTTCTTCCAATACATAAGCTTGTGGTTAAACCTGTAGAGGTCCCTCCCTTCACATTTTTGACCACACAAGCTTTAGGTTTATTGCCTTAGTAAATATTATTAAACAGATTTATAAAACATTTCATATAAAAAGAGAAAAAAATTAAATTAGCTAAAACTTACTTTTCCTTTTCTTATGGAAATAGAAATGGCCTAATTATATTTTGGAGGGAAAATAAGATAAAGAAAAAATGTTTCAATGAAAATAAAAAAAATAAAAAACTTAAATCAAAATTATTTATTACTAACAATTACTATTGATGTAAAAAATATTTAGAAATCAATGTTCATAAATAAAAATGTCTTGAATATGTGCACATGGACTATATTTTACTTTACCATGGTTTCATTCTTTTAGGCCTTCTGTATTTATAATTTTCAGTTTCTTTTTTTGTTAGTTGTCCTTTCTTTTTTTTCAACATTCAGTCTAAAGTTAAAATAACTTCCAAGATGCATTATCAAAAGTTGAATTTATCCATAATTTTTTGTTGTAGCTTGAAGTTTTCAGTTGATGCTTGTAATATTATTTTCCAAACTAACACTAATTTCCAGAGTAGATTGATACAAGTTAAATGTATCCATTTTACAATTTCAGATTCATAGGTAGTGATAGTCATGCTTTTGGATGGAAATAAGACTTGTTTGACATTTCTCAGGTTCTTCTCATTCTTTACATTTTTGTTTAGTGAATAGACTATATGATGAGATTTTGTGATGCTCAGCTTTTAACTAAAGCTTAGTACATTGGTTTTTTGAAATCCATTTTTAAAAACATTTTTAGCTAGGTTGCTACTGACCATCTTTCAAAAGCTGAATGAAGAATGACTGTTCCTTCCAAGACACACTGTTTTTACTGGCCCCTATCTTAACTTTTGGAACCTTCTTGTTTTCCATTCAATCACATTTCTCATATATGAGAGATATAACCATGACCAATAACTTCTTTTCTACAAAAGATTATCTGATTATTTCCCTTTTTTTAAAATTAAAAAAAAAATCATAATGATTAAAATTCTTCATGTATTACTTTTTTAAAAAATTACCCAAAAGCAATATAAACCTTAAAATACACTTATTTAAACAATATTGTATTTTATCACAAGATCACTATTTCATGTGATTGCACAAGATGTTAATAAGATTATCAAACTCTCCATACAGTAGTGCCACCACGTGCAAGCCTTCATAATCAATGGCTTCGGAAGGTTTGTGCTTTACCTTTCTATGTAGTGTCTATTCATCTAACATCCTTAGACTAGTTTTAAGCTTGTGACTTTCATAAGTGAGGGGCCTTGGATTTGAGAGGACTGCAACTAGGTATTAAGATATGATGCAACCCTCCAGAATCCACCTTTTATCTATTTGGTTAACTATAAAGCTAGCATCCCAAGATAAAAGCATCATAATGTTTTCAAACCAAGCTTATCAATTGTATAGTCATGTTGATCTGAACTCATTTCATTGTCAATATATTTTGGTGTCTTTGTTTTTTTAAAAACCATAGTCACATTACTCTATAAGCAGGATAAAGTATAAACCTATCAAAATATCACATGACCATTTCATATGCTTACACATGCTCTGATAGTAAGAGTACCAAACTTCATACAGTAGTGCAAACAAGTGTAAAACTCTTGTAATCAATGGATGCCATATGTTTTGTGCATAAAATTCCTATCTAATGCCTACTCATCTAACTTGAGAGCACTGCACCTAGGTCTTAGGATGTAGTGCAACCCTGTAGCAGCCACTTTGACCTATTTGGTTAACTATAAAGCAAGGAGCCCAATATGAAAACACCATAATGTTTTTATTATGCACAAATCTTCCTGCATACATTGATTACAAAGACTTGCACTTGGTGGCACTACTGTATCAAGACTTATTAACAGCATGTGTAAACATATGAAATGATGATCATGTAATATTTTGATGGTTTTATATCTATTCTGCCAATAGGATAAAATTGACTGTAATTGTTGAAACCCAAAGACATCAAAATATATAGATGCTGAACTGAGTTCAGATCTATATGACTATACAAGCAAAAGTGGCTAGGGTGAAAACATTATTGTGTTTTCATCTTGGACTCCTCACTTAATAGTTAACCAAATAGGTAAAAAGTGCTGTTGGAGGTTTGCAGTAGATCCTAAGATCTAGACACAGTACTGTCAAATCCAAGGCTTCTTACTGATGAAAGACCCAAGCTAGAAATAGTCTGGAAATGTTGAATGAGTAGGCACTAGATAGGGATTTATGCACAAACATTCTTGAATCCATTGATTATGGAGGTTTGCACCTGGTGGTATTACAATATGGAGAATTTGGTACACTTATTATCAGCTTGGGTAGATTTAATAAGCTAAATAATGGCTATTTTGAAAAATATCAAAATATGAAAAATAATTATTTTTAATATATAGTCAAATGCAATATATAATATATTTAATAACATTTTTTTGGGTTGTTGGAAATTGTATTTTCTATTTTATGGTATATTTTAAAAGAATGATCCACTTTTTAATGTGAGTTGTTTTTTTGTTTCATTTTTGTATGCCTGAAAAAAATTATTATTAACAAAACATCTGGAAAATAGTCATCAATATTGAGTGATCACATCACTAGAAATTCCTGATGTATTACTTTTTTTTAAATATTGAAATACATTTTTAGTTTTCTAATGTATAAATGTGTTAAGTTATTTGACCAATGAATGATTGAATTATGAGTTGAAAAATAAAATAAATGCTCACTGGTGATCATTTCCCATTGTTTGCCATTGTTTTAGCATAATTTAATGTGGCATCCATCATAATTTTAGAGCCACATCATAAACTTTAATGAGTTTTTTCATTATTAAAATGCATAACATACTTTTTTATTATTTAATATGCTTATTATCTTATTTATGTCTATTGATAAAATATTTTTCATTATTTTGATAACAATCACTCATTAATAAAAATGAAATATGAATTTCATGATGCATATATAAATAAATATATGAACTACAAATATATCCATATATATTACTTGTTTGAACTATAAGTTTATTTAAAAAAAGATTGAAGTCAAATTTATTATGCATATAATCAAATTATGAAAATGTAGAAAAAGATGCATAATATATAATTTCATTATAATAGTTTGCAAAGAAAGGTCTATAAAGACATGGATGTTTAGCAATGACTAGGCACTATACCAATGTCACAATAAGATAAAATATGAAATAAAAACTAAATGAGAGATAGAGTACAAAGACAAAACAAAAAGTATGTCATTTTAAAAGCAATAGCTATTCATTAATGAACCATACTATTAATCCTGGAATCATTCCACTATCTTTGCATTCGATCCATTGCCAGAGTTTGAAATGTGACATAAATACATTCATAATTAGAAACAGAAAAAAAAAAATCTCATATGAAAAATAATAATACAATTTATGCACTCTATTTTGAACACTTTTTAACAAATAACTTATTATATATATATACATAATCTTACATTTCAACTTTCCTGCAGTCTTCTTCAGATCTATAATATAATGAACAAAATAAAATACATATCTATATAAATAATACCATAAAAACATATAATAATATTAATAAAATAATAATAAAAATATTTACTACTTTATTAATATTATTATTTACATTTTTATGGTATTATTTATGTAGTTATATATTTTATTTTGTTTATTATATCATAGCTCTGAAGAAGGCTGCAGGATCAGTGAAAATATAATATTGGGTGTATATGCACATATATGCAATAAAAAGTTTTTTACTAAGAAGTGTTTGCCATAAAGTGGATTAATTGAATTTATATATGACATTACAGCAAAATAAAGGAAATAGTAAATTTGATAATATTTCTGATGAATTAACAAATAATAACTAATAATTTTAATCTACTATATTGTTGTAATTCTTTTCTTGTTATACTTATTTGTGGATATTTATATAACATATATATATATAATGTATGAATTTTTTTATGAAGTCAATTAATATATATCTGAGTACTTATAGCATATATGTGTAGAGATGGTAATCTGGACCAATTGATGATTGCTGGTTTAGCATGAAATACGTATATTAGTGATTATTTATATTTTAACATATATGTATTCAAGTGTATCAGTGTTATGACATGGTGTGGAGAGCGGTGGGTCGTGTGAAAGACTGTGCTCATATTACATATATAGACACAGGTATATAATAAGCCTGTGTGTTTTAGTTATAAAGTCAATTGTAAATAGACTTAACTTTTATATTTACTTTTTTAAAAAAGTATTTAAAATGTATTTTCTAAAGTATAGAATATTTTACCATTTTTAAAATATATTTTTAAAATGTTCATTTTTATAAATTATATTTGCAGTGCAATGTTTAATTCTCCACGTTTAACGTTTACTTTTATAAATAAAGTGCTTCTGGTAAATTATTGGATTTAATATTTTTCATTACTCATTTCATCATTAATGTAATGGCCCCCTATTAAGCATGGCCTTTTGTGATTTCGAAAGACAGATAATTTTTTTTTTAAAAAACCTCTTTGATTAAGTTAATAACTGATTTTATTTTTAAGTGCATATTAAAGCTTTATTTATTTAATAATCCTTGTTAAAAATTCACTATTAATTATCTCGAAATAAATTATAAATTAAAAATTAACAATACTATTAACTTAAACCTTTTCTAAAAAAGATAATTTATATATATTTAATAATTGAAGCATTTAGCACTAAGAGGTGATAAAAGGCCAATTACTATTCATTTCAGTTATTGGAAAATACCATTAGCAAGACTGACAGATTCTGTTAATGCTATTTTTAGATTTTATTACTGAAATAAAAATCTAGTTTTGTTCATAATGCAAAACATTACTTTTGGTTTAAATTGATATATTTCAAGTGGGTTTGTGTATTTAAAATTTATCTACTCACATGTAATAAAACAACGGAGATATTTTAATACTGATTAATGAATTTCCCATTTAAAAAATATTATTAATAAATAGTGAAGTATGAAATTTAATGATTGTGTTTTTAAATTTTAAAAAAAAATATTTAATAAAGTTTAATTACCATACTTTATTTTGTGAAAATATTTTTAAGCCATGTTGCCCATGGTAACTATCACACGGTAATATATTTCAAAAATAAGATTTGATTAACTATCAGTTACATACTTAATAAATAATCTTAAATTTTATATAAACAAATAGACAATAAATAAGCTTCTCCGTCATTCTATGACAGGGCACATTGAAAAATGAGTTTTTGCTCACTGCAATAATAAAATATGTGGTTTTTAGTATTTTTTTTTAAAAAAAAATCTTACTTTATTAACAGTAACCAACGTCTATTTATCAGGTTATACACATAGCGAGAAGATATACTAACCACTCCTCTACAAATCTTTTTGAAGTTTTATATGTGCACACACAAACAATTTACTCAACAAACCAATCTCAATTTTATTATATCTTGCATAAAATTTATGTTCAACATGATAAAAAATTAATAGTAAATAAAATTACTGTGACATAGCATTAATATATATTTGTAGATATAATGTGAATGAAATATATATATATAATAATGCATAAAATTATTAGATTAAAACATACATTTTTAAAACTTTATTTGTTTATTTTTTAAAAAAGATTCAGAAATTGTATACATTGCATTCAATGAGAATTTTGATAAAGAAGGATGTTTTTGAAATCAAATCCAATTCTTATGATGCATTAAAATTTTGCTACCAAAAAACTTATGTGCTTAGAATATAAATAAAATAAAAATAAATATTTCAGTTTTGCTTTGAAAAACATAGGCCAGAAATTAATTATTATATATAAATAATCATTAAAATCATTCAACACTTAGATAATCCCACTATCAATAACAATCAATACTGATTTATTGTTAAAAGAGGTTGCCTTGACTGATTGTTATTGATATTAGGATTGTCTTTATGTTAGACTGATTTTAATCATTACTTATAAACCCATTTAGCCTTGAGCAGTATTACACTTTTATATATATATAAATGCTTAATTATTGTAATAATCCTTGAGCAGTATTACACTTTTATATATATATAAATGCTTAATTATTGTAATAATCTTATGATGCCCTTGATCTGTATTTGAGTCCAGACTGAAAAATCTTAGAATTGTACTCAAGTCTCACACAGGCTTAGAATTTTTCTATTCAATAACTGACCCATAGACAACATTAGCTATTAATAGATATGGGTAATTGGGAATCAAGTTAATCTGAATTAGAGAATAAAACTTTCAATTAATTTGGTTTGATTAGATAGATGTTGATGTTCTGGCTTTAAGGATAAAAAAAATTGTAATATGATGCCATTTTTATTAATGATGCCACCTTTATTGTTGATGTGCATAAGACACCATGGTCCTCTGGATGTACAATCTCTGGTAACCTTTCTTTATCTTAATAAATCTGTGAAGGGTAAAATTTTTAATCTTTAGTTACATCAGATCTGATCATATATGTTCTAAACTGTACATTTTTCAATTTTTCCAAAGCTTACCAATATTAGAATTTAATATATAAAGATAGGATGTCAATAAGTTAACCATATAATATTTTTCAATAAGTAAATAATATTCATAATCACACATTTATGATGTTAAGAGACTTTGATTTAGGGCTAATGATTAATAAGCTTTTGGGATTCATCTATTTGTATCATCTAAATTAAATTTTATTTTATTCACATTAAATGAAACTATTAAACATTTACTTCAATAAAATATTCATATCCTTATGTATTTTTATTTATATCTATATAGTTAATTGGCTAGACATTTTATGTCGAGAAAAATAGGGGAAAGGGTCACAAATTGTCAAAACTCGTTCACTAGGTCATCTATTTAAGCTTAGGTCAAAAATCCCTTATAAAAAATTCACTGATAGCTCAAAATAGATAGACAAATCTAATAATTTTTTGTAATTGTTCTCTAGTTTAGTTTTTCACAGCGTTGTTGTTTGTTAAACAATTATATATTCGTTTGCACATATGTATATGATATACACATTTTTTAATATGTTAATATGCCATTATAGGTAGTTTGAGAATTGATTATTATTTTTATATAATTGCAAATCAACAAATTAATTGAAAGGTCAGTTTACTAATATTGCTCTGAGTCGAAGATTTATTATCGTAAAAAAATGTTGCTGCAAAAGAGTATTTATTGAGTTAAAATAACAGTTTAAGGAATTACTCAATTGACACCTCATTCTGAGTCATGCCCGGATTTTCTGGCTAAAGAGATTACACCAAATTTTAGTTTTTATTAAAGTTAATTATTTGAGCAGAAATAATATGAACTCCTAAAAAAATATTTTCCAATATAATTAATGGAAACTAGCAATCAACCTAGCAATAATATTTAAGTGGTAGAAAGTTAAAGCTTATTTTTAAGTTGGACTTTATTATTACTTTAAGCTAATCTTATTTGTTGCAATTTTGCTCATCAATAAATTCATACGTGCTTATTCTCACACACACATTTATATATATTCGTAGTATTTTAACTTATAATTTTACATTAAACATATGTAAATTACAATTTCTGGATTAAAATCATAATATTTTACAATTAAACATGCAAACGGATATATTATACGTTAAATAATAAAAAAAAGATTTTTAAATTAAAAATATTTAGAAATCAATCAAAAATTACAAAATACTTTGGATAATTAAAACTGCCATGCTGCGATTTCTAAAAGAAAGCTGCTCCTAAACATCCCTACGTGATATAGCCATCAAATTATTACTAAGAAAAGAATATTACTTTGTCTAATGATGATATACATTATTGTGATATCATTTTTTTAAAAAAAAATCGCTCATTTTATCGGAATAAGAAATATTTGAAATTAATGATACACTCATATCAAATATTTCCACTGCATATCTCAAAGAATACTTCAAATACTTTTAATAGTGGATTAATTTCAATATATATATATATATATATATATAGAAGGGACTTGAACTCAGACTTTCAAGCTCCTTACAGCTATGCACACCATCTTATTTAACTGTTACACATGACCACATAATATGAAGAAGATAAATGATCTCCAATATAAGTATTTCATGCTTAACCAGAAGCCATACTATCAGTGCTCAGTTTATATTAAAATAGCAAATTTTCAAACTTTAATGGACAAGCTTTAATTTTCTCCACTCATTGAAAATCTGATGATGGAGCACTGAAAGGAAAGTCCTTATTGATGCAATATTATTGTCACACCTTAGAAACATCTGGTTTTTCTCTTGTAATCATCATTTTTGTCTTATTGCGACCACTATTTAATGGAGCTATTGATCTCATCAATGTATGTTCTTGGACATTTACATGGTATTTTATAAATGCAGTTTTTGTTTTTCAGCATTTCAAGTTTGAGCTTTGTTCCACTGAAAAGTGATTGCAAGAACACAAACTGATGATTAGAAAAGAGAAAACAGATGTGTCTAAGATAGCAGACTATGTATGTACCAATTAACATATGTTCAATTGGTAAAATACAAAAATATCGGATACAGAAGAAAAGGTATAAAGAAGAAATTTTCAAGAAGCTGCTCACAATCAATGGTTGACATTCCCATAAGTCAACCTAGTGTGATTATACATAATACATGGAAACCACTAATCAACTTTGCTCTTAGGAAAAAATGGAGAAATCGGAAGAATTGCATAGATAAGTATATGAAATTTCTACTGACTGTTGCCTTTAGCAGAATCACTTGGTTAGAAAGTTACCTTAAAATGAATACTCAAGAATCTAAGAGTTCAGGTTTGATTCCCATGATATTGCTCTTACTGGCCAAGCCAGCAACATCCAATGAAGAGAGGATAATAATATATCTTGAGAAACATTTTGCATATAGTAACATATGTGCTATTACTAACAATTGAATGTATTTGGAATATTTAAATAAAGTTACATTTTTGTAAAGACATTCAATATTTATATTAGATGATGGAAATAGTGCAGTATATAAATACAAGTAAAATATAATAATCACATACTTTCAGAAAAACTCTAGTATAAATATTATTTCAGAAAATGAGGAAATTATTATTATTATTATTTTAAATGAAGAAGCAACAGTAGATTTCTGATAAATCTGCTTCAAAACCTGATGTTTGTTTTATAATAACTACTATATAATTATAAAATTATACACTTTAATTCAAATTACTGTAATTATAAATATAGATAACCATATTGAGAAAATATTTCTCACAGTGTGTTTTATTTTATGTGCTTAGCTGACATTCACCTCCTATAGTCAAAGACATAGCATAAATTGTGAATTAGGAGTGGGTGTATGTATGTAGTTATTGCTCATTTACATAAAATTTAAATATGAGCTTTAATTAGGGAAAACAGGCCATCTTTTTAATAGGGGCACACATAATTCTTTTCTATTGATGGGATTTTTGTCACTTGATATGTGCCATGTCTCTTTAATTTTTCACCTAAAGTCATTGCATTCAATACACATTATGTCAACAGGTGATGGTATGGAATGATGAACAATTGCAGAAAAATGTTTAAAAAATATTGAGTAATGTATCTGTATTAGTTCCAGCCTTATTATATAGATATGTATGTTGGAATATACACATAGATAGGTTACCCTGAGCGGCCCCATAGTAAACTGATGGGCAAGTGAGTTTCATGCATCTAATTCTATAAACAACTTAAGAGCAGAGATCATTTGGTAAGGTATCTTTTGCATTGTTGAGTAGCCCATGCAGTGGGGGTGCAGTAAATAGATTGATGTGGTGAGTAAGGATAATAATTTTACTAATGTAATAGTTCATGTTAGGTATATAGGAGAAGGAAGTTTAAGATTTGGGGTAAGCAGGGGATGTTTTACTTTCTGATAAGAGTTTCTAACTGGTTTTAAAAGTACACAGTCTTTATAACTACAATATTTGAAAAGATTTTAACACTGGATCAATTATGACAGATAATGGCATAATAGACACTGTAGTTTTTTTCATTATTATTTCTTTTTGTTTTAAATAATAATTAACCAATTAGTGTGAAAATGTAATCAAAAATATTTAATAAACCTACAAAAATTATATTTTAGTTATTCCAAAATATTTGCATGAAAACTAGATCCGAATGAAATTAACACCCTCTGGACATTTTTTTCGGTAATAGAACCATAAAGTGTTAGATTCTAGCCACAATCTACAAGATATTATCTTTTTCAATTTTCTTTTCAGTTAAAAATATATAAAAGCAATATGGTAAAATCTACATTGTAAAAAAAAAAATACTATGTTAATATCACTTACAATAATCTTAAAACAGTGTTTTAAACTATTGGAACAATTACAATTTTTTCTGAATAAAATACCTAACGATTCCCAATGAATATGAGAGTTATCAATTTAAACTAATTTTTAATTAATATTTTCATATCTATGGAAATTAAAATAAAGTTTTATTACTTATATAATTACAAAAATAAAATGAAAAACATCAGTGACTGAATATAAAGAGCACCAAAAATAAATTTTAAAATGTATATTACATTAAAACAGGCAAAAACTCACTATAGAAATGGTGATCATGTGATGTTTATATTACGTTGACTTAACTTCTTTTCTTTATATGGTTTTTAATTTAACAAATCATAAAACCCCCATCACTATAGATTTATTTTCACCTAATATCCCTTTAACCATAAAACATACATGCTTATGTATATATATTTAACCCAAACTATTTTTGACTTAATAACTATTGATCAGAACATCTTATGAATTCGTTCTCAATAATTGTAATAGATTCCCAACGCATATTTATGGTATCCATAGGATTCCAAGTGCCAATCTTATACAAATATAAGAATTACATGAAGTGAATATATTACCAATGATAGCCAATGTCTTAAGAAATGTGAGAGAGGTTTTGACCATCGGCTAGCTCGTACTCAGGTCGGGTGGTGTCATGGCAGAGAGTAGACACAAATGAGAGTAAGAGTTTTAAAACATATATAAAATACACATAAAGAAAATATCATAATAAGATTTCTAGATATGGTTTTATTATCAAATCTGATTTATTTACTATTTCAAAAGACAATTATTATTCTTTTGATCACATAAGAGAAAAAAAAAAACAAATATATAATCTAACCCTTAACCTTTGAACATAACTATAATTAGAACTCTGCCATTTTGATTCACATGCATGCAACATTCTTTTCAATATTTATTATTATAAATAAGTCAGGTAGTGAAGGTCGATAGAAAGAGATTTCTCATGTGATCTCAATACTAATTGCAATATTAGTGTCTGCAAGTAGGAATTTAACAAAAGTTTTCTTTCTGTTTGTTAGTTGGATTCTCATGCACACCTAAGGAACTGGTTAATAATTTCTTTCTTATTAAAATCAATACATAAAGTTCTTTACCTGCACATCCCTGGGGAATTTGTGGAAGAATATTTTTTGTTTACTTCTAAGAGTTCCGTTCCCCACAGGTAATTAAATATAAAATCCATCACAAGGTTTCTTGATCTTTGTTTTCTTATACGGCCCTCATTTGATGAGGATCCACTTTGTGGTTCTGACATTGGTAGTTGTTTTAATCCAGAGGCATCTTATTATTGTTGAATATAGCAGTTGTTGCAGTTAGTGGGAATTAGGGGTTCGAACCCAATACATTAGGCTTTTACCCCAACATTTCCTTTTCGACCACCATTAGATAAAATTTTAAAATTTAAAATTTTTGAAATTAAATTAATGATTCTGCTGTCAATGATTCAAGATCTGCAGGGACAAGACCAGGAGCATTCTTGTTTCCTTTCTTTTATAGTCCCCTCCATTCATTCTAGAAGGTTCTCTCGATCTCACTTCCTGTTTCCAATTGCTGCATAACCAGATTTTAATTGAAGTGTGAAAAGCTTTTACCACTTTCTGCTTTTCTTATAAACAAAAGAAAACAAAACTTCATTTCTGCTGGAAATTTCTAGGCTTTTATATGTGAAATAAAACCTCATTTCTATCTCTTCAACCACCAAACCCATTTACACGCACATTTGTACCATGTACATATATATATATATATATAGTTTCAAAATGACAGAGCACCTCCCCCCTCATTCTGTGTATTTATGTAGCCACCACCCTGTAATAAAATTAAATATAATATATACCATTGAAACAGTCAGATCTATCAATCCTACAGTTTCACCTACTATATACTATAGTAGTATTTCTATCTATGTAACTATCACCAAATTCTTGTATATCATGTTAATATTGTACTAAAATAAGGCTAAATTTAAACCTAAATATATTAATCATGTATGTGTGCATATATCTTAGCATACAGTATGAAAATTGTATCTGTATATGTAAAAACCCATATATATATATATTTCTAGTAGTAAATAAACGAAAAATGCTTTGTATGTGTAACAAGAGACTTGCAGGAAGGAATAATGTTAACAGAATTAAAACACTATAAATTTCTTTATTTAGAATAATTATTCTAAAAGTAATATTTGAAAGAATTATATAATTCTGCATATATTGCTGAATTAAATGATCCAGTTACATATATAACCAAATGTTTTCCATCTGTGGATTTGTTTTTTAAAAAAGATAACCTCATAAGACTTAATCTTTCTCACTGTATTTTGCCCTAATTACAAAATTAAAAGTAACAATAGAGTGTAGAATAAGATATGAATAAATTATCCTGAGTGACCAAGGAAAAATGGTGGATGACCAGATGTAAAAACCAGCTGTAGAATATCAAACACAGTGGGATTCCACGATTCTTAGAATACAGCGAGAAAATTAGAAAAGAGATCTAAAAACTACTATGACAGGGGAGAGGGGGGTAAGCTGATAATATAAACCTCTGCAGCCATCTTTAACTCATTTGGACATTATTTTAAGTCAATTCGTTGACCAAGTATTTTGTAAAATTGGTGATTATGATGAAGTCTGAGTAGAAGGCAATTTTCCTTGGTTTCTTGACCCCAGGAAGATCTACCATGTGGAGAGCAGTAAGATGGAAGCCATAAGATGGAGGCAGATGCCAGTTAACAGAGCCCTTCAACCTGGAGCCAATTTTCCAGCAGAAAGAAGAGAGCAGTAACAACCTTCCTCCACTTAAAACTAATAATTAAACTAAAATGCAATAATTTCTAAAGCTATCTCAATCTAAAATATATGGCCATAATAATAATGTACTTTAAACTCACCTTTCAAATATAATTTTATTTTCTTTGTTTTAATCCTAAAATCTTGCCTGATTTACGTACTGAGTTAATAACTGATTTATTTAATTATTGATTTATTTACTCAATTTGTTTACTGATTTATTTGTTGGTTTGCTGATTCAATTCTGATTGATTTATCTTATTCTGAGTTATTAAAAGTTATTTAGTTTTAACTTGCTTAAATCGATTGATTTTAAATGATTTATCATAACTTTTAATACGTATAATTCTAAATGAGTTATTTTAAAATGATAATTAAGTTTTAAGTTATTTGATATATTTTAACTTAATGATAATATTGCTTTTACATATTTTAATGTAATGGTAATATTTGCCTTTATTAATTCTCATAACTAACTTAAATTTGTATTGAACTGAATCAATCAAACCTCAGCTAATTTTGTCTCAATTCCCTTTGAAACTAGGTTAAAACAAAGCCAAACTTCAGATTTCACTTACATGAAATCTTATCTTTAAACATACATTTCTTTTTAGTTAAATCTGTGCCAAATTTTATTATTTTTCAATTATGTATTTATTTATGCTATATTCGTTCAAAACATAGTTTTACTCTTAGTTAAATGCTTAGTGAGATGTGATTAAATCTTCTCACACGTATATGTAATATCGCATATATTAATGCACAAAAGAAACTCCATTTTGAAAGGACAAAATGTCTTATTTAAGAGATAATTAAAAGCTTACAGCTACTTTAAGATAGATTTGCTTTAATGATAATATTTAACTAATATTTAGCTGAAGTGATGAAATACAGCATAAAGCTATAACTTTATATTGTAATTCTCCATAATATGCTGTACTTCTCCTTAGAATTATAAATGCCTATATAGATAGCTTTATAAATTAGATTCATAAGCTTTCCTTAATAGTATAATTATAGATGCTATATAATGAACTGATCTGCGGTAGTTTTATGAAGGAAACTATTGTTTAGCATCCTATTTTTATTATATAATAATGTAGTCAGTGGTGTGAATGTGTCCTTAAGAAATGCTTAGGTGTATGTACTTGTTGCTGTATGTATTTCTCTAATGGGTGTATGTGTAAGGGCTACACCATTACTCTCTTAGTTTGGACAACTATCTCCTCCAGATGGTGGTCGAGTATGTGTCACTCCAGTCTGCATCCTCAGAAATGGAGCATGAGCCTCCCATTGTTTAATTAGTTGTTCGATCACCAGACTAAAAGGTCTCTTATTTCCACAGCAATGAGTACGGTGAAAAAGGGAACCAGTACTTGGTACAACTCCCCTGAAAAGGCACATTCGAGATGCAGGGACTCAGATTTTATATTTTTTATATGCCTTGGTATCTGAAGTCTGACTGCCATTTATCAGTTCATCCCACCATAATAATTGTATCTTTCAGCTTTGATCTGAATTCAAATCTAATTTCATAGGCATATAAGCTATATAGAGAATATTAAGTATTCACACTTAATAAAATGTTATATTCCTTGTAAATGTTTATAATCACTTCTGCTAGCTCTGGAGCAAATCTAAATCCTGTTATATAGCCTAAACTAGGCATAGATAGTCATGAGCAAATTAACTAAGTTTATAAAGTAAAATTAAGGCTCATGAAACTGTAACTTCAAATGTATAAATTTTCATCACCTGCGATTGATAGACATATATAGCGAAGTAAATTAAATTAATTGTAACCTCAACTACAATCGCCTGTGCATGATTGGAAATGCTATATATAAACAGTAAATGCTCATCTTAAAATCATCACCTATGAGCGATATACATATATATGACAAATATAGTAATTTAACTAATTTGTAACCAGAAAATCAATATCACCTGCATGTGATTTAAATTTTCATATATATATATATAAACTAAAGCTACATGTAACTAACTAAACCATAAATGATTATATCCAAAACCTTCACCTGCGTGTGAACCCAAAACTCAAATGTTAAATTGTATCCCTAACTTAGTCACCTGCGAGTAAGACAATCTATATAACCACATTGTAATTATTATTTTCATTTATTAATTTTATTATTTGGTTTTCATTAAATTAATTTTAAATTTAACTTTTGCTTCATGTCTCAGTATTGCTCATTGCTAAGTCATTATTGGTTAGTTAATCATTAGTTAAGAATCACAATCCATATTTGATAATTATGTTCCACCACATACATCATCTATATGGCTGTACTAGTTAGAATGTCAATTTCCCATAGTCTTGTGCTTTACCGATGTTCTACTGCTGGCACATGATAAAAGAGAATGCTACTGTGGCCTCATATGTGTCATCCGTAAGGTGGTAAATTTCTTAGTGATAGTAGAGGAAATTGGGGCTATATCAGACATGTGATCTCCACCACCTTATGCTGGTCAGCCTTGGGATGATTTACTAAAACTCTGGTTGTTGTTGTACGAATGTACATATTTGACCATTACACCATCTACATATATATATATAATGATCATCACCTATAATATTCATTGTGACTGGGTTCGAACCATTCTGTCACACTGTTTAATGGAATATAATCTTATTGACACACAGAAATTGAATTTTTTTATTATATACAATTTCTGTATACAGGTTAGTATTATTTTTTAATTATTATTAATAATATAATTTATAAAATATTATCCAGTCAATATCACACTTTTCTATTTGAAGCTTTATTTTTTAATGAGTTAACTTTTTTATACATTTTCAAATTTTATATTAACAAATTATTATTACTATCATCATCATCATCATCATTACTGTTGTTAATATAATGTATGTTCTTTATTACTTTCTACAATGGTTTTTTATAACCCACTATTGACAGTTTTGATTGCCTCAGCAATCTTCTTCAGAAGTTCTGAATTGAAACTGCCAACAGTGGGTTGTAAAAAAGCATTGGAGAAAGTAATAATGAACACAGATGATATTAATGTTATATGGATTTGGCAATGCAATAAAAAAAATAAAGTTATTATGGTTATTATTATTATTATTGTTATTATTTCCCATAGAATATCATTAAAATTGCTCTTTTCTTTTATGACATTTTTGATTGATGAGACATTTCAGAAACCAATTGAGCCCAGTATATGGGAATAAACTGAACATTTATTTATTTTTTTTAAAAAAAAGGGAAGAAAAACGATATTGTTAAATGAAAAATAAAAGACTAGTCGTAACTTAATTTGGCCAGATGGATATTAATACTTTAAAATATGATTTTATTCCAATTCTTAATGTTCATCAATCACACGATCTACAACTTTTTAATGCATAATAAGGATAAAATATAATTAGTGAAATTAATTTAATGGTGATGATATTGAAGAACATAGAATAGTGGAATGGGATATAAAAAAAAACTTATTAAGTATGGTATATTCAGTTTATAAAGCACCTGTAAGGATTTCATGCAATAGCCCTCCATAGCTAATATTTAAAGGTTTAATTAATTAAGAGAATAATATAAGTATGTGAAGATAAATAGGTATACATGACATATAATAACATTTTTTCAGAATATAATATTGATCATTATAAAATAAATCATTATATGATTTTTGAATTTTCTGTAGTAGATTTGCTGAAATGCTTATAAATTGATTTATAAGTTGAATATACTATAATTTATTTAGTTTTTCATATCTCATTCTACTATTATGTGTTCATCAATATCATCACCCTAAAATCAATTCCACTAACTATATATATATATTATGCATCAAAAAGTTGTAGATCACATGGCTGTTGAACACTACACGTTGAGATAAAACCACATTTTGAAGTATTAATATCCAATCTGACCAAATTAAATTACTATAAGTATTTTTTATCTAACAATATCTAAATACGAATTTAATACTTATTTTGAATAGATAGTTGTATTGGCAATAAATCTTCATTTAAAAAAGTATGAAGTCTATTGGGTTAATTTTTAACTACATAAACATTTCTAAACTTTACCTGAATTTAAATTCTAAGTCTGGAGTATAGGACATTTGAAAAAACTGAAAGGATACTTTGTCATAAAATATATAACACTTTATTCCACCTTTATTATTAAAAAGAGATTGCCTTGACAATTGTTGATTGTTATTGATATTAGCATTGTTTATGTGTTGACCGGTTTTTAATAATTATGTATATGCGTGCGTGTGTGTTTCTAATTGTATTTGATCCAATACAAAATTTCTAACATTAAAACAATAATAAATACTTTGTGTTCTCAGTGTTTACTTTGATATGTGGAAATCACCATTGGGGTATTAAATTACTTTCAGAAAACTCTTGTTGGCTTATTTTAATATATGTATTTTATAAACCGGATATGTGATAAAAAGAAAAGAACGATTTTATAATTTGCGACTGCTAATGAATACTGAATATTCCAATCATAAATACACTTGTTGTATTTATAAGTTAAATAATAATCGCAAACATATTTTTATTTTCATAATTGATTGTTAATAAATACTTTGTTAATATTATGCTAATTATTTGTCCAACAACCATATCTAAAATATTCTCTACATTATTATTATTTATTAATTTCATACTCTTTTTTATATTACATTCCCAGTACTCATTGATATGACAATTTTTTAATTTGTAGAATAAATCTGATTTTTTTTTAAATAAATATTTCAATCTCTTTTTATCTACTTTTTGAAGTCTTCTAGTTATATATAATCATTTTTTTTTTTTTTTGCGTCAGGGCTTTCTTCTTTCACTTTTAATTTTTTATATAGTTTTTAAAAATAAATCAAAAAAACCTTTTTTAGTCAAGCGTTGGTGGCCGAGTGGTCAGCACAGCTGCCTTACAAGCAGTTGTCCCGGGTTCGCAAGTTCGCTTCCCGGCCGATGCTTTGACACATTAAAAAAAAATTTTTTTTTTTATATCTCCAAATTAATATTTATAAGTCTTTTTTTTCAATTTGAGAAAAGATTGCCCATTTGTCAAGCATTAACTCGTGGGTAACTGTAAATTTTATTTTTGTTCACGATAATTAAGTGATCATTATTTATAAATATTATTTGTTCACTTATAAATAAAATCAAACATTATAATTTTATTTATTGTTTTACTTGAATGCCGATTTGTATATAGATGAGTCTTTTTTAGGGAGGGGGTGATAGTACATGCAACTACTGTTATGCATTTGTTTATGTATTTATTAATAAAAATAAACTTTTAATAGAAAATTGGAAGATGAATTTATGTTATAAAAAGAGTTTATGTAAGTGATTAACGTGGCTGGGCCTTTGGGAAGTGTATATTAAACATTCTTTGGCAGTCAAATCATCAAATTATTAATTTTATTTTTAGATTCATCTTTTCATATAAATATGTGTATATAGGTGTGTGTGCAGAAATAAACATTTTTGCTATATTAAACATTATTAAACTTGTAAATATTTATTTGCTGGCCGAGAATATTTATTTTTACTATCGTCTGAGAAGACAGTGATAAGAGACTTTCCAGATTCAATAAACTTGACTTTAGTCTAATTCAACATTATTATTATTATTATTATTATATACTATCTTTGTGTATTAATCATTATTATTAAATTCTGTTTCCATGGAAAATTTTAAATCTTTTGAGCTGAAATCCATTTTCTGTGATCTTGTGAACAGCTTTAGTTGCTCTTGGATTTACATCTTTTTTATAAAATAAAAAAAAAAACGAATATCTCTCTCTCTTTTTTTTATTTTATGTTAAAGAATTTAAGTATAATACGATTGAAATTTTTGTTACCATAACTTCCCCTCCTGATTTGCTTCTAAATGTACAAAAGTCAGAGCTGCTCTGTTTCACAAAATTTCATTATTTTTTTTTATGATTTGCATTTAATATGAGACAATGTTCACTTAATCTTTCTTTGAAATAGTTTATTGCAGGTTCTATATTTTGATCTCATGTTTTAGAATCTAAAGGGACTATATTGTCATAGCTTCTTAGTAAGCCGATTAATGAAAAGGTGTCAGAATAAACGATTTTACTGATGAAATTCAAATTGACTTTGACTAAGTATTGGATTTAAATTTTATCATGTGATATCATCCCAGAAAGCCTGTTGCTAATAATGCAATTTTAACAGAAGCTTTCCAATCAAACATTTAAGTCATCCAATTTGCAAATGCTGATTTGATGCAGGGTGACCTTTAACCTTTCACCATTCACTTAAAGTTTTACAATAGTGACTATCAGCTGGAGAAGCTTGTAGCTTCTTTTTTATTGTAATTTTTATTTAACTTTTTCTTTCTCAAAGTCGTCACTTTATATATTTGAATGATGAGAAATGGAAGAAAAGCTTAATTTTTATCACTTTTAATTTGAATGTTATACATTGGCACGTTTCATTATCTTAGCATTAAAATCTGTTTTTATCTGCTTACATTTTAATCTTATTAATATATTCATGCATATTTCCGTATAAAGCACAATTACTAATGTATCATTCATATATAAACAAAACTATGCTTCTCTTTAAATATATTAGTATTTAAATCTGATTTATATATATAGTAGGTTTAATATTTCTACATTATAAATAGAGCCTGATTCTTTTTTTTTTTAATATTCATTGTCACTTTTGTATTTTGTCTTTCTTTTTTCCTATTTGTTTTTATTTTTAATGCCTTATTATTAATATTTTATTGGGAAGCAGCAGTAATACACGATGTTCATGACATTTGTTATTATCTTAAAAGTAAAAAAAAAAACCCTGCATAAATGTTATGGGGACAGTTCTACGAATAGGCAAAATTCTATTCATATAATCATCCAAAGTCAATACTGATGACATCTAAAATAACAATTAATATATATTTATTTTAAATACTATGCCATAAATACCAAAAAATCAATATAGTATAATAATCTGTAATGTTTTGAAACTATTCATTAATTTTGCCCTTAAAAAAAAGTCGTTGGTGGTCGAGTGGTCAGCACAGCTGCCTTACAAGCAGTTGTCCCGGGTTTGCGTGTTCGCTTCCCGGCCGATGCTTTGACACATGGAAGAAAAAAAAAAGAAAAAAAAAGTCAAATCCGTTTTTTTTCTTCTAATAGACAAATATTGTGTATTAAATTTCTATCCATTAGTGTCTTTAGAATATTAGCCAAGTTAAGTAATACAGATAGTAAATTTTCTGTTCACAAGTCTAAAATAATCTCCATGCTAGTCTGTCACTGGTCGGACCATAAATGCCTTAAGTTGAGAAATGAAAAGTAGAACTTGCTTGTTACAAAAGTATAAATAAAGTTTCAATCGTTCCTAAAATCCTTTATGAGTCAACTGGAAGATAGAACTACTATCATATATAACTAAAAGTAAAATACTACCTTCCAAAAGAACTGCAGACAAATACTAAAGAGCATATAGATTTTTAATTTTCTTGTTGCAAGGAACGACATTTATTTTTTTATAATACCCAATGAGCAGATAGATTCATAGAGATTACTGGTCAATGTACACATATATCATCATCATCAACCAAATCAATCCACTGACATTTATTTTTTATAATACTCAATGAGCAAATAGATTTGTAGAGATTACCTGTTAATGTACACATATATCATCATCAACCATTATCAATCCACTGCAAGATGATGATCTCTCCAAGTTTAATTCATCTTCTCTGATCTTTAGCCTCTCTTCTCCACACCACCACTGCACAATTTCTTATTTCATCAATCCATCTCACATGTGGTCTCTTTCTGGGTTTTTTACAATCCCTTGGAATACAGTTTAATATTTTAATTGTCCATCTATTATCATCTCTTCTAGCAATATTCCAGTCCAACACTTCAGTCTTTTAATTTTTTCAATGAGGTCAGCAACACCTGTTTGTACTTTTACCCATATATTGCATTTTTGATCTCTTCTTGTTACTGCCAACATGCGTGCTCCATACTTCTTTGAATGGTCTGAAGTCTCTGTATTGCTCGTCTATTAAGTGACCAAGTCTCAGATCCATAAATAAGAACTGGTAAAACACATTTATTAAAAACCTTCCTTTTCAAACATATAGACATATTTCCTTTTAATGTCAAGTTATTTCTATCAAAAGCACTCCAACCAAGTTTAATTCTATGATTAATTTCGTCCATTTATGTATATATCCACGCATATATATAATTAAAACAGTATAGATTGAAGATCTTTGTTATAGGAGACTATTTATTACAATAACGTTAACCACCTGTGGAATACTTTTGCTTTTATTATATTATTTTTTAAAATATACATTTATAAATCTTATTTTTATCCATATAGCTTTTCCATTTCCAATTTTAAATAGAAGGCAAGAAAAAGTTTTTTCCTCACGTAAAAATCATAGTATATGTATTTAATAGAATTGTTTCCGTTAAACACCGTGTTTAATGTAAAAATGACTCTCACCCATCTTTACCTCATCGTCCAGATATTCCTATTGACACATTTCCAGACAGCACACAATGAAAATAATGGATTATGACTGACTTTTCTTTGAAAAAGAAAGATATATTACTTATAAAAATCTCGATACTGTATATATTTTTAAAATAAATAACAAATATTAATTCTTATTAAAAATAAACATTGTTTGAAGTATTTTTTATATGTAGATTAAGCGAATTAATTACAGTTTTAATGTCAATTCGATGTCTGTTTGCTTAACAATGATTACCCTCTTCACCATACTATGTAAACATCTCTTTTAAAATTATTTTAATTACCTGAATTATTGCGACCATCTTCAGTTAGAATTCTCAATTTGCATAATAATTAAAATATTAAAGATTTTAAGACTTCTCATTCGATAATTTAATATACAAAATTAACAAAGCGTATGACACACTTGAATGAAAAGCTATAAAGATACACAGAAATTATTACACGCTAAGCGCTTTCGAGGCCTTTTGCCTCATATTCATAGCGGTACTGTGAGCTGCAGAACGAGAAAATAGGGCAAGGAAACAAAACAGTATGCAAAGCATATGCAAATGAACTAGATAGTCCACGCGATGAGAGAATTATAAATTATTCAATGATAATAAAGCCCTTTGAAATCAGAGTCTTTATACACCCACACTCCAACTCTCCAAGCTCTCACAAATTGGCAGCCCTGCAAGCATTTTTATATAGAAATATGCAGCTGTGCAAGTTTGAAGTGGATAGGAAGAATAATATACATCTTTACACCAAAGACCTACTACAAGCAGGCTATAAACTCAACACTATTAACAATAAAATCAAACAATTTTATAGGAATATCACAGACATTAAAAACGATATTAAACTTCCATATATTACTCTTCCCCACATACCTAAAATCTCCTATCAATTAAGCAAGGTTTTGTCCAATAAATTTAAAATTAGCTTTCATACACCCCCATGCACTAATCATCTAATCAATAACTCTAAGGACAAAATTGAACCTTCTCAGACTCCCCATGTCGTTTACAGCATATCATGCCCACAACCTGATTGCCGGGCCATTTATTTTGGAGAAACCAAAGCAGGCATAATCAACAGGACAGCACATCACAGATATACATATAATAGAGCTATGAAAAACAATGATAATTCATCAACATTTTTAGAGCATTCCAAGAAGACAGGACATGTGTTTGAACCCTCCAGCCCTAAAATAGTCTGTATTGAGAAAAATGACATCAAGCGGAAAATCAGAGAAGCATATTTTATTAATGGCAATAATAACTCCATCAATAGACTAGATACCTGCTTTGACATCTCCAAACATTGGACTATCTAGTTCATTTGCATATGCTTTGCATACTGTTTTGTTTCCTTGCCCTATTTTCTCATTCTGCAGCTCACAGTACCGCTATGAATATGAGGCAAAAGGCCTCAAAAGCGCTTAGCATGTAATAATTTCTATGTATCTTTATAGCTTCTCATTCAAGTGTGTCATATGCTTTGTTAATTTTACATAATAATTAAAGCCACTGAAAAGATCAAAAATAATTATAAACGGAAAATCTGTATAACAAGTATTTTGCAGCCATGCAAAATTTTCAAAATATTTTGCTTTTGGTCAGACTCATATATCTATGAAATAACTTTAATAACTAAATAACTCTCATGAAGTTTATAAAAGAGAAAGTAGAAATTATAATAATAACTTTATCATTAATTTATAAAATAGTAAAATATAGAGTATGAAGTTTGTAGGTACTTTTACTCAATAATGGTATTTTACATTTACGTGCGCACCTTCTTTTTGTTTGTTTAATTTTACGTTTATCGTAAATCGTTTACATACGTATACGTAAAATTGAACAAAGGTCAAGTGTTTTTAGCCGAGAGGTCATCACAGCCGCCTTGCAAGCAAGTAGTTGGTTGCAAACGGTTGTGGGTTCACGTCCCGGCCGATGCTATGACATATGAAGAAAAAAAAGAAGGGAAGCACGTAAATGTAAAACACCATTATATATATTGTTTTTACATTTAGCATATTGATACCATCTGAAATATTTATTCTCTACAAAATAATAGTTAAACATTCATTTTATGGGTCAGCTATCCAATGGCTAGCTGGAGAAAAAATATCTTAAGCCTAATTATGATTTGTGACAGCTTCCAGTGACTTGAAACTCCTGGGTTATGAACATTGTGTATGGGTGTTCCAATCACCATTCCATGAAGTTGTTTTATTAGACGTGAATAATTATTATAATTTAACAATCATTAGATGTAACATTATTATAGTCATTTATGGTAATGAATATTTTTTTCCAGATACATATATATTTAATAAAGTTTCATTGATAGAAAAAATAATGGAGCAATCAGTTAGTATTGCTTAATTAAGTTATTTACACACATTTTTTAAAAAAAAATAATGGAGATGCTAAAACTGGAGAAAATTTCTTTATTTTTTATTCTTATTCTTATGGAATAAGGTGTTCTAAAGCTTCTGTAAGTTTAAATTTTATAATTAATCAAATTTAAACTTTTCATGATTTTGTAGTTTAAGTAGAAAATGACAGATTGTTTTGTTTTATTTTGTGACATAACTTATGATTCATAATTGCTTCATGGTAATAATCAATATGTGGAAACTATTGATTTTTTTAAACTAATGAAATTAATTTGTTTGTGCTTGTCTACAACATTGCATATGCCAATTAAAATATTATTTTACTTAAAATAATAAATTATAAAAATGTAAGTAAGAATTGTTAAAAATACTCTTATATCTGTAATATCATCATCATTTTCAACTATTCAATCCATTACATGTCCATAGAAGGCTAATCTAGTTTTTCTGATTTGTAATTTTTTTTTTTTTTTCAATTGTATTCTAACAAACTTCTTTATATTATGTATTCACATCACTCATAGTTCCTTTCTATGATCTTGGGATCCGATTTAATATTTCACTTATTTGTGTGTAATCATCTTTTCTAAAAATATGACCAGTTCATTTCCATTTTAGTCTTGCAATTAGTTCAATGATAGTAGTTGTAATTATTTGTTTTTTCATTCATGTATTTCATTTTCAAACCATCCTTATTATGGCCAACAAATATTTTTCCATACTTTAGTGTATAGTCTGGATTTTTTGTATGATTTTAGATCAAGAAATATGTCCTGGCAAAACATATTTTCTAAAAATATTTATTTTTATGCACCTGTGCATACAATTTTTATTTTATGATTCATTTTACTCATTATATTTTCAGCTCTTTTAATGATTTCCTCAAGATATTTAAATTGTTAACTACTTTTAATTCATTACAGACAATCTTTACTTTAATCTTTTTTGAAAAGTCATTGAGTATGACTTTAATCTTTATATTTTAGTCCTAATTTCTTTCTTTCATCCAGATCTGCCTTACATCATTTTCTCAATCTCTTAAGCACTATTTTCAAAAATGATCCAATCATCAGCAAAATCATTCCATGTTAATTCAACAATATTTGTCATATAGCTTCTGTAAATTGGAGATATGGAATTATCCTGGTTTACACTCATGTTAATGTTAACATTTTTAGTTTCATCTATGAGGTCAAATTAATGCTGTTGAATTGTTAAAAGTACTCTTATATCTGTAATATCATCATCATTTTCAACTATTCAATCCATTACATGTCCGTAGAAGGCTAATCTAGTTTTTCTGTTATCCTGGGTACTAATATTCCAAAGCGTTAATTACTGGCAGTAAGCTTTATGGAATTAAATGTCTGTTTATAATGTTGAAATCCATTGACTAATGAAATCTTCCACTTATTAATCTTTTTTAATAACTTCATATTTGGATTAATTTGTTACATTTAAATAGTTTTTTATTTCAAGCATTATGCATGTTTGTACAGTGTATTAATTTTTAAACATTTTTGTAGACAATTTATAATGAATTGATTAAGATCTTATCACATTTTCCCAATTATCTGAGATATTTGAACTATTTAGACATTTGGTATATAATTTTGCAAATAATATCTTCTCCTGGTTCTTTTAAAATATTTACAACAATTCTTTTATTTCATAAAGTTTTTTCATTCTTTATCAATTTAATTGCAAGTTTCTTCTCTTCATTTATTATATTTGCATTTTTAAAAGCTGTTGTCATGATCATGTGGCTATTTTTTTTAAAAAAATTAATAGTGGCATTTTTTTTTTTTATACTGCAGATGCAATATTTTGCTTACTCACCTAGATCTTGTTTTATATTTTTTAATTTGTTTTTTGAACTACTACATTGAATTCCAGATATACAATTTATAGTAATATACTGCTGATAAGTGCATGCACGAAAATAGTTTGTGTATTTGGATATTATTTATAAAGGTAACCAGATAGTGGACACACCATTTACTAACCAAGCTACAGGTGCAGAACAATGCACTTTCAACCAGTCTAAAAATTTGGCATATTTATCAATTCCTAAAAACGAAATTTAAATACAGTCATTTTTATTAATCTTTCTTTGTATTGTCCGTTTAGGTTTTTTTTTTTATGTTTATAGCTTTGATGTGGCGTTCTATGGGTTTTTTTAAAATTGATTTATTAAGGCTAACTATAAATTAGCTATTATTGTTTTACTTAATATTTTCTTTTTTCTTTTGGAAATTTGACACAACACTTACTTCTAATTTGTTTATTATATATATATTTAAAAAAATAATTGTCTTAATTTTTAGTCAATCTATTTTTAATGGAAGCATAAAGTACAATATTAAAAATAGCGATAATTGTTTAGTTTTTTAAAATCATACAGAATTTAACTTCCATTAGATTATTAAATACTGTACCATAAATTAGTGACAATTAGCAAAATAGTTATTTATTTTTAGAGTAAAATATATTTTAATTTTGAATTTTTAATCATCGTTGATTAATCTTTTAATGTGTTGTATTGACCGTTTTTTAGAAGGAAATTAAACTGATTTTAAATTAATGTTTGTAAAATTATTTGATTACAAACCAACTGTAGGTAAAATTCATACTATACTTCAGACCACTCAAAAAAGTATGAAGAGATGCATGTTAGGAGTAACAAAAAGACATCAAAAATGTAATACATGGGTAAGAAAAGAAACAGGTATCACTGACATTGTTGAAAGAATTAAGAGACTAAAGTGGAGTTGGGCTGAACATATTGCTAAAAGAAATAATAATAGATGGATAGTTGAAATCTTAAAATGGATTGCAAGAAAATGTAAAAGACCCAGAAAGATATCACATCTGAGACAGATGGATGAAATAAGGAATGATGTGAAGAAGAAAGGCTTGAGATTGGAGAAGATGAATTGAATTTTGAGAGACCTTCATCATACAGTGGATTGATAATGGTTGATGATGATGACTTTAAAACAACACTGACATTGTTGAAAGAATTAAGAGACTAAAGTGGAGTTGGGCTGAACATATTGCTAGAAGAGATAATAATATATGGACAGTTGAAATCTTAAAGTGGATTCCAAAAAAATGTAAAAGACCCAGAAAGATATCACATCTGAGATAGATGGATGAAATAAGGAATGATGTGGAGAAGTAAGGCTTGAGTTGAAGAAGATGAATTGAATTTTGAAAGACCTTCATCATACAGTGGATTGATAATGGTTGGTGATGACGACTTTAAAACAACAACAGACATACATTGAGTTAACAACTAGTACATACCAGGATTTGATTTTATATATATAATGTTTATAAATGTATGGTTGATTTAGTCATTAATAATTAATAATACTATTATTAAAAGCTGTTTGTTTAATTTTATATAAGAATGATCAACTCGAAAGCTAAAGTGACCAATTTAATTGAAATGTTGTGCTATATATTACTTTTATGTTTACTGTCACATGGGCTTCTGATACAGAATATAAATTTTTGAAAAAAGTGATTCAACATCATTTTTGTTACATGTTAGTTAGGTGTACAATTGCAATAGAACATTTATCACAGTGAGCTTTAGTAGCAGTAATAATCAAATCTACATCTCTTTATTTTAAAGCCATCTATGTAACTATTAATAATCAATGAACACCAGAAGATATTCCAAACAAGATCCCTAGATTGTAGCTTATTTTTATTTTTGATGTCTTTTGATTACTCTTCCTATATAATCATTCTAAAATCAAATGATAGACAGTGATTATTATTGCTAATGCATATGTTAAATATAAACCAGGGGAATAATGTGATGATTTGTAAGAAATATATAAAAATATATATATATTGTACCAGAACAGTTCTTCGGTGAAGTATTAATAAAGCTGTATCAATAAATATTTCAAATATTTTTTCAGCATTACAACTTATATCCATTTTATTTCGTAGTATATTCATTTTTATTGCGAAGTTTAGGTTAAACTTTTAGATAAAATGCGACTGGTAAGTACTTTAAAAAATTAGAAAATCATCTCCACGAAGTTTCTAAATATATATATATATATATTTTAAACTTTCCTTTTGCAAAATACTTCTTTAAAATTATCAATTAGTTTTTGCAAAATAAACGATAAGAAAGTACCAAAAAAAATTGACTAAAATAAAAATTTTAAAAATACTATCTTTTTGATAGTTATAATTTACCTTTCTCCGGTTTCAATACATTATTAATCTCCCCCGATAACTTAGTTACAATAATATTTATAGTCTGTAAGAATACCTATTCCTATTGGTTAATTCTTACTTTAGCTTGAGAACAAATTTACATATTTTTAGTTTATAGTAGAATTGAATTTCAAAATTAGAAATTGTGATGTAATGAACTTAAAATATTATTTAAAATACCACTTTTACTTCAATTATTATTTTATTAAAATTATTTAAACATTTAAAATATCTTTTAAAATAACCTTAATAACTTATTCCATTTATCTATTTTTATTTAAACAAAATATTTAATTTTTATTATATCTGTATTCGTCTTTATTACATTACTTAAAACATTACATACGATAGTTAACTTAATATTTATTATTATTTGCTTTTATGATAGGCAACAATTCCATCCAATTCTATACTGCAATTTCAAAATATTTTAAACTTTATTATTAACTCAAACAAGCGTGTGTGTGAACGTATGTAATATACAAGTCACATGATCAATAACTTTGACAGACGATTTTCAATCTATTTCTCTGCCTAGACTAATAAAATTGATACACTTATTATATTATAATTATAAAATTTGGAAGAACAATTTAGAAAATATAGAATTAAATACAATTCTCACCATCATAAAGTTTATTTTTAAAATATACTATATTAATTTTGACTATTAAATATGATTATAAATTTAAACACTGTATTTTTTAACTTATCAGTTTTAAACTATTAAAATCGAATTTTTAAATATACTTTTAATATTTATAGCTGTGTTATTTAATATGGCCAGCTTTTACAACCATATGAAACAATATTTTAAGCTTTACATAACTATTTTTTAAATGATTTTATATACTACGTATTCTCTTTAGCTTCAAATTGTACTTTAAAAATATAATTGACTTAATATCATTAATGTATTAAAAGAACATATTCTAAAATTTAAAATTTTTAGTAATTGACTGTTATAAATTATTACTGACCTATAGAAAAGGGCACAATATATATATATATATCCATAATAAAACTTCTCAAAAGTAATAAAAATCAAGTCATACATCGCATGACTTAATTTAATAAGCTTGTACTACTAATGTAATATAATGAGCATGCTAATAGCCCTTAAGAAGTTTTTCCAAAATATCCCAATCCCAAAACCAGTTTCAAACTGTGGCTATCATCAGCCACAGCATGAAACCAGGTTGGGGATAGGGATATTTAGAGAACCTTTTTAAGAGCTATTAGCATGCTCATTATATTATATTTCATCAAAAGTATTTTAAATTATAAGAAATTTTGAATCTTAGATGTTTATATTAATATTTGGAATAAAAATTGTAGGTAAGCAATCATTTTCTCTTTGAGTTGGCCAGAATATAAAATTAAAACCTTTTGACAACAATAAATTTCTGTTCAAATGATTCTTTGACCATATGGTATAGTAAAAATTATCTTGAATCATATTTTTTTAAACACTTCTTTTAAGTATATCAAGTTTGAACCATCATCTTATGGATTTTCGTAGAAACCAAAATATATTTAGTTGAATAATTAGCTGCTGCATAGACAAAGATATTTTATTTATTATACAAGTTTAATAGCATTTAACTTTTTATTACTTGTTTGTTTTAAATTTCAGTTTTTTTTTTATGTATTAAAACATATAGATGTAAACATTTTTTAATTAATAACATTTTTGTCCAGCTAATTGTTTTTATATTATAATATACAGGCCTTGATATTGTAATAATCTATGCATTTGTAATAGGAATTTTAACTGTTGTCTATAGTTTATAAATATTGTCTTATTACATAAAGTATTTCTTTGATATTTGACAATTAGTCTAGTTATACTTAATATGTTTGACAATGCTATAAATCATTTGTTAACCTATAATACTACCAACTTTGAAAAGTGGGGAAAAAAACTGTTTGAAACATCATTAAAATCAATTAAATGTTAGATATTTTATTACTTTAAAAATGTTTTATGGTAAATTTGAAACTTTTCAACATACATAATATTAAATGCATGATAAATGTAATGGCCCAGCAGCAGACAAAACTGAATGTAGGCAAAATGACTTTTATTATCATCTAATGTATAGCAAAATCAGTCAACATGTTCAATTTTAAGGGAATATAAATATGAGATAGGTTACTTATAAGTTAGAGAGAACTACTAAAAGTTTTTTTTTTTTGCTAATATGTTGAATGAAATAGATTAAATAGTAGAAGATTGAATGTTGAAATGTACATTTGAATACATAATGGAAAATATTTTTAAACAAATAAAAATTTTATATTGCAGAAGTTACAGCATTCTTCTGCTTACTGAAGCCTAACATAAATAAAATACAAACATTAAAAGTAATGTGTTGCATATATTACCCCCCCCCCCAGTTTTGTCTTATGCCGTTAAAACATATTTTGTAATATATTATAGTGTTTATTTTCATTTGCTAAAATTATCTTCATTTTCTGCCCATGACTAAGGAAGAATAACATATAATAACCACATTCCACTCTTTTTACATTTTAAAACAAAAAATTAATATTACAGTTTTGACTGTTTCTAGCAGTCTTCATTAGATCTTATTATCTACTAAGATCAGATCTGATGAAGACTGCTAGGAACAGTTGAAACTGTAATATTAATAAATATTTTGCTTTAAAGTGTAAAAAGAGTGTAATGTGGTTATTATATGTTATATATTAGAAAAGCAAAAATAAAGAAGGAAAGAGGAAGAGAAACTATTGAAGACTAAGGAAGAATATGCACTTATGTAAAATTTGACTTAAATAAAAATTAAAGCATTATGGTAGTACAGATAATATTAATAAAATGAAGAATTTAATGCATGAAATAATTATATAAAGTAGAATATATATAAATATAATATCCGGGTACATAACATATAATTTATTGAAAACATATACACAATAAATATATTTACAATATATTTATATATATATATTTTCAATAAATTATACATGGTTATACCCAGATTACATTTTGTTTATATCTGTAATCCATGAAAAATTTCGATTTTATATGTATATAAACTTAGAGTATATTGAAATATCAGGAAAATGTGGCCAGTCAATAATGAATTCAAAGCAAATGTAAAAAAAATAAAAAAATTACAAATAATAATTAAGTTTAATTAAATTTTATTTTTTGTTATAAAACCTATAGTCATTCTAAAGTCCCATTTTTAAAGTTTTGTACATACATTCATTAAAATATGAATTTTATTTGAATAATAATGTTTTACCTAGACATATTTAAAAAAATAGATTCATTTTTTTTATTTTTTATGTCATAGCATTGGCTGGGATGCGAACCCACAACCATCTGCAACAAACTACTTGCTTGCAAGGAGGTTGCGATGACCTCTCAGCTAACAACGCTTGACTAAAATAGACATTTTATTGCCTTTATTAATTTGTTGTTGTTTTTTTGAATAAAAAAAAAAGAAAATTTTTGGGACACATATGCAATTAATAATTCATATCCTAGAGATTTAATACAAGTTAGTTAAAGAAAAAAGATTGCAAAACAATTTATTATGCTATATAAATTCACAGTTCCGCATATAATTATTTATTGTAAACATATAAATCTTTATTTAATCTATTAATAATTTTTTTTTACTAATTAATTGTTACATATATATATATAGTAATCTAATATTTACCATCATAATTAATTAAAACAGTCAAACAACTAATATATATATATATATATATATTGGTTTTTCTACTTACAGAATGTAAATCCACCCAATTATTGATCAGATAGCAAATAATATAGTCAAAAATAAAATTTAAAAGTCTCTGTAGCATTACGTAAGAGAATAAAAATTTGTAGAAAGTATTTAAAGAGATCTGATCAATATGTATCCAAAATATATGGATCTGTGTTATTTTTTTGTTTGAAAGTCACACTTGGACTTTTTTATGTACAAATAGAAAAAACACACACATAAAATTGATATTATAGAAAAATATACAAAATAGGATACATTAAATCAAACATTATAAAACATCATATTTGAAACAGTTCTACAATAATTATCAAATGCCTTGCTTATGTAGATGATGTGATTGTCTTCCTTCCCTCAGTTGATCTTATCCCCAGGCTTCAACAGATCCTCACCTGGTACTCCAAAACATACAGGCTGGAATTTAGAAGTGATAAATCAGTGGCCTGGAAACTTTCAACTGGTAAACAAATCCCTTCCACCTTCAATGCCAAGCCACATAACTTCCTCGGATTCCCCCTCATGCTGTCTCCTAGGGACATGAGAGTACGGGTCCAAACCACACTATCAAAGCATATCATCTACCCTCAGTGCCATCACAGGCATCTACTTCTTCTTTTATGGGAAAGTTACCCTCCTCAATCTTCTAGTGTTTCCTAAAATAGCATACTACCTCCCCATTGTTCTACCTACACATTCCTTTATATCCAAAATCAACTCCCTTTGTACCCATTTTCTCTGGGGCAGAAAAGTGGTGGCCATCAGCCTAAAAATAACTTGTTTTCCTAAAAACCTCAATGAGTTGGGCCTGCACTCCATCGGCACTCTTCTGATCCAGAGATCTCACATCCCTAAGTCACTTCCCAGCCAATCTTGTGCATATCATTATCACACCCACTGACACTCCTCCTCCCAGTGGCAGGCCTAGGTCATGGACCTCACTCATTGCCAACATCCTACAAAAGGCTGGATTTGTCATACTATCCATCAGCAGCAAACTAAAGTACTGGGAGGTTTTCAATCAAACCGTAGACTTCTCCATTGTTTCCCCTATATTCTTCAAACTTACCAAGGTCCAATTAATCCGCAAATTCAAAAGGTGGTCCCTTGAAGTAAAATTCCTTGATTTCCTCCTCAAAATCAATCTTCACTCCCTTCCCATAAATCAATTTTTAGTCAACCATAGGGGTTTCACCAAAGTCTCTCCCATATGCCAGCTCTGTAAAACTGACAACAAAACCCTCCAGAACTTCTTACTTAAATGTCCTTTTCTGCTTGGCATAAAAAATGTCATCAACTCCTGCCTTTCCTCACACAGGAATACCATCTTCAACCTCCAAGAATCCATAGAAACAGGGGTCTTTGTAGCTATTAGACTATAAGTTTTTCTCATCTATGCTCTTTGGTTGCTCTGATATGCCATTATCCTTGACCAGAGAGTACATTCAGTCAATCAAAAGCTCTTGGACCTAATTCGCACTCTCAAAACGCGAGATACCAAACTAGCCTCACCTCCACTCTTCACAGACACTTGGGAAATCCTCCAAATCCCATCCTCTCAGCCTCTGTCATAGGACTCAATCATGAAGACATGCATTTCTGACCGGCCTGGACTACACACCATTTCCCTTCTCCACTTTCCATTCCCTTTTTACATGTATCCTTCCCCTCTTCCCATGTTGCTCCTGAAATTTCATTTGTTTTACTGTATCAGTTTTTTTTTTTGATAAATAAACATCTCATCACTGAGAAAAAAAAAATTATATTTTGATAATTACACAATTGTATTACATTTAGCTAAAATAATAAAGATAACAATCCGTTTAAAAGTATATGGGTATATACATGCAATTTCTGTATATTCAAAACTGTATCAATTTTAAAATTTATAGATATAAATCTATTTAAATTAATTTATTTTATTTAGAATAAAATTCAATTATTTAAAACAGAAGTGGGCAATTGTATTGGTGTGGGGCCACTTTGTGGAAGTGGAGATTAGCGGAGGGCCACACTTTTTAAAATGATTGCATTCATTAGTCAACTTTGCATTTCAGAAAAGGTATAAATTGTACCATAAAAATCAATAAATATAAATTAAATAAGATGGTGGCAGTTTTATTCAATTTATTTATTGTGATAATTTTATATCATCTATAACTGCAAGCACATTTAATTTCAGAATCAGTTTAGTGAGACAAGTGTACCCTATCACACTTTTCTACAATTTTTTTGAAATCAGGAGAGAGATTGCTTGTTGAGATTCTCATCACAGCCTGCAAGTTAATGTCTGTCAAAGAACATCTATATTTACTCTTGTTGATCTTCAAGCAAGAAAAACTTTGCTCACAAATAAAAGTAGACCCAGATATAGAGAACATTGTCCCAGCAAATTTCTTTATACATGGAAATTTTTCAGCAGACAAAGATTTGTAAAAGTCAACTAATGTCACAACATTAAACATTTCTTTTACAGTGTGATCTGACTGCTTGTCAATAAGTTCAAGCTGTAGCTCTTTAGTTGCTGTGTCAATATCAGCAGTGATAGGATAAGAGAGAAAATTTAATTTAGGTTCAATTTTCTTAAGTCATGAAATCTTGTGACCTCATCCTCCAAACTTTGCAGATGATCCTTAATCTTAGCAGAAACACTTTCAGGTACTTTCTGTTTTCCTAATAAAGGGAAATGACAAACATTGCCTCCAGCTGCTTGCCTTGTAAATAGACCTAGTTTTGCTTTGAATGATTTTACAAGCTTCCACATTTCATGTACAAACAATCCCTTTTCCTGCAATGTCACATTCAGTTCATTCAATTTCTCAAATACATCAGCTGTAAACATCATATGATATTGCCACTCCTCATATCATATTTTTGTAACAAAATCATAAGATATCCCCTTTGTGTCCAGAAATAAGAGAATTTCATTCTGCAATGCCCAGACCCTTTTTATCATTTTGCCCAGGCATAACCATCTCACACTGTTGTGGTAAATTACAACTTCATACTCTTCCTCCACATCCTCAAGAAAAGATTTGAACTGCCGATGGAGAGTGCCCTTGCTCTAATTGTGTTCACTACACTAACAATAGGATCTACCATATGCTTTAAGCCCAGTGCAGTTCTAGAAAGGCTCTCCTGATGCCAAATGCAATGAAAAGACAAGATATTACTGTCTGTGTCTTGTGCTTGTAACTTGTTTTTTAAAAGCTTAACCATACCTACATTTTTTCCACTGAAAGTTCTGGCCCCATCTGTTGTAATTCTTGCCATTTTGTTCCAGGACAAGCCACTTTTCTCCACACAATTCACAGCACACTCAAGCAATTCCTGACCAGTGGTTCTATCTTTCTCTGATTCTAGGCCAAGTAATTTCTCTGTGATGATGAAATTTTTCATCAATTCCATTGATAAAGAGGAGTAATTGTGCAATGTCTTCATTATCTGTGCTTTCATGCAGTGCCAAAGAAAACCAAACAAAATCTTTGCTCACAGTCTTCAGCTGTTCTGTGAGTTCATCACTAATTAAGTCAATACATTGCACTATAGTCCTTTTTGACAATGATTATACGTTTAAATTTGCTTCTCATATTCAAATTTGCTTCTCATAGTAGGTCACAATATGCTTGGCACATTCTACAATGCACTGCTTAATAAACTCATCACCTGAAAAAGGCTTGTTGCAATTAGCAAGATTGTAGTATACCATGAAACTTGCTTCTGTAGAACTATTTTGAAGTGTTGATTGCTTCATAAATATTGTTTGTTGCTTCTTGAGCCTTTTCACACACTCTGCAGCTTTTATTTTATGTTCTTTCTTGGAAAGTTTGCAGCCAAATTCACTGTTTTGTTTCATGATGTCATTTCAGATTGTAACCGTCATTTTTTGAAACCACATGTTGATAATCGATGTCATTTATTGCTTGGATGTGTCAGAGGGAATTTTGGATGAGTTATAAAATTTAAAATGGCATCGAGCGTGTACTATTTTGGCACCCATATTTGTTTTGTTTTTTTATATTTTAATTATTACTTTATATGTATTGCACAATCAAAAATTTATTGCGATTTTAGTTGCTTTTTTTATATACAAAATACCACTTTATATTTTATGCAAAGTATAAAAGAAAATATCCATTATAATAATGAATATTTTAATTATACAGTATTTGTATAAAATAACAAGTGTAATAGTATTCTGGGATCACTTCATTAAAAATATATATATTTATATGTTTTTCATTCCTGGAATTTAGAATTAAATTTTTTTGAATAATCCTGGAATTGTAATTCTAGGATTGCAAATACTAATTGCATTATTAAAATAGTAATTGAAACAAAAAAAATGATAAATTCCTAGTAGATAAAGTCAATGTATTAAAAATAATAAACTGATTTCCATAACTGGTATAACAAATTTTTCATGTTAATTGAAAAGGAAAGTCAATTACTTAGGAATAAAATAGGATGTACAATAATGGAGAAAGAACTTTAAGAATTAAGATGAATAATAGCAAAATAGAGGGTATTGATAAAATAGTTGTTGTATATATGTATATAAATAGTTTTGCTTCACGTATTTAAAGAAAATCTTTAAATTCTGTAGGTAATTCAACTTCTGTGACATTTTTCAACATTTCAGGCTAAAATATTGATCGAAAATAAACCTACAAGTATTTTGTCAAACTGATGCATGAAAGAAAATGCCACACATATATATAAATTTTAATACAATAAAAGACAAATTGATTTTTTCCATATATGTATATTGTTTTTTTTATTTAAATTTTTCTAATTGCCTCATAGAAAATATATTACTATAAGCATTTTATGTATCTGCATTCTAACTTACATTCTTTTAAAAATTAAAACTATTTTAAATTTTAATGAACTGAATGAATTATATTTTTAAATAGCTTTTTTATCTACTACGAATTAATTTGCAGTGTATATCAAATGTTCGCATTGATCTTATAATGGAAAAATAATCCAAGGATATATTTAAAATACTTTATTAATAATATTATTATTATTATTTTGGACTTCTTTTGATTTGATTTTATATCTAAGAAGAGTTGCCACAAGCATGTGTACAAATAGTATACATATATGTGCTGTAACAAATGAATGCCAAGTTCAGTTTTAAGAATATATAAATTGACATTATTTAAAATTATTTTGAAAAGAAAAATATATAAATATGTAGCTTCAAGCATCCATGTGCAGATTAAGCTGATGGATTTGAGAATTAACAAGTCTGGATTGAAATTCAATTTTCTGGTACATAAACATCACGAGACTAACCCTTTGATTATTTTTGTCCTGTGCAGTTTAATAAAATTGTAAATAAAATCTTATAGCACGATAGACTTTAGAGTTAAATATTTCTGGATAACTTGTGATATTTGAGCAAATTGTGGTGTTAAAATATCATTTGACCTCCCAAACAAGTAACAATATTTATTTTAATTAATTAATTAAATCCTCACATTTATATGTTTATTTCATTTAATAAAACGATTACTCATTTATACACCACAGGTTTTCAAAACGCATATTTTTTTGGCCATTGTATTATTGTTTAAATAATCATCACATTTAGAGGGAAAAGGTTAATATTTTGTAAACAATCAAAATTCTTTAAATATTCAATTTGAAGTAAGTAATCATTGATTTTAGTTTCATTGTTAATTATTTTTCATAATGAAATTACGTTTGTATTTCTGATATAATAATAGTACTTATACTCATTAATTAAGATTATGTACTAGACGATATTTTCAAAATATATCCTACCTTATGATTTACTTAACAAATACAATTTTCCATTATTTTTAATAATCAAGTTGTATGAATATTTATTTTGCTATTCGAATAAAATCTTTTTTTCTGATACGATTTTGTAATTTGTTATAGTATATGTGATATTATTTTAACAGTAATTATTAAGAGTATATATAGCTAAAACTCCAAACTTTTTTTCTAATCATAATTTTTTTTTATTGAAAGTACAGATTAATTAAGTTATTAAGAAAAAAAGCATCTATTTTTGTTTTTCTGAAAGTATGTTATATAGCAGGTGATTTTAAATCCAGGAATTTAATTGAAATGATAGTGGTCTTAAAATTATTAGATAACCATATTCACTATAGAATGTTTAAGCCATACACATAAAAACACATATCTACATGGATGTTTTAAATTTTTTAATGAACATTTGAATAATTAGTCGGAAATGTTGAAAGAGAAGAATTCTAAAGGTATTTCATGCATATGCCTTAGAGATGCAACAACTATGAATATGTAGGAAGGAAAATACTTCAATAAAATATATTTTGTAAGTGCATGTAAGTTTAATTAATGTATTAACTTTTGAGCTGTATATATATATATATATATATATATATATATATATATATATATATATATATATATATAGAGAGAGAGAGAGAGAGAGAGAGAGAGAGAGAGAGAGAGAGAGAAGAGCAATACAGAGACTTCAGATCACTCAAAGAAGTATGGAGAGATGCATGTTGGGAGTAACAAGAAGAGATTGAAAACACAATGTATGGGTAAGAGAACAAACGGGTGTTACTGACCTCATTGAAAAAGTGAAAAGATTGGGCTGGACATATTGCTAGAAGAGATGATAATAGATGGACAATTGAAATCTTAAACTGGATTCCAAGAGATTGTAAAAAACCCACAAAGAGACCACATGTGAGATGGATGGATGAAATAAGGAAGTGTGCAGGGGTGATGTGGAGTAGAGATGCTAAATATCAGAGAAGATGGATTGAACTTGGAGAGACCTTCATCCTGCAGTGGATTGATAATGGTTGGTGATGATGATGATATATGTGCATAGGTGCATTTGCAATAAGATAAAGGAGAGTTTTGCAGTACAGTTGTTAGAGTATATACTTTCTATGCCTATGATATGGGGTCTGAATCTAAGTGGAACATAAAAATGTTTTTAAGTGATAAAAAATTTCTGTGCAAGATTATGATTTTTTTCAAACAGCTGGTCATTATCCCAATTTTCTACCATCCAATTTTAGATTTATAAAGTAGAGCTCTGATGAAGACTGCTGGACAGTCGAAACTGTAAGGAAAATAAAGAAGGTGGAGAAAATTTGTTTGCATTGATGTCTATATGAAGGAATTGTTATAAGAAATATATACATGATTATATGAAGATATGCAAAGAAAGTGAAAGAGAAGAATAAGAGAATTTCTACCAATATTAACTTTGCACTTTTAAATGAAAATGTAGCCTTTTAATTTATAATGAAAATACTATTGCTGTAATTTCAAAATGGCACCCAAAACAGCACAACCTATATATTCAATAAAAGAAAAAAATTATATTAGAATGCTTCATACTCCTTAAAATTGTTAAAATTGTAACCATGAGATTTAGTAAAGTCAGTAAAACATTATTTGTGGATTGAAAAATGTTTCAATAAAGAGTAATGTATTCATTAGAGAGTGTTGAATCTATATAAAAACTTTATCATAGGATTACTGTATGCAATTTGATACATTTGCCATGGGATCAGGAGACCATAGGATCGATTCTGGCATTCAAACTTCTTATGAATTCCTGACCAATAAAGCCACATGCTACATAGGAGCTACTAAAAGGAATAGCACCAAGTCATTTACTGCAAATAGGTGTAATAATATCCCTTCAAAAATTGGTACTTAGTTTTTAAAAAAATGGCATAGCATCTTTTAAACTTGTCAGAATTGCTACCATCATTAATTAATTCTAAAAAAAAATTATTATGCTTTCTTATGGAGTACTTTAATTGTCTATTTTTTTTATCTTTTTTGTTGCTATTTATGATTATTTTGCGATAAAAACTCAAATTTCTGTGCTACTGATAATATCAGATTATTTTTGAAAAGACCATAACAAAAACAGAGATTAAAACAGGCAAAATGAGCAAGCATAAGAAATGATGATCATGTCAAAACTAGATATTGCTGATTGGTTGATTTTTTGAATATGAATATTATTATTTTACAATTATTTTATTTTGAAACTGGTTTTATTTTGTTTATTAACCATGTAAAGTATAATTGCAGTTGCAAAACACTTTTTATCATCAAAACATAAATGTTATAAAGCTTATACTAATGCAAATAAAATACTGGTAAATGTAGACAACTAAAAAAAAAGTTAAAACTTAAGTCTGGCTATGCTTATAGTTCAAAGAAAATTGGTATTATTTATTGCTTATATTGTATTTAATGAAAATCAAGATAGATGTCACTATAATCTAATTGATGATTTTGTGTTTTTATATAGATAGGATTATTACATTTTTAAACTTTTTTTTTTCACATGTTTGATGTATTAAGACTGCCTAAAAATTGTAAACTGCAAGAATGAACAAAATCTTTTAAAAGCAAAAAGTTGGTTTCATAGTGATAATGCAAAAAAAAAAAAAATTGAATGATGCGGTAGGGGCAGAATAGGCCATATATTAGTAAGAATTCAAAGAACAAGATGAAGAAAAATTAGGAAAATATTTTTTTGTTATTTGCAATAATATTGGCATCAGCATGGAATTTGGATTTTCATCATCATATTTTCAATGATATGGATGGCTGAAAAGTTGGAGGTTGGAGTGAATTGAAGCCTGTCCATTAAAGTATGAAGATTTGCTATCTTAATATAAACTGAGCACTGATTATATATATGTGTGTGTGTGAGATGATAATATAGACCTACTGATGATTGCTGGTTCAGCATGAAATATGTTATATTGGTGATTATTTATCTTTTCTACATGTGTGTGGTCATGTGTATCAGTTGTATAAGATAGTGTGAATAGTTGAAGGGTGCTTGAAAATCTGAGTTCAAATCCCCTATACTATTTTATATAGATAATATGCAAAAGATCATTAAACATGTTATCTACCCAAAATATTCTTATGTAAATTCTTACATTTTACTTTGTTTAAAACATTATTTATTACATTTAGTGTTCATTTAAATTCAAGAATAAAAGCTTAAATGTTTTGCAAAATAATGATAACAATAAAATATGAGTTTTCCTCTAATTAAATATTTAAAAAGTAAACAATTTTTTGCAGCTAACTCATTTTTTTTCCATTCTTATTTATTAATAAACAATTAATATATAAATAAATAAATAAATAATAAATAAATAATATTTATAAATAAATAAATGATCTATTTATTCTGATATGCATAGTTTTGAAATAATCAAATCTGGCAAAACAATGGCTTTTAAAAAAAACATAGTTTCTGTATACTATCATATTAATTAATTAATTAATTATTTTTTTTTATAAATGAGTTAATAGTAATATATTTATAAATAAACATTGTAAGCTTTTTAGTCAAGCACCACTTCAACTATACTAATTATTAGTCATTTTTCATTTTTAATGGGTATTTCATTTTTTGATACCAGAATTATTATTACTGTTGTTCATTATCAATGCATAAAACCCATATTTAAATATAGGGGATTTGAACTTGGTGGGTGCTCGAAAGTCTGAGTTCAAATCTTCTATATTTACAATTAAGCTCCAGGTTTGTGAAGAGTGCCTGATTTTCAAAAGCTCCAGGTTTGTGAAGAGTGCCTGGTTTTCAAAATAACCATATTTATATATTTTCTATAATTAGTATTCTCAAATTTATTAGTAATGGCCTATCTATCATAGTGAGCTTTCAGAAATAAATTGGTTATTACAAATTTTCTCATATAGTGCAGTCAAAGTCTTTTGAAAGATATCTTTTAAAATATCTAAGATATTTTCATCATAATTAAGTAGGAGTTGATAAATGACTTATCATACAAAAAAATTCAAAAACTTGATGCTTAAGAAATATTAATTTAATTTTATCTATTATCATTATCATATATCCTCTTCTAAAGGCAGATTTTGTGTGCTTGTTCAGACTTTCTTCTCAGGTTTTTCTTTATCATTTACACTTTTTCTTTAAAATCATCTACATACTTCTTTTTTTTTTAATCCACTCTTTACAACATCTTTGAAACAACACATATTTTTTTTTTTGTAATTTTTTTTCTAATTATTTTTTTAATCATAAAAGACTATTTTCTGTTAAATATTATAATCTAAACTAATTTGTTTTATTTCATTTAACTGCAGTTTTACCTAATATATTTATATCATTGAAGTAATTTATGCATCTTACTTTTTACAAAAAGATAATGAAGTCAGAGGATACATTTAAAATAGATGCATTTTATATTACATAGAGGAATTTATAACAGTTGCATGTGAGATGGATGGATGAAATAAGAAAGTGTGCAGAGCTGATGCGGAGAAGAGAAGGTGAATTGAACTTGGAGAGACCTTCATCCTGCAGTGGATTGATAATGATTGATAATGATGATGATATGTTTGATGAGAAGAAAAAAAAAAAGAAACTCACAGTAGTTGCATGATGGTGAAAAATATTTCTAAATTCTTTTACATTATGAAGGTTTGTTATAAAAATTGAAAAAGAACTGTTATTTTCCAAAGATTAGCAAAGCATTGTTAACATTATGAAGTTCATAAAATTTTATAGTGTGATTCTAAAATTGAGATGGTGGAATAAAAATAGAGTGACAAGAAAGTACCCTTGATGAAGATTGACTGTTTTCACATACTCATAGTATTCTGTTGCTAAGTCAACCCAACCTTCTTCTAGTAGAAAACTTAATGTGCAATAAATGATAATAGGTGCACTTGAATAAATTTTACATTAAAGCTAAATATTGAGTAAAATAAATAAATGTGTGCTTAGTTCCTTGGAGGATGATATTCTTAGCATTCCAAGTTAAAGTTGAATACAACAACTTTTATTTTTTGAGAATTGATTAAAAATCATTAGCAGTTAGTTTTACTATTGTACTACATCTTTATTCATAATAAGACAATGAGTCCTAACAGGATATAGATAAGATTTTACCAGAAAAACTATAAAGTGTTGAGTGGGAAAAATTACTATAGACAGGATACAATTGTAACAAATATAAACATAGTGGCTAATGACAAATCAGTTATTTTGCAAGTATATCATGTTGTAGAGATGATTATAGTCAAACATAATGATTCAATAGTTTGTCAAATATATAAGCAACTCATATTAATTGTGGTGTATAAAATTCAGTAGTCGCCATGTTATTGGGTGACAAAGCAGTGCTTTTAAGCATTGAAGATTAGATATTTTAAGACAAATGTAGCTTTTAAAAATATATTAGCTTTTTGAATGATTAATTCTGAAACCGTAAAAGAGAAGTATGAGGGAGGGGGCGTTAACCTCAATAGCAAACTTCGTTTGAAATTTTTTGTTAGAAAAAAAAAAAAACACACATCAAAAAAGAATATTTTTTAGTTCTTCAGTTGAAAGTCAAATTCTGTTAACAATTAATAATTTGTTTTAATAGAAATTGATTTTTAATTGAAAAATTAGACATGTTTTTACATTTGATTAAAAACGATATTAATCTTTGATTTTTACAAGCTAAATTTCATATTATTTTCAAGGGAATAATTTAAATTATGTTTAAACACGAGTTTGTTTGTTTATTTTTAGGAAAGAAAAAGTAATTATGTATCTTTTAGGAATGCAGTTAAATTTTAAAATAAAATTCTTGTAATGAAAATATATGATATTTGCTCTCAGAGAATCTCTTCAAGTGCTGATTTAAGATAGTTTATGGCATCGTTTAAAAATATTTATTTTGAGATTTTTTAAAGTTGTCTTTGAGTAATTAAACAATCTATTATGACAACTATTTAAATTTTGTCAAACATGGTTGATTTAAAAAAAGGTTACAAAAAATTTGCTAATTAAGGGAGAGAAAAAAAAGAATAATTTTGATTAAAAGCTTTGATTAAACATGAAACAAATTTTGATATTGATTTTCTTTAAAGCTCATGTCTGGTTTTATTGTAAATAGTTTTAAACTAATGAATTGTTATTGCCAGGGGACTTTTGGAGTCAGCAAACCTACTTTCCAACAAATTACTTAACATAAATAATAATAATGTTATTTGTTTACATTTATTATTGTTTGGCATATTTTTACAATTACATTGATTTTTGGAAAGCCGAGAGGTCATCGCATCTGCCTTGCAAGCAAGTAGTTGGTTGCAGACGGTTGTGGGTTCACATCCCGGCCGATGCTATGACATATGAGGAAAAAAAAACAGACTATTGTGATGAATTATTCTGTTTCTACTGGGTACAATCGTTTTGTTTAACTACGTTATTTCTCTTACAGAATTATTTTAATGTGCACAGAGTTAAACAATTTATAAGAAAGAGTTTAAATATGTGACTCCTAGTTTATTTAATTTTTAAATAGACTCATCTGACAACAAATACAATGTAAATAAATCATTAACTCTTTAAAATAAAGTCTGTGTTTAAAATCCCCCACATTACTTCTAAACTCCCAAGTATATTGATTGTACTTAATCAAAATTACCCCAAATTCACAACTCAAACAGACTAGCCAAGAAAATAAATTCTAAAACCCTACCAATGGTTTCACTGCCACAAGCAGACTTCTCAAGTTTAAAGAACTACAAAATAACAACATGTTTAAACTAAACATTACCCACAATTCCATTACTTCTCATACACCCTTAATATTAAAATAACATTTAAACAAGTTAATTGCTTCAGAATCATAAATATTTAATAATAAAGATTCCAAAATTCTTCTTCTTATTTCATTTCTCTCAAAGAAGACAACCTTAGCTTTATCAAAATTAATAGTGTGGCCTGTATCTCATATTTGTATTTAAACATTATGTATAAGTATTCTAAATGTTGAACAAAATACCAGAATAGAATGAATCCACTTATTCTTTATAGCTCTGAGGGAGAGTGATTTATTCTCTTTGTTAACATGTATATCAAGCTATGATTAATTTAAAGTTTATATACAAGTGCATATTGTTATATCTGTCTAAAGGATAAAGTCACATTAGAGATCATATATGTTTTGTTATGAAACACCTGACAGTGATTATAAAAGTAATTACTTGTGTTAAATCAAAGTGAACTAATCACCTTGAAAATGATATAATGCTACAGTATATACACCTTTATTAATAAATTATTTGCAATTTGCATGTTTAATCTACAAAAAGGGCTAAAGATTACCATGGGCTCACAACATGTATGAATACACAACACCTCATTCACCAATAGACTAGGCTGTTCCCATTATATTACGTTAATATTTCTATTGAACAATCAGCCATGATGATTGTGAATCCAAATTAACCCATAACTCTTATTCTATAGCTAAGAATACCTAAACACCCATTTTTCCAACCATTATAGTATGGATAGCTGAGTTAGAGGAGTTTTATGAATTTCTTTTGTAATTGATTTAAAATTCTTTGTATGTTCTTTGATGTTGCAGATAAAAGTGAAAATTTGATATAGTACAACTTTGCAAATAACACTGTTATATACATCATTTCACTATTTTATATATCTATATTACTTAAATTTAATCATTATCACTGATAGAGATACTATCATTTTAACATATTCACGTGCACATGAATACAAAAAAATTAAACTAGCAGAATGGTTTCTGATGTAATATATATATATTAATTCTAATATTTTTACGGATAAAATATGTCATATTATTATTACTATTTGTGGGATATTCCGTGTAGTGAAAAAGGTAAATGCTGACGTTTCAGTACAATATCAAGTACCCTCCTCAGAGCGTCCTCTTTCTCAAATAGTAATATATATATATAATTTATTCTTTAATCATTATATTAATGTTTACATTTAAATCTTAGTTTTAAACTATCTTGTTACAAATATGATATTTGTTTAATTTTTGCCCTATAATTATCATATTCTTGTTTAGCACAATATTATAAGAACAGATTTAAGAGTTAATGTTTATATATACATTTATATGGTTATAAAAAACAAAGTTGATTATTTGGATCGGACTGCAAAGCCTGATCTGCTACTTGACTGCTCATATAATACATGATCTCTAAAATGACTTATCATACCAACAGGGTTTAAATATAATGCAAACCATTGAATCAGTGTCTCTATGAGTATAAAATGTCTCAGTCACCACTATTTAATAAAACTATAGGGGGCCTTCTTTTACATGGTACTTAACATTCTCTAAATGTTAATTACTGGAATTGTTTCAGCAATATCAGATAGATAGTTAATTTATATTTCTAATTGCTTGCAGTATTTAGGCAAACAATGCATAGTAGTCTTTTTTTAATTTAGTTAAATAGATGTAATCAGGTAATTGCATTATTATTTTTTGTTCTATGCTAACTTTTGTGCCTAAACTGGTTATAGTACAGAATTATAACACTTGATCTATTTTTGGTGATCACGTTAACTTAATTTATTCTAATATTGCAAATTTAGAACTACATAATAAAATAATAATAGCTATTTATCAAATATTATGGTGTTTCATTGTCACTGTATGCACTTTTTAATCTTTTGATGAAGCTGCATATTTTTCAACATAAAATCATATATTTTGGAAAAAAAATAACAAAACAACATCAAATTTTTATTATATGGCCCAGTCTGTATTTCTGTAGGGTTTTCCATCTTTTTGAATTTTTAACAATGCAAAGAAAAAATTCTCTTTTAGAATTCAAACTCACTTACTTATGTTTCTCATGAAACATCCTTAGCAGCTAAGCCAACAGAAATATTACATTTGTAGAGCAAAATTTTGTTAATATTTTCATTTAACTCATATCTAATTAATTAAAAGTAAATATTTTCTGTTATAATCTGAATTATTCTTCTGAAATAATTAATATTTCCTAAATATTTTGTGAAAAAAATAATAAATATGTAAAAAATGGTTAGAGAATGAATTAAAAAGCCCATATATAAATACTTTTATATAGTAGATGATTCCATAATATTTACATTTAGAATTTGTTTGTTAGAGAGTATGTTTTTTTTATTTTTACATCTTATTATTAAATTATAATTTTGTCAGATTTTTTATGGTATTAACTATTTTTAAAAATAATATGTAAGCATAACTAAAAAGGAAAAGAATAAGATATATAATGAAGTATTTTTATAATAATGTTTTTATGTAAACAGCTGATTAAAAAGTACAAAATAAAGTAATCAACAGAGTAATCCACCTCTTAGTTAATTTGCTATTCTTGAAAAATATTAGAGATCTTAAGAATCTAAACTTGTTATAAAACAATTAAAACCTACATAAATATTGTCATTTCATAAAAGTATTTGTAGCATTTTTTGATTTCATGATTTATTTGAGCCTCAAATATCTTTATAAAATGACAATATTCCTGCAAAGCAGTTTCCAATTGTTTTATAACAAGTTTAGATTCTTAAGATCTTTGATATTTTCTAAGAATGGCAAATTAACCAAGAGGAAATTACTGGGTTGATTAGTTTGCTATTTAGTACTTTTTAGTTCAGTATTTATATAAAAAAACATTATTTAAAAGGAAATCTTTTTTTTACATTTTATTTAATATACAAGTACACCTGGGTCTCATTTTGTGCGATAGATATGTTCCTCAGAAAAGACTCGCAAACAAAATCGTACAAAAATAGAAGTAACTTACCTTGAAAAAGGGGGGATATGGACTGTAATTTTTCAAAAATTGCATAAAAGCAAAGCACCAATGTAAAATTACTTTAAAATTCACGCAAAAAAAAAAAAAGGAAATAAAATATGACTAATAAAAAATTTCAAATTTGAAAAAAATTGATAGAAGACAAACTTTTTTTAACTATAATATTTAATTTTATTCAAAACTATTTATTTTTATGCATAATTTACAGTACAGTAATTGACATTTTTTTATACACGTTTTAATTATTATCCTTACTTGCCAATAAACAGGTTCATTTGCAAACTGGTAAAAAATCAAACTAGCGCCAACTTCACTCTCATGTTATGTTAATGGTTTTCTGGTGACAATGTAATTAGTAATTAATTTTTGAGACAATGATTTTATTAATTGTTTATGAAGCTCACAATATCCAGACATACAACCATTTAGCTCTCATTGGAATTTAAGAGCACATTCATGAATAGTGTCATTAATAAGAAAATAATTTGCCAACTGATAAGAAAGTTGAAGACCTTCTCGAATCATTTTTGCCATGAAAGGAACAACTAAAATTTAAATTCTTTTTTTTGTCTTTAATTTTCAATTCCATTTAAAAATCAAATTTCGTTTCACATCACATTAATTAAATTTCAGGTCACCTTAAGTAATTTTTAAATTGTTAATTACAATTAAAAATCAGATTTTAATTTTTAATTGTCAAATTTAATTGTGCCCACTGCTATTACTCATCTTTTAAAAATAAACTTGCGGACACTAAATGATTAATAATTGATTATATTCTTTTTTAAAAAGCAAAAACAGAATGTGATTTAAAATGCAAAATTAACATGCACAATGTTTGAACAAATTTACATTATAATCTTGTAAAATTTTAATGTATGTATACATAAAATGTGGAAATCATGATTTTAATTTCATTATTGCATAAAATCTTACTATTATAAAGCACTGAAAATATTGAAATTACTAAGATGAAAGTCGAATTCCAATAATGTGCTATTACTTTCAATATGACGTAAGTGCACAAAATTTATTATTTAAAGTAACAGCGCATTATGGAGTTCGACTTCCGGAGAAACGTGAATCGCATAACTTCAAAATCGCATTAAATAAATCCACGTTAAAAGAGACCCAGGTATACATCAATGCTAAATAAAATGTGTTTGAAAGTATATTAATATTTTTATTAGTCTTCCATTAGATTAAAAATTATGCACTTAATTAATAATATTTCTGTAGTATAATTGTCAATACACTAGTCTCACTCAAGGTAGGTATTATTTTTTAACAGCTTTTAACACCTTCTGGAGGGGTGAAATCATAAATATTTGACCTAAGATGTGAAAAAGTTGTATGATCCTCAAGATACACATTTCATGCTGAACTAGCATTCATCACAATCTCTTAGAAATATCTTTATCATTGTTCAGTATATATAGCTAGCCAATTACATCAATATAATTGACAAATGTCAAATTTATTGCTTTCATAACTTTGAAACAAAAATTTAATGGAAGTATATTAATAATTTTAGTATATATTAAATAAAATAAAATATATTTGTAATTTAAAAATGTGTATTGAAGCAGTCATTCTTAGCCCAAGATTGAGCTTCATGGTTCTACCCACTCACCGATTACTAACCTAAATTCAAACCCTATGGCTCATATTAGATGGATCAATAGGTTTTGACCAGTACAGTATTAAATAAAATAAAAAAGTAGCCCATATATAAAATATGTTTTAAATAAAACAAAGTACTCCACATCAATAGATATTTTAAGTGAAAGCTATTTCTTAAAATCAAAAACAGATGTGAGTCATAGAGCAATTTACTTGAGAAAATATAGAAAAGTATAAATGTCATCAATTGTAAAATTGTAATCAGTCTTAATTTTATGATTCAATATCTTCATATTATGCCAATTATTGGCACCAAATATTGAATATCACCACATTAATCTACCACATCCATTTTATCAAAGAACTGCTTTGCCACTATTATCTGTATTAAAATGTTCACTAAAGAGTATTAATCAAGTCCTTTTTATTACTTTCTTAAATGACATTACAAGCATATTTTGTATATGAATTCATTTTTATTTTTTCACTTTTCAGTTTTTTGCATTGTCCTCTAGCAGTGTCTGGTTTTTATTCAACACTTTTAATCATATCACATGATCACCATTTCTTATGGCAGCACATAACTGTTGTACATTTGATTACTCTGGTTGGCACTGAGTGGCACTACTGCAAGGAGAGTTTTGCCTGTTTTAATAACTTTACTTTAATATTCAACTTTTATTTTATATTATATATCAATAAATTTATTTGGGTTATTAGAAATATTAGTTTACAAGCAATACAAAGACACCTTTAAAAATGATACTAAAATTTTGTAAATAAAGGAAAATAAAAATAAATACATATTCAGAACAATATTTGTTTCATTAATGGACAATTACTATATTGTTGATAAAAAAAATAATTAACAAAACTGTATTAATTGAACTTTATTTTTATAACTTGTAACAGAATTATTATTAATTTATTTTATATCAATGAAATTCTATTCTAAAATATAAATTTGCATTTATAATTACAATCAGTCATGCTTTCACATTGTAATATGCAATTTTGTAAAATTTTAATGTTTGTTTTTAAAACAGGCAAAACTCTCCATACAATAGTGCCACTTAAGGCAAGCCAGAGCAATCGATGAATGGCAGAAGATTGCACATAATGTTCCTATGTAGTGCTCCAATATTCCCAGACTAGTTTCTAGCTTGTGGCTTTCATCAGTGAGGAGCTTTGGATCTGAGAGCACTGCACCTAGATCTTAGGATAAGAAATGGTGATAATGTGATGTTTAGTGGTAAAATTTGTTTTTCCTGTTCATTTTTATGAACTTGTGTTTTAAAAACAAAATATGTTAAAATCTAAATATATATTTGTTTTTAAATAAATTCTATAAAAGTTTTTGGAAAAATAAGTATAAATATTTAAATAACCTATAGAAAATGTCATTTTTCTTTCAATGTATTACATAAAAGAAGATGGCTTGCAGGTATCCTTGGTAAGCTCTTGAAGCCCAAAGATTTAATGTAGTGTCTCTTACAATACTGACATGTTTATTTTTTTTTAAAAACTAATAAATCAGTTTATAATTTTGTTTTAGCTTTTATTAGCACATGATTGCAAAGTTGACAAAATATTATAGAGAGCTGCAAGAGAAGAAAGTAAAACCAAACATGAAGGCAATTCCATCAAGAATCCATGATATAGAATTAACTTTGTTTTTTTTTGTCAAAATGTAATTCAATTTCATATTTTTATTAGTAAGTTTGCTACATCACTAAGCATTACATGATCCCATCTCTTATGCTAGCACAGCTGCATTAGATCCTAAGATCTAGGTGTAGTGCTCTCAGATCCAAGGCTCCTCACTGACAAAGACCACAAACAAGAAACTAGTATGGGGATATTGGATGAGTAGGCACTAGATGGGGATTTTATGCACAATCCTTCTGGCATCCATTGATTTTTATGGTTGGCACAGGGTGGCAATACTGTATGGAGAGTTTTGCCTGTTTAATTTAAGTTTGCTACAATGAATGGTTTTACTTTTACAATTTAATTTATTGTGGAGATGAGTGGAAAAAAAATAGTTGGATGAATTAAATAATACATGAAGTTTTAAAAAGAGTAAATGAAAAAGAAGATGAAATTATATATATAAAGAGAAATGGGATTGAACATATATTAAGAAGAAAGAATAGTTTGGTGAAAGATGTTTTGAAGGGAATGGTAAGTGGAAACAGGAAGAAAGGATGTAAAAGATTGACATTACTGGATGATATAAGATGGGGAGAGATGTGTGAAATTGAAGAGCTGAGTAATGAAGAAAATGAGGTAGAGAAATGGTGATGTGACTGCTCTTTGGACCTTCCCATGGTACAGAATACTATTGATTGATTGAAGGAATCTGGTTTTTTTTCCATATGTCATAGCATTGGCCGGGGGGGGGGTGAACCCACAACAACTGTCTGCAACCAACTGCTTGCTTGCAAGGTGGCTGCACTGATCTCTCAGCTAACAATGCTTATATCTGTATTTTATGTGGTAAGGAATTGCTTTCATTTAAAATATCTATTACCCATGGACTATATTTTGCTTTTTTTAAATTTAGGATCCATTTTGTACCTGAACTACTTTTATCTATTATCTTATACGCATTTTGCGGGATCTGCTTTTGTTTTGTTTTATTTAATATATATTTTATAATGGACTAAAATACATTTTATTTTTATTTAATACACATTTTGTGCGTGGGTTATCGTTCGTTTTTTGTTATTTAATATAATTGTAAAATATATTCTCTTCATTTTATTTTTATATATATATTTGTACTCCATAAATTCTGGATATGTAAATTCAATAAGTAAATGCTGATAATTTTTTATGGATTTGCATTTGTGAATACATTTTATTTGTAATAGATATATTTATTTGTTAAATAATTGATATAGTATTGTTAGAAAAAAAATATTACTTTCAAAATATATATTTTCTGATTTTATTTAGTATATTTCTGTATTTGAAAATTCAGAATAAGTGCATATATTTTATTTTTTATGGATTAATTTTTATTTCACCCAATATTAAATAATAACTGAAACACATGCTTATTATATACCTGTGCCTATATATTACATATATAGACACATATATACTCTATATATTACATATATATATATATATATATATATATATATACCCTATATATTACATATATAGACACAGGTATATAATAAGTCTGTGTTTCGGTTATTACAAAGTAGAGATATCTGCCCATCCTTTGCATATGTATTAAAATGGATTATGTCCTGTACATGAGGGATCGGACTGACCTTTAGGTCAACATGGGTGCGACAAGAATTTCGGCCTCAGGATGGCTTTTGAGCATTCGATCATTAGATTTTCAATCGGATGGATGGTTGAAGAGTTGGAGTGTGGAATAAATTGAGACCTGTCCACTAAAGTCTGAAGATTGGCTATCTTAATATACATCTGAGCACTTATGCCAAATATGTGTGGAGATGGTAATCTAGACCAACTGATGATTGCTGGTTTGGCATGAAATACGTATATTGGTGATTATTTATATTTTCGACATATATGTGTTCAAATGTATCAGTGTTGTGAGATAGAGTGGAGAGTGGTGGGTAGTGTGAAAATCTGTGCTCATAAACCCTATATATTTCAATATTAAATAATAGCAGCTCTGTCAAAGGGATAGAATATATATATATATAATGAGCACTGTTGTTTCTAGCCTTTGTAATTCAATATAATTCAAAAGCTAAAGAATTCTATTCGATTTTCATATTCTATAAGGAAAAAAAATCTCAATTGGATTAGTGAATAGCTGACCATATGTTTTTTTATTTATTATAGTTCTTTTTTTTTCTTTCCCCATCTTTATTTATTATAGTTCTTTTTTTCTTTCTCCATCTTTAATTTTTTAAACCTTAACCTCCCTTCCCGAATATATATATATAAAGTATATAACTGAAAAATCAAGCTGAAATTATTAGGTGAATAATGATGAATATTTTTACGAAGTTTAATAATTCTGTAATCTACTGTTATTTAACATTTTTTTTAGATATCAGCACTGCCAACTACAAATTATGTTGTCTTGGTATTAGCAGTATTTTAACACTTGTCACATTTTGGTTGACAGTTTTCTACTTGCTAATGCCCTTGGATTATATTTACTTTAAATTGAAATTATTATATTTGCAGTGGAAAACAATTTAGTTGTTCACTAATCATTGGATAAATGCTCTAGTTTTTAAAAGTTAAAATTGTGTATTCTGATATGTTACAAATACTTTTATCACTCTAAAGGTGGAGTTTTGCAGCGGTTTCCGTGGTTACAGTTGCTGTAGTAACAGTATCAATAAGCTTCAATTGAAATCAAAACGGGATTATAAGTGTGTAAACACACTAATGTATTTTAAAATTTTCTATGCATGGATTAAATCTGTCATTTCGATTTTAAATTCACTTTTAATAATAGGGCTGACAGTGCGAACACATACGTCATTAAAAACTTTTAGCTAATATAAATTGATTACTATATTGTATATATATACATTTTCTACACATATAAACAAGCAAGTTTGCAATTTATATAATTTCACCTACAAAAAAATTAGCAATTCAGCTATAAATATAATAATGTGAATTATAAATTACATTTACCTATTTTTAACAATTAGTACATTACAAAAGCTAAAGAAATTAATAAAAATAATAATGACTTTTTAATTAAATTAAAATTTCCAAAAATATATGCCTGCACTTAATTATTTAATTTTAATAAGTAATGATTGATTAATTTGAATTTTTATTACCGAAATAAATGTGTCACTTTTATCAGATACGTATATGCCATCATTATCTTTTTCAAAGATTATTGATCCACTGCAAACTAAAGGTCTCACCAAGTTTAAGCCAGTTACATTGATTCCTAGAATTTTTACTCTCCAACACACCAGCAAACTGTCGTATTTAATCTACTGTCTGGTTATTATCATCTCTTCTAGCAATATATTCACCCCAATTCTATTTCATGATGTTCATATATTTATATTTGTTTACGAAAATATTTCCAGTATATAACGCTTTACTGAAATAAATATCCAAATATCAAATCAGCTCCAACGTTAAGAAATTCATCTATATTATTTTCATATATGACTAATGTTTAGCCTATCATTGCATAAGCATAGTAAACATGTTTGTTTAGGAGAAATATAAGATTGTGGCTTATTTAAATTTCATGCTATTTGTTTGAATTAATCTATGTTTCAATATTTAAAATCTAACAGTTTACAGTTTCAAAAAGATATTTTTTGAGCCGGATATTTGAAATGTGGGTTCTAATACATTTACTCACAGAGACTGTGGCTGAATTTCTTAACATTAAAGATGATTTGATATTTGTATATATTTATTTGTACTATTTGACTTATGTTATTGCTTTTGAAACATTAAAACAATCTTATTAAATTTATGGATGATACTGTTTTATATGATAATGATAATTTTGTGAACTTATGGAAATACTATTTTTTTCTATTTTTGGATAATGATATAAAAGTTGAAACAATAGTCATCAACAATGTATTCATCCTACCTAATATTTTAGATTTGCACCCACACACACACTTATAAAAGAAGTTAAAGGAGTTTTATAGTCCTAAAAATGTAAAGATACCAGGTTATAGAGAAATAAAGAACTTTTAAAATTTGTTGACCTTATGTTAGTCTTAAAACAGTTCTATGAATATACTCTACCAATGAATAAAAATAACTGTCATTGAAAAGACTGCAGTAATTATTGATTTGGCCAAGACATATGATTCAATTAATCAAACATATTTAACTGATTTTTTACACATTTTTGTTTATATTGTCTTGCTTTTACATAATACAATGAAAGGATGTATTAATATTGTTTCTCTTTATAAATGAATGGTTATCAGAGTCATTGTGATTTTAGACAATAAGGGAACATTTTAGAACTGATTTTTTTGCCTAAGAAAATATATTTGTAAAATAATATAGATGCTATTGCACCTGACTGCAAAGCTACTTTTTATTTAAAACAAAATAAAATTGCATTTCTCTGCAAGCGCTTTCAAGAAACGTGCTCTCATCTTCATAGCTCCATTTCTTTGAACTTTGCATAATTTACATATAATTACTTCACTCAGAACAATGAAGATGAGAGCACGTCTCTTGAAAGCACTTGCAGAGTAATACAATTTTATTTTGTTTTTAAGTAAAAAGTAGCTTTACGGTCAGGTGCAATAGCGCCTATATTATTTTACAAATATATTTTTGCATGCAAAGTTTTCGATTCAGGTTTGAATTACTAAGAAAATATAGTAAATGTGTTAATAGCAAGCCTATACAAAACCTAATTGATATTAAAATCACAGCTGTTAATATCAGGGAAATCAATTCCCGTCAAAGTTTATTTGCAATTAAAAATTGGATAACACAATTTACACCACATATATTATTGTTCATAGAGACCAAACACAAATACATGTGAAAATAGACCCACTAAAACACCTTGGTAAATTAGGTTTTTTTAATATTATCTCAGTCAAACACTACTGCATCTGGGGTGGGAGTTTTTAATCCATAACAGGTCCCCTTTTTATTTTTCAAAATATTTTATCTTGACCAACGTATGAGTGTAATAACTTTTATACATAGTACCTTTACCATTAATGTAAGCATGCTTTACCTATATAACAAACCAGATCTAATAAAGCAATTATTTAATCAAATAAATACTTATTGAAATTCAAACCATTATCTTACAATACTAATTGGTGACTTTAACATATCTTATGCAGAATTTGACTCCAAATTTCTACATTACACTAACAGACTACTTATGAGTGCAGAAGGCTTTTCTCAAAACTCTATCTCATTCTATACAGCAAAATACTCCTCTCTAATTGATTTCTGTTATTGCTTTGATCTCCATTTTATCCTTTAGAATTCCCTAACCACTGTGTCTTGCTCTGACCATCAATGCAGTACTTAAGGTCAATCTTATAGATTCCCTTATACTTCCCTATGACAACATAGTAAGAGTGCTACCACTGAAGCAATGATCTCTGAAATATACATATATTTCCAAAAGGTCAACATCACAACAACTCAGTTATCAATTTTTACACACATACAAAAAATAAATCACCAACCTCATTGTTAAAAAATTTAGAAATAATCCACTAAAAATTACAACTCACATCGTATGATTCTGATACAATTCCCTCCATTTTATTCTGAAACAAGAATATAAGAATACCCACAAAACATTATTTGACTACATTTTCATGAAAAAAGCTAAGATATTTCTATTTCAACTGCACAATTGGTCCAAAGGATAGATGTGATGGACTCTGAGTTATAGAACAAACAGTTCCATTTCCTCTTCCATTACTAAAGATGCACAGCTTATTGCTGGTGCAGCCTCATATCTTTTATCAATTTAAAAACAGATTTCAATTTCTTCAAACTCATAATATGCCCACTTACTTGATTGGTCAAAATGATGGCAATCATAAAATTTGTAAATATTAAACTGCAATCAAATTAATCTCTATACCAGATAGTATTCATCCAGTTTTACACAAAATCCCTAAATTTGTTTTCAGTGGTCTCAGCCATTTTACCATCCATATTACTTTACAATCTTTTTAAATTACCTCTTTACACAAATTCACAAAATTGACCAGTTGTACTCCATTTCACTGCTACCATTTCTAAAAGAAAACACACAATACCCCCTAAATAATTTATGACCAACTCTATGACTATTAATGATTAAAGTCATAGAAAGCCTAATTAAGGACAAAATATAACCAATCCTGCTCACCAACATATTAGATTACCACTTCACTGAAAATGGGACTTTCACTACTGTGTCAATCGTCTCTTCCAAGTAATCATTGATCAAGTCAGGCAAGCAAGAATTGCTGGGCCTGTTGCAATACAGCTGGATATCAGATCATCTTTTAACTCAGTTTCAACAGCTAAGTTCCTGCTCAACAGATAAATTTCTGCAACTACTCAAACAACATGATATTCCTACACCAATCCTATATATTCTAGCAAATCATCTCCATAATAGAGATTTACATAACTCTAAATGGTAAAACACCTAGTTTCTCTTCTTATAACTCAATATCTCAAGGCAGTCCTTTATGTGCCTTGATCATTATTACATATATTAACCCTCTTCACATTCAAATTGAAAACACTCTTCTTGGCATCATATACAATCTTGTAATCATTTTCCATCCAAACAATATGTACCACAACTACTCCACCTGAACAATATACTAAAAATTATTCCTTAAGCTTCAATATGTCAAAATCATCAGCCTGAAACACACGTTCTGAGAAAAACTTTGCATTCCCTTTCACAAAATCTCATAAATTCCTTGACTATGTAATATATTCCACAGTCAATGAAATGAGAAACTCTATCCAGAACAAGCTCTTAACTTCCATATAAAACCCATTTAATTCATTCTCCTGTGCTTATCTATCAATCCATGCCACAATCTCACTTATTAACATGCTCATCTTCCCCAAAACTGCCTTCTATTTCCCTATTATTAAATTTATTAAAGTATTTATTAAGGAAATAAATTCGCTATGCACTAAACTTATTTGGTTTAAGAGAACTATTGCTATTGATATAAGATCAATGCAAAAATCTTCGAAGATCAATGAGATATCTTTCCATTGTATTCCTGTTTTCCATCTACAATGGGCAATAAATGAAATCACAAGGATCTTTGACTTTTTTTCTTATACTCAAAATTTCATACCTATCAAAACAAGTGACACTCCACAACCAACAAGGAATTAATTCCTAGACAACTCACTCAAATTAATCCTTCCTCTCACCTCTATAAATCATACAATCTTTACTATTGGAATAAATACAACTTACTAAATCAAATTCACAATGATACTATTATAAAACCCACGCATATTAAAAATTTAAACATTGGTATCTTAGATCTAAATATCTGGATTTCATGATTAAAATAAACCTAAATGCACTCTCCACAAATAGCTTTTTAGCCTAAATCAATGCTCATATAGATGCCTATTTCCAGCTGTGGTCATAAGGATAAAGAAATGATTCAGAACATTCTCCTTGACTACAATGTACTACAGACATAACACACACTCACTAAAAAAATTACATAAAATCACTCTCCCTTCCTTTTGATATTCATCTATATCATGAACAGAGAACTCTTCTCTAATTTCAGAATATCCATCTATACATTTTTCACTTTATGGTTTCTGAGGTGCCATTTTTGCTTTAATTCTACATCTACTAAACTTTGCTCCCTTTTTATCGCAAATTGAGTAAAGTTAAAATCAGAGACCGGGCTTTAGCACTTGCAGACATATTTTCCATGATGTGGAACTTGATCACACTGCCTGCACCACTGCAGATACTACATAACTAATATTTTCTTTTTACAGTAGTTATGTTTTATATGCCAGTTGTGTAATGGTGTTTGAATGGATTTTAAATGTTTTTTTTTATTGATGAATTATCTATAAACAAAAATGTCTGTCTCATTGTTTCATGCAATGTAATATCATTGTAACTAATATGCTAATAAACTTCTTTAAATGTAGTAGCAAGCCATTATTTATATATTAAATTTATTCATTTGCTTAAGGCATTTGATTCAATTAATCAAACAAATTTTTGGAAGTCTTTTAAATTATCAATTTCTGATTTTATATGGTAGGGTGGCAGGATGCATTTTAACCACTGGTAGAAAGACTGAGGCTTTTAAAATAAAAGTTAGCATTGGAAAAATACATATAACTTTGTTTTCCTTTTTAATAATATAGGTTTTTGCATCAATTGATAAGTGGTTTCATAATTATTCATTACAAACCAAAATAAAACCTTCGTGTTTTTGGTCATTAGATTTACATTTATGATAACAGTCATTTATTCTCATAAATTCAAAACATGATATATATAATATTTTCTGCATTTTGAATGCAACTTATTTAGAATTACATTTAATATTTAAAAAACCTCAAGTTCTCTATTAACTAGTAACAGAAGAGTAATCGTGTAGTTTAGACAGTTAATCAGCTTGAAATTTTGAAACATTTGGAATAACTTGCTATATTTTTATGTAAAAAGATGGATATGGATTCTAAGTTACAACTCAAATTCTTATCTGCTGTTACTGCACTTAACAAGTTAAAAGTTAAGATATTTCATCATAGTGATATAATTATTGCAATTAAATTGTATATAGAGTTGTTTTGGCCAATTTATTTTATAGAAGTAACATATGGATATCTTATTGATGTATTATAGTCATTTGAAAAATTTCATTTAAAGATGCTCCATAATATTATGATAAGATAACGAAATTGATTTGTTTTTTAGCATCGTTAATGTGAAACTATGCAATTAAATTGACAAGTAAAGTGCATTAGCAATAATAAACATTCCCCCAAAAGTATCTTAAGTCCAACTTAACATAATTTTCATAGGCAGGTAGATTGCATTTACTTTACAATGTAATTATCATCTTTTTTATGGATTGATAAAATTATAAAAAAATAAAAAAGTCACTTTTCCTATTATGTTTACAATGCTTATTTTAAATAATATTCATTAAGGCTGTAGCATCAATCACATGCGTATAAAATGCGATAGTAGGAACCTCTACAGGTCTTAAAACCACAAACTTAGTCTGAGTTTTTATTGAGTAGCAGTTTTCTTCAGAGTTGTAGCACATAAATATAAATACATGAATACATAAATAATTAATAATATAAACAGCATCATACTTCTTTGTAAATGACTCATTTTCTATATATCTTATTATATATTGTAATGGGATGGATCATATGGGTGATAATATGGAGAAATGGAAAATATATCATTATCCCCACTATTCACAAATGTAATGACCAAATAAAATGTGAATTATTATAGAAATGGATGGAGCATGACAGCAACACTGGAAGAAACAATATACGTAGGTATGCTAATAGTACATTACAAATTGCAAATTATACAGCAATAAGCAAAAATAATTGAATAATCAACAATTAACAGTCAACTTTGTGAGTAGATTTAAAAGAGGTACATTATAAAACAGAATACCTATCTAATCCCTGACAAAGTGCTAATATATTATAAAAATAATAACAATAATGCAGCATTAGTGATACATTCTGATCATCATTAATGCTATGGCCATATGATACTCTTAATATATAGGCTAATAATAACCTTTGCATGATTCAGAATTATCAACTGAATGTTGAAGCACAAACATACTCCTACACCCATATAACTATATAACTAACAATTATGCTATTTAGAGCTAGCTCAAGATCATAAATCTTGTAACTCTGATGAAAAAATAAATATAACAACTTATTTTTGTTTAATTAATTTTACTGGAATAATTTTTAAAAAATCTCTAAAACACTAAGCAAGTCACCTATACTGCTAATTCATAGAACAGATTGTTGGAGAAGTAAGACTTTAACATTAGAATATTTTTAAACAATTATTTAATAAATTAACTGATTAATAATTTAAAATTTTTTAAAAATGATATAATAATATGATAATTCAAATTTATATATTTTAATCAAAATATAATTATATATAGCAAAAATAATTAACAAATTGATTTTTATTTTTTAAATTGATTAACTTTTGTTTTCCTTGAGTTATTTCATTTTAAATAAAAAAAGTTGATAAACATTTTTTTCACAATCAAAGATAAGAAGTTTTGAATTAGACATTGATCCTTTATATAATTTTGGATGGAAAATGAAATGAATTGAAAAATAAAAACATTTCAAAGAAAATGTTAAATTAATAAAAATTACACATTGTGTCCAAGTATTATTTCTGTAAAATTTTTATTATCTATAAACATAGATATAATGTGCAATTAATTACATTTTATGTTGGTTTTATTTTTATTTTGACTCCTTCTTTGAAAGTTATAATTTAACAGTTTTTCCATGTAGGTTTTCATTTGAATGCTTCTCCATTCCAGGCTAATATAGATAGTGATTTTTTCTTAATTTTTGCCCTATAATATTTTTAGGCTAACATACACAAAGAATTTATTATTATTTTTATTTCTAATAATTTTCCAAGTTAAGTTAACATATAAAGACAGAAGCACATGCTCTTGAATGGAGACAAGGCTTGCTAGAGATTACTTCAGTGGTATTCTTTTTTACAATTTTTTCATTGAAATGTGTTTCATGGAAGTAGATGATATTTAGCTTTTAGCTAAACTTAGTGCATATTTGTTTTCATTTTAGAAAAAAATAAACAGTTAATATTCTATATTTGTTTATAGCTGTATTAAGAATCACTGCTACTGCACTCATAAACAGTTTCAAAATATTTTCTACTGGCTTCTTCAGCAGTTGGATCAAGACTGACTTACAGAACACAGGTCTCTTTACCCTCTTTCCTATATTATGTTTTGGAGCAGTCCTGTCTCCAACAAATCACAATCTTGTCTCCTATATGACTAAATTCAAAACTAAAAATTTATTTTTAAAATAAATGAGTATTTATTAATATGGTGAAAATTTTCTATCAGAATTCTTACATCTGCCTGAACAAAAAAGCAATCTGAAAGTTAATGAGTATTATGAAGAACTGTCAAGTTATCCCTCAACTGTTTGAATAATACATATTGATTCACAATTATTTATGGTATCCAAAAATATAAAATAATCTATCCCAAAAAATATTTTAAAACTGAAAATGAGACAATTGACTACATTTTAAATGTATGAACACTTTTCTGAGACACCTTGATGTAGCAATCTCACTTGCTCAAAATAAAGTTGCTATTTTATGAAAAAATTAAATTTAATAAAAATCATATGAGTTCATTTATAATTTATTCTCAACTTGAATAAAATATAGAAACAAAATTTTGGCACTAGAATATTCTGAAAATATTAACAGGAAAAAAATGTTGGTGAGACGGTCACATTCATATTAGACTGCAGAATTCAAATGATAAGGAGAATTGACACACCTTCTATTATACATTTTTCTGTGATATTTACAACACAACAGTTTTTCATAACTAGGACATGCATGAATATAATAAATTTAATATTTTTAATTAATATTTTTAACACAATATTCTTAATTAAATAAGTAAAGTAAATACTTTTTAACACCCCCTCCTGTTTGTATTAGTCATTTTATGCTAAAATAAAAGTGACATAAATTTCACTACTGTGCCAAATATTTTCTACTGGAGCAATGCAAATTTTTTTTATAATCAATTCAGCACCCAGTAATAAATTGAAATTCATTTAATTAATTTTTAAAATAGTACTTGGCAGTAAATTATGTTGTCACTTTATGTTCAATTTTTTAGCATATTTCCGTTTTATTACTATAATTACAATTACACATTTGAGTGATTTTTATGAATTATTCCAATGCACAGAGGGTTAAAAACCAGGGATTTTGTTATAATGGTGAGCAAACTCTATCGTATTTATAATACATATACTGTTTCCTATTCATATATTTATTTGTCATCTTTAGCCTATACCCTGTCAAATAGAAATATATAAATAATAATTTACTTATAGTGAAAAAAAAATATTTATAAATGAAAAATATTTTTTAATAATAATAATATGAGTAAAAAAATTCTATACAGTTGTCACAATTTTCATCTGCAAAAGAAAATTCACCACAGAGGGTGCGCTATGAGATAATTTAATTGATATATAAATAAATCAATTTTAAATATGAAAAAGTATTTTCTATTAATGGGTAAGTGGTGATTATTTCCTCAACATGCTCAATTCTTGAAAGCTGAATAACTATGTTTAGATTTCTTACATGTTAAGACTGTTTAATACAAAGAGGAATACAACACACCAATTTATTTAGAAATTAGCAAATATATAAATTATTTCTATATTTTGATTTCACTTTTTTAAAGAAAGTGCTTAGTCTTGTAAATCTGTGTTTCTGTTTATATATACTTAGTAGATGATTCCATAAATTGAGATTTTTATTGTTAAGACATAAATAGGTGTTAAAAAACTTAGCACACAGACACATATATATTATTTACACTGGATAGATTTTAAAAAGAATAAATAAAACAAGTTGCTCTCAAACAATGTGTATTTATTTTGATTTTTTACATAACTCATAAATTTATTTGAATAGAAAAATTGTCATTACAATGAGAAGAGTGTTTACTTTCATCTCAGGAAGGTAAATGAGCTGGAAATAATCCTCTTTTACTTTATGCTATAACAGGCTTATCACTACACAACTTATTTGACTAGGTCAGTAAGCATGACACTTATTAAACTTTTAGCTGGAACTAAATGACTAAGGATAACATTTATCCCAATTCTGCACATCATTAAACTATAAACATTTATTTCATTTGTCTTTTTTAAAAAAAAAAACATATATACTTTCAGAATATTGTGCAATGTATGAATATATATATATAAGTATTGGAATGATAACTTCTCCAAATACTGTTAATATCAATATGTAAGTATTGGAATGATAACTTCTCCAAATATTCTTAATATCAATGTGTCAACCTCTTTACCCAATTGGAAAGTTCTTATTACATAATAGCTGTATAACAGCTTTTTGGTTCCATGTGATGAGAATCTAGGCCAATAAAGTATGACATTTCCCCCCACATTTCATTGTGACTCATTTTCATTTTTTTTTAGCTATCTGGCTCATTGATAATCAAATTAAGCATCAAATTTTGATCAGTAAATTAATATCTAACTATTCTTAAGTAGAGGATGATGTAAGAATGGAAAAATCCTCAAACTCTCACCACATAGGAAGTGAAACAAATTTGACAAATAATGATTTCCCCAATCACTGTTTTTCAATGAATGATCAATCGAAAAGCTATTGTTCAGCAGTGGTCTTTTTAAAGACTATTCTATATTTAACATATATTTGTGTTGTTTGATTCATATTTATATCTAATATATGTATTATACTCTTATAACCTTTTGTCATCAGGCATCTAATTAAAATCTTCGATAAGGAATTTGTTTGGGTTTATAAAACTTTAGTTTTTGCTTCTTTTTTGTTGTTCGGTGGTGTACTGACATTAACTTTCTACCTATCTCAAGTGCTTCTGTTATACAATAACATTATCAATTGTTTGTATTATATAGTGTCACTTCTATGTATCTATTTGTTGTTTTAATATCTGCATATCTAAATCTATCCTATGATATTCTTATACATTCATGTCCATAAGCTTCTATTTTTTCCTTCCATGCATTTATTGGCACAGAAGATAAACTGGTAAAAATAAGTCTAAAAAATATTAAAAGACAAATATGTTTTAACAAGTTATTAAATAATTCTCAAATATATAAAGCTTTTTTTTAGAAATTTCTTTTTGGCTGCATGTTAGATAATATAATTTTGAAGATATTTAGGACATAAGCTAATGACAGTCATAATTAATGTGGATGAGAAGATTTAACAGGAAAGTTATAATTAAATTTCATTAACAACTTTTAGGTTTAGCTTTTGAGACTAATTTTAATATTTATGTTTATAGAAATATAAGTATCTATAACTTTTGTTTCACTCTTAATAACTTAATTAATATTTAGCTTAGTTTTTACAAAATGTATTAACAGGAAACAGTAACAAAAAGAAACACATTAGGATAAACTTGCCTTTGCAATTTGTAAATAATCAGTTATGAAAAAAATACGACCCTCACCTATCCAGCTATCTCATACTGCTGATAAACTTGATCACAGACATGTCGAAAAGATAAATAATCACCAATTTTGACATGTGTGTGATCAATTGTGTCAGCAGTATGAGATTGTGTGGATAAATGAGGGTCATGTGAAAGTCTTGAGGTCAAACCCCTATATATTACATATTGGAGTGCAGGTATGAAAAAGCATGTACTGTAGAAAAAATATATATCTTAAACTTAAAATATTTATTCTGACAAGCATTAAGACATTAGTTTACAAATAAATAAAAGTAATGTGTTTGCAGTGTAATTAGTGCTGTGGCAGGATTTTCATTTTTGCTTAAGTATCAGCCATGACTCTGCGAAAAATTTAGAATCTTAAATCATAGACAAGACTAATAGCCCTATTAAGCCAAACTAACATTTTTTATATAAATTTGTGCCCGAATAAATTATGCTGGATTCCTAGGCACCTCTAAAAATAAAAAAAATCCCATAAAAAAATCTGCTAATAAAATAATCAGTGATTAAATCTAATGGAAAAATAAGAATGATAAGATAATTCATACTTAAAACCTATTATTTATTTATGATGTACAACATAATGTGTATTTGTGTATGTACCCAAAATGAAATATATACTATTGATGCTATTGCATGCTTCATATATATGCGAAACATTTCATAATGTTACTAATATATGCTTGTCAAGATAATGACTTACAATAGAAATTGCTGTTTATGAAAAGCTTTAATATTTTTTATAATCGTAAATTTTAAAATTCTTATCTGAAATTGATGCCAAAAAATGCAATGTATACAAAATTCATTCTGCAGTTAAAGAAAAATATTAATAAAAATGGCACTTTTATCTAATTTTAAGGATACAGCTATTATAATAACTTCCTTTTCACTTATAATAAGTACATCATTCACAGTGTATTCAAGAAGTAAATTGACTTTAAAAAATAGTCATTCAATTGTTGTAGCTAATTCTTTTGATAATGTTACACTTTCAAATAATTATTACATTAACAAAGAGGCCCTGTGCTGTTTAAAGGCATGGTAGAATGGTGTATTGAAGAGTTTTCAGATATAAATTATTAGATGAATAATTATAAAAAATCAAATTTATGGAACAAAATAATTGTTCTCACCTCATCAATTTGGTGCTTGAACATCAAATGATTTCTTAAATAAGAGATCATACAAATATTTATTACTGGCATATATTTTCTTATGTATTTTCTTACTTTAGTGTGAGTGTATTTTTATAGGATGAGCAAATCTTTTACTTTACACATTAATTAGAAATCAAAACATTTTAATTGCCCACAAGCCTTCACAGCTATTTACGCCAATGATGATTACATAAATGTTAACAGACATCATTATAAGAAAACATAAATGTAATGAATAAGTTTTTAAATAGAAAATCTAAGATATCAAAAACGCTAAACCACCTATTCTACACCATGCATTTATCTCACTAATATCGAACCTATATTATTATTTTTAAATGGCCTAGAGAGGCTCATTTAAAGTACAACTGAAGACTGGTAGAGCTAATGGATAGCCTATTTTCTATTAGCTTTTATTATGAGTAACTAATTAAATAATAAAAGGAGACATTCATAAACTGCCAAATCTATAGATTTTATAGGCAAAATTATTCATTTTTATTATATTAATAAATAATTTATCTATATGGCACAAACTACATATATAATATAAATAAGGTGACTAATCTCAGTCTTGCATTTTTATGAATGTACATGCACTTATCCATGAGCATTAGTTTAAAAAGCATAAGTGGACCATTTATGCTTAGAGTTTATCATTATCACATGATCACTATCTCATACTAGCACCTAATTGTTATTTAACAAAGCAAAACTCCCCATATAGTAGTGCCATCTTGTGCCAACAAAAGCAATCAATGGATCCATTGATTGCTTTTGTTGGCACAATATGGCACTACTGTATGGGAAGTTTAGTTTATCATTATATAAGTAAACCATTGCTGACCATGCTGAAATTAGGACTTTAATCTATTGTGGGTTTGAATACTTTTTAAACCAATCTTCACCTGCAAGTATATTTATATTATATACTACATTAAGTAACAATGAAAAGTTAATGGATATTATAAAGGCAAAACAAAAATATACTATTTTTAAAAATATCAATGTTAAGTTGAGATCAATTTATATATATATTTGCATTAGTCACTAACACAGATTATTATTATTGTTATTTATAGATTCTAATTTATTCTGTTTTTTTGATATTTTCATTTATATGTGATTGATTATTTTCAGCAAGCATGTCTAAAAAGTATGTTCATAATTATGTAAATAATTAGCATATTTAATTATATTCCTAAATAAGTTTTATGATTCAATGATTGGAAATGGCCTTGCAATGATTCATCTCAATAGTATCAATGAAGGGAATGATGTTTTTTGTCAGGACCTATCCTGAAGCTAAATCACCAGCAGTAAAAAGATTAATGATATCATTTTAAAAGTTTAAACATGCCAAAGACATCAATCATATAATATATAAAATAGTCTTACAAATTGTGTTTAGATGCATAGATGTTGCAATAAAAAAAGGTACTTATCAGTTTTCAAGTAAACCAAGATGGCAACTCATATTTTTGATAAATGTACACTTTTGGGAGCCTATAATATACTGAAAAGTGTCAGTTGTTTAATTAAAACAAATTAATAAATTGACTGTTAAATTTACAATAAGGAATAAATTCTGATAAATTTCATTAAGAAGCTTTAGTAATATTTACTGAGGCTATAATCTCAATAATATGCGTATAAAATGTGATAGTAGGGACCTCTACAGGTGTTTTAACCACAAGCTTACGCTATGGAAGAAAAGAGGTCCCTACTATCACATTTTATATGCATATTATCGAGGTTATAGCCTCAGTAAATATTACTTACGTAATCAATGTGCGTTTAATAAATTTATAATTAAGAAGCTTTATTTTATTTTTTACTTATTACATAGGAAGCAGTGAAAAGTTCTTAACATTGTTGTATTTTGGTTCAATTCAGTGTATGTTTTTTTTTTGTCAGTAGTTTTTTTGTAAATTATCATAATGATAAAAATTTATGACTTTCCTATTATTGAACATGATGCAGTGAATTATTTCCAATGGTACTGGATTCTGCCCTCCTGAAAAGTGTACAATGTATGATTGCATGCTGCCAATATGAATAAAGTGTAAATATTGTATTTGCATATATTTTTCATTTTTTTGTTAATAACAATCCAAATAAAAATAAAAAACAGGAAATAAACTGTAAATTTTGTAATTAATTTTTCCACAATAATTTCTTTTTTTAAAATAACAGTAATAAAAAATAAAATCTAAATTTTAAACATGACATTTCCTAGCAGGCATTTTTTTGTAAACATTTTTGGGGGCTCCTGAAACTGTAGATCATCAAAAATATGGGCTACCATTTTGGTTTACTTGATAACACATAAGTATCAAAAAAAAATCTGAAATAGTGTTTCTATTATTATCCATATAACAAACAATATGCACATTATGGTTTACCTTTTAGCATTAGATTTGTATACAATTTTAGTATAATGGCCACAAACCTACTGTCCATTATATTTTAATTTTAGGTATTTTGTAAAGAAAAAGACCCTTTATAAACACAACAAAATGTGGTTGAAATTTAGAGGATAAAAAAAAAGGTAAAATGTTGATATAGATTAAGAATAATCAAGATGTAAAAAAAAAAAAAATGTATATGGGTGTTATATATTTATTGAAACTAAATGCCAATTCAATTTTCGAGAGTCGAAACGTCAATGGTTATTTTTATTGTCAGTAACTTTATAATACATGATTTATGTTGCCATCATAAATATAGACAAAATATGCATTGGTTCATATCTTATGGGTTAAGTGCAAATAATAATAATAATAATAATAATAATAATAATAATAATAATAAATGTTAAAAATGTATCTATCCCTATACAACACCATATATCTTACAGGACCAAAAAATAAAAATAAAAAGACATTATTTCCATTATATATATATTTTTTTATAAAAGACCAACAAATACTTTACCCCATTAAATTATTGTCTTCTGTAAAAGTGGATTCGAAAGGTAAAATTCTATGGATCACAGTTAATTTCAGTCTTAAAATATCATGATTCACAAATCAATTGGTTAAAGTGTTTATACATATGGAAGAAGAAAGCATGAAATTGAAGACTTTTATTAATGATTTGATCCTTTGGTCTAAATATTAATCTCTCTCCATCCTGAAAAACGTCATTTATCGTGAATTAATTTTGAACTTTTTCAGTGTTAATTTATATCTATCAAATTTATTTATTTATTTTTTTAAAAAAAAAAACGATTTGAATATACTAAAGTTTTCATTTATGTAGAATACAGAATCTTTTACCTAATTATTAACCCTTTTTCCAAAAAGAAACAAACTCATATTTTTTATATATATTTTTTCTGTATTTTGATGTCATGATATAATTATAACATTAAATACAAATATTTTTTATGCTTTTGTTAATCAGTTCGATGAGGAATTTAATGTTCTGATTCAAAATGTAGAAATAGTATTTTTTCAACTGGTTAAATGTGAATTATAAGTCGATTTTTTATAAATACTATACATTATAAATTGTGATGAACGTTCTTTCCACTTTACAAAAAGAAAAAGATAGTTTTTTTTATATATTTATTATCATGTACGATCGTATTCATAAATTTACAAATGTTATTCAAAGCCATTTATTATTTTAAAATATTCAAAATATTTATTTGAAATACATGTATGTATATGTACACACTATTTTATATTGTACATGCAATATAAATTTATTTTATGTGTGTGTGGAGATTGATTATTTTTAGCTTGAATATAGTATTTAATTAAATAAATCCGTGTGCATTAATTTTTATCTTTTTAATCTTTAATGTTGGGTGATTATTTTTAAAGAGGTTATTCTATAATCACCAACTTATTAAGTGGCATTTTTAAATCTCTCAATAGGAAAAGGAATACTAAACTTATTGCTTCTGTGCTTTTGTTTCTTGAATTATCAACCATTGAACATTATAGATTTTTTTTAAAGTTCTTCTAATACATCTTCTTTTTGTCAAAAATAAAATAAAAAAAGAGTGATAAAAATCAATCAGACTTATTATATGTTAAAAGAAATAGTTAGCTGAAAGAATTCACACTTTTTGAAGATAATAAAATAGTCAATATGTGTTTGTGCGTATATTTTTTTAAGTATTAACTCTTCTCTGACTTGAATAAAGATATTATTTGTAATTCTGCATCACATTATACTAATAAATAGTATAAGCTTAGATTTAATACTTCGTATTAACAAAGATCTGGTAAACACTTATTTTTCAAATACAAAATTAGATGGCGCTAGAGTAGAGAAAGGAGAAATGCCACTTAATATTGTTCTATTATCAGAATTACCTCTATGTGATATCAAGTTATTGTCTGCACAGTACGACAGAGAACATGTATATATAACTGATAAAGAAACTGATGCCATTAAATTCTTGTATATTTTTATCATTAGATATTTGACATATAGTTTGACCAATACCTTTTTCTAATTTTTCACCTGCTTTTTTTAAGGTATTGATTTTAATTTCCACATTTTCTGGAGCTTTTTCCTTCTTTGTAGATTTAATTACATGTCTCTCTTTTTCATTGCAACTTACAGGATGTATTAAGTGGAAAAAAAAATGTTTTCTTGTTCTTTATTTTCATGTGACTCAAATAAATAACTCTAACCTACATGTTGCTATTTTAACAGCATTTTTTTCACCACATCTCTTCCTTTTATTGCAGCATTCTTTTCCATCACTTCTGTGCTACTTAGCTTTAGTAAGTAATAGTATATGTCAGATAATAGTATTTAATAGATCCCTATTCTATGCTGTCCCATACAATATCCCCAGACCAGTTTTAAGCTTATGGCTTTCCTCAAAGAGGATCTTTAGATCTTGGAAGAGTGCCTATGGAGCTTTAGGATTTAATATATTTTTTTTCTCTAAAAACCAATATTTACTTCTCTGATATACTAATAAGTTATGAGCCAAAAATGAAAGACATACATATTTTCAACCTTAGAAAACTCACATGTATAGCCATATTGATAAGAAATCAAATAACTTTGATTTCCTCAGTGTTTAACAATGATGGACATCTCAGTCCTATGGTCAGGACTGTACCAATAAAATATCACATGGCTCCATCTACATATTGCTGTGTCAGGAGCATTTTATTCATTATTTTTATGCTCCTAATTGTAAGTTCCAGAAGCTATAGGGTGCCAGTTGATTGTGCTTGATAAATCCTTATTTTATACTGTCTTATCCAATATCCCCAGACTAGTTTCAAGTTCATGACTTTCCAACAGTAAAGAGTCTCAGATGGTGGCATAATGCACCTATATATTTTGAATCTAGTGAATCATTCTTGTAATAGTTATAGTTATTTATCACTCTTTTATACTATCAAGCTATCAACTCAAACTGAAAACCATATGTGCATTTTCAATTTAAGACACTTGCTTGTCTAGTCATATAGATCTGACAACAGTTCAGCACCTATGTCTGTAATCAGGAGTTTGTATAATCCAATACATTTTACACAAGTCATGTAACTTTAGCTTGTATATTGCTGTTTTGTTAGTTGATGTGGTTAATGAATCTGGCAATATTGAAATGAGATAGCACATGTTAGATATTTATTTAATATTACTGCATTTTCCCAAAAATAAGAACAAATCTTTTATTAATTCTTATTCCAAAAGATGGCTTAGGGCTTATTTTTAGAAGATGTCATTTTTTCATGTACAAAAATCTACATTTATTCATGTAGAAGGATTCTTATATTACATTGAATGATTGGTATTGATAAATGAAAAGTAAAATTGTATTTGCAAGTTGATTAAAATCATTACTGATGAATCTGTCTGCATTTATTCAAGTACAAAAATCTACAATTATATTTATTTACAGATTCATTATTTTATAATTCAATATATTCATTGTGTATTTATTTGGGGTAAAGCTTATATTATCAGCATCCTGAAAAATCATGCTAGGGTTTCTTTTTAGAAACCATGATATTATCTGGTATCTATTATTATTTACTAAACTTACTGAAAGTGGCATAGAAGGATTAAAGAAATGTTGCTAGAACAGCAGTATATTCACTGAATATGATATTTTATTCATTTATACCAATCCTGGCCACAGGACCGAGATACACACAGGTATTAAAAAACTCAGGACACTATAATATATAGATGTTTAATTGGTTTCAGATCTATATGACAATAAAAGCATCTTAATTTAGGTTGAAAACATTTATATGTTTTTCAGTTTTGGGTGAATGAAATCTTGATAGTAATCAGAAAGATAAATTATAGCTCTTCTAGAAGGAAGATGCACTAGATCTAAAGCTTCAGGTACACTATTCCAAGTTCGAAATCTCATCACTGATAAAAGTCTTAAGCTTGAAAGGATATGGGAAAGGACAACACAGATATAGATTTAAGTGCTATCATGTGATATTTTTATTATTTCTTACTATGGTCCATAATAAGTGGTATAGAGATTGGTGAAATGTTATCTCTCTTTTTACTAATAGTTTTTTTTTTATTGCAGAAATAATTTTCCTTCTATAAGTGAGATGTTGTTTTACACTCTTGATATTTTTATTCTCATTTACAGTTCTTCTTATCAATTCACATTTATACTTGCTTATTATTATAAACTCTTTTTAATGCATAAAAACTTTTAAATATTCAATTCTTCTTAACTAATTGTTTTTATATTTTTTCATCTCTCTTTTTTTTTCATTATATCTTATTGTCTTGTCCCTAAGAAAATTTACTGTAAATTGGGGATTTATAGTTCCATCTACATTTATAGTCATTCTTAATAGAGTATTATTTGTCTTATTGATTTTATTCAAATCTGAACAATCTTCAAAGTTAATTAATATTTTAAAATGATTAGCAAGTTTATTAATATCAATTGTTAATAACTGTTTTTCTTCATAATTTTTTTCTTTTATTTTGCAGTAAAATATATCTTCTATTTCACTAATCAATCATCATTTGATGTGTTGAATCTATTTAGAAAATAATCTTGAAATATATATTTTCTGTTAGTCAAAATATAATCCAATTATGCTATACCCTTATTTGTATGTTTCATGTACATTTTTATTTAGCACTTTTCTTAAAAAATTAATATAGTTATTTTTTGTGAACTGTGCAAGTATGCTTCATCTATTATTTCTAATGCCATAACCAAATTTATCTGTGGCATTTATCATCTTTAGTTATTTATTACCTCTAGAATTATAGTTTTCTATGACAATTTTAAAATCTTATTTAATCTCATCAAAAGCATTTTATACATTCATATAAAATCCACTACATTTTTATCATGATGAGATCTTCTTGGTGCACATATCTAAATTATCTGTAAGTTGAATAACTAATTTTGTCACTCTGACTGATATATTCTTAATCTCCATAATGTTGTCCTTTCATTTTTTTATTTATAAAGAATCCCATCCACTTGTATTCCTTTTATTTATGCATTGTAGGAAAATATATGCCACTTTTGAAGTCTATTGTCCATTTATTTTTTCTTTTAACATCACAATTTTCAACAATGCTCCATTCAATATTTCATAGTTTATCCAACTTGTATAATGTTTCTTCACTAGAATATGATCTACAGTTGTAAACACCTACTTAACAAATTACCATCATTGACAGTCTGATCAGGGGATCTTTAGCATCAATTGTCTTTGGCCACAAACTACTGTCTTGGCTGGCTATTCTGCAGCTTCCTGGGGATAAGAGACATAATTTAATTTTGCTGATGTAATTGTAAATATCTATTCAAAAAAAAGTTCATCCACATGCACATTCATCCTGCCTTCAAGAAAACTCAGCTGATATTTCAGTTAAGAAGTATCAGGTAAAAACAGGCAAAACAGTCCATACAGTAGTGCTACTCATTATACTGTATGGATAGTTATGTCTGTTTTAATAATAGTTATGAGCAAGCATACGAAATGGTGATCATGTGAAGTATCAGATAACTAAGAAGAAATACTATTGTGTCCTTTGATCTTAAACTCAGAGGTAAAAAACCAATAAATTTACTGTACTGGTTGAAGAATGTTATAGTGATCCACCTTTGTTTACTATATGAATAATTGTACAATAATAACAGCTGAAATGATAATAATATATAGTGAAGGCTTTAGAAATTTGTACTGGTTAGCTTTCTTAAGATCTCAAAGAGGAATCAAATAGTTATTTCAATTAATAATGTAATTGCTTCCACATATGTATGCATATATATATATATATAAGAGACTTGAACATTGTTTAGTATAAAAAATATACATATATATATATATAAATTTCCTGAAGGTTTGTGAAGGTGGTATATTCGTTTTATTTATATATTGGTCTATTTTCATAATCTAAAATTGTTTTTAGAAAAATTTTATTTTATTTAAATTTTTCAATTACATTCAACTGTTAGTAATAGCATAAAGGTTAGTATATAAACTACATTTCGAGAGTTATTATTCTCTTCTATTTTTTCTGATGTTGCTGTTCTGACCAGTGACAATATTAGAATGGGAATCGAACCTGGACCCTTAGTTACTTGAATATTGAATTTTAAAGTAATGCTCAGTCAGAAACATCTGAAGAAGAGATGAGAATTATATATCTTGAAATGTTGTGAATATACTAACGTGTGTGCTATTATATAACAGTTGAATGTAATTAGAAAATATAAGTAAAGTTTTTCTAAAGATATTCAATACTTAATATTAGATGATAGAAATAGTCCAATATATAAACACATATATATAAATGTTTAAAAAATAACGATAGAAAAATTTTAATTACAATTTTACACTGTCTTTCATCAAAGTTTTTATTTGACTAAAAACCTAATTATTTTCTTTATATTTATCTTGAAAATGTATCCGACTTCCAGCTGCTTTCACGTAGATAAAATTCATTCGATCATCTCGTTTTATTTATACTTACTAGGACATGTGTTTAAATTCCTACAAATGTTTGTAAGAAAAACAAACTTTTAGCAAATTTTAAAACCAAATGAATTCCTTTTTTTCTGCAATAAAGTTTATCATATATGTAAGTTTGAAGCAATTTTTAGAAAGCAGATAACTTTTATTAATAAAAAACAACATGTGTTTGAACATAAAAGGCTTGAAAGGTGATATTAGACTTGTAAGTAAAGGATAACAAATTATTGGTAATGACACTAAAGTTATTTCATATTTTAAAATGTAATGCTATCGGGCATCTTTTGAGATAGTGGTTACATTTTAAAAGTAAAGCAAGAATTAATTAATTTTGAAACTTACTCTAAGATTTTTTTAATAGGGTGAGTTTAAAAAAAAAAGAGATAAAAAAGAGGATGTAATTATTGAAGTAAAATGTTTCACTATTGAATAAATTTTACACCGAAGTAATTGACTATATTTAAATCAAAATTATGTACGTATATATATATATATGCCAGGTTATTTGTATATAATCTTAAAAACATAAAAATTGCTGATTCTATTGATAAACTTGGATATATTTATATAAAGAGAGATGATGTGTTACTTTTATTACATTGAGAGTATTTTACGACTATATCTACTTGTAATGATGTAATCTTTTCTGTTGTTTCAATTAAACAAAAGAAGCAGTTTTAAAACATTGCATTGTCTCCTTTACCTAAAGTATTTGCAAAGATTTTTACTGAATAAATTGTTTCCAATCATAAACGAATAATTGACAGAAGTGCATTATGATTTTAGAGATTAATATATACTATAATTTTGGATTTTAATGCCAAAGAAGTACCACAAAATGATTCTGGGCCAAGATGTGATTTATATATTATATTTTCTGAAATGATTAAGCCATTGATTTACTTATTCAATAAGGTTTGTGACAGTATTTGAAAAATTGGTGAAAATATTTAAGAATGCTTCATAACAATCTAAACATTTAATTACAAGAACATAAAATTGATTAAGATACATTGAATGAGAGAACTTTTGAATCTATTGTCATAATGACACATTTTCATTAGATTGGGTATCATTGTAATCTTGTTCAACAAATATTTTTTACTTAACTTAAACATCCATGATAATAAATTGTAAAACTTATTGTGGGTCATTATGTCTGCAAAATAAAATTGCCTCATTCTTATTACCTGAATATCAATCCCACATGAACTTTAGTTGAATTATATATGACTTAGGGAAAGAAGTTTATCTGCCTTGTCCACCTGTTCTTATATACACTTCGACTGTTAGATACATTTTTGCAGGGATCCTTCTGTATCAATCTGCCAAATGAGATCATCATGTGAAATTGTAAGGACATATAACACATTGTTTTGTAAAGTGCATTTTGCAATTTTGTCATTTTTTTAATAATGGCTGAAAAGTTCAACTATATGAAATTCTGTTTTTATTTATTGGAAACGACAAGGAAAAAAAGTGTAATGCTTGAAACAGATTACAAGAAATCGGATCTCATAAAAACACAACTTTATGAGTGTTTTAATTGAAATATTAAATTTATAATTTCTCTAAGAAGTGTAGCAAATAAAGTCCAAAGTCAAAACAATGCTGATTTTTTTTTATGCAGTAGGCTTTTTTTTGTCCAAATTTAGTTCATAATTGTCAGGCATTTTATCTGCAAGTTCTGAATCATTTACATGATGCCTTTAAATGTAAACAGCCACTTTGTGACAAAGAAAACAGTGCAAGCCCACCACCACAAAGTGTCATCTCTCAAAGCCTTGAGTGTGAAACATGTTTTATTTAAATTCAGCACGATCCCACTTATCTATCAGCCACATTTACTCAATTTTGCTTCATGCATTTTTTCAAAAAATCTCTTGAATGAAAAAAGTCTCTCTTTTTTTTTTTTGCGGACTTAGAAGTGATGGGGGGAAATGACACTGTTGTTAAAAGACATCACATTGAAAAAAACCAGGTTTAGACAGGTGTATTACATCAAATAGATAATGATTTGAATGTGATTAAATTTATTACACTTAAAAATAAACAAATTTTTATTACAAAATTTCCTGTTGTTTTTGAGTACCCCTGTAGTATACATGTTATTTCAGCAAAAATTAGATAATTCATGACCTGATCCATTTTTCCAATTCTGTATTTTTTTATTGGTATTTGTATTAGAATATTTATTACTTTCACTATAATTTTACCACAAAAAGTAAATAACAAAAATCTATTTTTCATATGTAAGAAGAACTTCAGGTTTGGAAACCTTATGAGAAGGGTTACACTGACTTATTCTTTCATTACATTTGGAGGCATTTTCAGAAGTTGTCATGATGAAGAATCTGGATTATAGCTAGCTTCTGTAAGAACAAATTTCTTGTCCTTTCTTCATTTTTTCACTAAAAATTAGTTTATCTTCTACAAATAAATTTTAAAACTGCTAGATGATAAAATATTTTTGAAGTCCATCACTGTAGAAATTATAAAAGAATTGTAGAATCTATAACAGAATCTATTTATTCCACTATAAAAGAATCTGTAACATAATCTATTTATTCCACTTATAAAAATTTAATGGGTTTTTTTCCTTCATAAAGTTTAATAAGAGGGGGAATAAATACAGTTATTTATTTAAAATTTATTTCAAAAAATCAAATTTTATCATAGAAAACACAATTGGAAAGAACAAAAAGATGAAAAGAATGATATAATTCACATATGTAAGCTATATGATTTTCCTACAATTTTGTCTTTTAAATATTTAAAATGAGCAATTTAATAACTAGTAAGAATCAGGTTATGCATTATAAGAATTCATAACACTATGACATTACATCAGATTATGTGTTAGAAATAGACAAGCAATTATTTACACATTTTTGAAATAATTATTAGTTAATAATTTTTAGAAAAGAATTTTAAGATTGTATAAATATTTGTTGTAAATTGAAACAGTGTACGTTTAGAAGTTAAACCAACTATTTCAAATATCATGTGAAACTCCAAAATAACAAAAAATTATTTTAGGAAGATCTATTTTATTACACTTCATTCTACCAATAAGGAATTTGTTTAAAATTGTATTGAGAATGGCTGTCATTAATACATATTTTTATGTAATTATAATCTAATTATTCTTTTATATAATTATTTTCTATATATGCTTAAATAATTATTTAATCTATTAAGACTGCAACATGATGACCTTCAGTCAATGACCTGAGAAATCTCTGTAATTGTATTCCTTTAAATCATGCTTCTGCAACCACCTACTGAGACCTTCTGCTTTTTTTTTAAAATAACAAACTCTTATAATTTTTAATATGGATTTACCATTAAGCTAAATAAGCTAAAACTTGGGGTCTTAATTTTTAGGGCGCCTCTAAATTTTTTTGACTTTAATGATTATGATTTCAGCAAATTAAAATGAATTAAAACTGAATATCAAACAACTATGACTCAAAAAAGGCTCAATCCTCTTACAATACTGCTCAGTGAAAATGATAACCTTCATAATTTTTTACTTTTATAATATCATTTCTAATTTTGTATCTAGAAAATTTGCATAGACAACATTTTTAGATTTACTTCCTTTTCAATGAATGCCATATTCATGTTGAACATATTTGTATATTTTTTATGTTATGTTATATTTTGTTTAATTTGTATTATATATGTCTTAAAGTTAAATAATTTAATAAAGTCTTTGTTATGTAATAGTTACCAATGTAAGTAGACATAAGTGTCTTTTTATACACTTAAAAAAATTAGGGAAGGGGTCTCAATTTTTTATTAACTTAGGACCTAAAATATAAATCTGGCCCTAGAAGTCAGTATAATCAAATAGCCACATGATCAAAATATTTTAATCTTATCTTCATATCTTTGATAGATTAAGTCCTTTGTGATAGTTTAAGACTATCTGGATTAACTAAAAACTTGATTTTTGTGCGAAGTTTATTAACCCTTTCAATGATTATTATTTAATTGGCCGAATGAGTTAAAAATAAAAACTTTTAATTGGCCAACTCACAACTTTAACAAAATCTATTGTTAAAATAGATTCACTTTTAATAATATAAATACGTTAGTTCGTTTGTAAAAAGTATATTACTAAATTGTCAGATTACGAAAGTAAACGAAAGTCTTTTCAAAAATAAAATTTGATTTATAATTTAAAAAATATTCAATTGCAGTGAAATAAAAGTAACCGCTATTCAACCAACCAAAAAACATTGCGTCAGCAATCTTTTTTTTTTTCACTTTAACGTTATGATAAATATGTAGCAATAAATAAATAATTCTTGGTAATATATCTTAACTATTTTTCTAAAATAATTTGATTTTTAATATTATTTTATCAATAATAATTTGTAATTCAATTCAAATATTGTTTAAAATGTTGTAAACATTCGTTTATCATTTTCGTAATAAAAATCAAAACGAACATAACTTTTTACTTTTTGGCAGCCATTTCCCTTTTTGACAGAAGTTGGACAGCCAATAAGATTCAAGAAAAGGTGGTGAGGAGGTGGTGCTTTGGTTTTGCTTGACATATATGGTCATTTTTATTGATTTTTTACTTGTAAAATAATTCTGAAGAGGGCACCATCTTACAGAACTTTTGATTTTCTTTCGAATGACGTATAATATGTATATGTGGGATAAAAAGTAGCTGATTTAGAGTGACGTCAAATCTTCTCATTTTTTGACATGTCAGGCATTCAAACGGTTAAGAATCATGTTTATATTTATGCATAATTATATAATAATTATTAAAAATAAAAAGTATACATGATTACATTTTTATTTTATAATTATATATATTATTTTTAAAAATAGAAGATAGTAAGTTCTAGCTTAACATTAACGAAGAAGTCAACAATATTCTGATCATTCTGCTTTTTAAAACTGATCACTTCTGCATCTTATTGATACTCTGTTAAGATTTATTGAAATATTCTAAAATTTGTGAAGTGATTTTGCTGTTTTAAAGCAGAATTTGATAAATGTATCGGAGATTAACATTTATTCATTCATGTTTTGAAAATAATTTTTAATTAAAAAAGATTTTGCTCATTTTCTGAAGTTACTCCATTCTTGTTGATGGATTCGTGGTGGATGTACCTCTGGTTCTCATTACAAACTCATTTCTTTCAATATTTTCAAAATTCAAATATGATTTTAAGCATATTTTTTCATTTGTAAATGTATATTTTTACCAAATCATATATAGTTTATTAAATTCTGATAAAGAGTAACTATTTAATACTAAAATCAAAAATTGAAAGTTTATAAAGAATTTTATAAGGGAGAGCAAAAAAAAACTATCACACTGTGGTAGAGTTAAACTGGTATTTGTTATCTGGGCAGTTGCACAAAAATAAAATGAAATTTGAGATTCTGAATAAATAGCTGAAAATAATTTCATTGTTAATTAACTAAAAAAAACAAACTTTACTTAATTAGGGATGATCCAATAACTTTAAGATCTTGAGACATTACTCTTACCAATGGAATATATTTCTTGAGGTAGAAGTCCTTATAATACATTTAGTTAATGCACAATATTTACTTAGAGAACTAAAATGAAATATATTGATGCAACATTATTCTAATTCTAAAAAATTACATTAAAATAATATTCCTATAGGTTTGTAATTTGCATCATGTTAAGTGAATTAACCAACTCCCTCCTCACTACTCAACTATTATCTCTATTCAGTTAACCTCTTTGTTACTGATTATTTTATTGGCCAAGTGAGGTACAAGTCTAAATTTTTAATTGGTCAATTCACAAAGTGAAGTGTCAAAATACAAATTCAATCATCAAAATATATTCATCTTTTAATATTATATCCATTTTAGTTTCATTTGTACAAAGTATATTAATAATTTGTCAGATTATGAAAGTGAATGAAAGTTTTTTCAAAAATAAATTTCTCTTTATAATTGTAAAAATATTTGCTAGCGGTAAATCGAAAATGAAATCTTACTTACCAACTAAAACATTTTGGTGATGACATGATTTGTTTATGCTGCAGAAAAAGAAAATAATTTTTGTTAAAGTCTTAACTATTTTTCTAAAATAATTTTATTTTTAGCATATTTTATCAAAATAATTTGTAATTTGTCAAAAAATATGTTTAAAATGGTCTAAAACATTCATTTATCATTTTCGTAATGAAACAAAACAAATCGTAACTTTTGAGTTATTGACATTTTATTTTCTTTTTGTCGAAATGTAACAGCCAATAAGATTCAAGAAAAGCACACCTCCTTTTTTTGTTAAAGTTTTGAGACTGTTTTATTGATTTTTTACTTGTAAAATAATTCAAGGGAGGGCAGCATCTTATGGAACTTTTTCTAATTTTTCAAATGACGGTAAAATCGTTACCGTACCATTAAAAGTGACAGGATTTGAATGATCAGAAGTGGCATGAAATCATCACGTTTTTAACCATGACTAGCAAAAATTGTGTTAATCAAGATCACTTAACCTTGATGCACTTACTAATAACTTTCTACTTGAATATATTGCATAATAGTATAATTATATCAATAGTTTTTGTTTTACTTTATATATTTGATTAGTTTAATAGATTGTCTAACTATATTTTATATTTTATTTTAGTTGTATATTTTTAATTCCTGTAATTAATTGTACTGTTACATATTTTATGGAAGTGTGTCTATTATGAAATAGTATGTCAAAAAATATAATATGTAAGTTCTCAAGTGGAAATTATGGTTGGTAATGTGTTGTAATTATTAGTATGAGTTAATCAGTCTAATTTTGATCTTAAAAGTAAACAATGTCATCTTCTTTTGGTTTTTATTTATGACTTCACTTTTTGTATATGTTTCTTTATCAGTCATACAATGTTGATGATAGAATGCTTTATTGTTATCTTATAAGACTTCTATTAGATTTTTTAAACATCACTTCAGATAAGCTAAAGTCTGCAGTAAAGTACCTATTAGTAACTTATATAGTATGATTACTAATATTTTGTTGTGGCAACTTCATCTGTGCATTTATGTTTTTTCAGTGTTTCATGCTATTTTCTGTAATATCATTATTAATATTCTGTTTGGCAACTTTACTTGGGATTTGTCTTTTTTTCAACGTAAGGGCTAGATAATTTTACATTGTATGTCTAAAATATTACTTTGAAATGGATATCTAAATTGCTTTATGACAATTGATGGAATGTCTTTTATCTTCACTAATTTATTTATACATTTATTTTATACTCTATATTATGTAGTAGAGTGGCTAACTTAAGAGCACAAAGTTCCTGGATCACTTTACATCTTAATAAAAAAAAATAGCTTAATTAATAAAACTATTTTGCTCAATCTACTATTCTGGTGATTAAACATCATATAATATTCTTTTGATTGATTGTTAGTTTACTTTATTCTGTACATCAATCATGATTTTTGTCTGGAAATGTTAGGTGTTTAAATTATCTATCATAAGTGAAGAATTAACATTTTTTATGTATTTAAACATAAGATGAAAATATTAAAAATAACATAAATAAACATATAATAAGTATTCAAAGATTTACATCTACCTTAATAACATGTTCTTCTTTAGCAAATAAATTGCATTTTCATACTATAATTTATCACCAATAGAATTTGTAATATTTGAATTATTTTCTTTTTTTTTTTAAAAAAATGAAAGCATGATTTTTTTTTTTTTTTTGTTTGCTTTAACGTCAGAATGATGAAGTATTGTTAAGGTATTTCTGTGTCTATGAAATGTTATTCACCTTAACTATCTCTTTCAATTTAACTTTTCTATTATTAGAAAGAAGATTTTGTTGATTTTTAAATAATTGCATATAAATAATGAATTGTATATATACATAAACATTATTATTGCGCTCATGTTTTATGTATTGTTTATTACACCAAGCAAATATATATCTATTTAATCTGTGTCAGTTATATATACATATCAATAAAATCAGTTAACAATTAGATAATCCTAATATCATTAACAATCAATAATCTCAATCTGTTGCCAAGGCAATTTTTTTAACAATAAAATTGGAATCCCACCTTTATTTATGGACCAATCAATATATTTACATAGACATTAAAGATTGGAACTTCATCAAAGAGATTGGAATTATTGATACAAAGAATTTTAAATAAATTTTCTTAAACAGGTAAATATAACATGTTATGAATTCAATTTAATAATTAGTCAATTAAAACATTACAAACTGCAATTACAAATATCAAACTGCACCAAAAATATAACATAAATAAGTCAATAAGCTAATGCACATGCGCTTTGTAGATGTCACTATATAAATGAATACTCCCACTTTTTCAAACACAAGATGAAGTCTTTGGGAAAAGATAGAATGAATCCATCTATCTTTTTGATCCAAATGTATATGTATGGGCAAATCTTAAGTGTTTGAAAATGAGTGTGTGAAGTTGTTAATTGATCACTTTAAATTACTTTTTTACTACGTGAATGAATGACGCTTGTGAAATTTCTAGAATTTATGATATGTCATTCTTATTAAATTAAACAATTAACAACTTCACACTCTCATTTTCAAACACTTAAGATTTGCCCATACATATACGTTTGGGTTGAAAAGATAGATGGATTCATTCTATCTTTTCCCAAAGACTTTATCTTGTGTTTGAAAAAGTGGGAGTATTCATTTATATAGTGACATCTACAAAGTGCATGTGCATTAGCTTATTGCCTTATTAGTATTACAGTTTATAAAAACATCATGCTATATAAAATAAATGTCTTATAATATAAATAATAAATGTAATAATGTTCAAGACTAAATGGGTTTATAAGTAAGTAATCATTAAAATCATTCAACACTTAGACAATCCCAATATCAATAACAAACTACTATTTGTAGTGATCAAGTCTTATATTTTCTTAGTGAATGAATTTATTATATCAAGTATTAGTAAAGTCTTCACAATAATGAATAATCACCACTATGAAACAATCTATGTTAGCATTTGATAATTAACAGATGATAAATTGTAGTGCCAATAGCATCTTTGCTTCTTCTCCAATTATTAAAATAATAGGTTATAATTTTAGACACTTTCAACATTTTAAATCCAATGTAAATATCAGTAATATTATACATTTCTAATAGCAATTAAATAATTTTATATTTTATTTAACTTTAACTATAAAATAACTTTTAAACCCTTAATGTTTTGGTAAAAATATAGTAAATAATCAAAACAAACCATAAACATAACTTATGCTTCTTACATTTAATCCAAATTTTTAAAAAATAGTAAAATATCTTTATTGCTTGTAAATTCATATGAAGTTGGAATAGCAGAATGACATAATTGTGTATGATTCATGACCATTTCTGACAGTTTATCACTGCACCAAGCTATGCAAGGCAACATTAGGTACTTGTAATTTAAGTCTATTTTGGAACCAATCTATGTATACCATTAAATATAATATATTACTAAATGGCACAATATGTATCCAATGCTTCTTTATTTCTTCCTTAAGATTTTGATTGTATTTTATTTTCCAGAAACATCTTTAGTTGTTTAAAGAGCACTGTGAAGCATCAAACAATAGAATAATAGAATAATTTAAAATCATTTATGTCTTGTTATTTAATTCATTGATTTACAAGTTAACAGATATTGAGAAGTTCTGATTTATAATGACTAAGATGCTTATTTTGAGATGTTTTGGGTGGTGTGGTGGTAGCATTGTTATCACGTTCACCTTTTTTTCACTATTTGCAATTTTCTGTAATGCCAGTTTATCATTCACATTTTTTGCAAAAAAATGATATATTAAAATTATTAATTCAAAATAAAATCTGAAGATGTCAGTATCATATAGATCTCTAGAAAATTAAAAATTTTAATTAACATATAAAACAAACCTAGAGATATCTACTTTGATCACAATACAAGCGATGCTTTCTCATTGGTAGATTGTTTGACCTCAAGGTAATTTTTGAATGTGTCTTTTAGGAAAGAAAAATTTTAATTTTCGGTAATTTATTTATATAACTGATGTTATTTATGCAATATATTGATAAAATATTTATTTTAAACCAAAAAACTACATGATTACAATTATATTTTATTTGGAACTATTTATCTTTAAGATGCATTATGAAAACTTATTTATAACCAAGCTGAAGTAGTTGTTACTAGCTTATAAGAATGGCTTTATAAATACTGGTAAAAAAACCCTCTTTGTAAAATATTTAATAATAATAATTTTGAATTTTAAGGCAAGGTATCTAAATTAAAATTTTGTTTTTATTTTAAAAATGGAATTTAAATAAGAAATATTTTGTTTTACAATTTTTGAATAGACAACATTACATCAAATAATGAAAAACAACATTGTTATAATTAAGAACTCTGTTTAGTACTTTATTTTCTGATTTTGTAAAATTCAAATATTAACTTTTATAATGTCTGTTATTTGAAAGGTTTACAAATAAAGTAAAGATTATATACAATATAGAAAAAAAAAAGTAATTATAAAATGTTGGAAATATGAATGAAGTTCTCACTAGAATCTTCCAAATACAAAAAGAGGAGATGTGCTTTTCCCACAACCTAAAAAGTAATTATATAAGACAAAAAGTGTCTTTTGTAAAAAGAAGTAGAACTTATTTATTTGTAAGATAATAAAACAAATGAATAGAATTAATTTGTTATTGTTGCTTATTTATTTATTTTAAAAAATAATTTCAGCAAAAACCTTCTAAATTAAAAATTGGTAAGGTTTTCCTGATATCTTTAAAGTGCAGTGGATATTGTATTTATACAGTTTCCTCATGCACTGAAGTTTTCATCTAAGTTGGACATTTTTTCTGATAGCTGATAAATTTCCAAGCAAGTTTCTAAATTTTTCAGATAGTTGGTTTATGATTAATCATAAAAATTTTTGGATTTGTGAAATGAGGTTGATGCTCTCATGGACTGTAAAATCAAGAATTTCATCTGTGGTATAAAATCAATACCATTCACTTACAGTTTTTGAATCCATGTTTTACCTATAAATATAAGAATGGTTTGTTAATCTTTATATGTATTTTGAAATGTATAATGGTAAATTAAAATATAATGTCATATAGTAGAGGAACAGCAAGTTTCTCATTTCTGATGCTTGAATCTTATATGAGCTCATCTCATCAATCAATCATTGATTAGTTTTTTTAATAAAATACTAAATGAATGACAAATAATGACAAATATTTGTAAATGGTTTGTTGAATTGACATATATCAACTAATCTAAAATCTGCTTTTATTTACTTATGAAAAGTCAAGGGCACTTAGGTATTAGACCTGCTACTGTGTTTGTGACAACAGACTACCATACCTTTCTCCAGTAAAAGGGAGGGGGTATTTGCTATGGCAGATTACCATAATATATGGCATTCTGCCAGGGTAGCAGATCTAATATGTACGTACCAAATCGAGTTAAAACTATGTAACTTTACTTGATCATCAATACTTTTAGCTTGCTATTTGTTTAAACAATATATATATAGTTTGAAAGTATGTATTTAAGTAGAAAAATGCATGATGGGATATTAGTATTTTTTTTTCTTATTCTTATAATAGAAATTAAAATGAAAAGGAGAAAGATAAAAAAATAGCCAGTTGCATTTTGAAAATTCATTTTATAAAATACAAATGTCTTTTTTATATAAAGTAGTTTTAAAAAATACACAACATTTAAATTGTGTTTTGTTTGAAAAATAGCTTTAAAAAATGTTTTGCCTATCTCTAAATATGAGTGCCTGGTTGTTTTAGAAACTTAAGAGAGAAAAAAATAGATATATAAAAAAAAAAACAAATTACACAACATCAATCTTTTATTTTTAGTTAACATCATCAATTTTGTAAAAATCTCTTAATGGGTTCCATTAGCACACTTTTACTTTACTCTTTTACATTTTTCAAATCCTAATACTATTTCCACTTACTGGGCATTATTTAAATCATTCTTCAGTCACATTTTACATGAACCAACTCCCCTCATTTTTTTTTGTATATTCTTTATATACATATGCTGCCATCTACATTAAGTCATGCATTTTAATAAGCCAATTAATTACATTGTTTGTAGAGATATAATTAATTTTGGTTTTTAAAATTACCAAAATTAAATAAAACATAATTATTAATTTTATTGTACTAAGGTTCTTTTTAAATAATCTCATTATTTGAAAAGACTGAAAAAACAACAACTGGTGACTTATTTATTTTATAATAAAATATATAATAGGCATGTATTTTAGTTATTACATCGTAGAGATGTCTGCCCATCCCTTGTATATGTATTAAATGGATTATATCCTGTACATGAGAGGCCAGATTGACTTTAGGTCAACATGGGTATGACAAGAATCACGGCCTCAGGGTGGCCTTTGAGCGTTCGATCGTCAGATTTTCAATTGGGTGAGTGGTTGAAGAGTTTGAGTGTGGAGTGGATTGAAGCATATTCGTTAAAGTATGAAGATTGGCTATCTTAATATATATTTGAGCATTTATTGCATATATGTGGAGAGATGATAATCTGAACCAACTGATATTGCTGGTTTAGCATGAAATAACGATATTGGTGATTATTTATCTTTTCGACATATATGTATTCAAGTGTATCAGTGATATGAGATAGAGTAGTGAGTGATGGGTGGTGTGAAAGTCTTTGCTCATGCACTCTATATATTTTATAATTTAAAATAAAAAGAATCTTGCTCATAAAAGAATTTGAGTCGTAGGAATAAGAGGATCCTTTTTATTCCTGCATAAATACTATATCTTGGATTGAAGAGGAAAGTATTCATTTATTTAACACTCTCAATAGGCGCGTGCTCAATTAGCTTGAAAGGCTGATATTTGAATGTAATTAGATACTATTGTAATTTTTGTGTAAGACAAATATAGAATTTATAATTGATGATGATTATGTATTTTTTATTGCTTATCTTAGTTCTGCTTAACAGAATGTTTTTTTTTTTATATTTAACAAAAACTACAATGACATTAACTTTTCTAACAGAAGAGAGGTTTAGTTGTCTAGACAATAGGGTCTCAAACTAGTAGATAATACATGATCGTTATTAATGATACTGTAATGTTGCTCACAATCTTCTTAATACAATCAAAATTAAAATGAATAGAGATGTGGAGGGGAAATACTGAATGTTAATGTGTAAGTTTATATAATTCTACTTTTGCATTATCTAGCTTGAATAAACTAGTTGACTAAATATTTATAAGATCAATTGTAAAATCAAACAGTCTAAACGTCTTTATATTTATTTAATATTAAAATATATTTATTAGTTTTGGAATCTGATTATTTTAATTGTTGCGTCGTTTTGCTTCAAAGAAAAAAACTTAAATTTTCTTTCTTTTTTTAATAACTGAAACACACAGGCTTATTATATACCTGTGTCTATATATGTAATATATAGGGTATATGAGCATAGACTTTCATACAACCCACCACTCTCCATACTATCTCATAACACTGATATACTTGAACACATATATGTTAAAAAGATAAATAATCACCAACAGACGTATTTCATGCTAAACCAGCAATCATCAGTTGGTCCAGATTACCATCTCCACACTACACACTCCAACTCTTCAACCGTCCATCCAATTGAAAATCTGATGATGGAATGCTCAAAGACCATCCTGAGGCTGAGATTCTTGTCACACCCATGTTGATCTAAGGTCAATCTGACCCCTCATGTACAGGACATAATCCATTTAATACATATACAAGGGATGGGCAGATATCTCTACTATTCCTGTATATATTCTTTTTATTTTGCAAGCAAAAAGATCATTCTCCCCCAGGCTATAAATTAAAAGCATTCAAATGTTGAACAAAGGATCAAGAATATTATGATTCGACCTATTCTTGGAGTTCTGATGTTTATAAGCATACTTTTATCCACATTGTTGGCAATTCAAAGTTAAATTAATTTATCAGCTAGATGGAATATGACACTTAAGAATAATAGGTGGAATCATTCTATTTTTGATCCTTTTCTCAACATTTAGATTGTTCTTAATTTATCTCCCAGGGAGGAGAGCAATTTACTCTTTTTGTTTACATATATTATTGAGATGTTTTTAATTTAAAGAGTATTATATTAAATCTTATTTAATTATTATAATCAAAGTGTTAAAAGAGACATGCTATCTTTGGGCTTCTATAACTGATTATGATTTCAATAACTGATTAAGTGCCACATTCCATCTGACTGTTAAATTAATTTCACTCTGAATTACCAACAATATTGACAAAGGTATGCTTTTAAACTTCAGAGTTTCTAACAATAGATGGATTTATTCTATACTTGATCCTCTGTTCAACATTTAGAGTACTGTTATTTCGTAGCCTGGAAAGGATGATTTACTCTTTTTGCTTCCATATAAATTGACCTAGGTTTAATTTAAAGTCCTTTATTTTGTATAAAATATTAATAAATGTTATATATAGAGCTCACAAAACAAGCTCTTAACAAGCTTTGAGAATATCCTCAAACCCAGACTGGTTTCTGCTTCTGGTGTCATCAGTGAGGTGCCAGGATATTCATTAGATTAAAAATACTAGGACAAGCACAATAGTTATACATTAGGCTTGTCCTGGTATTTTTAATCTAATAAATATCCTGGCATTTCACTGATGCCACCAGAAACAGAAGCCAGTCTGGGGTTGAGGATATTCTCAAAGCATGTTAAGAGCTTGTTTTGTGAGCTCTACATATAACATTTGTAAATATGAGCTTTATTAAAATTAAGTCATGTGACATTTGACTTGATTTTTTATCAAAATATTAATAATTAATCTATATAATAATGGAAATGATTTTAATGAAGACTAAAATTTCACCACAGCACACTAATATATAAATAACTGTATTTGTTTGCATAATGTTATTATTTCTTTAAAGTTTATTATGTGACTGTAAAAGGAGATGCTAAAATAAATTCTCAGAAAAAAGTAACAAGCAATGACAAATAATGATTATATATTAATGCTTGATCACATTATTCTAAGATGTAATTTCTACTTATCTTTATAAGATAAAGAATTTGCCATGCATATATATAATGCTACTGATATTGAAGTTGAATGACACATCATATATTCAGGGGTGTCCAACAAGTCGATCATAATCCACTGGTTGATCACAAAGCCATTTTTATCAAAAGGCCAATCTGGGAAGAGCTGTCAGATAATGAGTAAAACAAATTTAGTCAAGATTTTCAAGTTTTTGTTCTATTTTTTTTTTTTTTCAATACTAGATATGTAAAGTCCACTAAGCCATATCATTATTTAAAATAATATTTTTAATCTTGATTTAATGTAGCTAATTTGAATTAATAAATATTGTTAATAATTACTCATGTTGCTTTAACTTCCCTGGACATGAGTTTTTTGGCCCATTAAATAATTGTTATTTTTTTCTAGATAGATATATAAAAATATATTTCGCACCTTCCTCCACTTAGACTATGCCTATGATAACAAGTCGATCACAACACATTTTTAAAATAAAAAGTAAATGTTATGAACACAAAAGTTGGCCACCCCTAATGTAGATAATACAGGTGACTCAATAATAATTGGTCTTGCTAAAGAATTCAAAACACTGTCCACATCTGACTTCTATATTTTTCATGCTTGATTGATTCCACATATAAAAAAATACAATTTCATGTTGCTTATGGAACAAACTTATATAAGAATACAATAGCTTTATTAAAGGTGATAAATATGTTAACAATACTATATTTATATTTATTTAAACATAAATTAAATAAGTATGACATTTTTATATGAAAAATAAATAAAAAATATGAAAGAGAAAAGGCAACCAACATAAATGATATCTTATTTTTTCATTTCCTCTGCAATTTTTTAATTTGATCTTCAGGTTGTTAATAAACTCTTTGTACAGAAAAACAAAGTAATTATAGTTTATTTATTTCCAAACAATTGTTATAAATGTTTTGTGTTAAACATTAGGATTTTTACATTTATAAATTAAAAAAAAAATGTTTTTTTATTGTTGTATATATGTTAACTAATCTGTTTTGTAAGTGAAATAATTCAAAGGTACTGCAATCAGATTAAAATTGATTCAAAACCAGTTAAGTGTCTTTTTGTTTCATAACCTTGTATTCATTTTATCACAAAAACTTAAATTAAGAAAGAGCTTTGTGTGATAATTCTTCTAACTATTGGCAAAAAATAATCATCATATTTTTCCAAGCATATTTTCTCTGTTTCTGGGCAAAAGTGCTTTTGCAAAAACGCAATTGCTTATAATGTAAAAAAACATATTCTTAATTTATTGATTTGTTATTAGTTTAATAAAATTAGTAAGTATGTGATATTTTATTTAGGTTTTATGTGTATTTACTTTTTAACTGAAAATTAGTCAACTGAAAATTTTGTGATATTAAAGAGGATATGCCTAGTATCAGAATATTATTATTGTTGTTGTTGTTGTTTTTAATTGTAAAGTTAGCTTTTAGTACTTCATGAAATGGTTTCAGTTCTTAAACTTTTGGATTATTTTAAATGTCTTAAATATACAGGTTTAATGAGTAATATATATATTTTTTAAATATGCCTTTTTAGCTTGAATACTGAAATCAGTTCTTTTTTGTATTGATTTTTTGTTTCTATGTTTGCTTATTTTCAAAGTTGATGAATTATTATTTGAAGATTGGTTTTTATTTTTTAAATATAATTTTAATGAAATTTAACAAAAAATTAAAAGTTTAACAAATAGTAATTGTTTTTTTTTTATTGTTAAAAATTAAGAAGAAAAAAATACTAAATAATAGCTTATAAATTGATCAAATAAATATGTTTTAAATATAAGTAATTAATGGGTTGAGTGATATTATAATATTTTAAAATTTGAAAAAAAAAACAACAACAACTTTTCTTTAATCTTATGGTTAATAAACTATTAAGCATCACATGATCACAAGCTCTTATACTAGCACATAATTGATTATAAACAAGGCAAAAATATCCATACAGTAGTGCCACCCTGTGCCAACTAGAGTAATCAATGGATGCCAGAAGGCTTGTGCATAAAATCCCTATCTAATGCCTACTCATCCAATATCCCCGGACTAGTTTCTGGCTTATGGTTGATATTAAAAATTAATTTTGGTGTATGTAACTCCCTCACCAATCATACTTTTATTTCATATGAACAAACTTTTATTATTTTTTTTATTTGCATCTATATTTTTACAGTTTGAATCATGATCTTTTGCTACAATTTCTTACCATATTTTTTAATGGTTGACTAAAGTTTGGCAATATATTTTTAAATGGCAAATAGTATCTATATTTTGTTCACTTTTAGTAATTTGTGGTTTCATGTGTAAATTGTAGATCTTTTGAATTTAGATAATTATGTACGAGTATATAATTATATAATATTCAGCATTTATCTGATTTTTAAATCACTTCTGTATTGTTTTTATTTTGCACATTGAAAAAAAAATGTTTTGTTTGAAAATTTTGGTTTGTGAGATTTTATTTTTGAAGTAGTGAAATTTATCAAGTTTTACAATTAATCATGTTTGGGTGCAAGTTTGTTATTTTTATATATTGACAGTTATATTGTATTTCATATATATTTATTTTTTAAAAATTCAAGATATGGATAAATAAATAGGTAAAAAAGTTTTATATGATATAAAATAATAAAAACATGCTATGAATTTTTTTAAAAATACATTATTACGGTAACCTGGGACAACTGCTTGTAAAACAGCTGTCGCTGACCTCTCAACCACCATTGCTTGACTAAAAATACATCATTGCTTATTTTGCTCTCTCTTATTCTTTTTCTTTAAAAAAATTCTCTGAAATTTCTTTGTTTTTTTTGTTTGTAATTTACTTGATACCAGTTTTACTCTTATTTATAGAGAAAGTTACATTATTTAAAGGTTGTTTTTTTTTTGTTCACCAATGCAAATAATGGACTAACTAATTAAAAATTCAAGCACATTTGCATATGTGTACAATAAATCACAACAGTCTTCATTCGTAAAGCTATGAGTATAAGATTTGAATACTAAATCTCGAAAGCGCTAAGCAGGCATATTAAACATTATATCATAATTACAGCTTCACTAATGCATGCGAAAAAAATCGCATATTTATAATTATTTAAAGATGAAATGTTCAACATCTCATTAATTGAGTAAAACTTAATAATTCTTAGTACAAATATTTTGTAAAAAACAAATAATTATGATTATCATGAAAAATATAAAAATAATTTATTTACTTTGTTATATAATGACATTTTTTAGAATGAAAAGTATAGTTGTGCAGGGCACATAAAATCGTCTTGATATTTCCCATTTACTAATAGAACATAATGGCATTGTCTATTTTTCTATTGGTGCCAATTTGTCAGCCTATAAAATATCAATTAGTTTAGAATTTATTTTACATTATGATGCATATTGCTAGTATTACTTCTCAAAATGCAAAGCATATTCACACATGATTCCTGCATGATATATTTTTCTGAAAATGTATTCAAATAGTGTACTTTGTAAATTTTAATTTGATTTAATATTTTCAGTGTCCTGTATTATTTAAACATGAATTAATTTGACATGTTGCTTTTTATAAATCATAATCACATGCACAAAACACTTAGTCCATGCTTTGTTAAACATAATTAAAAAAATGGGTTTTTATAAGATTTGACATGTTTTTTTGACTATGATCAAGAGATTGCAGCTGATCTGAGAAATATAAACAAACTTTTTTTAAAAAAAATATTATTACATACATCAGGTAAATAGGTTTCAAATAATGACTAGCTGTGCATTTGCACCTGATTAATGTTAAACCCATAATGTTTAATCTGTTTGATTATAACATGTTTTATGAGAATGATATTCAATAATAAACTGTGTTTGAAAGGTATCGCAAATTTTAAAGTCAGTGTTGGTGTAGATGTGAATGTTTTGAGCATAGAAATATTATTTGCAATCATTATTTGAAATCTATTTATTTTGTTGAGAAAAAGGCCTATATTCTGAATAATTTGCTGTAGTGGTATATCGATACTTAATATTAATGCAATCATCAAGGCTTCTGATGTACTTAATGTTGAAATGATGCACTCCAAAATTATGAAATTTATTATTGATTATCAATTGATGATACTTCTTTTTATTATTATCAAAAACAAACTTTATTAAACCAGGGGGGGGGGACATAATATTGTGTAATAAAAACAATATGCAAATTAAAGTTCAATAGGTAGAAACTGGTTTTCAAATGTCAATAAGATCCCATGTGCTATTAAATAAATCTTGTGATGATATTCTATTGTCTCTTTCTTTTATCATTCTGATTTTTCTAATTATAATCTTCAAAGGATCTGTACAATTAGAATTAAAGATAATATCACATTGAGTTAGCCATAAACTATATATTAAAAAAGTGGCACTTCTAATATCAGCAAAAACTCCCACTTTAATTGCTTGTATCAATACATGTATCAATGAGCCTTTATGTTTATAAATTAAGCTAATAAAATATCTACAAACTTACAAATAACTGCATTCACCAAAAATATGTTCAATTGTGTCTTCATCTCTGTGACATGAACCGCATAGACCATCAATAAAAGTAAATCCACAGTTTCTTGTTAAAAACTTACAAGTAGGTAGTGCATTTAAATTTATTTCTATCAGGAAATCAAAATATTTTGGCTCCAGACCCCACCATCTGAACTTTTTCAGCAGAATAAATGTTGTCAAGTTAAGACTTGAATTAATAGGCACTATTGCTTCATTAATGAGATAATAAGCCTCCAAGTATTGACTTTTTGTGATTTAGATGGATTAGGAATTAAGTTAATTTTTTAAATTTCAAATAATAACTCAGCCAACCAGCAATTCATTGTTGGAGGTCGGATATCAGTAGGATCAACATCAACTAAATAAAATTCTTGAGGGATAAAATGATTCAGTCTCAAAAATAAGTTGAAGGCCCACTGGAGTCTAAACACTTTCAGTGAATGCAGCACAAGACCACTTAGTCTGGTAGGTGTGTGCATCTTTCTGAGGCTAATTGCTACAGTCTTCCTCCCCCCCCCCATAATAGCTTAGATGAAATTGAATTGATACCACGAATGAATTTAACTGTAAATTTAATAAAAGGCATGGATTTTTGTTAATTTCTGAAGAAATATATATTATTATATTTTATTACCAAATTGTATATTTGAACCAACTTTGTTTTCTAGATATATTGTTTGGATTTTTTTCTCTGCTTTTTTGGCTTTATCTTTTTTTTAAAAAAATTATTGCCATTATTAACATTATAATTCTTTTCTGAAGGTTTGCGATAATGATATTTTAGTTGTATTTATATATTGGACTATTTCCATCATGTAATGTAATTATTGTATGTCTTTAGAAAAAATTAATTTTATTTAAATATTCCAAATACATTCTACTGTTAGTAAGGTCTGCAACACCTGAATAAGAGAGGAAAATAATACTTCTCTAAAGGTTGTGCATATATATATATATATATATATATATATATATATATATATATATATATATATATATATATATATATATATATATATATATATATATATTAGTCTCTGAACTATTATTAACAGTTGAATGTATTTGGAATATTTAAATAAAGTTAATTTTTTTTAAAGTCATTCACTTCTTATATTACACGGTGGAAATAGTCCAATATATAAATACAATTATCATTCTTATCTTGTTAAACAAATTGATGTTTCTATTGTAAATATAGTACATTTAGAAATCTTATTTTGAGCATTAGTATTTATATTCTCACTTAAGTGCTTTTTGTTGTTTGTCCATGCAAGACATATCTCACTAGTCTTTTTTAAATTCATTAAAACTTGCATTAAAATAGATATTAGTATTCTATCTTTAATTTCATATTATGGAATTAGATATTTTTAGCTCTCATATTTGGTTAATTTAATAAATATTGAGTACATTTTTCTTTTCCTTTACACAGCTTTAAAAAGCAAAAGAAATATAAAATTGTAATTAGTTACAACAATCCATGCAGTGCAGAGAGTAAGGTAAAATTTTATTGTCATCAAGTGCTGGGTAGAACAAAATTTTGCTGTTAATCCTATTTTGTTTTACACTCATTTGTATCAAATATTAATTAAAGATTATATGTGACAATTTTGTTTATCATTTAGTGCATCTAATAAATATAATAGTTTAGGCTACATTCTAACTATATGTTCTTAATCAATCATAGAAATTATGATTTATTTCTCAATGATTAATAACTTTGGTTTCTTTTTACATGTATATTGTAATAGTATGATTGTGATCAAGGAGTATATAAGGTGCCCCAACAACAGAGACTCTACTGAACATGAAATTGAGATTACATTTATATTATGTGAATTAAATTCATCAGCTTTCCATTAAATTGCTTCTTGATTTCATACAATTCACCCCAGTTGGAAGTCTATAAGTTATAGGAAATTGCATGGAGGCTGGTTCTGATATTCATATAGAGAAAACTTTATAAATTAATACTCTAATCCTTATTTAATCTAAAATTACCTAAATTATATTGCTTACAAATCATTGTTTATTCAGATACCTTATTTAGCAAAAAGAGTAGAGATAATTACTTTATATAATAGTAGCAAAACAATTTACATACATTTATTTATAATATACTTCATAAATAATCCTGGTTGGATATTAAGTGATAAATATAAAGTGTATCAATGTAATGCATTAAACTACTTATGGTGTTAGACAAATAACAAATTTGAAATTGAAGAAAACCTACATTTTTTTCTTATTTATCCGATGTAAGCCGTTAATATAACTTATGACTTATTCAAGTTTGAAGTATAAGAAACCTAAATAAATTGATTAGAGTGTAAAAAATTAATATCTAATGAGAACTCAAATAAGTATCAAATCTTTTTCTTCAATTCACATGTATATTGTACCAGCCAAAACATGTTTATCCATCTAACATGAGCTGGAACTCAGAAAATGTACTTCAAACCCAGTCAAGCCTGAGATTTAGGTCAGGGACCAGTCTGGATTTGAACCCACTCTCCAAGCCTAGATTAAACACCTAATGGGTAACATAACAATGATGGCACATGAGAATTTATTTTAAATCCAGCCCACTAGCAGAATGGAGAAGACAATGAGACATCTATTAACTATGACTAAACCAAAATATATATACACTTAGCTATATGTGTGAAAGTGAAGAAAAAGGAATTCAAACTACTCAAACAAGTTAGCCAATAAAAATTAGTTTAATATAATGACAACTTATTTACATACATTTATAAATTAATTGCAAACAATATGTGCATGAATGAGCAAGCGATAGATGATTACATAATGTCATTCACGCTATTATTTCTCATATGCTCTTTATTAGCTAAATGATATATTATAAATAAGCACACATCTTTGGTGGATCCAATATTAAGATGCCAATCGATTATTAGAAAGAATTTACATAAAATTGCTATTAACGCTTTGGGTTACGGTTCTGAAACAATGTTGACTAACTTTATTTCGGGGAGTGTTCCAAGATTCATTACAGATATAATATAAACCATTTTCACACCATTACAGTCATGAAAATAAATAAAATACCTTTGACAATTACATTTAGTTATATTGTAGAATATTTATTGAAAATTATTTTCATTAACATCTACAAAAAGAATGCTTTATTTTTTTCCAAGGCAGATACTCTTAAATACAGAAATAAGTTACGATGGTGGGATTGTATAAGATCGAAATAAATTTAATTAATAAAACTAAAAGTAGTTGGCATTTATATATATTTTTGAGCAAAGCACAATTTTAATATTAGAGTGGATCATGAAGCAAGAGAAATAATAATATGAAGAAGTTTGTGGTGCTGACATAATAACCAAGAAATAACAGGAAAAGTCATGCTTCTGGATAAAAGATGAAGTGGATAGGCATGCTGTGGACATTGCCAATGTGCAGGCCTTTTTGTACGAAAAAAGTGGATAGGCACATCGGGTGCCAGGCTTAGGGAATTACTGCCAGAGACCTTTTTATATGAAATAAATGGTTATGGGAAGGTCAACTATCCTCAGAACAAGGCTTGAAAAGAAATGTATGGGTTTGAACCCCCATATTAAGAAGCACACATATATAAACATGAAGATAAGGCTGAATGTCAGTAACACAGTATGGATAAATGTCACTAACAACATTGACTAAGATTTACCGCTTTAAAAATAAATGACCTTTGTTTGAATGCCATAATTTATATAATTAATTTGCTATGCCACTAGAATATATATATATATATATAGTGATTTCCCTAAATAAAATATATGTTAAGATTTTCTCTAGTAAAAAAAAACATTAAGATTTACCCCCTTCCCTTTTCTGTTATTTAAAATAAATCAATCCCACCTTCATTGATTTTACAATAACTGGAATATATAAGTACTGTATTTGATATTTTAAGAGTATGGAACAATAAAATAAAAACTAGCAGTTATATATAGAAAACAATTAAGTCACCCTTTCAGAATTGAATAATAACATTTATAAGATAAATAAGATTTCAGAGCATTAATTAGCTTGAGTTTTGGATTCATTCCGAAAAGAAAATCCAGAGTTAAATAAATATACTTTTTTATACTAAAACATAAATAAAATGTTGGCTCGTAAAACAATCTGGTGAGTGTATTAATTAATAATGCATTATATTGTAAGGGGATGTTAATTCACGGAGGTTTACTTAAAAAAAAAGAAAAGATTTTGGAAATTCAACTCATCAGATTGCGTGAGATTGGCATATTAATAACTAAAATAGACATATAAAATCAAGTAATAAATAACTATAAATAAATGACCACACCAAAATTAAAGAAAGTGAGAGCATATGAGAGAAAATTAAATATATAGAAATTATTTAAGAGCAAATAACATTTTACATATTAATTAAAAAGAGAGAAAATTGAACAATACGTTAGGAGAAATCTTGCTAGCAGGATTTGAGATTAGTTAGGCTAGATTCATCTTCATATAGTAGAATAAGAGTTACTTTGCACAAATTTAATGTCTATTTTCAAAGTACGGTTCATGCATGGCAAATTTAGGATCCAAATGAATTCTTCTTGGTGACACCAAGCTTCTATTTAGCACACCAAAGTTCCTTCTTTAGGCTTTTACTTTTTTTCAAGGCAGCAGTTATATGGTACATTAAGAGAAGAAATCTTGATAATAGAGTTTGAGATTAGTTAGACTAGTTTTACTTGCGGCTTGAAAATTTACTTTGCACTATTTTAAGAGTCCATATTTTAAAGTCTGCTCATGCATGGCAACTGGTTCTTAAATAACAGCAAGCTTTTATTCAGCATTCCACAATTCTCCAGTCTGGCTCTTACTTCATTCTACAGGAGCATGATATAATGGCAGCAGAAGATGACCCTCACAGGTCAGAAAGGTGATGAGCTTTCTATGCTTACATTTCAACACAGCTTGGATTCAGTTAACTGCACAGTTCTTTCAATAGTAGCTAATCTGTTGGTGTGATTTAAAATCCGTCCATTTTATACACTGCCCAGATATTTGAAGAATGCTTTTAATTACATAGTTTTAGCTTAAAATCTAATCTCTGATCTAAAATCTTAAGTTTCATTTGTTCATTGTTTTTGAAAGATGCAACTGTAAGATAATGTCCAAAATAAATTCAAATCTATTTCCAGATTAGAAATAGATTTGACAAAATGTTTATAACAAAAGAAAATCTTTAATCTTAATCCCATCTTAAATAAAAACTTTAATTAAAATACCTTCCCCAGATTAAAACAATAGTGTTTCCAACCCTTTAATTATTTTTGGACAATAAACGGTTGAATCTTCCTTCCATCTTGGATTTTATAAAGTACAGTTTAATAGGAAAAAAAATACTTTAAAAAGAAAAAGTTGTATAAAGGACATATAATAAAATATTTAAAAAATTAATATTTTGTTAAGTTTTTTGCTCCTATATATATATATATATTTGAGCCGCACCTATAATACTTTAATAAAAAAGAACTAATAATTAATAAAAAAGAATTAATAATAATTTTAAAAATGTTATTGAAATGTTCAAATTTTATAACTTAGGCGCACATCTCAAATATATACATAATATATATATATATATATATATAAATGACAAAAGGGGCGGGATGGGATATAGCATTTGAATACAGGTTAGTAGTGGAACTATGAAGCTCAATCTTAAGCTAAGATTGACTGCTTCAATATAAAGAAACATTAATTTTTAACTATTAACATAAATACATATTAATCATTAATTATGTTGGAATAAATTATTGGAAGGAAGTTCAGGATGATGAAGTGATAAAACACATCATCTATGCTTGTTTAAGTGTTTTAAAGGAGCCAGTATATTTTACCTTGTCCTGGGTAATTGAAAGATTTAAGGTCTAATAGTTATTGGCAGATATTCCTTAGTAAATTGTTAGATGATTTTATTATTTGTAGTTTTATTAATCCTTACTTATTGGCTTTCTTTAATCCAATATCCCATAACTCTAGGCTTTGATGATAGCTATATATGCATGAAATATTTAATTATTTAATGTCTTTTTCAGAAAAATTTATTTGCTTTCATGATCATATATATTCCTAAAGTAATAATCATTAAAAACCAATCAACACTTAGACAATCCCAACATCAATTACAATCAACAATCTCAGATTGTTGTCAAGGCAACCTTCTATTAAGAGTAAAGGTATAGGCTGCCTTGACAACAGTTTGACTTTGTTGATTGTAATTGATATTGGGATTGTCTATATTTTGACTGGTTTTTAATGATTACTTGTAAATCCATTTAGCCTTGAACATTATTACACTTATTATTTAAGGTAGTAATATATATATATATTCCATTGAAATATGAAATAATCCTAAAGCATCAAGATCTGTAAAAAACATTGGAAAAATTTATTTAAATTTTATTATTATATATATAATCTCAATGCATATATCCTTTCAATCTAGTGCTAAATATTTGAACAATTTTTATTTGATGTTTAAATTTTCTTTTGACATAAATTATTTCCCATTTGTTTATGGTTAATCTTATTGCTGTTTCCAGAATAATTTCATCATCATTCTTTATATGGAGTTTTAACATTTGATTAAAAAAAAGACGCACTCTTATTTACAATGCTCCTTGGATTTTACTATGTGTACTTGAAAATTTCATTATAGGGATATGAATTCTTTTTGAGCACTAAGTTAATATATTGCAGGTGTTATCAGGTCATGATTCACATTTAGATTTTACAGCTGGAGATAGATGTGATTTATTTTTTCAGCATTTCATCTCTAAGTAAGCTTTTCTTTCATTTGTATATTAATACATCTTTTAGCATTCACTGTTATATATAATTTCTTTTGGAGGTAGAAATGTTTATATATATATGATAGTAAATTTTATATAAAAGAACAATGAGGAAAAGTTTTTCTTTCAATGAATTCTAGTAGTTTTTATCAAGCCATTTTATTGCCAGATGATATCTCTAAGCTCACAGTCTTTTGCTTTAAATTTTTATGGGATTTATTGTTGTAAGAGGGAATTTAATAAATGATTACTCTTGTGTTACATTTTTTTAAAAAAATATTATTTACAGAGACACATCTACACATGGTTACATTTATATACATAGATACACAATATCTGTTTGTTATTTTCAATAAATGCATGTATATGTATAGTGAATGTATTGGATGATAACTTTAAATTACTATGTTTATTTTAAGGTTTAAAATGTTGTTTTGGCTTCTTTTATAAAGAATCATTTCTGCAGGAGATTGAAATGGTCTCTTTAAGTGATTTTATTAAATAGATATTATATTTTCTTTTAGAAGATGCAAATTATGTTAGATCTACTATTTCTTATTCTCAAGTTTATAGCTATTGCTATGTGATCTTAATGTATAGTACGGTATAGGTTACACGATGTGGGGGATCAATTACATGGAGATTGTAAAGATATTGATCAGTTATTTCATTAATCTGGAATTTTAAGTGAGTAAAAAAAAATCTATATTTTCTTAATGGCACAATAGATAAAATGACATTCTTATTTGGTTATATCCATCCATGTTATATATACATAAAATTGATATAGATTGCTGCATATGTATAATGGTGATCTTACTTTCCATTTTTAGTGAATGTCTCTTCTAAATTAGAAAACAAGAAAAAGTTATAAATTTCAATGCATTAAAAAGACTAATAAATGAAATAACCTAAACATTCTGCTATCCTTTTCAACATTTCCCCCTTTTTTTTTGGATACCGTTATTTGGTTAAATTTCATGTCAACAGCTGGCTTTTACCTTTTATTAGATTGATTCTCTTGACAATTGATAGAACTGTGATTGTGTAAGCAATAAACTTTTTTCTTTCTTTTTAAACTGATTGGTTTAAGTTTCGGTCTCAGTAGCTAAATATTAAGTAAGAAAAAAATGTTAATATTTTCCTTTATTTTTTCTGATTAAACAGTAATGTCTAACAAATAAAAAAAAAAATAGACAAAAGGGTTCTGTTAAATTTTAAATTTATTTAAATATGTCATTGTGTCACTCCTAAAAACAAATAGAATGTGTTCTAAATTATAATTAATTTTTGATTATAGTTTTAATAAATATTTTGAAGATTTCTTTATGCAAAAAATAATGCATAAAGGTATTGTTAAATGTTATGGAATAAATTTAATATATTGTGGCAATTTTGTGGCTTATTATTACAATTTATTTTTCTAAATTGTAAACAAATTATATAATTCATTATTTATTTCCATATAAAACGAATTTTAAAATGAGTAATGAATTGTATGATCTTTAATCAGCTTAGTTAAATAATTTTAACAGATTAAGCTTATGTGCCATATATTATTTTTTTCAGTACTCAACCTATTATATATACTTGTTAATAGATAATCATTTTTATTAATAATTGTAGTATAATAGACACAAATGTAAGGGGATTTAAATATAAAATAGCAATTAACCCTAGAAGAGTGTGTAATCTACACATTGCTTGAATCTCTCTATTCACAAAGCCAATTGATTAATCATTTAAATTTTGACATTTTCTATTAATCCACATGATAAAGTTTTTAAAAACATTCAACTTTTTACCACTGAATAAAATCTTTATTTTATACTAAAACTCAAAAAATTCAACTTGATATTTTTTTTACACAGGTAACTCTCTCCATAGAGTAGTGCCACTCAGTGCCATCCAGAGTAATTAATGGATGCCAGAAGGCTTGTGCATAAAATCCCTATCTAGTACCTACTCATCCAATATCACCAGACTCGTTTCTGGCTTGTGGCCTTTGTCAGTGAGGAGCCTAGGATCCGAGAGCACTGCACCTGGCTTCCATTGATTACTCTGTCTGGCACTGAGTGGCACTACTGTATGGAGAGTTTTGCCTATGTTATTAACAGTTATGTATAAGCATAAGAAATGGTGATCATGTGATGTTGATTTTTTTTAAATTTTATAAACAAATAATATTCTAAAAAATCACATTCAATTAATTTAAATATTTGAAAAGTGATGTGTAATTAAGAACAAAGTACATAAATATCACCAACAATGTCAGTATAAGCATTTCTTCAGAAAATTAACAACTTTTTTTTAAAATGTTAATGAACAAAAGGTGGATGTGTAACAAATGTATCAAATTCTGCTTTAAAATCTGATATTTGCTTAGTAATTAGCAAAATATTTGAAAAAAAATCTAATATTGTGTCAATTTCAACAGGTGATGACATTAGCAATGGCTTTTTATATAAGGCATCACCAGGAAAGAAAGAATAACCTTAAAATTAAGTTTTTTTTCTTTGAGAACAATAAAATAAAGTTGATTGATATGAAGCTCCCAATGATTTTCAATAAATATGAAAGTCAATAATATGTTTGAAAACATGAAGATAATGTAATTTATTTAGAAAACAGACCACAAAATGTATATGTATAGTAAAAAAATAAATATTTTCAACAGTAAGTATAATCAATGAAAATGTTTTGTTAAAAAATGTGTTACAAGTGATAAAAAAAAAATTAATTGTGATGATGGGAAATTTCATGCATGAGGACAAACAAAAAAACAAATGTGTATTATATAATATATTTGAATACATGAAAATATTTTAATTTATTTAGAAACCCAATTTGATAATATATATGTGTCCAATGTAAATGAAATTAATGATGACAGAAAACTTTAATTTGATTCTTGCAGAATTTTTGCATTGATCCAAACTTATTGAAAATATTTGCTTTAAAGATAGTTTATTCCCTAAATATATTACATTCAAGTTTCCAAACATAAATTACTTTCATGTTTTTTTTTTGTGTTCTTTTCATTATTTATGAAAAATATATAACATATCAATTACATTTTTCTTTGTTACATTGTTTGGTTATTGGATAGAGCACACACATGCATAGTACTCAGAAATCTGAGTATTTATTTATACAAATTAAAAAAATAATTGCAAATTAAAAATCATTAATGATGACTTTGCTTGCCAAATAAAGTTATTTCATGGTAGCAAACCAACATCTGATTTTCTAAATGGAAGTAAAATAATATTTCATCTTTCTTATTGCATTGCCAGTAAATTCTGAAGAAGATTGCTGGTGCAATCGAAAACACCAATAGTGGGTTGTAAAAAGCATTATAAAAGTAATAAAGAATATAAATGAAAGTAATATTAAATAAACAAAAATACTAAATAAACATAATAAATAAAAAAAGACCTAAAAATAAATTAGCACTATGATCATGAATGACATAATTATATCATATTAGGTGTAAAAAAGACATGAATAATTTTAGGAAGTAAATATTTGAAATATTCTAGATATCAATATTTTTTTAATAAATAGTACAAATAATTAATGAAATCTTTATTTGCATATGCTAAGTTATATAATTTTTAGGAACAAAAAGAAAATACTGATGGAAAAACGTAGTCATATTAATTTACTTTTAATTCATTTTTTTTAATTTATCATATTTTGGGTATTTTTTGAAGACAGTTTATGTAGTTTTATATATCAAAACAAAAAAAAATATTTACGTATTGCTTTATTTATTTAAAAAAATGTTGCTATAGTTAGACTATTGCAACAATTCTATTCCCATAATTCTCTTTGCTTTCCTGTAATACAATGTGTATGAATATTTATGGTTATGTTCATAGTATTTATTTATTTTAATTTTTTTTCCCAAATTTATCATACTTATTAAACAATATTTTTAAAGGTACAAAATAAACAATCAAAAATACACTGGGTCTCGTTTTACGTGATAGATAGGTTCCTCAGAAAACACGCGCAAACGAAATCGCGCAAAAATAGACGTAACTTACATTGAAAAAGGGGGTGTGTGGTCTGTGATTTTTCAAAATTCATGTAAAAGCAAATCACCACTGTAAAATTACTTTAAAATTCGTGCAAAAAAAAAAATAATAAGGAAATAAAATATGACTAATAAAAATTTTCAAATTTGAAAAAAAGTGATACAAGACAAACTTTTTTTAACTATAATATTTAATTTTATTCAAAATAATATATTTTTATGCATAATTTACAGTAATTTAAATTTTTTTATACACGTTTTAATTATTATCGCTATTTTCCCAAAAAGACATTCGTTTGCAAACTAGTAAAAAATCAGATTCTCATGTGATGTGATGTGATGTATTTGGCTTCTCCTTAAGCGAAGTCAAGAATATCTCAGCAATTATTCTCACAAGAGGAAATACAACTAGTGCCAAGTTCACTCTCATGTTGTGTTAATGGTTTTCTGTTGATGACGATGATGATTAATATTAATTGTTTATGAACTTAGACTTATGATAATAAAAAGACATTTATTCACCACTGCTGGGAAAAATTTAATTAAAACTAGCAACTAAAAATTAAATTCTTATTTTTGTCTTTAATTTTCAATTCTGTTTAAAAATCAAATTTCGTTTTACATCAGATTAATTTCAAGTCGCCCGTAAGTAATTTTTAAATTGTTAATTACAATTAAAAATCAGATTTTAATTGTGCCCATTGCTATTACTGACCTTTTAAAAATAAACTTGTGGACACTAAATGATTAATAATTGATTACGTTCTTTTTTAAAAAGCAAAAACAGAATGTGATTTAAAATGCAAAATTAACACGCACAATGTTTGAACAAATTTACATTATAATCTTGTAAAATTTAATGTGTATATACATAAAATGTGGAAATCATGATTTTAATTTCATTATTGCATAAAATCTTACTATTATAAAGCACTGAAAATATTGAAAATCCTAAGATGAAAGTCGAATTCCAATAATGTGCTATTACTTTCAATAGAACATAAGTGCGCAAAATTTTTGAACAATAATAACTTACAGTTTATGAAAACTTTAGAAAATTGTTTTCATTCTTGTTAGAAACTCCCTGTGAGTATTTATTTCATGTAGTATCTTGAAAAAAATTGTCCATTCAGATCACAAATAAAATTGAATAATAAATATTTAGTTTAAATAAGATTTTAGATAAAATTAAATGTTTAACTCAGATTTCATCTGGAATAAATTTATTGCAAAACTACATGTCTGTCAATATACTGAAAAATATGTAATTTAGCATGTAGTTTCCAAAAATTAATCTTATGGCCTTTATTTTTTTACATTAAACCACCAAAACATCACATGATCACCATTTCCCTTGCTTACACAAGCTGTTATTAGCAATAATTTTTTTTTCATACAGTAGTGCCACCTTAGTATTGCAAGCCTTAGTATTCAATGAATGCAGGAATGGTTGTACATAAAATACTCGTCTAGTGCCTACAAATATTCCCATACTAGTTTGTAGTTCATGGCTTTCATCAGGGATGAACTTTGGATCTGAGAGTTTAAATTGAAAATATTATTGTGTTTTTATTTTGAGGTCCTATCATTATTGTTAACAAAATAGGCAAATGGTGGGTGGTGGAGGGTTGCATTAATTCCTTAAATATAGGTGCAGTGCTTTCTGATCCAAAGCTCTTCACTGATGAAAGCTACAAGCTAGAAATTAGTCTGGGGATATTGGATTAGTAGACCCTAGATGGGGATTTTATGCACAAATGTTCCTATATGCACTGATTAATAAGACTTGCACTAGGTGGCACTACCCTATGGAGAGTTCATTACAACTAATAATTTTTTTGCATTTCTGCAGATGTTAAATGGAGAAAAGAATTTTCACATAATTTCCTATTTGTTGTTATAAAATTGAATAATAATAGATAAATATGTTTTAAAATAATATGGAAAATCTATAAATATAACTAATTATACATAAAGCTGCGGTTGACTAAAACAAGAATTTCTTTTGACATAATAAATGTTATTATTGTCTGAAAATTAAAGTAAGAGAAATAAAATCGATGCTTTAATATATATATATATTTCAGCTATAGCAAATGTTGAATTAGTATTGATAATTGGACAACTAAAATGTAAATATTTGCATTGTTCTTTCATAATATAAAAATGGTGAAAATATTTTGGAGAAATGATTAATAATAGTTTTTACAAAGGAATTAATACATTGTACAGGCTTAAACCTGCATTTATATATGTATTATATGTGGGATTCGAACTAAGACTTTCACATGACCTACTACTCTCAGTGCCATTTCATATTGCTGACCCACCTGTGTGTGATTGGGTGGGTCAGCAATATGAGATGGCACTGAGAGTAGTGGGTCATGTGAAAGTCTGAGTACAAAGGAATTAATAATTTTTATGAGTTAACAATTTTTATGTATATTTAGTGTATTAATAATACAGTGAAATTAATAAAATGCAATATTTTAAAGATATATATATATATACAGGAAGAACTTGAACTCAGAATTTGAAGCTTCCCTCATCTATCCACTCTTTTATACAACAGGTATATATGATCACATACATGTGAAAAAAGATAAATGATCTCCGATATATGTATTTTGTGCTGAACCAGCACTCATCAGTTGGTCCAGATTAGCATATTCCACACTTTTATACAGTCAGTGCTCAGTTTATATTAAGATAGCAAATCATCAAACATTAATGGGCAAGATTCAATCTTCTCTATCATCCAACTTGTCAGCCATCCATAGCATTGACAATCCACTTACCATTGTTATGTGAAGACTGTGATATGAAATTGTTGATGTTATAGCTTAATGGCTGAAGATGTATACTATTAGAAACAGTATTAAGTATTTAATCAAATCATTGTTAATACTTTTACTAATGACTAGAAGATTTTTAATATGATAATCACCTACGCCCTCACCAAATACGATCTCTTCACTTATCTGTGAAGCATTGTAGCCGAAATCTTATGATTTGGTTTAAACATACTTTTTTTTTATTGGTGAAAAAAATTATTCAGCATGGATTTTTTTTTTCATATGTCATAGCATCGGCCGGGACGCGAACCCACAACCGTCTGCAACCAACTACTTTATTGCAAGGCGGCTGCGATGACCTCTTGGCTAACAACGCTTGACAGCATGGATTTATTTATAGACATTTGCACTATATTTGAAAATTTTAACAAATGAATTGTTAAATGATGAATACAATGTCATTTTTCGAAAGCAATTATTCCAGTTTATATCACCCAAACAATCTAGAACTGGTTTAAGAAACTTGAGAATTTCAATACAATTAAACATCTAATATCTATTCTTAAGCAAGTGATGAAATAATTATTCTTACATATTACAGAGAACATGAAATTGTTCCCTATTAAAAATTGCTTAATTTTTTATTTATAAATTGTTTATTTGTTTATAATTTATTCTTATGTGAAATACAAATATTTTTTGAAGTACTTGCAGGGTTTAATCTAAATTAATAAAAATAGCTGACAGGATTTATTTTATATGTGCTCTGTATATATTTATAAATATAGTATTTCTATTAAATTTATTTTTATAAAATAAAAAATAAAGTTTCAATGAAGTTATAGTATAAAATAAAAGGTTTAAATTATTTTTATTATTTGTAAATCTGTTAATTCAGTAACTTCTTGAGTTTACGTTTTAAAGCTTTATTTTCATTTTTTTGACAAACTTGTTGTATGTATTTGAGAAAGTGATACGGGATCCAACTGTCAGACTTTGTTTGATTTCTTTAGCTTGATTGTTGTGTAAACTATAATGTCTGTATGTCCAGATGGATGAGTTTGTATTGGGGGCTTAAAGACAAGCAGCTTTTCTAAAAATCTTTTCAGTCTGTCTGGATGTCTTTCTTTGCTATAGGTTTCCTGTTTCTGATGAGCCAAAAGTGATATAAGTTACTAAATCTTATAATTAGAAAAGATTTTGTTTCACAGACATTGGATATTAGTAAAGCAAAAGCTTGAAGACTGTTGGGAATATGTTTATTTGTTAAAAAAAATATTTGAAATATTACTAATAAATTGATCTTTTTTCAATTTTTATAAAAGCATTTAAAATGTTTCAGTACATGTGATATAATATGGAAAATTACGTTTTTTAATTCACACAAACCCTTTCATTAACAGATGTGTTAAAATAGGATCAAAAACAATAGAGAAAACATCATTCTTAATACGTTTGGATTTTAATTATATGCAAATATGTTTTATATTTTACATTAATTCATTATAATGATTAATACTATTTTTATACACATTAAATAATTAATTTTTCAAAGAATCAAATAAAGATAGGACAAACAATTGCTGATGGTATGTAATACTTCATTACTCATGATATGTGCGTATATAATATGCCCATGTTGTATAATGAGCGCGTGCTAATAGCTCTCAACATGCTTTTCAGAATATCCCTATCCTCAGACCAGCTTCTAACTCTGGCTATCAGTGAGGCACGCTCATTATATAACATTTGTAATATAAACTTATAAAATCAGGGCATGTGATATATAACTTGATTTCCTTAAAATTACTGTTTTTGCTCTTAAGGTTTTGGCAATTTTATATTGTGAAAGCTATTAATATATGGTATATCTGAACTTGGTTCAGTGCCATATGGCTATTTGAGTTAGATAGCTGGATTTGAAGACATATATATGAACGTCTGAAAATTTCAGATTTTCTATTTAATAGTTAAACATTAAATAAGTACTGGGTTTGACCTGGTATTTTTAATCTAATGCTGGAATATCCTATCGCCTCACTGACAACAGCCAGACTCAAAACTAGTCTGAAGATAGAGATATTCTGGAAAGCTTATTAAGAGCTATTACCATGCTCATTATATAACATTTGTAATACTAGCTTATAAAATTAGTTCATGTGATATATGAGTTGATTTCCTTGTAATAACATACCTACTAACATTACTTTATTAAAAGAATATGAAAAAAAAGGGCCGGAAATAAAATTAATTATTCTCTAGTTATTTCTATTTTTTTTCATGTGTCATAGCATTGGCTGGGACGTGAACCTGCTAACCCAGGACCACTGCTTGTAAGGCAGCTGTGCTGACTTCTCAGCCACCAATGCTTGACAGTTATTTCTATCTTTTTTCAGTTGTAGTCATAACTATAAAAATGGCTATTTGTCCACATTAATGTAGAGGACACCAATTTATATATATGCTAACAAAGTTTTAAACCATATGTTAAAGATAAGAGTATAATTAATACTTGCATTTAATAAATCAGTTTGTATTAATTTAAATCTTAAAAACATAGCTTCGACAATACTTCATTTTAGAATATGTCACAGTCTGGAATTTCACTTGGTAGGTCCTCCATGAGTTATCACATACTTTTTTTTAGATTTAATAGATTTTAATTTAAAGAAATAATCGTAAATAGGAATAAAATTAGTTTGACATCAATATTTGAATCTTTATTTATCAAAACGAAAAATAAGCAATAAATATTTTAGACATTTTACACTCTTTAATCGTCAATATTTTATTGTTTTTTTTTTTTTATCTTTTCTATTTAAAAAAGTTGTTTTCTGCAGAAATAAATAATTTTATTTATATTTGCTCTTGAGCCATACATTTTGGGGGATTTAGATATGAAGGACATAGAGTTGAGAAAAATTATGTTGTGGAAATGGGATGGAGCAGAGTATGGGAACTTAGAGTGGGGAATGGAAAGGGAAGTTAAAGTGGCTAACAGGTTTCTCTGGACATAGTTGCTGAGAGATTCCCGACTCTGTTTAAGGAGCAGTCACAGTGCATCACATCACATCACTAGTATGGACAGTAAAAAGAATTTAAATATATGTAGAAGTTAACAGAATATTGGGTCCAAGTTAATTTACGATAATAGCAAGGAAAATAGTTTACTGTTTAAGTCTCAAACAGGATTATTAGCAACAAGGCAATATACACATAAATGAAAAAATGTGAGTGATTTAGTCTGCAAGTTGTGTAAGAAAGGCTGTTAATTGAATGTAAATGCCTGAAATGAGAAAGAGTACAAATAATGAAGTTGTGAAAGAATAAATAAAAACAATGTGATTATACAGAAAATAGGTTGTTGGTTTTTATGCTAAGTTTGGGAAAAGACAAGGGGGGTTAGATATAAAAGACCATGGAGTTGACAAAGATTATGTTGTGGAAGTGGGTTGAGGCCAGATAAAGAATAATATGGGAATAACAGGGTGGGAAAGGAAAAAGAAAGTAAAGTGGCTAACAGGTTTATGTGGGCATAGTGGCTGAGATTTTCCTGAGTCTGTATAAAGATAAGTCACAGTGCATCACATCAGGATTTAAAAATACATTGAGTTTATAATTCCATAATATAACATTTATGATTATGTATATAAAGAAAATTGTTTACTGGTAAAAAAAAATTTTTTTTTGCCTGAAAAATACAAATTTGTTTTATTTTTAAAATTTTAGATTTATTACAAATTATAAAATTAATAAACAAAACATCATATGATTTTCAGTTCAGGCATATGTTTTATTGATTCTTAATAATATATTCAGGAATACATTCATCTATTAAAAAAATGGTAAAATTACTTCAAAACTCTTTTAATCTATTACTGAAAAAATTAAGAATTATTGACTATTTTTCAGAATATTATAAATTAAGTTGGCTATATATATATATATATATATATATATATATATATAATATATATATATATATATATATACACACACATTATTAATTAAGAATTGAAGAATATATGTGGGCTAGATATAATTTCCAGTTTAATGAATGATCACTAATAACCATTAATATAATTTTATAAAATATTTTTTGACAAAGTTGTGAGTCATAGAAAGTTTGACATTTGTAATCAAACTATAGTAAATTGTTGTCTATAAAAATCCTAAACATATGATGAAAATATGTATAACAGATTGACATATGGGCCAACTGATGAATGCTGGCTCAGCATAAAATGTGTTTCTTGGGGATCATTTACCTTTTTGACATGTCTTTGGTCATAAGTTTCAGAAAATTATGATGAAAATAGAAATTTGAAATATATATATATATATATAACTGGATATGTTATCTGTTTCAAAGCAAAGGCATCCATTGGGAAAACAAAACAAAAATGTATAGTTATAAAAAATTTAAAAGAAAATTGTATTTAAAAATTTTGTATTTTGCTATTTTTTTACTTATTAAGAGTATGTTCTGTAACACATGTACTGAATTATAAATGGAAATTGTAAAAACATTTTAATTTAGGGGTTTTGATTGAGATTCATTTTCTAATTGATTAAAAATTGGTATTTGAAAAGTAAAAAGATAAGAGAGATAAAGAATAGCCCTGATTAAAGTTTTTAATTAAAATCTAAATGAGAGATAAAGAGATTAACCCTGGTTAAAACTTTTTTCATATGTCATAGCATCAGCCAGGATGTGAACCCACACCTGTCTGCAACCAACTACTTGCTTGCAAGGTGGGTCAAATGACCTTTCGGCTAACAGCGCTTTTTAATTAGGATCTGGCAGAAGATATCAATTTCATATAAAAGCTCTGTGTTTTTGAATAAGATGTAATATAACTTTTATATTTGCTAATGACAGACTGCTGATCTATATAACTTTTATTTGTGCTAATTGTGGACTGCTGATATGAAGGAAAATTAGAGATTTGCTGATTGCTAAATGCAGATCATCAAAGTTAAATTTTTGCTGATTGCTAACCAACTTTGCTAATAGTATTTTCTGCTTGCTGTGCTAATTGCTAATAGAAGTGAATATGCTAAAACATTAGAAATAGTGACCATCCATCCAGAATGCAGAAATTAACCACCTTAAAGAACAACATTAAAAGTATGCCATGCTAAACCTTTTCAAGACCTACCCTGGAGCTTGAAATTGCATCACCATGAACACGCCCTAAGGTCCTAGTCCAGAACTTATCCTGAATATTGCCTTTGCTCTCTCCAATCAGATTATTGGAGATCCAAATCTTTGTAATGAACTCTAGATAGACTAAACTGTGTGCATATTGCTGGAAGAAATCAGCCAGACAGAACATTACACCTTGAATGTAAATGAACATTTTTTATATAACCAGGGCTTAAAATCTCTTTGTTTAAATGTCTTTGCTTATGTCTCAGATGAATAACAAAAAGAAATATTGACCTATAATAAATTATTTGTAATTATTTAAATATTATTAATTACTTTATAAATATTTTTTTATATGTTCAGAGAGTGTATTGTGAGTTTGTATTTTATACTCTGTTTATTTTTTATTATTATTATAAATTGATGTTAAAAGCTTTGATAGATACTAGTAGTTTTCTTTTTAATTTACCTGTTTCCTATTTTTTGGTGTAATTAATCTGTGTTTGTATTTCCTGCAGACCATAAATCTTTTGGCTAATGATTTATTGGTTAGATAGATAGTTCTGTTTTTTTTTATTCTATATAAAATAATGAGATTTTATTTTCTTACATTTCAAAATACATAAATTCATAACCTTTTGTCTTTTTGTTGTATGAAGTTAACCTTTAGTGTCGTATTTAGGCAATCTCTTACGAGCGTCAAAGGGGCATATGGCATTTTTGTTTTGTACCAGTGTTCTATAAGGTTATGGAAAGTTCACTCCACACTGTTCATTGACTCTGTACAAGGTTGTCTTTATTAAAATGTCTAATGAAGGTAAATAAAAATTGAGGAGTAGATAAATCAATAGATGGCAGATCCTTATAAGCTTCTTTAATTCTTAGGTGAAAGAACAAAATTATCTGCCAAAGTATTAGTTTAACACAATATATTCACTGACAGAGAAAATGAATAAATTTTGGTCAAACATTTATATTATGTTTGACTAATATGTTTTTTTTAAATTTAAAAACATTAAAATTAATAATAATTATATTTGTTTTTGGCTGACATTTGTTTTGGTGTCCTTTTCCTCAATTGTCTGAACAATGTTTAAGATCTCTTTCTCTATCTGGGTCTGTCTGGCAGTATTTATCATCATCAACTTTTTGATTGCTGTAAATCAAAGTTTCTAGATCAACAATGGTCTAGTGATGCCTGTGGAGATAAAAAGAAGTGGAGTGTCCAGTACAATGGGTAGTAAGTTTTTAGTGCTGCCAACATGGAATTTCGAGTTTGAAAACCCATGTGACATTTTGTTTAGATGATTGAGAAATATTTCAGAGGTAGTGAGGCAAAATTTAGTATTAGGGATCAGTTATGTTAGTTTGTGTGTATTGTTGGAGCAATTTGGAGTATGGGTTCATCTTTTTAAAATGAATAATGGAGTAAATAGTCAAATAGTCTTGATTTCTTAAAATTTTGAACACAAGAAAGAGTGATAAATAAACAATAAGTATTAATCTACATTTTTTTTATCAAAGTTCAACAAATATATATTTTGTTAAAACAGAAAATAAAAGTTAAGAAATATAGATATATTGGTGTTTGATCTTGTTTTCAAAAATGGAATCCAGTGTAGAAATTGATAGGGGGTATTGTTGAAAGGAAGCCTGATTTTGTTCAAGAATCTCCAAATATTATAAAAAGAAGACTGAGACACAGGTGATGATGAAGATGATGATGGACATGAAACAAAGTCAACAGGCAATAATGGAAGAATATAAAGAAATAAGAGAAGAATTATTGGAAATGAAACAAAGTCAGCAGGCAGTGATGAAACAAATAAAGAAATAAAATAAGAGTTACTGGAAATTAAACAAAGTCAGCAGGTGATTTTTTTAGGTTAACAGTGGCCTAGTGATGCCCTCGGTGATAAAAAGATGCAGCATAACTGGTATAATATGTATGAAATTAAAAGTGTATCTAAGACTAATAACAAAAAAAAAAAACATATGTGAAGTTAAAATGACAATATGAGCTATATATGTATTGCTCACTTGAAAAGAGTTAACTGGCAATACATCCAGAGTGAGAAAAGTTGGTTTGACTTCTTGGCTGTTGGAACGTTAATACAATTGACCTAAGTGAAATATACATTGAGATAAAAATAAAATTTGGAAATACATATAAGAATTATAGAATAATCAGATTATATATATTATTAATAAGACAATATACAATATTTAATCAAAGTTAATAAAAAAATAACATTGTTGCATTTTTAAAAAATGAAAAACGAACTATTATACTCACATTTATGAGAATTCCAATTAACTTATTCAGATAACAGATTCATTTTTAAAATATATAAAGCTCTTTGTGTGTGATTATCTATCAAGTATAGATTCATGTGTTTTACTGAATATAAAAGTAATAAAAATAAGAAAAAAGTGTGATGTAGATGGTAATATAATATTTTAATATACTTCTAATTACTTTTAATGTAAGGTTTATTAAAGTTTATGATATAACTCTAAAATTGTAGAGAAAGTATGTTATGAGAGTGTCAGTCAATGCAAAACTGCTATGATAAAGATCATATTTTATCACTTATTTATAGTATTCTGTTATCCAATTAAGAATAGATATTTATTCATAAAAACGTCTTTGAATTGCTAAATTAAATTCTGTTTAAAAACTAATATTTTTTCATTCCTTGGTATTAAATAAAATTAATTATTGGAAAGCCAACTATTTTTTTCTTTTAAAACCATTAATAAAATTAAATTAAATCTATGTGGAATATTCACACATTTATTTGTTTTGCTAAAAAATCATTTCAGTATAATTTATATTCAATTCATACTTGTTTTTAATGCATAAATAAATTATTTTCATTTAATTTAATGACATTCAAAAAAAAAAAAAAAAGACAATAAATTAATTTTATTTCACAATTTCTGGAAAATTACAATATATAGAGTAGCTAAAAGTATATTTGCACTGCTATAATTATATTTTTTAATGTATTTTTGAAACAATGTTAACCTTAATCACACAATTATTCAAATTGTTTTTCATTTTTGACTGATTCTGCTCTGTATGTGTATCTTCAAAACAGATACTGACGTTATGTCAAAGATTCTTATTGTTATCAATTTCTTGAAAAGCCATAAGGCCATGAGATTTGTGAGAAAATAAAGAAAAGATGTGAGGGACATTGAATTATAAAAATGGATCTACTTTGTTGAAGAATACAGTAAAATAGAAAAAATAAAGACAAAACTCTCCATACAGTAGTGCCACCCTGTGCCAAACAGAGTAGTAATCAATGGATGCCAGAAGGCTTGTGCATAAAATCCATATCTAGTGCCTACTCATCCAATATCCCCAGACTAGTTTCTGGCTTATTTACAACAATTATATGCTAGTGTAGAGAGGCTGATCATGTGATGTTTAGTGGTTTAAAATAGAAAAACATGCTATTTGTTTAAGGAAAAAATAATCTTAGATTGATACATATTCATTTGAAATAAAATGTGAATTTACTTTTCAGACACTCTATAGATAGACTTGTAAATTAATATCTGCTTTGGAATATAATACTGTTGTATTTATATCCTGTTTGATTTGAGTGTGAATATTTTATGACTCTTTGTACTGAATCATCATTGCTCTGTATGGTTATTTGTGACTTTTATGATATTATAATCTATTAATATTTTTGCTGCAGCTGTAAAATTGAGATCCTTGAATAAATTATGTTAACAAGTTGGCAACCAATGATTATTATACTCATTTATACTCAATTATGATCAATATATTCTTTCAATTAACTTTGTCTTTTTAAAAAACAACAACAACATACATACATATTATAAAACTTAATGAAATTGTTATAGTTTTTACTATTTTGTAATGAAAATAACGTTCCAGAGTAACTGGCATAAAAGATTGGGAACAAAATAAACTACCACCATATACCATCAGGATTATCACTGATCCATCCAGAGATCTTTGACATAATTGGGGCAAGCTATAATGATTTGCAGTTATATTTATTAAAACAGATGTTTTTCAGATGGTATTTGGGCAATGTTAAAACTAAAGCATTGTTGTGATGCTTCAAATAATTAAATATTGATTTAAGATCATTTATACTCTTAAATCAATATTTAAAATGTATTTCTCTTTTTGATTTATAATAATGGTAATAAATTATGCTAAAATACTACTGGAGCTTAGAAAATAGGTGTATCAACTCATTTCATTTCATATATTATGGAGATTTGACTGTTGGTTAGGCATAAAGTTGCATTTACTTTGACTTCAATTTCATATCACAAGCTGTAATGATTTTCAATTAATATCTTTTAGAATTTATGAGATCATTAAATAGACCACATAAAACCATAGTAATGATATGATTTTAATGTTCTGTTTTAATTAGTCAATTTTTTATTTCATAATAGATTTAGTAATAATTTGTAAAATTAATACTTTATAATAATAATAAATAGAATAAAAAAATAATTCTGTAATGTGTCACATGGGAGATCATGTGATATTCAAGTATAAAACACTAAAGCATCACATGATCACCATTTATTTTAAGATCTAGGTTCTGTGCTCTAGGGTCCAAGGATATTCACTTATAAAAGCCAGAAGCTAGAAAGTAAGCTGGGTATATTGGATGAGTATGGACCAGATAGAGATTTTATGCATAAACCTTTTTGCTTCCATTGATTACTAAGGCGTGTGATTGGGTGATACTATTACATGGTAAATTTGCTTAAGATATTCAAATATCAAAGAAATATTCCAAATATCCATTTAACTGACCAAACTGAAATTTTCATTTTCCTCAGCTCAGAATCTTAAACATTATATGTCATTCATAGTTCTTTTTGACTTCCATTTTCTGTTTTTAAGCAAATATTTTTTTACAAATCTCTCTTTTTTTTAAAGATAATATAGACTTTAGAGCAAGACCTTCTTCTAAACATAGTTCTATAATGTAGATCAATTTTTAATTATCCAGTACTTCCCTAAGAAAATTGCTAAAGATAATAAACGGAATTTATCATGATTATTAACAAGCTAATACTCTTTAGACTTTTGGTTAACAAAAACTTCAAATTTATAAAATCAATATAGAAAATTAATAATTTATGAGGTTTTTATTGAAAAAATCTTTATTCCATTATGAAAAAACTGTTTTATATATAGATAGATATTATTTAGTATTTTTTTTTATTCCCTGGTGTTTAATCCTTTATAAAAGTGTCAAAATACATTTGAAAATTGGAATTTATATGTTTGTTGTTATTCTGTCTCCCACCGGAGGATCTTGTATTATTTAAATTGTTTTATGTTATCCTTCCCACATCAGAAGATAGTGGCTATTTTTTTTCAAAATATTAATTATATGGCTGAGTGACAAATATCTTTAAGTTAAAACATCTGTTGACTTATTTTTCACTGTGATTTGATATTCTCTAAACTAAAGAAATAATTATTAGTTTCATTCAGTTGGAAATGGCGTTATTTGTCATTTTAAAACATAAAATTGTTAAAATATCTATGCTAGTTTTTATACCTATATATTACATCAGTAAGCTACCTTGTATTTTATTTCTATTAAAAAAAAAACATTAAAAAAGATTTATAAACTTAATAAGGTAATTTAATCATTATAATTATTTATTAAAATTTATTTATATTAAGATGTATGTATAACAGCAATAACAAACATATATATATAAGTATATTTTATATATCTGGAGTCTAGATGTAATTTAGGGGAGTTTGAACACAAACTTTCAAGCTCCCTTCATCCATTCACTCTATCTCATACAACCGGTACATATGACCACACACATGTGAAAAGATAAATTTTCTCCAATGTACGTATTTCGCGCTGAACCAGCACTCATCAGTTGGTCCAGATCATCATCTCCCACACACACATATATATATAATCAGTGCTCGGTTTATCTTAAGATAGCAAATCTTCAAACTTTAATGGACAGGCTTCAATATTCTCCACACTTCAACTCTTCAGCCGCCATATCATTGAAAATCTGATGATGGCATGTTTAAATCCTGAACACTGATTATGAATATGTGTGGGAGTTGATGATCCAGACAAACTGATGAATGCTGCTTCAGCACAAAATATGTATATTAGGTACCATTTACTTTTCCACATATATGTGATCATGTGCATCAGTTGTATGAGATGGAGTGGATGATTAAAGAAAGCTTGAATATCTGAGTTCAAATACCCTCTAATTATATATATATATAAAAGTAAGAGATAAAACAGTTTTAAGTGTTGCATTTCAAGGTAAAGACATCTCTAGATAATTTCATAGAAGAATAATACAAAAACAAATAATATGCTTTAGAATAGGCAAATACTAGCTGGTGATGAAAGCTTTGACAGTTTTATTTTTTGATTTTTAATAGGTTTTAACTGATTTATTGGCCAATAATTGTATAGATAAGTGAATTGAATGTGCTTAAAGTTTTATATTATCTCACTTTGTTAAAATTCTGTTTCTATATATTGGAAAGTGTTGAAATATATATAAATTTTATATCTTCATTTGTAATAAAGTATGCTTATATTTATGAGATTTAGGGCGAATCATTAGCACATGAAACTCAAAAAAATTTTTTTTCTCTTTGTATGTCCATCAAAAATTAAAGAAAATTCAGAGTTTTCAGCAAGACTATGCTAATGTGTTCTTTCTTTCACACTTCATTTTCATCATGCATAAATGATAAATTATTAACAAACAAAGAGCTATATAATGTACTGTTGCACATATAGAATAAGTGATATTAAAGAATATAAAAAAGTCTTTAAATAGACACTGTAAGGATGGTTCTACAACATATATTTATAAAAGAAAACATTACTATCTACACTAGTCAAATGCCAAATAGTGAGAGTTTAAGATTTTCCCTTATTCTTTTACTCTTTCATTAAGAAAAGCCAACCATCAATAATAAGATTATCTAGATTTACTATGAATCAAAATAAATTGATAAAAGAAATTCAAGTTTCACAAGTATTCAAACTTTAGATTCAGGGAATGGTAGGCCATAATTTCCCTATAACCTAAAAAGCCATAAAATAATATGCTAATAATTTCTATTTTACAGATTTTAATGTGATTAAACAAGAACATCTTTCTATTCTGAATATTATTTATGGTAAACTTAAGTAATTAGTGATTTGCCATATGGTAACTTGTTTATATCCTCTTTCACAGACCAGTTTATGACTTTTTTCTTTATCAGTACCACTCAGAACTTAAAGCTGGCTATAATGCAGATACACATTTGGCAGCTATATTTAACTCCATTTTATTATTTCAAGATAAAAACCTGCATCAAAGTACCCCAAGATTTAAAACCCAATCCAACCTCCTTGGGTGATTATATATGTCTTTACTTTGTATAACTGTATATTTTAGTACACTTATTTTATCTAAATCACTTAAGAAATCAACCATTAGTACCCATAGTATGTTAATTAAAGATTGTTCATTAATTATTCTTTCAATGAAATATTGTGTTGAACCTAGATTTACAAATAGTATATGTATAATTAATAAAGAATATTATAAAACATAGCGGAGACTTATTAACTCTACTAATATGTTGTTTGGTGTATTATATGAGTATTTGTTTAGAGATTGCACTGGAAGTCTTTTCATTTTAAATCAATCTTCTACGAATCTTCGTTAATTTCTAGTATACTGGTTATTTGATGTTAGGAAATGGGATTAATGCAATATTGACATATTAATTTTAAAGAGTCTGAAGAAGTCAATATTTTCCAACAGGTGAAAAAATCAAAGTAATTTAATCCAACTTCCATCCACATTGACTGTTTAAATTTTTGTTATTGGGTATTGTGTTCATTTGTGAGATTATTTTGAGAAGGTTGTTGAGATAGCAAAAATAAAAATATTTTTTGAATAGCTAAACAGAGGTAAAACTCTTCATAGAATAATCGATGGTTGCAGGAAGGTTTTTGCATAAAATCCCTATTTAGTGTTCTACTCAACTTGTGCCTTTCATTAGTGTGGTACAACTGTATGAAGAGTTTTATCTCTGTTTAAACAGCTTGTTTAAGCATAAAGAAAGGTAACCATGTGATGTTTTTGAATAGTTTTATAAATAAAAAAATGTTAGCAAGTTTTGGCATAATAGTAGCCAAAAAACCATGACCAGAAGACCATGCATTGTGATATTGATTGCTGATGCCTTTATCAACCCCATATTTAGATGTTTTAAAATATTCTAAAAATTATAAGTGCAAGTTTAATTTTTAAAGATAATTTTATAGATTTAGCAGAGCTTCATATTTATTTTCATTTAAAAAATAAATTTCAGTCAATAATGATTACATTGATTTTCAGAAGTTGTTTATTGGCTGCTTTTCCTCCCACTATCAAATGATGAAAACATCTTTTGTTTTTATGAGATAAATATTTCAAATTTCAAATATGATTTTTAGAATATTTTGCATTTGTAAAAAATTATATTTCTAACGAATCAAGTGCAATTTATTGAATTATAATATAGAATATATATTTGATATTAAAATCAAATGTTGAGCATTGACAAAAATTGCTATCAGGGCTAATAATAATAAATGTCAATATTTAATTCTAAAAAAAAAACATTTCCGAAAACATTAATTATTATATAAACTAAACATCACATGACTACCACTTCTTATGCTTGTGTATAACTGTTGTTAAAACAGGCAAAACTCATCTTACATATTGCCACACACAGCAAGTTAGAGTAATCAATGGATGCCAGAAGGCTTGTGCATAAAATCCCCATCTGGTGCCTACTCATCCAATATCCCCAGGCTAGTTTCTGGCTTGTGGCCTTCATCAGTGAGAAGCCTTGGATTAAATTGTTTTAAGTTTAAGACTCATAGTTTTGTAGTTAAGTGAAAATAAAAGATGGCTGCTGGAGGGTTGCATTAGATCCTAAGATCTAGGTGCAGTGCTTTCAGATCCAGTTGGGGATTTTATGCACAAGCCTTCTGGCATCCATTGATTACTCTAGCTTGCTGTGTGTGGCAATACATGTAGTAAGTTTTGCCTGTTTTATATAAACTAAACTGATTTGATTACAATTCTTTTATGCAATAAAAGTAGACTAGTAACAGGAATTGAATCAGATCTTTAAATTCTGAACATTAAATTTAAGGCAATACTCTAAGTAAGTAAGTTATTCTGACAAAGGTAACAGGCAGTAGAAGTTTTATATACTTGGGTTCTCCTGATTTTTCTACTTTTTTCTTAAAAGCAAGATTAATTAGTGATTTCAGACATCATGCATAATAATAGTGTAATAATACATACTGTCAGGAAATGATTAATTAACCTTACTCTTAGGGGAAAGGAGGAAAATCAGGATGACCCCAATATATGAAATTTCTGATGACTGTTGCCTTTGAAGGAATAGTTCTGTGGGTTAGTGTATTAGCCTAAATTCAATATTCAGAATCTAAAAGTCCAGGTTTAGTTCCCATGCTAGTAATGTCACAGGTCAGGTCAGCAACCTGAAGAAGAGCAAAGTTAGTACTACTCAAAGCATTGAGTTTGAAAATGTTAATATAGATGTAGATGTTTGTACATAAAACACTCTAGAAAATATAAATGAATACAATATATTTTTATTGTATATTCTACTAATATAAACTTATATTATAAATATTTGAATGACTTATCACTTGAGATTTTATAAGAAGATTAAACACAACAACTGACAGAACTGGTCACAAGACAAGGACATTAAATTTTGACATTCTATTTTGCACCAAATTCTATGCATGAAATTTTAAGTTTGGTTATTTCAACTGTGTACTTTTTACTGTTTTTTTTTTTAAATTTAAACTTTATTTTTCAAACATATTCAACTTTAGAATTAACTAGGTTAATAAATTACAAAAATTAAATGTATCTGGAAAGATATAAACCAAGTTTTAATTTTTCTAAACACTTTAACAATGAAAACTAATCTAACATATAATTTCAAGTAAAATTTCACCATTGTGATCTTTCAGGCATCACCCTACTTATATATATATATATATATATATATAAGTAGGGTATATATCTTTTTTGTTTATATATATATATATATATATATATATATATATATATAAACAAAAAAGACTTATAAATCCAATAAATAATATTATATTTCAACCAGAGGACTGGTTTTCATCAGAAAGAAAAAAATACACAGTAAAATGGTGTGTATATATATATATATTCTTTTGTGTTTGTATGTACATAAGCTTTACAAAGCATGTTTTATTTCTTTCTCTTATTTAATTGAGTGCACTTTCAGTGATGAGCACCATTATCAGACTCCCACATTTCTTAATGTTGCTGATTTATTTATAATTCATCTTCTTTATTCATATGGTGCAAATCATTTGATTTAAATATTCCATTTCTGTGATTAATGGATGTTGTTTTCATCTTTATTTATTTATCATGTTTTTGTGTTGGCTATGAATCAAATGTATTTTATTTACCTTTTTCTGTCAGTGTGTTATATGCTTTCCAAATTGTGGATCAAAGCTATCATTTTGTTGTTTTTTTGTGGTCCCAAAACATGATCCTATATTAGATTGTCTTTAGCATGTTATATATATATATATATATATATGATTTATATATATATATATATACTATATACTTATATATACTATATATATATATATATATATATATATATATATATATATATATATATATATATATATGTATACACAGTGGATCTCTATACTATATTTTCTTCTAAGACCTCCTAGGGTATATTTTACATGATAAATAATAGTTCAAAATTTTTGATAAATTTTGATTACAATAGAATGCATGTTTTAATTAGTTACAAATATACAATGGATTTTATTATACACTATATATATATATATATTACATTGTAATTTGTTTAATGTATTAAAAGGGATTTGAACTCAGACTTTCAAACTTCGTACAACATGCACCCCATCTTATACAACTGAAACACATGACTACATGTGAAAAAGATAAATGGTCTACAATAAATGCATTTCATGCTGAACCAGCACTCATCAGTTGGTACAGACCACCATCTCCCACACATATATACAATAAGCACTCTGTTTATATTAAGATAGCAAATCTTTATACTTTAATGGACAAGTTTCTTCACACTCCCAACTTTTCAGCCATCCATGTCTTTGAAAATCCAATGATGGGACATGCAAAGCCCTTCTTGATGACAATTTTATTGTCATACCCATATTGACGTTAAGTCATTCTGACCAGTCATATATAGGTCCTATATCTATATAAGTAAATATAAGAGGGATGGGCAGAATACAGGTTGAATATGTAACTCAAATATAAATATATTGTCTATGTATTAAACTTAATGTAAATAGAAGGGACTTCTACTCTTCCGTTTATTTAGATGGACATATTAGGGTCCTATATGTGAGGAGGAAGAGTGATTTAAATTCAACATGGGTGTGACAATAATATTAGCATCAACAACATCTTTGAGTGTTCCACCATTGGATTTTCAATGATATGGATGGCTGAGGAGTTGGAGTGTGGAGAAAATTAAAGCTTATCCATTAAAGTATAAAGATTTGCTATCTTAATATAGACTGAGTATTAATTGTATATATGTGTGGGACATGATGATCTGGACCAACTGATGAGTGCTGGTTCAGTTCAAAATATGTATGTTGGACATCATTTATCTTTTTCACTTGTATGTGGTCATGTGTTTCATTTGTATAAAATGGAGTACATATATAATGGGAACTTGAAAGTCAGAGTTCACGTTTCTTTTAATTGCATTAACTTTAGTATAGACATATTAATATACTTATATTTGAATATTATATATATATATATATATATATATATTATTTGAAATACCCCATAGCTATATTATTTCAGTCACACTCCTCTTTTAAATAATGAAAACTCAAATTTTAGTGTTGTCTGTGCTAAAATTTGAGCGTTCTTTATTTAAAAGAGAAGTGTGGCTGAAATAATATAGCTATGGGACATTTTAAAATATTTTATAGTGAGTTCAGCTAGTGTTATATATTGTTGATTATTATTGATATTGGGATTGCCTAACTGTTGCCTGGTTTTTAATGATTTATAAGATGTATAAATTAAAATTTATGTCATAAAAAAAAATTAAAAAATAATAATGTACTTTTTAGTAATGAATTGAGGAGACATACATTTTTATATTTTACTGTATGTTTTCATTCATTTACTAAAACAAAAATTTAAAAAAATGTACTCTACTGTGTCTTTATTTTTTTAAACAAAATAAAAAGTGAAATGTCAGACTTTCATCACAATTAAATATATTCTAAGTGATATTCTTTTTTGCAATAACTGTTTTTTTCCTTATCAAAATGTATAGCAGTTTTGTTTTCAGGAGTCTATGCCCTCTCTAGTTGTTGATATTTTTAAGTCCATATCAACTTTATGAACTTTGTTAAATTTTATAAAATGTTTAGCATTACACTTGGAACACATTTTATTGCAGAAAATAATAGACTACATCAAATTCACAAAGGATAATAAAAAGAATAAAATGTGTGTTTTTTAACCATAAAGTGAATAAATTTTATTAATAAACATGATCACACATGACCCTTCAATATGGAAAAAGGGCTTCTACCATATTGTAATTTACATTTTTTAACGTGATCACATATTGCTCTTTGAGACAGGAAAATAACTGCTAGTGTATTGGATGTATTAAACTTATAAACAAAGCAAAGCAAAACTCCATATAGTAGTGCTACCTGTGCTAAACAGAGTAATCAATGGATGCCAGAAGGCTTGTGCATAAAATCCCTATCTAATGCCTACTCATCCAATATCCCCAGACTAGTTTCTGGCTTGTGGCCTTCATCAGTGAGGAGCTTTGGATCTGAGAGCACTGCATCTAGATCTTAGGATCTAATGCATCCCTCTAGCAATCATCTTTTATCTCTACTTAACTACAAAACTATGAGCAAGCCAGAAACTAGTCTGGGGATATTGGATGAATAGGCATTAGATAGAGATTTTATGCACAAGCCTTCTGGCATCCATTGATTACTCTGTTTAGCGCAGGTGGCACTACTATATGGAGTTTTACTTTGCTTTGTTTATAAACAATTACTTGCTAGTATTGGAGATGTGATCATGTGATGCTTGCTGATGTATTAAACTTATGAGTTTATTTTTATTTATTTGCATTTTTTTTAGTTAGCATATAGTTAAAGTATTACATATTAATACAATGTATTTCATGGATTTATTGTACCTTTGTGTATATAAAATATTAATTATATAATTATTATGAGAAGCAAGAATAAGAAAGGAGTAGATAATATTTTTTTGAAGATATTTAGGAACTTTTATTATTCTGATAAATGCCATTTTTTTAAAAGAGTAGGTGTGCACGTGACTGCCACATGTGTATATTAAACAATACAAAGTAATAGTATCACCATTTAAAATTGTTATAATCTTTTTTTTTGCAGAAATGAATCTAATATTTAGTTATAATAATATTAGTGAATGTGCCCCCACCCTTTCCAATTTATATTTTATTTTAAAACATTTAATATGTTGCTAGAAGAATTAAAGTATACAAAACAATATTTATTTGAAAAGAGTTATATAATAAAATATTTGGTAATGAATTTATTTTAAGGATGTTTTTCTTTTCTTCTAGCTTTTGCGGAACTACAGACCGATATGACCGATCTTACTAGTGACTTGGAAGCTTCAGGAATCCCTTTTCTAGACCGCAGAACATATATCATGAAAGTATTTTTTCCTGGAATAAAAGACCACCTAATTCTTCAAGATCCTAAGGTAATGTATTTTTATTTTTTAAATGTTTTAATGATTGGTCAAGTTAAATCAATATAATATTTTAAATTGAGAACTTAGTACTTTTTTCTTACTAAATATATACTGTCAATTGGTTTTTTAAAGAAATTTATTTTTATAAGTATTAATTTTGAAAACGATATATGAAAATAAAATATATTTATATTTTAGCTTGCATTTCATTATAATAATTTAAAAATTACAATGTTTTATAAATTTATAATTTACGCAGAATATAAAAGACCAAGAAATACAGGTTGATTGGTAAATAAATATATATATATATTTTAATAAAAAAAAATAGTGTGTAATAAGAAACATCATAACAAAGTTTGTTTTTCAACTTGCAAGCTGTTAGTTTTATGTTAGAAACACCTATTTATTATTGATTTTAGAAAAAAAAATATTTACCAATTTTTAAAATATATATATTTTTTAATATTTTCCAATTTTAAAACTAATATATATTTCATTTGCTTGTATGTGTGTTTTTATCTATATTTGAATTTTTAATAAAAATATTGCTATTGTTTTTTTATATTTATTTTACTGTGTATGATTTGAAATATTTTCAATGGTAAATAAACTATATTGTCTAGACTAAATTATTTGTCATAAGTAAGGAATATACATTTTGTAGTGTAAAAAATGATACTGGAAATAATACATTTAGTCATAATTTTAAGTGGCTGTTGCTTAAGAGATCATGTGATGTTTGAGCAATCTAGTGGTAAACTGAACATTTAGCAATTCCATTCAGTTAAACTGAACTGAAGGTTTTTTTAAATATTATTTTATTTAAACAGTCGATAATATTAGTGTTTTATTTTTATTTCTGCAACTTTTGATTTCTTACCAATAGTTTTTATATTATTATCATTGTTGCTATTATTATTATTATTATTATTATTATTATTATTATTATTATTATTATTATTATTATTATTATTATTATTATTATTATTATTATTATTATTATTATTATTATTATTATTATTATTATTATTATTATTATTATTATTATTATTATTATTATTAATAATAATAATAATAATAATAATAATAATAATAATAATAATAATAATAATAATAATAATAATAATAATAATAATTGATACCATTGTATGGAATGCATAATATTAGCTGTCTACTATTAATCTAAGAACTTGAGTTCAAAATTTATATAAGATTCAGATTGTTTTCAGAAAGTATAAAATTACTCAAATGCAAACTTATAATTATGTCAATAAACCATTAAACATCACATGATCACCATTTTCTGTACTTACCCAAGGTGTTAACACAGAGGCAAAACTGTCCATATGGTACATGCAAGCCAGAGTAATCAATAGATGCAAGAAGATTTGTGTATAAAATCCCTGCACTAGATAGACATTTTATATATAAATGTTCTTGCATCCATTGATTACTCTAGCTTACACTGGATGGCACTGCTGTAAGGAGAATGTAATCTTCTAAAATAACTTAAATGTAACATCAGTAGAGAACCGATATTTCTTTAAAAAATTAGTTTAATAAAAAATATAACAAAAAATAAATAAATTCTTTACTTATATTTACTTGATTACAAAAAAAAAGTTGAATTGATAAATTGCTAGTAGTTTACTGTAATAAAGCTATTTCATTTTTGAATATCGTCAAAGCAAAATTAAAAAAAAAACGCTTAAAAAGTTTAAATGTATATATTGCTTCAAAACATTAATTAGGTAAAAAAATACTTATATATAATTGGAATCTTGCATTGTTAAGTGATAAAAAGTTTATAATAAAAGTTTAAGCTCTTGTGTAAGATTAAAAAAAAAAAAAAACTAATGTAATTTTAGAATGACCGGAAAATTGCTTTTCTTTTTTATTTAATTCTATAAATATTTACTTCTTTTCTTCTATTACATTGTAATTCTATGGAAGCATTTTACCGGCTTATAAAGAAAAGTTTATTTTATTTTAAACTTTCAATAAATAAGCAAACATGGTTTTGGCCTAGTCAATCAAATTTATATCCCTCAAACTCAGTGACTAATTTTCGTGATGGGTTTATAATACAAATGAAGCAGTCATTATGCAAATATACTCTGCAACTAAAGTTCATGATGGGTTTATAATAGGAATGCAGCAAGTATTATGCAAATTTATAAATTTGTATAATGTCTTCTCCATTCATATTATAAACTCATCTTGAATGTTAGTCACTGAGTTTGAGCACTGTTATCACACTATGAATTTGACTGACTAGCCTAAAGCATGCATGTCTTTATATTCATCATAAAAGCATTTGAAAGATATCCTTGACCATGTTGTGTTATATTAAGTGACTGGACATAAAACTGTAAACAAATCTCACCTATTTTTTGAGATTAATTTTTAATATAAAAAATTGCAATTTTTTTTTATATGTCAAAGCATTGACCAGGAAGCAAACCCAGGCCAGCTGCTTGGAAGGCAGCTATGCTAACCACTAGGCCACCAATGCTTGGCAATTTTTTTTTTTCCTTTTAAAAATATTTACCTTCTAAAAAATTATGAGCATGTTTTATAGATATTATTATTGTTATTGTTGTCATCATTATTGTTATTCTTGTTATCATTATTGTTATCATCACCATCATCATCATCATTATTATTGTAGTTGTTGCTAATATAATAATTTAGCAATTTGACCTTTTGTCACTGAAAATTAAATTTAACTACAGAAACAGCATGTTTTTTGTTTTTAAAAATAATTAAAAATTATGATTTTCATATACTTTTTTCTTTATTTTCACTATCTGTAAATTTTTGACTTTCATTTTAGTATTAAATTATTATTATATATCAGAATATATTAAATTTGACTTCATTTAATAAATATTTTTGTTTAGAAATTAAATGGTAAAAAAATCACATTTTACTTTCAGATTTATTTTAAAAATTAGATTTTAAACAAAACAAAGTGCTATTTTTTCATTCTTGGGAGGAGGAGATTAAATTTAATAAATGAATAAAATCTTCTTTATTTGACATATGTATTTAAAATGTGAATGAATAATTATTAATATTTAGTAAATCTATCAACTTGTACTTTAAAAGTTTAAATTATTAAAATGATTTTTATGATATTATTATATTTTCTAACAGACTATTAGTAATGACATTTTCTAAACATAATGTATTTACCACCACTGTAAGTGTCAGAAAAATACAATCTTTTATATTTAAAAATAAAACATTTCTTCAGAAAATAAACATGTAATAACATATATTCTAAATTTATAATAATTATGACACAATTATTAGACAAGTTTTTAGCCATTCATAATATTTTCTCAAAGTAATATTACAATGTTTGAGACCACTAAATACAATGGCTTTTCCTAAGTGTGGAGTTTAACAACCTTTGAAATTTCCACATTTTTGACTATATTAATATCTTTACACCTTTTTTAGAATTAAAATAATAATACTCTATAAATTTTACAAGAGCAGTGTTTAAATTATAATTATATAGAAGGTAAATGAACCTTCACACTAGAGCCATTTTAAAAAGATAACATTAGAAAAAAAATATACATAGTGTACCGAGACAAAGTCGGTACATGTATATACCCACACACACAGGCAATATAAATACTCTATTTTTTATTTACTTTCAACTTATGATAAAAATAAATATAGTTTTCTTTCAATGATTTATAAAATACACTATAAAATAAAATGTTAATATTTCTGATTAAATAATTTAAGGCTTTCATATAATCTACTATAATAATATTCCCTAAAAAAATAAAATATAAAGCATCACTAATATGCCATTTTAAATCTCAATAAGTGATTTCTACTCGTATATGCTGCGGGGGTAATTAAAAAGGGGTTTATTTTAAATTATAACTATAGTGAAAGTTAAAAGCTTATAGAGGTGATTTTGAGATTAAATGCTCGACTTTTAAACTAATGTAATTTAAATTGTTATCTTAAAATGTGCACACATGTATGTATAAAAGGTGAATAAGTATGAATTTTTTCTAACTGAGATTGCAATGTGAGATTGCATAAACCTAAGATTGCCTCAAGCATATGGATTGAATGAACATTACGTAGGACACGGACCCCAACGACAACTCAAAGAATATTGAACTCTGGGTGGAGATTGGATCCTCAGATAATAACCAACCCATATAAATATGAGTCTTAGTCTTTGTCTTTACATTCTTCTTTTACATTTTTTTATGCTTATGCTTATAGTTTTTTTTTGATTCCTCCGGAAGCTACAACTAGAACTTTTCTCTTTTTGCTATCCGGTTTATCCAATATGATCACTATGAAATTAACATTTAGAGCGTCGATCATCATGATGGGCTAAGAAACCCTTCAGTGATTGATCGACGCTCCGCCGCCAGAACATCTCCACCGCTATGAATGATCAACAACAGTGCCGTCCGAACATCGTACTCCAATCAGTCCAAGGATGTTGTTCCGTTTAATATACAAGAATCGTCCAAACATACTACGCTGAACTTATATGAAATAAATAACCATTTATTATGGAACATTATCCACCAGGTTCGAACCCTCGCCAAATTAGAAGCAGCAGAAGACTACGCAAAATCCTAGGTAAACACTTTATTTCTTTTATGCTCCCATTCATTCTTTACGTAGACTTTAAAAGGCAATCTCATAATTAATTAAATTCGACTTTCGTAAATCAAAATATAAAATGATCCGTAATCCCTCATTTGAATCTTAATATTTTAATCTCAACTTTCGTAAATAAAAAAGATATCAGATGCTACATAGTTCCTCATATTTAAATCTTAGGACTTTTCCTGTTATGAACTTTGATCATAATTATTATTTTCTTTCATAGATAAACTATCACACACACCTAATTTCAAAATGTAAAGGAAAGAAATATATTTTATCATCCATGTTTATTATGCATAATATGTTCTTTTCTGTGCGAGTGCGAGAATGCGTGTATGTGCGTGCAAATAAAGCTATTAATCAATGTTTCATTTTTTTATATTCAATAAATTCTTTTTTTATTTAAACAAGTCGAGCATTCCTCAAATCATTCTCTATAATTAAAATATATATTTTTTTAATTATTATAATCAGCATTTATTCATGCAATTAATTATTTTACTTTTAAATTTGTCTTTCTTGTATTTTTTTGTTTTGTTTATTTCTTTAAATTTCATCGTGCCGTAAGTCACGATGTTTATTTACTATGTAGTTAAGATAGGTTTAAGAGTTGGGAGGGCCTATTATTAATAAGTATAAGTAAATGTCAATAAAAATAGTGTGAATAATTCTATTGGACTGTATGATAAAGGGGGGATGATCTTATAAGCTTCTAATTTTGTTTATATAATGATGCATAAACCGAACATTCATATTAGTTGCAAACAACCAATGACCCGGTCCAATCTTTGGACCGACCTGTTAATCAACCAAGATTCTTCTCCATTGGTTAGTATTGCGTCTTTTGCCAGAATAATAGTCTTGAAAACAATTACATCACGACCCTGAGTGACCCTTATTGGTCCATGCTGGGAGTTTGAGCTTATGGGCGGGGATTAGACTTCGAAATCGTTTTGATATGACATAAGGTGATGCGAGAAATTAAATGGTAAATTAAATCATCGTATCTGGCGCCCCTTTGTGTTGATAATGAACAACTATCGATATAGGAAAATAAATAAAGCTTTACGCTATATCATGTTTGTTTCGGAGCTCTCAATCCCTTTAGAAACGGTTGAATAAGGCGACCGGTTACAATAGTTAGCATAATTTGTCAAGAGAGGGTGAAAAACACAAATTGAATTTTTGACTTTCACTCTAAATGACACTCATACATTTTTTTTTATATATAAAAATGTGTTGTAGGTATTAAATTGGTATTCTTTCTTTTAATTTGGCTAAAGTAATAATTTAATATTATGACACTAGAACTGCTTGCTCTATTATACATTTTTTCTCTGTCATTTGTTATGGAATATAATATTTAGACATACAATCATAATTTTTATGTATCCATACTTTGCAAGCACTTGGAAATTTTGTTTCACTTAAAAATTGATTTAATTTTCTTTTAATAATATGTTATAGATAGAAAATTTACTACATGCTTTATCATTTTTGATATTGATTATACAATTGGAAATTTGATACAAGAAATTGATGGACATTATATAATTCAATTTATATTAAATATAAACTTAATTTTGAAAAATAATTATGGATAGAACATTAAATGTTTGATTTTCTTTTTTCTTAAATTTACTAAAGAAATAGTGAATTGTCCATTTAAAATTGTCTTTTTAAAAAAAAAAATAATAAAAGTAAATTGTTACTATGGAATTGAAAGATTTTTTACTGCCATATATCATGTGTAGTTGAAAATATATATTACAATATATTCATAACCCTCTTTTAATTAATTCAGCTTATTCATTAATATATTCAATACAAATATTGTAGACTGTATATATCTTTGTATTGTTTAATTCAATTAGCTGCAAGTTTAAAAAAAGATTTCAAATTTACTTTATATATATATACTGTGCCCTTTTCTATAGGTCGGTAATAGTTCATAACAGTCAATTACTAAAAATTTTAAATTTTAGAATATGTTCTTTTGATTTATTAATTATAGTTTGTCAATTATGTTATAAAGTATAATTTGAAGCTAAAGAAAGTACGTAGTATATAAAATTATAGCAAATCATTTAAAAAATAGTTATATAAAGCTTTAAATATTGTTGCATATAGTTGTAAAAGCTGGCCATATTAAATAACACAGCTATAAATATTAAAAGTATATTTAAAAATTCGATTTTAATAGTTTAAAACTGATAAGTTAATAAATACAGTGTTTAAATTTATAATCATATTTAATAGTCAAAATTATAATAATATATTTTAAAAATAAACTTTATGATGGTGAGAATTGTATTTAATTCTATATTTTCTAAATTGTTCTTCCAAATTTTATAATTATATTATATAATATAATAAGTGTAGCAATTTTATAAATCTAGGCAGAGAAATAGATTAAAAATTGTCTGTCAAAGTTATTAATCATGTGACTTGTATATTACATACGTTCACACACACGCTTGTTTGAAATAATAACAAAGTTTAAAATATTTTAAAAGTTATAATATATAATTGGATAGAATTATTGCCTATCATAAAAGCAAATAATAATAAATATTAAGTTAACTATCGTATGTAATGTTTTAAGTAATGTAATAAAGACGAATACAGATATAATAAAAAATAAATATTTTATTTAAATAAAAATAGATAAATTGAATATTAAAAAATGGAATAAGTTATTAAATGTTATTTTAAAAGTTATTTTAAAAGATTAAAATAATTTAAATTATTTAAATTTCAATTGAATTAAAAGTGGTATTTTAAATAATGTTTTAAGTTCATTGCGTCACGGTTTCTAATTTTGAAATTTAATTCTACTATAAACTAAAAATATGTAAATTTGTTCTCAAGCTAAAGTAAGAATTAGCCAATAGGAATAGGTATTCTTACAGACTATAAAAATATTGTCATAACTAAGTTATCAGGGGAGATTAATAATGTATTGAAACCAGAGAAAGGTAAATTATAGCTATCAAAGAGATAGTATTTTAAAATAATTATTTTAGTCAATTTTAGTGCTCTCTCATAATTTATTTGCAAAAACTAATTGATATTTTAAAAAGTAACTTGCAAAAAAAGAGAGTGTAAACTAAAAAATATTTTAATAATTTCGTTTAACATGCTTTGTTAAATTTTTTAAAATTCCTTTATCAGTCGTATTTTATCTAAAAGTTTAACCTAAACTTCGCAATAAAGGATGGATATACTACGAAATAAAATGGATATAAGTTGTAATGCTGAAAAAATATTTGAAATATTTATTGATACAGCTTTATTAATGCATAACCGAAGAACTGTTTTGGTAGATAAAAAACCACAGCTCAGACATTATACGGAGTCTAAAAAATGTATTGAAACGTATTATTTATAAGTGTATCCAAGATTTGTTTTTAAATAGTAATAAGACAATTATATTTCATGAATTATTTTATATAATATGATATTCAAAGGAGTAAAATGTTATATCCTTTCTGAAGGTAACATTTTTTTTTATTTTTAAAAGAGATTTATAAAAATACCAAACAAAAGTTTAAATGTATCAAGAAGGAAACATATATAAAAAAGTGAACACATAGTTGAATAAAAGATGGATCCATGGAAATACAAATAGTACTTAAAAGTTTATCGAATATTTTTTCAAAGTTAAATTAGATGGATTGATGCATCGGATACGCAGAGAATATTGGTAGAGAAGATTAAAAAGCTTCACGGGATTAATTAATATTATGATTTAATAATTATCGTCCTAAATACTAAAACCAAGGATTATTTTCTATAAATTTTACTAAATGGATTAATAATTATTTTTATTTTAAACTTTAACGTGCTTGGAGGAGAACATTTTTTAAAAACTCTAGAGAAAATAATAAACATTTTGGACTTATCAGGAACTATCGTCAAGAAAATATGTAATTATAGTTTTGATTCCATTTATTTTGTTAACCTAGTTTAAATTTAAATTTTTATATAAGATTAGGAAAACATAAAAACATTAATTTATTAATATTAAAATTTTATAATATAACAATCTAATAATTTAGCTAAAAATATTTTAATATAAAGTGTATGGGTGTGAATTTTTTTTTTATATCTGCAATGCTCAAGTGGATAAAGGAAGCCAAGTGAACACGATGACTAGATAAAGGTTATTGGTAATAATAATAACTATTGATAATTTATAATGTATATTTTTTTGTTTTCTTTAGATCATCCATAAATTGGAAGAATGAAGTGTAAAATTTTTTTACTTATATGTACCACATTTCATACAACATTTTAAAAAACATTATGAGATAGGATTGATTTGAAAATATGCATACGACAATTTTTTTTTTATTAGTGATATAATCCAACATAACAAATAATTATGTGATTCTTTTAAAATTTTCATGTTATTGGATATTGAAATATTGTCTAAGTAGATTGTATATGATTAAACATACAGAGCAATGAAGTAAGCAACTTTTCTTATGGGATAGTAAGATTGTTTAACTATTAATGAATTTTATTTATTGTTTTGTAAATGCAGATAGTTATTTATTGATGTAAGATGTGGAAAATCTTGAGAAATAATGTTGAGATAGTGTCTTGGAAGTACTTAGTGAACAGGAAACCAAGATGATGTTTTAAGAAATAGGATGTTATAAGGAATGGAAATAATATTTAGTCTTTATGTGAATATCAGCATAGTTAACATAGCCCTATGACTGATACACATTTTATTTGGACAGTGTTTATATTTCTTTAAATATTTGATGTTCTAATAAAGCTGAAGAAATAGCTTTAACATCGTCCCTGTACTAGAGGATATTAGGCAGGTAAATGTCATACCTCTTCGCACTGTCCCATGATTTTTTGAGATATATTAAGAGTGATACTCTAGCTTTCCTCCTTAAATCCTATACATCTGTTTCGCTATCTTTATTTCATGTAACTGCATTGTTCAGTAAGATATGTTTAAGAGAAATGATAAATAATTTAGAACTTAGGTTATGCTATCGTTTTGTATAAGATTGGTTTATTTGCTTAGAAGGAATAGGACGTTATCCAAAGTATCCTAAGGAAAGAAAAGAATCATAGAATATATTTTGAATTTTATTTCGGAAATGAAATATAAACTTTTTTAAAATAAAGTATCTAAACAAAAATATTTTTTTTAAAGTGATAATAATTTTAAATGCTTTAGTATTATTTTTTTTTTAGAGAAAAATAAATATTGCATATTTTTAAAATACAATAGTATAAAGTAAATTATGTAAACAATATGCATAGTATATTTTTTGTTTATTGATTCACATAAATATATTGATGATTACACTTATATCATACTAAAGTAAGGTTTAAAGAAGAATATATTATGATTAGTAAATATTGTGTGATAAATACTAAAATCTAGTACTGAATTTTGGATAATATTTTGTGTAACATCTTTGACTTTGCAAGATGAAATTTTTTTTTTAATATTTTGAGAAATCCATACTCATTATAAAATTTTGTTTTCTATAGAATGTTTTCTAAGTATGAATTTTTAAAATAAGATAGTTTAATAATATTAAGGATAAAATGCTGTTGCTAATAAAGTAGATAAATATATTTGTAATAAGTTAACCATAATGAGAAACCAAATAGTAACATTTTTTTAAAATTTTGTCCTAAATCTAAATAAAGATATAATTGAAATATAAATTATTTTTTTTATAACCCGGTAGATCAAATTGTAAAGTAAAAAAGTTAAGGATATCCACTGTAAATAGTGTAAATAAAGTTTATTTATTTGTTGTTAGTAATAAACTTTGTTAAATTTTGTTATTTCAAAAATGTTGTGTCTGAGTTATTTGTTTCTCCACACCGCTGCATGAAATCACGATATATGCATAATAATTGAAACAAAATATATAATTTTTGCACAAAAAGATTAATAGAGAATTATTTAAGAATTTAAATATTTTATTGGTATTCATTATAATTTAATAATCATAATTTTACATTATTTTATTGGTCATAAATCAGTTATCACAATATTATATTAAATTATATGCTATCAGTTGCCACACATATTTTGTTTGTCAGATTATTAAAATGCTACCACATATTTATTATATCATTACATGAAGATATAAGATCATATTATATTATTTCATTATTTTATTATGGTAATAAAATTATAGTAAAAAGAAAAGATATACAGAATTAGTTAAACAATGAAGAATATTATTATTATTATTTATTATTATTAGTTTCAGTGCAGTAGATTATGACATAAAATCCCTTCTCATATTTTACTACCGTATTTTTAGATTAACTTAGAATAAACTTTATGAATCTGACATTATTTTATTGAGCTAGATTATTACAAATAGAAGATTAAGACTTAATTATTAGTTTAATCTTAGTGAGTAGAAGTTATTAAAGTCGTAAGAATACTATGAGTTTGTTATTTGAAATAGTAATAAAGGGGGGATAGTGTTCTTATGCCATTGAGGTAGTATCCTATGGGATATTGGCTCAATGTAATCTATCTTGTCACCTGTATTTTCACTTCAAGTCTCTTGAAAATATTGAATATTTATTTAATTTATTTTTATAAACTGAACCTTATTTGTATTTTAAATTTGAGCTAGTGAAATATTTTAATGCTGAATATTTTAGTTATTAATTATTAACTGAGATAGAACCCTTTCTTATTTCATATCATATATTATCTGGAAGTGAGGATGCACGAGAGCAAGGTCAGAATATATATATATATATATATATATTGTAATTCCTAATCTCGGGATCATTGGTTTGAGCACCATCTTGTTCACCAAAACATACTTAATGTAACCCTACCAAAGCTAAATTCATGTAACTATCGATCAATAGTTGATTTATATTCACTACCTTAATTATAATGTAATACTATAATAACTAGCTCATATGAATATAATAATATTACATCTAGTAAACTACTACTAAGCAAATAATGATCTATTAATTAACTAATCAATTTAAATACTAGCTCAATCTTCTTATAAACATTTTAGTTAAATACAAAAAAAAAATCATGAGACTCATAATTAAAAGCATCTAGTAAGGTGCACAGCTAGTTTAAGATTAAGAATATACCCATAAAAGATACATCTCCAATAGCATAGGAATATCACTACTACCTACTTCCCTATACTTTAAGTAATCTTCCCATGATTCACATATTAGAAATAAATTATAATTAGCATTACTAAAATTAAGTGAAAATATTAAACTATTCCACTTTCCTTTACTTAATAAAATAATATATCATTTCTTAAATAAAAATCCACAACACAACTTTAATCTTAATCTCAGGTTCTTATTATTATTTTTACAATTAACACATTAATTAATATAGCTACATATAATGAGGGATTTTACATATATCTAGATATATAAAAACAATAGTAATCAATAAAAATAAAACTACACAATAACTCTTATTTCAAAACTCTTTTAACTAATTTACTAATGACCTAAAATAAGTTAAAATTTTAAACCACTATAAATAATACTTATTATCTCCAATAAACTGAATGTAATTTCAATCTTATAATGCATTATACTTATAATTGTATTCTCCATATAGTATATTAAAACATATCAAATATTGTTATAATTATTAAATAGGATAATGATAAATTATATCATTCTTAAGATTAAATATGTAATATCTTCAATAATCGTAATATAATAATCATACTTTATTTTCTTTAGTTTGTGTGCAATTATACCAAGATATAATCACTTCTTATAATACATGTGTGAATGACTTGGACATAATAAGAAACTCTCAAGACATTAGGTTAATTCAAAACAAACATTTACAATTTAATATAACAAATGTACATTTTTAAAATTTACAAATACATTTAAAAAATTAAATCATTTTAAAATTCAAAATAATTACATTTAAAAAAATATTTACATAAAATAATAAATAATTTCCCATTCAAATATTGTCTATCATGAAGTAATATTATTACTTGAAGTTAACATTTATTAAGATATTCTAGCATTTTTCTTAGATTACATATTTAAATAATTTGAACACTTTCATAGATTCAAAAATTCACTTTATGAAAATCATAGTATCCTGTTCTAGATCTATAAGATTACTATAATAAACATATTTTAAAATAATTACAGGTTCATAAATAAAATGTTATTTGATAATGAACATTTATGTAAAGACGATTCCCCTCCTTTCTTCCAATTTGTAAGCTTGTGGTTAAGACCTGTAGAGGTCCCTACCTTTGCATTTTTAACCACACAAGCTATAGGTTTATTTCCTTAGTAAATATTACATAATCAATGTGCATTAAATAAATTTATAATTACAACTTTAAATTATCATAATAGATTTCTAACTATAAGATCTTTCCATTGACTCATTATAAATCGAAAGATTTCACAAGTATTAATGTATAATAGGAATTGTGGCCTTAATCAGTGAAGTATTACATGGCTTCACACTCTCAGATCTAACTGCTTCAGTTCCACCTATTTATGTAGAAAGTAGGTTAAAGTAAAGAAGGTTCCCCTCTTTTTTTTCCAATATGTAAGCTTGTGCTTAAGACCTGTAAAGGTCCCTACCTTCGAATTTTTAACTGCACAAGCTTTAGGTTTATTGCCTTAGTAAATATTATTAAATGTTTTTATGAAATTTTCATATTCATTATCTAAATAGTTTATTTATTATATTATCCATTACAAATATATATATATATATATATATATATTGTAACGAGCACAGACGTTCGTTACATTGTTTTTTTTTTTTATATATTATTAAACAAGTTAAAATAAAAAGTTCGCATTTAAAAACTTTCTTTAAAAATTAAAAATTGAAATTAAAATATCGTCTTAAACTCTTATATATTAAGTCACACAGATAATGAAAAATTATTAAAATAAAATTTTTATTAAAGAAAAAGGTATTTTTAAAACTAAATTTTAAAAAAAGATTTGGAGATAAAATTATATCTTTAAATTTGTCTTGAAATATATTTTTGATTTGGAAAACAGGGTAATTAATTAGAAATGGAAATGATTGTTAATTAGTTAAATGTAAACCAGCCTTCCATTTAAATGTAAAAACACCTGTCAGATAAGAAAACAATAAAAACTGTTAGCAAATAAGAAGAAATCCCTATGGAATCGACCTCAACGAAAAGGATCATCTCATCGATGACGTAATGTAAATTCAATCCTTCACATTAATATAAAAGGAAAATTTTGGAAATTATTAATCAGTGACTAGTGACTGGAAATTGATTGATTATTGACGATGTAACAGCTAGGTGTTAGCGCTGGGGGGATTGAAAAAGACGCACAGCTTTTTCAATCCCTTCAGTTCTGCTAAGAAAGAGAAAAAAATGGGCCATCGTTTCTACAATGAGGACCAACTACACGAAAAACAAAATCTCCAAAGGATAAATAAATAAATCAACCGGATAATAATCTTCGGACGACGTGGGAATTCACGTTTAAACGGCCAGGAATATAATAGGATGAACTATTTCAATAACCGTAAGAACTTTAAAATTTATGAACAGTAAATTAAAAACTTTTCATATTTAAAATGATTTTAATATTATTCTATCTGACCAACATTATTTTATTAATTAGTTATAATTTTATTTAATGTATTTAATTTGTAAAATCATTTCCATTTATTTATTTATTTATTTAATTTTTTTCTTTAAGTTTTATTATGATTTCTGTTTTCCGTTAAATAAATTATAAAAAAAAATGTTAAACTTGAGTGGCGGAATGGCTGTATCGATCTTGTAAAGATAATTAAGGGAGGGTAATCTTGGGTTGTTCATTTCGTGGTTGAATTGGTTCAATGGATTGGATATATTTATGTAATTAGTAGGTGTAAGCATGAGATCCGCTACGGGCAGGATTATAAAATACGCCACACACCCTCTGTTTGCCTATGGATGGGTTTGTAAGTCGGCAGAAGACAGCCCATTCCTATGGGTTTTTAGTTTATTGATCTACTTGCCCAGTGTCACATCTGTTGGAGGCGTCGTTTTTCTTTCTTCATTTGTTGTGTAACTGACAATATAATGTTTGTCGAAGCTAATTGAATACTGAGTATAGATGGTTTTGATTCAATGTTGCCTAGGGTTAAATAGGGTAGTTTTTATTTTCGATGCAAATCTATATAGTATATTCAGGCTCGATCCTATAAACTATTAATTTAAGTTGTTATAGACCTTGCATAGATTGGCTATTAATATGTTTTTTTCATATTTGATCAAAATATATAGAATCAAAATATGATACCTTACGGAGTATCTAAAAGGTATTTATTCGGATGTCTTTTAAGTTATTGGTGACGATGCAGGTATCTTACGATGAATACTAGAGGGTTTCTTATATTTCCCTCTGCAATTGTCAGTAATCAATAACTTTATATTTTGATCGTTTATGTTTACTTTGAAATGTTTTTGACCGTTGAAATCTATGTAACCGATCTATAGCAACATATTAAACAGGTTAATATAATCCCATCTGTGCGAACTTGATTAAAAATGTAAATTTATAATATAATAGTAACTCAATGGAAATTAAAGTAAAATCAAGGTTAAAAATAATGTTAAATGTAAAAGTGTAAACTAATACTAAAATAATTTCAAATCTTATATATATGTGCATAAATAAATCTGTTTGTACGATAATTACTGGCAGTGGCTTACTTTATTCTTTTGTATACTAGTAAATGATATTATTAAATCTCTGCTATTCCACTGAGCTAGTGACATGGGCTAACGACCGGAATCAAAATTTAAAAAAAAAAAAAAAAATTTTTTTTTTTTTTGAATTACGTATCGCCACTTTATAAATTTTTCTAGGTTCAAATGCCTAGATGGCGCCCCGTAGTGCAGTTTACGTTAAGTCCCTTTTCTCCGGATCGTTACAATATATATATATATATGTATAATACTCTATCATAATATAATTTTATAATAACTCTATAATTCATATGTGTTCTTACGTTTATTTTATCTATCAAAATAAACATATAATTATTTTAATAATATAAAAAATAAATATATGGTATTTATTCACTTCATATTTCTTGATGTTCATCATATTCATGTTTTACTTTCATTCATACCTTTTATATGACTTTACCATACACTCTATAATTTTTTTGATCCCTCAGAATATTTTTTGGAATATTAAAACTTTATTTAACACTTTATATATTATTTGTATTATGTTTTGCTCTTCTTGCCTTACAAAAATTCTAAACATCATTTAAGAGTCTAGCTATTATTCTTCATACATTTTTAACAATACCAATGATGATGTAGGAACCAGTGATGATAGTAGAGATTAAAAGTGAGGGATTAAAAAATTACAAGAACTAGGAAAAAAACAATGAAAACATAGATGCAGAGTGTCTATCTTAAATTCTTATCATGGCTTTTCTCTGAGCACTTAATGATTTATGAAAAGAAATGCTACTGTTCACAAATCATAAAAACATTTGGACCTATGTTAACTGTATTATAATTAATATTCAAAGGATCTCTTGAACTACAGAATTTCCTAATACTACTCTCCTGAACCACTGACTAACTATCATAAAGACTCTGTATATCACCTAACAACATCACAAAGAAATTCTTAAATATCTCTTCAAAAATAATTTCAAAACTTCAGTATATAGCGTTCTTTTAACATCAAGAAGATTAAATATAACACAAACAAATGATTTTAGATTTTTAACTTATAATAAATAGATTCATTTAAATTCTTTATAAAATAATTCAGAGATCAGTTGTATATATAGTATCTTAGCAGATACTGCTTATAACATTTTATTCATATTTTCATATAGTATCTAAAACAGATCCAGCATATAACATGTATATTCCTATTTTCACATGGTATCTAAATATATCCAGCATATAACATTTATATTCATACTTCTAAAACAAATTATTCTAACATAAATAATTGGAATAAATATAATATTCAATTTATATAAATACCAATATTAAAATTTAAATACCTGTAAATAAAATTTTACTTTAATCATATCAATATCATTATTATGATGATCCTCTCTCATTAGCTTAATTTTATTAATGTTATAGATTTATTATCATTAAAGAAAAATATTAATTTTGCTTCTTTTTTTATACCAAATATTAAAATAAAACTCACATATATAAACCTTAGAACTATATCTTACCACCTCCCCTAATTTTTTTATGAATATGTTCATCCTTTTAGCAATCCATGCTCTGGTGAATTTTTCCATAAGTATTATATGTCAAGATGTATATTTTTCTGTATATTTTGCTATATAAAATTTAGTTCAAAAAATTACTATAGATGGTGGGAAATTCAAAAAAGGCCAGCTGACAATAGACATAAGCCCTGCTCTAATATGTTCATCCACTGTGTGAGGGCAAGGCCATAAGATATTCAGCATTTTATGACATTGTTTAAAGAAAATAGTTTCAATGGCCAAAAACCTATTCATTTGCAAATTTATTACAATTAATAACAGTTTTAGATAGTTTTTTTTTTTTTTGCAATAATTACACTATATTAATTAGTTGGCAAGAAATATAAATTATTAATAAATTATTTTGACTGGAAATACTTTATTTTCAAAATTATAATGTTATATTAGCAATTAGCATGAATATGGCCTGAAGCAGTTTACAAGCTTAAATTCTACATAAGCAACCTACTTATAAACAAAGGCAAAACTCCCCATACAGTAGTGCTACCCTGTGCCAAAAAGAGTAATCAATGGATGTCAGAATGCTTGATTACTCTGTTTGGCACAGGGTGGCACTACTGTATGGGGAGTTTTGCCTTTGTTTACAACAAATTATGTGCTAGTATAGAGATGGTGATCATGTGATGTTTGATGGTTTAACATCAATCTACTTATACTTACAAGTATGAAAATATCACAATTTTGAAATAAATATTCAAAAATTTTAAATTTTTAAAGCATTCGTTAGATATAAGTCAAATAAATAAATATTTGTTTACATTTTTAAAAATAATAAGAAATAGGAAAGATTTTGTTGATTTTGAAAAATTGAAAATAATCTTTCTGAAATGATGATTGGGAATCATTTTATTTTGATTACAATATCATTTTTTTAAATATTTATAGAAACAAAATGTGAACATTTAAAATTTATTTCAGTACCTATCAAATGAAGTCAAATTTATTATTTTCTGATAAATAATAATCATTTAATAATATATTTTATGTTGATGTGTGAGACAAAGAAAAATATTAAAAATTGCTGCACTACAGAATGGCTAATGATACATATGATTTTTAAATTACCTAAATATATATCTTAACTATGGAAAAAATAAAATAATAAAAATAATAAGGTTTCTTTAATTTTTTCTGTTGTTGAAATTCCTTAGGAAGTGCCTGTTACCATAACAATGTTTATTTACTAAAGAGATTTTTTCTCTTTCCCCACCATGCTCTTAACTTTATTAAACATAAACACAAAAAATATTAAAGAAAACCCAATTGAAATATTGTTCACTAATACAGGATAAAATGTATTTATAATAAAGTTTGTTTATTTTAATTCTTTGATGAAGCAAATTTCACAAAAAGTTAATAAGTGTTTATTACTAAATTTAATAATTATCACATTTTTACAAGTTTCTTCTTCAATTCACTTTTAATACCTTATTGTAGAAATATTTTGTTTTAAAACAAATTCTCCAAATTTTTATATAGAAGCATTGTAAATAATTTTAATAATATCACTAGTGAGTTATTTCAATTTTAGAATTCTTATGTCATGTATAAAATTTTTACACCAATAATTTGCATTAATATTTTTAGTCATATTATTCATTTAGAACACACTCCTCCAAGTTAGTATTTTTTAATACAATATTTATAATTGATTTATAACTTATATAGCTCTTCTTATAACAGTTCATATTTATTATTCTAATAACTTGCAAAATACTTGAGAAACATTATTCAATTATACAATTTTCTTTTAGGTTAGTATATATTTCTTATATTAAAAATATTTTTGACTTATGCATAAAGGTCTAGTAGACAATAAATTCATTTTCATTAAATCATTGATTAGCATTCACTCTTTCTTCTTAAACTGAATAAAAATTCTGAAAAAGTTTTTAGTAAATTCCGAATAGCAAAGATTAATATCTTTATCAAATGAAAGTCTATACTCTTTATTGTTACTTAATAAAAGTAAATAAAACTGTTCTTTAATATCCAACATTCAAATATAACTAAAACAAATGCCTTACAAATCCTTCATGTTGCTCTTTGGTCTAAATGACACAATCTCTGGCATAGCCCTCTGACTAAAGGCATTTTTATATGATAACAACCATTCATCATCATAGTTTTTAGTTGGTTTTTGTTCAGCACTGACAAATAGTATTGCTTGTTTAAACCATATTAAAACAATTCAAATACATTTCTTAAATTATTATTCATAATTTTATAAATTATTTTTACTTAAAATTTCGACTATAATGAACCAAGTTTTATTTCTTAAAATTTATTTGATTTCAAAAGGAAAAATGTAATAGACAACTACAACAACTGATTTTCTCAATCATCACCTATATTTGTAGCCATATTTGAGCCCTATCTGATTGGCCAATTAAATTCCAGACACTAAAAAATTTACATACTAATTATTTCTGTCTGGCTTTTTTTAAAAAAAATAATTTAATTAAAAATCTTATTAATTAATATGTTTTAAACTTTATTTAAATACTATCTTTAAATGCATTTTTAAAAACAAAATACTTTTTATTACACTTAAATTTGCAATATAAAAACTATTGTTTTATATAATTATAAGAATTAAATTTGATACATTTTTAAAAATAGATACAAAATAAATTGCAATCTAAAATTTATATAAATAATAAATTAATTTTAGCAACAAAAAAGTAAACTTAATTAATTTTAGCAAGAATGTGTATGCACACAAATTAACACACATTGTATACCAGAATTATTACATTACTATTAAATAATTAAATATTTTTTTTTTAAATTAAACTGTTAATACTTATACAATATTATTTTTTTTATGACTAAGATTAAGATTTTAGCATAATATTATACAACTTTAATAATTATTTACTTTTATTAAACTATAAATATTATTCTGTATCTTAACTTTATTAATAAATTCATCTTGCATTGGTGGTCGAGAGGTCAGCGCGACTGCCTTGCACTTGCAGGCAGTTGCCCGGGTTGTGGGTTCACATCCCGGTCGATGCTATGATGCTTTTTTTTTTTAAAAAAAACTTATTAATAAATTTAAATAACATTACTTTAAAATAATTTAGCTTAATACTCAGTGTATTTTAAACTTCTTTAGATACAAAAAATACTATATGAGAAACAATTGTTATCTGAAATTTTAAATTTTGTTATAAAATTAAATGTTTTACATATTTATGAAATTATGTAGCAATATATATATATATATATGAATTCAGTAAAAAGTAAAATAAGATTTAAAAATAGGCTCATGGTTTTATTGTTTGATAATTCATGGAACACCCAACCTCTAGAAGGTCACTATCAATTTCACCAAACCATGCAGAGTAGATTTAAAAGAAACACATAGTTGAGTAATGGTGTGGATTATATAAAAATTTGAATAATATCTGAAAAGAGAATTGAATTTTGGAGTTTTAAATTAAAATTAATAGGAATAATTAGAGACCTATTTCCTATTACCTTATTGCATATAGGCTAAATACCTGGAAACAATTATGTAGCCATCTTTGCAATTCTTGTGTAATTAAAAATTAAAATTATCCAGTTCTAAGGTAAGATGTCTATTATACATACTATAAGAGTTTGTTACCTGTATTAGTAAATATGATTCAGATCATTATTATAGAAACATTATATTCTAAGACAGAATAACTCAAAATAATAGCTTATTTTTATAAATGCACTTAATTTGAAAAAGTGTATCTATATTTATGTGATTGTTTTTTTTACAGTCAAAATCAAGAATATTTTATTTAATTATTTAAAATTATTTTTAATACTGTAATAATTGCAATATTTAGTTTGGAGATTGTTAGATAGAGCACTCCTTGACCTTCAACTTTTCTTCACTCTCTTACAGCTACCTATGATTTCATTTTGTTAACTTTACATTCATTTTGATGGCATAAATTGTATTGATTTATTAGTTCAAAAAGAAATCTGAAGAGGATAAAGGCTACTGTCAAAATTAATTTCAAAGAGCCTAAACCATGCCTTTTAAAGTACTGATTAGTAGAAGGCAATTTGAGGATAATTTCATATACAGTACTTTTTTTTAACAAACTACAAAAGAATTGTCTTGTTTTCATAATTCATTAAAAAATTATGATTATTTTTATACAGATTTTTTCCCAAAGTTTTGTGGATGATTGTCTTTTAGTTGTATTTATATATTGAACTATTTCCATCACCTAATATTAAGTATTGAATGTCTTTAGAAAAAAAATAACTTTATTTAGATATCCCAATTACATTTAACTATTAATAATAGCACACAGGTTAGTATATGTACAATGTTTCAAGAGATATTATTCTCCTTCTTCAGGTGTTGCTGCAGATGTGGCAAGGAAATCAAACCTATACCTTAGATTTTTGAACATTGAATTGTAAGGCAACACTCTAACCAATAGAGCCTTCCTACCAAAAGCAGTAAATGTTATTACAATTTAATTTTATTTGAAAATGTTGTATTTTTAAAAATACACCAATAAATTCAATTGTACTCATAAACAGAAAACTATGGCTATAAGGATATTAATATCTCTTATAACACAAGTTAAAGATGGCTTCACATTTATCTGTTTAGATTTTGAAAAGAAATTTCATTCAACAAAGATTTCATTATTTTTTATCCACTAACTGAGGTAACTTTCCTTTATATCTATTGTTCTCATTATGTCTTATCTTTTTTTTCTCATGTGTCATAGCATCAGCCGGGAAGCAAACCAGCTAACCCGGGACAACTGCTTGTAAAACAGCTGTCGCTGACCTTTCGACCACTATTTTTTTCATATTTGCAAAGTTCAAGTATCGTTTTTTTTTTAGAATGTTTCATTTATAATAAATCAAATCCAATTTATTAAATTATATTACAGAATAAAGGTTTGACACTAAAATCAAATGTTGAATGATTACAAAAATTGCCAATTACCTAATAAAAAAGACAAATATATATATACACACACAGATAGAAATCACATATTCAAATTATAAAACTAAATTACAGTGATATTGTGTGACAAGTTTATAAATGTAATACAATTCACATGACATTTCAACTTGTGAAAACATTTCCATGACTTTCTCTGGTGGAAAACTGCTCATGTTTTGACTATCTGACTATATGCATTAATACTGTTTTTTTAAATATTATTTTAAATTCCCATTTTTATAAACTAATCAATGACAAGATAATACAGTTACAATTTTTTAAGGTAATGTAGGTTCGCTATTAATGTAATTCATGGTTTATTATTATAACATTCATGACAATAAAACGAAATAATATAAACACTACATATTTAATTAAGAATTTTGCACCTATTTAAAACATAAGAGATTTTAGTTATTTTTTAAAAAGCCGAAGTCTTTGCTTAGGAAGCAAACAAAATGTGTTTTCCCAATAAACATACGATTATATATGGTTTCATTCTAATTTTTTTTTTTAAAAAAAATGTTTTAAAACAATTAAAAATTTTACAATTAATTAGAGCTTGGATTTTGAATAAAATTAGATTTGTATATGCTTTTATTTGTTGTAGTTTTAAAATATCAAATTAAAAAAGAAAGATATAACACTTTTCAGAAAAGATACATCAATTTTATTTTATAATCTTTGTACAATAGTAAATGGAATATACATTTTAAAAAAAGACATTATTAGTATTCTTTTTTATGTTGCTAATATATTTAAAATATAGTGGCTACTATTTAAATTTTGGAGACTTTTAAAACGATTTATTTACCCCCCCCCCCAAACATATATTTATTATAATTAATGGACATTTTATTTCTATATTTATATTCATAACTTTGGATCTAAACTTTGGCATGCAGTATGCTTTGTATTTCACCGTGAAAAATCTTTTACAGAAAATGTAGTAATGATATTATTTACATGTGTGTGTTTATATATGTATATGTTGACAACTAAGCCAACATTTTTATTCACACATATGCATACATACATAAATCAAATAGGGTCATATGTTTCTCAGCTTACACCACATCTTTTAGAAACAGTTTTATTTCACTCCATTGATACCATCTTTCATAAGCTTGCATATAGATATTAAATATTAGTGCTTGCTAAATTCTTATTCAGTTCTATGCTATTCATATTCCTAAAAACAATACCTGCTTTATGATCTTTATTAAGAAAGGGGTTCAATGAAAGGTGCATTGAATCTAAAAGATACTTGTGTACTGGATGCGATTTCAAGCTTCTTATTGTTGAAGACTATAAATCCAAAACGAATTTGGGGGATTGGATAGAATAACAATGGCTAAGGATTTAAAAAGCATTATTACTTAATATTTATTGAATACTCAAGTTTTAAAAGTTGACAGCACTAGAGTAGAATAAATAGTTTGCTCTTGAAGATATATATATATAACATGTTGTTATGTGAATTGTAACTGAAAAGAAGTTCATTTTAACAATTATTCATCTTTTGGTGAAATTTTTTTTAAAAATTTCATTCAGCCAAAATGTGATCTAAAATTTCACTTTTTTTTTTAAAGAACGTTATAAATTGAAATCTTTTATAATATATTTTCAAAGAAAAAAATACTAATTGTATAAAGAGAGCATTGAGGTTATAATGCTTCATTATTACAATTTCTGTTCATCAGTTCACCTACAATAAGTAACAATAAACTGCAGCTTATGACAATGAGTAAAGAATTCAAATTGTCTGAACTCACCCTATCTAATTAACCCTTCATCACCCAAATTCTTTTTTTTTTAAACTTTCATAACTTCTCTCTCTGTGTGTCTTTCCTTCTTTCTTTCTTTGTAAATATATTTATGTATACACTCTCAAATTTCCATTGATAATGTGCAAAAAAGCACTTTATCATTGACAATCAATAAAATAGAAGATCTGGAAGGATTTAGATTGAAAAGCTGGCTATGCTGGACTGATCTTTAAATTATGCTAATCTAACTTAGGTAATAATATGGGTCCCATTATTTGATATAGATTTTGAAACAAAATGTATATCTCAGATTCACTCTTCCATGAGTAGATTTGTTGTTTTCATGAGAAACTACCCATAACTTTTTTTTATAGACATAAAAAGAACGACTCTCAAGTACTTTAAATTCATGAAAGTAAAAAGGCATTATTTATCCATTATTTGGGTTTTCCAATAATCTAAATCAAGTTGACTCTTTCTCTTTTTTTTATACTCATTATGCAGATTAGTTTCAACCTATTTATCTTACGATTCTTTTTATTTATTTATTTAAAACTTCTGAGAATCTAACAAGCAGATTAATCATCATTTTATATACTTTTTAATTATTGATAATATATCTAACAGTTACGATAAAAAATGAACTCATTTATTCATTTTGTTTATTCCTATTTATTCTGATACATCATTACATCACGTTTTTTAAAAATTCTAAATGACTTAACTAATTTTTTAAATAGAAGTTTGTATGATTGATGATTTCACAGATATTTTAAGAGGCGATATAAGAACACTAATAATATGGGAATAATACCTAGCTTATGTAAAAATATTTTCTTTTAGGTTTTTATATTTGCTGCAAAGGAAAAAAATATTAATCCATTTAAAATCGATTAGGATAACCATCTTTACGCTTATTAAGTGATAATAAATGCTTATCACAGTTGACTATGAGATGACAATCTAATTAAAACTGCAAACTTATTTGGATATATGTATGTTATTTATATGTGCAACTACTTAGCATATTCTAATCTGAAGTCACAGGGATGACAGCTAATGTAGTAACCTTTTTCTCATCCCCCCCCCCAAATATGAATAACATTTGTGTCTAAATGATGTAGAAATAAATATGTAGTCAGTCATTTATATAGGAATTAAGTATCCAAGTGATATGTTGAAGCACTAAACATCACATGATTACCATGGATAGTTTTGCCTGTTTAATAACAAGTGACATGCTGAGAATGGCATTTACTTTTAATTTAGTTAACTTTTTTTTTATTTTACTTTTGTGTGAATCTATCACTAAATCTTTAATTCTGAGTTTAAGCTCTATTGCTACACTAAATTCCACAGTGTTATTTAATTAAATAATAATAATATTAATAAGTACACATGGGTCTCATTTTATGTGGATTTATTTAATGTGATTTTGAAGTTATGCAATTCATGTTTTTTCTTAATATTTTTTGTATGCGGTTTTCTTTTATGCAATAAAAATTATTAGGTCAGAAGTTGAGCTCCAATAATGCACTATTACTTTAAATATAAATTTCATGCACTCACGTCATATTTAAAGTAGTAGCGCATTATCTGAGTTCGACTTCCGTCTAATAATTTAAATATTTTCAGCATTTTATAATAATACTGTAATAGATTTTATGCAATAAGGAAGTTCATAATTCACTTAAAATTAGGATTTCCTTATTTTATTTATACACATTAAATTTTACAAGACTATAATGTAAATCTGTTCAAACATTATAGATGAAAAATATTATGTATGTTGTTGTTTTTGCATTTTAAATCACATTCTGTTTTTGCTTTTTATAAAAAGAGTATGTAATCAATTAATCATTTAGTGTCTGCAAGTTCATTTTTAAAAGGTGAGTAAAAGCAGTGGGAACAATTAAATTTCACAATTAAAACCTGATTTTTAATTGTAATTAACAATTTAAAAATTACATAACATGATCTGAAATTAAGGTGATGTAGAAACGATGAAATCTGATTTTTAAACAGAATTGAAAATTAAAAAATTAAAGAAAAAATAAGAATTTATTTTTTAATTGTTAGTTTTAATTAAATTTTGCCCAATAGTGGTGAGTTGGTGTCTTTTTATTATCATAAGTCTAAGTTCTTATTTTTATTTTAAACTTTTAGTTTGCTCTAACGGAGAGAAAAAAAACACCCCCAAAAAATGAATTTCTTTGTAAACAAAAATTTCAATTGTAGATCACTTAGCAAAATGGGAAGGATCAACAGTGATTGGAAAATGTTTTAGTTGTATTTCCTCTTGACTTTGTTTAAAGAGAAGCTACAGTACCTCACATCATATCAAATCATGATGAATCTGATGTCTCAAATAGCAATAATGATTAAAATACTGTACATGTATGAAAAAAATGTATATTACACATAAAAATATATTGTTTTGAATAAAATTAAATACTGTAGTTAATAAAAAAGAGTAAAAAAAGTTTGACTTACATCAATTTTTTTCCATTTGAAATTTTTTATTAGTCATATTTTATTTTCTTATTTTTTTTTTTTTTTAGGTGAATTTTAAAGTAATTTTACATTGTTGCCTTGCTTTTATGCGATTTTTGGAAAATTACAGTATGTATTTTTCAAAGTAAGTTAAGTCTATTTTTGTGCGATTTCTTTTGTGTGCATTTTCTGAGGAACATATCTACCCCATAAAACGAGACCCAGGTGTATATATAAAACAAGAACAAACTGCTATTAGCAATGATTGTTTTATTACTTCTTCATCATATTGCACCTTATCAGGAGCCTTACAGCATTTTTATATAAGATTATTTTATATTATTCAATGAAAATGAAAACAAACATAATTTATTTTATAGATAATCTAATTTGTAGAAATGTTCATATCTTTCAATAAATTACTTTTTAAAGTAATGTCATATTTAATAAAGTGTTTGTTTTACATTAATAATCGAGACATGCAAAGAAGAAAATGAATTATTTTTTATTGTAACAAATAATAGATACATCAATTGTAAATTCAAGTGATTTACGGTTATATTATTCTCTACAGAAAGGGATTGATATAGTAATAAAATATAAAGTATTTATTAATAAATTTGTTAAACTTTATTTTGCAATTAGTATTGAAGATTTTATTTCAGGTATTTTAACTATTTTGTGGTCATTTACACATATATGTGTGTGCACACAACTACACACACATATATATAAATCAAGTCATACATTGTGTGACTTTATTTAATAAGCTTGTCCACAAATGTAATCAAATGTGTGTGCTAATAGCTCTTAACAAGCTTTTCCAAATATCCTAGTGCCTCAGTGATGATAGCGAGTAGCTGGAAACCCGTTTGGGGATATGAATATTCTGAAAAGCTTGTTAAGAGCTATTAGCATGCTCATTATATAACACACACACACACACATATATATATATATATATATGGGTGTGTGTTTTTGAGAAGGGAATAAAATGAATGGATAAAAAAAATTTCTGGTGTGATGTGGAAAAGAAAAGCTATAAATAAAAAAAAATTGGATTTAATTTGGTGAACATTTAATCTTGCAGAATATTGATAATGCTTGAAAGTGATGGCAATAGAGGTCTTGTAGAGTGATGATTACTTTATCTATTTGAAATAGTCTTAGTTATGATTTTTTTGTCAAATATGGAATTTTTAAAAATGGCCAAGTATTTTTATGAAATTGACGGCTATTTTTGTGGTAATGAGTCCTTAGAATAGTATTATATTAGCCTAATGGGTAGTGACCTCTTTTTCATTGGTAATCTCTGTAGAGATATTGGAAGGACATTATCTTATCACTGGATTTTTAATATTTACATGCATATAATTTAGTGGTTCATTGTATAGTATATTAATAATATCTGAACAATGTGATCAGAAAAGTAAAAAACAAAAAAAAAAATCAACCAATAATGTTTAAGTTTCAAAATTTGTTTATTTTGCCCATTGGCTATATATATATATATATATATATATATAGCCAATGTTACAATATATATATATATATATATATATATATATATATATTGTAACAGTTTAAATGAATATAAGAGCATAAGTACTGTCATGACACTAAATTATCATGAAGCCCATGAACTGAGCAAGCCAAAAACCGTAAAGGAATGTAAATGTAAATGAGGCATCATGCTAATACATAATCTAACTTGCAAACATTTGTTGATAATGAGGATGAAGGCCATTCAAGCCAGATATTTATTATACAACCCAGTGAATGCTTTTGATCAACCTATTTATAGTGGGTGACCTTATGGCCTGTAGTATGTCCTTGTATAAGATATGAATGTTTTAGAGCTTATATTAGGACATTAAAACAAAAGAAACACAATAAATAAATTTAACAAACCCAAATGCAATATTAATCAATGATAGATTTTGCATTAATTCACAAAATAAAATAGAAAACTAAATAAATTTAGAGATCAAGGACAACATGGTAAATGATAATAATAAGAATTTTATTGTACAAAATGAGCAATAAAATAACCATAATTAATACACTAAATAAAATAACAAATACAGTAAATTAATAAATAGACACTTTTTATCTAATTTGCATAATAATTTTATAATTTTAACAGTAGTATTTTATGTCTTTAAACAGTTAAATTGATGGATTAGTATGTATTAGCATTTCATAACCTTTTATTAATATTTATTTTATATGATAATTTAAATAATCTTCTATGTATCATGTACGATTTAAATTGTGGTTTTGTATTGGATATTATATTTGTAATAAAGATTTAAAAGACATGCATATTTCTGCTTTGCTTCAAGTGGTACATATTTAAATCATTTAACTAAAATAATATTTATAATAATATGCGTATTAAGTATTAATTAATATTTTTTATTATTTATCTTTTTTACACATAAGTATTATTAAAATTCTTTACAAAGACCACATCGGAAAATTATTTTTTTATAGCTTAAAAACAATGATATTATCTTTTTTATATTTGCCTTGAATAATGTGATTCTGAATAAAAAAAATTAAATTGTTCCTATGTATTTGTTGTTCATCTTAATATAATCATCATCATCATCATCACCACCGAATGGATTTATTATAATAAAATTAGTTTTAAATGTCCAACTTTGTTTTGAAAACAATATTTTTTTGTTTTGCTTCCTGGTTAATCAGAATTATTTTAAATCATGATATCCATTAACTTTGAAATGAGAAATTTATATCATAATACTTATTCCAGGTTAGATTATCAATTTTGAAGAAAGATATCTATGTTGTATCATTCCATTATTTTACGTTAACTACTTCCTCTAAACTTTTGGGAAATATTATAGAATATGAGAGAATAAATCCCTCTCTCCAACTTATTTGTTTTAGAAATTCATATTTTTGATTTTAATCATTCAAAATATATGATTATTATCACAGCTCAGTTTTAAAAATGGGCTATTTGAAAATATACGTTATTCAGTTCACACAAAGAAAAAATATTTTTATAAATAATAAGAAGAAATATTTAATAATCTAAAACAACAAATATTTTATTTATTTTAGATTCCAATTAATGATATTAATTTTATCAAAAAATTTTAATATTGATGTGTATATTTTTTTTTAATTATCCATTTACTAGAACATGCACACGTATTACCTATTAACCAAGTTATTTATCCATAGCCAATATGAAACACTATTCTTTATTAAGCATATTTTAAATAATTTTTTTAAGAATAACGATAATAATAATACAGCTTTTGTTTTTATTTTAAATACTTTGTAATTGTAATATAAACTTTATAATTTTAATACAGTATATATATATTTGATCAACCTTTCTTCAGCTGGGAATCAATCCAATAATTTTTGCCTTTTAGAGTCATAAATTGTTTTCATAGACAATCAAAAATGTCATCAATAAGGATATATATATAACAAAATATTTATATTACATCGAAATAGATAGAGTATATGAGCACAGACTTTCACATGACCCACCACTCACCACTCAATCTCATATCACTGATACACTTGAACACGCATATGTCGAAAAGATAAACAATCACCAATATACGTATTTCATGCTAAAACAGCAATCATCTGGACCAACTGATGATTGCTGGTTTAGCATGAAATAGTATATTGGTGATTGTTTATCTTTTTGACATATATGTGTTCAAGTGTATCAGTGATATGAAATAGAGTGGTGAGTGGTGGGTCGTGTGAAAGTCTGTGCTCATATACCCTATATATCACATATATTGATACAGGCCTATAATAATCCTGTATTTCAGTTATTACATTGAAAATAAAAATTGTTCTAACTAATTATTCACTTTGTATTTTTTTAAAATTTTATGCACTATAAAAATAATGATTAAAAGTACTATTTTAGATTATTAAATGTGATTTTAGACTATTTTCTTTAATTCAATAAAATCATTTAAAACTATTCACATATCATGTTTCGTAAATAATTGAGATAAGTTGAAAGAATAAGCATATAAGCAAATTTATTATTTTTTCAAAATAAACTGAAACGGTGTTCTATAAGCTCATTCCTATAAGGTTAGTGTGCATTTATTTTTTCACGTATTATGATGTATTTGAGTGAAAAGGAATGAGTTAAAATAACTGTTACTTATAAAAAAATCAAGATCAAAAGAAAGTTTTTGCTAAACTGAATAATGACCTTTATATTAGCATTACATATTTCTATTATGAAAGTCTTGTGTAGTATAAATAAACATAATTAGCTGAGTCTAAGCCCATGGGGAACACAAACAAGATTAAGATAATTTTTTTCAAGTAGAAGGTTCATAATCAACTTTATTCGTCATTTAAGAAAGATCAATAAATATGGATATGCAGCTATTATTAGCTAAAAAATAATGTCTTAAAATAATCCGAATTGTCAATCTGAATTTAAAAATGATTGTATGAGTTGCGTTTTCATCAAATATAGTCAAAATCTATGTTCATATAGACTCTGGTGATTATTTGATATTTACAGGATATCTTGAATATTGCAATACAATAACTGATATTTATTTCACCTTAACAAGTATTCTTTAAAAAGTATGAAATGTAGTTGTTTACAAAGGCAGTAGTATCAAAATCTGACTTCTGCTATTTTATTAAGTTTCACGTCACCTTTCACAAAAAATATCAAATTCTCCTCACCAATGGATGAAGTTTTATGTCGGTGAAGGTGTGTTTAATATATGTTAATATTGATCATTTAAGTAACATCATTATTTTTACATCATTAATTGGATGTTAGTAACTACTCTTTCTTATTGCATTCCCAAATGTATACCATATAATACTAAATCATACATGCACTTTACTACTGTATACAATGCTTTATTTACCACTCTCTTTTACAGTTTACCGTTGCCCCAGCAATCATCTTCAAAACTTTTTATATCTTCTAACTTCAACTGAAAACTGTAAAAGAGGGTGGTAAATAAAGCATTGTGTAACAGTAGTAAAGTGCATGGATGATTTAGTATTATATAATTGGATGTTAGTTGATTCATGTAATGAGAATATATGATTGACGTTATATAAAAAAAAAACTTTATTAAGTATAAAAATTATGAGATAAATCTTTTTTAATAAAAGATATAATAAAATTATTATAATGCAAAATAAAACTGAGTATATACTTGACATATTAAAATTAAAGTCTATCATAATTTCATTTAATGAGTCTTTTTTTTTTTTGTAGTTTTTTATTAAAGTTTGATTTCTTTAAAGATGATTTTTTTATCTATTTAAAACGAAGATAAATTCTTAATTATTTAAAAAATAATTTTTAATTTTTAAAAAAATATTATTGTTATTTTTAGAAATTCAATAAACATTGTCCAGTATTATATTTAAGTAATCCCTTCTTCTTTTTTCTTTTTCTTCTTCTTTCTCCTCCTCCTCCTCTTCTTCTTCTTATCATCATCATCATCATCATCATCATCATCAGTATTATTATTATTATTATTATTATTATTATTATTATTATTATTATTATTATTATTTTAAGTAACAGTTATTTTATTTAATTTTTTTTTTTTAAAATTAGCAGATATTTTATTTAAACAATATTTTTATCAGTTTTGCAATACATGATAAAAACAATCATGTCAATGTTCTAACAGGACATAAATGTAATGTATTCTGCCCAATTAAAATTTTATCTATTTTATTTAAGCTCTACAGTTGTTTTCCTGATAATAGCAATACTGTTATAACTATATAACTAATATTTATAATTTTATTATTATTTCAAAAGGACTTTATTGCATATAACAGGAAAAGATTACATTTATAACTATTTTACCACATGCAGATAAATTGAAGTTAATATAAACAAATTAAAAATTGTAATTTGGGGGTGGGGAACACACAACAAAAACAAAGAATATGTGTGTGGTTTACAAATTTGAGTTTACATTTTTTATATACCCATCCAATCAGTTTTGTGCACTGACAAGCCTCTTAGTTCTGTCTTTTATTAGTCTTTTTTCATGCTATAATTTTGAGTATTATTGCAATATGGAACAAGTGGCTGTATACATCTCTTAGGATACAATTTTTCATTCCTTAAGCAGAGTAGTTCCATTTTGTTCCACAATGTATTTGGATATCTTCTTGGATTATTGTTGTACATGAAGGAGCATCTTGTACTCTATAGTGAAAACAATGTAAAAGTACTTGCTCGAATATGTGGTGAGCTAACTTTAACAAATGATTGTAAGAGTGCCACAATTTCTTTGTTTGTATAATGATGGTATGGATGAGTGAATATTGTCAAATGTGGGGCAGGTAAAAAGAAAATGTTCTTGTTGCATATGTCTTCTGTATTTATGTAATGCCTTCTATATCTATAAAAGTGTAATGTTGGTAGTGCTTCAAGATTTAATTTGAGCAGAAAATCATAATATTTGGGTTCTAATGACCAGAATTTGAATTTTCAATTTTATTAGTATAAGATTATGTGATTGGCACAATCTTTGATTTTCAGTGAAATATATTCTTCATGTCTCTGATAATTCCACTGAATAATGAAACATATTAAATGTTTCTACTTTTATCTTTTTTAATATGAATGTATGATATATGTATATAGGCTGATTATAATTAAAGACTTTTTATTTATTGTTAATTATAATAAATAGTATTCAGAAACCAAAATTTCACCACTCTTGGTAAAAATAATTTAAGAGGAAACATTATTTGAAATGTAATAGAAAAGTTAGCCTGAACTATGAATTTATGTAAAAAATAATAAATATTTGAATAATTTTCATTAGTCATTCATTAGACTTGAGATAATCCAATAATTAATAATATTTCTGTAGTGTAATTGATATTTTATTTTTAAGATTTTGTTTAGAAGACATATCACAGTTTTTTTTCTTACACTATTAATTAAAGTTCTGCTTTAATAATACTTTTTAAAATTAATTTTAAATCTCACAATGACAAAAATACTTGAATTGTATCTTGTTAGATAAGAAAGTAAACATATTGCAATCTGATTTTGAGATGATAAAGAATTTGGCTTTTTTTTTTTCCTTAAAGGTGTCTTATTAAATTGAAAATACAATTTTTACATTCTGAAAATTATAGTCATTAAACAGATAATGTAATGTCTTGTCAAGCATTGTGATCGAGAGGTCAGCACATCTGCCTTACAAGCGGTTATCCCAGATTAGTAGGTTTGCTTCCTGGATGATGCTATGACACATGAAAAAAAACAGATGTCTTATTACTCATAAAAATTTTGATTTAAATAAGAAAAAAGTCAAAGAGTTGCATTGAAAAGACATCACTACTAACAACACAGTACGTAATGTGGCAAACTTAACTCCTGCATTTATAATTTTCAGGCATTTGAATAATTCTGCAAAAGCTTATTGTGATTTAACTCTTAAAAATATTAACCATATAAAACGTCCTTTTCACCTGGTGTTAATATAAACAAATGAACATTTGACTGAAATTTGTAACCTGAATAAAAAAGAGAATGTGTTGATTCAGAAAATAAGAAATAATGAATTCTAATATCTACAAAATTTAGGTTGTGAAACATCCTTATGCATTCTAAAAAAATATCTATATTTTTTAAAGTCAAAAACAGGCTTATTGAAATGTTTATTATTAATGTATTATTTTCATTCAGCTGAAACTATCATTTTCTGTATTCAACAGTGAAGATACATAAAGTACCTTTTTGTATTAGAAAGATAGTTATGAAATGTTTAATGTGTCCTTATCTATAAACATTATTATAAATAAATTAGATTTTGTGAAGTCATCAAATTCAATTTTAAAAAGAAAAATTTTGAATACATTATACAATATTCATTGTGTCATTAACTTCAATACCACTGTAGAAAAGCAGTGAAATTACATTATTTCATCATAAATCAGCATTTATTTTTTATAGCGTCTGTATACAATTGTAATCACATTCATATCGGCTTTTTTCAAACCAAATTGTGCAAACGCTTTTTGAGAGTGTTAAATAATAAATGAATAACCTCTGACCCATACAAGATATAGAATTTATGCAGCAATAAAAGGAATCCTCTTATTACTACGACTCAAATATTTATATATGAGCAAATCTGAAGTACTGGCACAGAAGGTGTGACTATAGAACAGTCACTTTGAATTACTATATATAACTTATGAATGAATGACGCCGATGAAATTTACTAGAATTTACTGAACGTCATTCCAACTGAAATTAATCGTATATATAAATCAGCATTTATTTTTTATAGCGTCTGTATACAATTGTAATCACATTCATATCGGCTTTTTTCAAACCAAATTGTGCAAATGCTTTTTGAGAGTGTTAAATAATAAATGAATAACCTCTGACCCATACAAGTTCAGTAAATTCTAGTAAATTTCATCGGCATCATTCATTCATAAGTTATATATAGTAATTCAAAGTGACTGTTCTATAGCCACACCTTCTGTGCCAGTACTTCAGATTTGCTCATATATAAATATTTGAGTCATAGTAATAAGATGATTCCTTTTATTGCTGCATAAATTCTATATTTTGTATGGGTCAGAGGTTATTCATTTATTATTTAACACTCTCAAAAAGCGTTTGCACAATTTGGTTTGAAAAAAGCCGATATGAATGTGATTACAATTGTATACAGACGCTATAAAAAATAAATGCTGATTTATATATACGATTAATTTCAGTTGGAATGACGTTCAGTAAATTCTAGTAAATTTCATCAGCGTCATTCATTCATAAGTTATATATAGTAATTCAAAGTGACTGTTCTATAGTCACACCTTCTGTGCCAGTACTTCAGATTTGCTCATATATAAATATTTGAGTCATAGTAATAAGAGGATTCCTTTTATTGCTGCATAAATTCTATATCTTGTATGGGTCAGAGGTTATTCATTTATTATTTAACACTCTCAAAAAGCGTTTGCACAATTTGGTTTGAAAAAAGCCGATATGAATGTGATTATTATTTCATCATGTAATTTTGAGATTTACATTCTATTCAGCTTGCATTTAAAGATCATAACTTTTTGGTCTTTTTTGTTTGCTGTGCTATATTCTTCCTTGACTTTAATTTTGGTATAATGTTTATTATAGTGCTAATTTTACATGTTTAGAATGGTACTAAGTTTATCTGAGTTAAAACTATATATGTTTCAATCAATGATTTGAATTAGGGCTACTTAATTATCTGTTTTCTCTATGTCCACCCATTCATCAATAAGCTATCTATGTATTCTATTATAGTACTTGTGCTTAACATTAACACTTTAATTTGTTACAGTTTTTACCATCATATAAATATTCATTTAAAAATGTGTTCTTAAAAAAATGAAAGATTATAAGTTTTTTTTTTTTTTTTTTGCATTCAGCAATCATAAGCCATTGTCTAGTAAAGGCAATCTATCGATGTTCATTCTTTTGTGAGATTGAATTCTAACTATTTTATTTAATAACAGGCCATGGTTATTTAAAAAAAATGTTACTACAGTTTTTAAAAGCTTTCACTTCACTTCAAGATTTGTCCAGCTTTGAAAGCCTGCACTGATATGAGAAATATTTTCAGAAGAAATCAATTTTAACTTTTTAGTTAATTGGTTACCAGTACATGTATATCCTGGTTTATGTAAAGCCTTTCTTGAATAGCAGTTAACACATGTGACTCCAATGTTCATGACTTTGAGTTAGTTTCAGAATTTTTTTCATGTGAAATCAGGCTTAAGACTTATATCTATTTCGTGAATAAAATTATCTATAAAAATCACTAAAGTCTATTTCAGATTATTTTGGTTAGTCACATAAGTGTCAATGTATTGATTACAAAATAAACAACTAATTTTATATCTATTCACTTTATTGTTACTTTTACCTTGTAAAATATCAATGTAATTTTGTAATAGTTTTACACAAACTACATAAAAAACAACATTAAATCTGATGATTTGGTATTAAAAGATTTTATGTTGGATTCTTCTACAGAGATCATCATCACATCTGGTGGTCAGTCTATTCATCAGCATTAGTATGTAATTTGCATTCTGGCTGACATGAGGCTATAATACAGGTTACTACAAATTAATATATAACAATTTTTCACCTACTAGTGCCACCTAGTATAAGCTCTAGTAACCAATTGATGCTAGAAGGTTATGCATTATAATTTCTGTCCAGTGCCCTTCCATTCAATATTCCCAGATTAGTTTTTAAGTCATGACTTTCATCAAAGAAGAGTTTTGGATCTGGGATGAGTGCATTTGGATCATTGTATCTCATGTATTCTTTCAACACCCACCTTTTAACTTTTTTTGGCTAATGATAAACCTATTAGTCCTAGCTGAAAATACCATAATGTTTTCATTCCAAGGTAGTTCATTTGCATAGTCATGCAGAATGAATCCAGTTCAGTATCTATATATTTTGGTGATGTTGCTTTTTTAATAACCATAGTCATTATTAAACTTTGGTGAGAAATAGTATTAAATCATCTGTTGATCACTTCTTTATGCTTACACAATTTGTTAAAATAGTAGCAAAATTTCCCCCACATAAATGCCACCTAGTGCAGTTTCTAGTAATCAATAGATGCTAGAAGGTTGTGCAATATTATCCCTATCCAGTGTCTTCCCATTATAATGGTTTTATTGATCGAGAATACATAGAAATTCCTATGTGGAACATGACAAAGCTGGATGTGGTCTGGGGACTTTTAACTTTCAGTCTCACTGCACTGAACCACGTTACCACTATTGATGTTTATATCAATGTGGGTTTTGACTGAAAATGATAATTATATTGTGTTTTTTTTTCTTTCCATAGATCATAGCATCGGCCGGGAGGCGAACCCACAACCGCCTGCAACCAACTACTTGCTTGCAAGGCGGCCGCGAGGACCTCTCGGCTAACAACACTTGACGGTAATTATATTGTTGTTTTCTACAAATGGAAGTTTTGACTTTTTTTAAAGAACCATATTTATAATAAGAGTTAAAGTGCTTCAAAAATAATGAAAAACATGTCGGTCGGTTATATTATACTAAAAGAATAAACATCTTTTGAAAATTAATTAAGAAGCTCCTGGTTTATTTTTAATTATTCTATATAGAAAATCTAATTTTGTTACTGTTTTTAGCTAAAACAAATTGTTTTTTGTTTTTTTTTTAATGAGTTTAATATTTATCTTTTTAATATTGACTTTTGTGAAAGTTCAACCTTAAAAAAAGTCAATTTTAAAATGTTTAAATATAAAACATTTTTAAATAACTTTTTTAAACGCGATCGTAAATTATTTAAAACTCCTATTAAATATTAATTTAATGTAACGTAATGTTTTTTTGGTAGTTTCTCTTATTATTTTGAAAGGTAAAAAAAAACAATAAAAAAACAATAATTAAAATATATTTATTATATTTTATTAAACCTAATTTGGTTAGCAAATTGCTTCCAAATCTGAAGTTGAGTTTTATTTTCTGAAATTACTAAAGCAAATACTGTATATAAATAATTTATTATTTATCATTTATGTACATGTAATTTAATGACACATAATAAATTATTTATATATTTCCTTTAGTTGATTTGAGCAAATAACTCAATTATAAGTTTTGAAGTAATTTGTTCAATAAATTTAAAATTTAAAAATATAAGTTTTTAGAATTTAATATCTTTCGAGATTTATTTTATGTGTGCATGCTTATGTATATGAATATTTAATTTTGCAATGGTCAATATTATAAATATTTGCAAATGTATATTTTGCAAAAAAAAAAAAAAACAACAGCAATGAAATTATAAAGGTGTAAAAACTTCTGTATAAGTATGGGCAATTTTTACTCTTGATTTTCACTTCATTTTGTCCAAAATTTGCAATGTTTCAAGCTATGATAATTAAAAAAAAAAAGTTCAAAAGGTTAATATAAATAGAATGCTCATAACTTGTTTTTTTATAATGATTAATACTTAATCAGGAATCTTATTTTAAAATAATATCCATGTTTATAATATAATTATTTTAACTCTAAATTATATATAGAAAGTAATCTATTTATACAAATCCAAGTTGCATTATTCATGCTTACATAAATAATTTCCGAACTTCATATATATTTATGGATAAATATTTTGTGTTATTTCTTTTTAATGTTTTATTGTTGTCTGTGTTACTTTCTTTATTGTTATTATGATAATGTTATTATTTTGAGTCATGAATATTTTGGCTTATGCATAATGATTATGTAAATTGTACATTATATATATATATATATTTCTTGCAGTTTGTTCTAATTGTGCATTGCTACAAATTTAAGTAGTTGAGGTGTGTAACAATGTGCCCTTTTATTTTATACTTTTTTTAGAAGCTTATTAATACAAATAAATATAACAAATCTAAAATAATAATAATAATAATAATAATAATAATAATAATAATAATAATAATGATGATGATGATGATGATGATGATGATGATGATGATGATGATGAATTTTTTATTATCAAAGAAACTTTTAAACTGTTATAATCAATTAAAATATTAATTTCAAAAGTTTTTTTTAAATAACTTTTGTTTACATTATTGTAAATTATTCAGTATGTTTTGTTAAATATTAATTTAATATAATTTTGTTTTCATGCCTCTTGTTTTTTATTATTATTGTTGTTGAAAATCAACAAAAAACTAATTAGAAATATATTGTATATTTATAGCAAATTTAATTATAATAGAAAAATATATTGCAAGTTTTTCTGATATTTTTTTTATTATAGAAATAAACTTATGATTTGGAAATCATTTATAAAGTAAGATATCTAATATAGTTTCTATGTTTTTATTAATGATAAGATTACTTTTCAAAGAATAATTCATTTTATTTTACTATATAACAAATGGATCATTAAAATAAACAAGGCTAGAATCATAAATGACTTAGAATGCCATTGCAAAGTGAAACTTCACACAAGGAATTTCAAATTTGTATTACAATTTACTTTCTCATATGTAATATGATTTGGTTTCTATTGATTGAAACATAATATCTAATATGTATAGTAGAGTTTTGAAATTACTTGCTTTTTCTACTTTCTTGGTAAATGCAACATCTAAAAAAAACATATGTTAGAACATATTCTTTATCATGTTAAAGAATTTTTATTGTTAAAAATAAGAACAGTCATTAATTAATAATTATCTATATATTTATTCTATATATTTTTTCAAAATATGCTATTAATTTTTTATCATGTAAAATTAAATTAGGTGCTAATATCTGAGACTCACCCATTTTTTTCAGTGAGACAGTATTGCAATACATCAATTTCAAAACAGTTCTCATGTTATGGCAGCCATGTTTATTTTCTTAATAAATTTATGACAGTTATTGTATGTAAGTAAATTATAAAACAAAAATGTATATTTACAATAATAACTTTGCACTTTTAACCCTTGTGCTGACCCTTATGAGATGACTTGAAGCCACTTCAAGTAGCTTGAATTCCATTATTTTTAATGCTACGGTAAAGATGTTGCGCTTTTTTCAAAGGTTAAAAAAAGTTCCATAAGATGCTGCCCTCTCTTGAATTATTTTATAAGTAAAAAATCAATAAAACTGACATCAAAGTATAACAAAAGAAGTAAAATGTACATTCTTCCTTTTGATTGGCTGTAACCATCAAATTCAAAGAAAGCCGCTTGTCAAAGCCACTCATCAAAACTAAACTCTTTTCTTTCATTTGGAAAGTGATAAACGAATGTTTTAGACCATTTTAAAAGTATTTTTTGACATATTATAAATTATTTGATAAAATATGCTAAAATTAAAATTATTTTAGAAAAATAGTTAAGACTTTAGCAAAATTATTTACTTATCCATGCAACATAAAATTGACCAAGAAATCACTAACATCATCAAAGCTATTTGGTTGGTCAGTAATATTTGTTTTAAATTTGCCACTATTATCGAATATGTTTAAATTATAAATGAAAATTTATTTTTGAAAAAAACTTTTCTTCATTTTCATAATCTGACAAATTATTAATACACTTTTTACAAATGAATCTAAAATGAATATAATATTAAAAGATCAATATATTTTGACAGTTGAGTTTGTGACTTGACCAATTAAAAGTTTACACTTTTACCTCATTCAGCCAATAAAATACTAGTGGCTACAAAGGTTAATTAATGGCAATACTCTTTTTTTTAATAAATAAATATATTTTTGAAATATAATTTCTTATAAACATATATCTTCTTTTTTTTTCATATGTCATAGCATTGGCTGGGACACATACCCACACTCGTCTGCAACCAACTACTTGCTTGCAAGGTGGGGGTGATGACCTCTCAGCTATCAACGCTTGACTAAACATATACTTTCTTATGGAGTGCATGACTTTTTTGTATTTTTGTGTTTTCTAAATCTATACATGCATTAAATATATCAATTACTTTTGTAATTTGGTTTTGTAATTTCATTTCTTAGAATTGTATGTGTCATATTTCCTAATTTAATTTTTTATGGGATGTTTACATTGATCACACTTATTAAATGTATTTCTTTTTTAATCATTTTGCATTGGTTTGGCCACTAGATATATTTTAGGTTTGTTTTATAAATATGTTATTGTCAGGCTTACTTTTTGAGTTTGATTTTTTTATAAATGAATATGAAACTTATTTATTAGGGATTTTTTCTTCACTGGTATTTGTATGCTGGCCCCATCTCGGTGTCAGAGCATAGGATCTATTAGCACTTGTTCTTTTTTATTAACATGAATATTATTTCTAACTAAAATATTAACCTATTTTTTAAATATATATAAGATGGACAGTATTTTTATATTAGAAAAAAATAATAATTCTCATCACAATAATAATTAATAAAACAAGTTATAAATTTCATAACTTGCTTTTAAGCAGTTCAGACTTTCAGATTGATAAAAACATGTTTTATAAGTGCTGACTTTTGAGTTAGTATTTTAGATCTAATTTCTAGAGTCCCAGCCCTCCACTGAAAACCAATTGGTCTGGAGGTAGGGACTTAACAATAGAGATTTTGAATTCTTTCTCTTTCGGCACTTATAAAAATAAAGCTTGTTTAGAGCTATTGGTAAGCTCCATTTAGAGACTTCTCACCACAAGTAAAAATAAAAAAAGCAAACAAGCATTTATTGATAAGCCACTACAAAAGGAAACTGCCAGTTGAATTGATATTATTCACTTGACAAAAAAAAAAAAAACATGAAAAAAAAGTTGTATAATTAGTTTTAAAATCATGCAAGAGTCTTTGGGCCATTTTGAAAGCATTTGAGAGATGGTTTTGACCGGGATTTAGGGTTTTATTATAACAATTACAGTTTTTATATCTTATTGTATTCATAAGGAAAAAAAATTATTTTAAGACAGCTTCCTATTTTTAGAGTATAATTTTTTTTATATATTCACCCCTCCACCCCCACCCCCAATAAAAAAGTCTCAATAAAAAAAATATTGCAACACTAAACTATAAATTTAATGGATATTTGATAAGTAACAAAATTAAAAGAATAGTATTTCTTTCTTTTTTTTTTTTTTTATCTGTTATCTATAAGTGTGCATGTGACATTTATTTGCTTAAGAATATTTTAATCTATATCAGCCATACTATTAAAACAAGGAGTGCTTTTTGTGTCATTTCTTAAATTAAATGATTATTATTAATCACTTATTAAGTAATAATTTCAAATATAATTCTCATACTTTGTAATAGTGGAATCTGTAATTACTGGAACTTAAAGATTTTCTACTTTTAGCAAGAAATAACATGACCAAAGACTTCATCTACTCTATCATTTTTATTGTGCTTTCATGTGCTTTATTTTTTTTGCCAACTGCATGTTTTCATAAACCTCATTGTGCAATAAGTTATAATGATAAATTACTATTAAAGTCGATAAAATATCATATGATCATCATTTCCTATATTTACACAAATCGTTAATTGTAGCACACTTTCCATAGAGTAGTGCTACCCAGTGCAAGCCTAATCAATGCATGCAAGAAGGTTTGTGCATGAAAGTGACAGCTTAGTTTGCATTAGTTTCTAAAATCTAGTGCAGATTCAAAGTCTCTCACTTATGAAAGCTACTAGCCAAAAAACTAGTCTGGGGATATTGGATGAGTAGACACTAAATAAGGATTTTAGGCACAAACCTTCTTGCATTCATTGATTATTAAATCTTATTGTATGATAAGTTTTCTGGTGTTAGTAACAGCTTGTGTAAGCATATGAAATGGCAATCGTGTGTGTTTAGTAGTTTTATTCCAATTATGCCCATAAGAATGATGTCTATGATTTTTTAAAAGACCAAAGACACCAAAATATATGGATACTGAATTGGGTTCAGATCTATATGACTATACAAGTGAAAACAGGCAAAGCTCACTACACAGCAAGCTAAAGTAATCAATGGATGCCAGAAGGTGTGTGCGTAAAATTCCCATCTAGATATTGTTGGGATTTTATGCACAAGCCTTCTGGCATCCATTGATTACTCTAGCTTGCTGTGTGTGGCAATATGTATAGTGAGTTTTGCCTGTTTTACCAACAGTTATACACAAGCATAAGAAGTGGTGATAATGTGATGTTTATTGATTATACAAGTGAATGAGATTGTATTGAAAACATTATTGTATTTTATCTTGGACTCATAGCCTTATAATTAACAAAATAGATGAATGATGGCTTCTGGATCATTGCATTAGATCCCAAAATCTAAGTGTAATGTTTTCAGATCAAAGACTTCTTACTGATGACAGCTACAAACTAGAAACTATTCAGGGATATTGGATGAGTAGGCATTAGATAGGGATTTTATGCACAAATCTTTTTGCATCAATTGATTATTAAGGCTTGCACTGGGTGGCGATACTGTATGAAGAGTATTATGTATTGAAATATTTCAAGATAATTTATATTTTATATCTCTTATATTGAAATTTTTTTTAAATTTAAGCTTTCAATATTACTATATTATATCCTGTGTTTTATATATTTTATACAAAATTTTGATATACATATATATTATAATTATTGTGTTGTAATTTTTGTTTTCAATTGCATGATCTCAGTTTTGGACGTTAATCCATTTTATAGTAGTAGAATAACTTTAATATCACTTCTTCATATTTTGTTATTCAAAACTAGCCAAAGGTCACAAAAGGAATCAGATTGTAAACTATTGATTAAACATTTTGTTGATTAAGGTAAATACCTATATAACTAATTATATTTTTTTAAAAAAACCCACCAAATCAGAAGTTTGTTTATATCCCAGCATGCACACATAGAACTATATAGAGAGAAAGTGAATAGATAACATGATTTGCATTTCTCTCTCATTTATTTATGCACTTACCACTGTAATTTTAATGTCCACAATTAAAGAATGGGGGTTAGAATTTAGTATTTGAATTCTAATTTTTTTACATGCAATCACATTAATAAGACAGTACTCAAAAGAAATCAAGAATTTATATATATAATAATATATTTATTTTACATTTTGAAGCTTCAGTTTCCCCTCATAGCAGTCTCTCTCTGAATCAATACATTTTCTTTGTTCAAAACACTATTTAAAATAGTCATTGTTGATTTCTTTCAGTACTGCTGCCATTTTTGTTTACATCTTCAATGTCAGCAAAATGTTTCTCTTGGAAGTTTTACTTCATCTGGAGAAATAAAAAAAACATAATAGGACAATATCAGGTAAATGTAGAGGATACAACAATTCTATTATATTGATTATTATGTTTGCTATACATAATTGTATTATATTGATTTCAGTTAAAAATTACATAACAATCAGTGTTATGTCAGCTGGTATATTGTTATGATGGAACAACCAGTTACTCATTTGCCCCATTTGGCCATTTTTCTCTTCAAATTATAATGCAACCTATTGAAAATTTTCATATATGAACTTTGGTTGACTGTTTGATCCTGGAATACAAATTTGGAATGAATAATTTCACATAAAAGAAACAAATGAACATTGTTTCAATGTTTGATTTCCCTTATAGTTGAGAAGAAACAGACAGTTTTTTATTGGTTGGGTTGCTATTTTGTTTCTGAATCATACCTGTAGCACCAAGATTCATCTCTGGTTGTATCTTTGGAAAACAAATTAGGGTTCGTTACCAAGTGTTTCTTCAAAGATAGTGTTTGTCTCTCTAATATGTGTGAACAGGTGATGCATGAATTTTGCTGCAAGTTTTTTCATACCCAGTTCCTCCATTAAAATTGATTAGCATAGACTTTACGAAATCCCAATCAACTTCTTGTGTTCAGTAATGGTGCGACAGCAATTTGACAAAATGGCTTTATGAATTTTCATCCCATTTCCATTAGTCCAAGTAGTCAAAATATATCTAGAGTGAGATTGATTATAAGTTTGACATTTCATCTCATTTAAAATGATAGAACCTTTTATAAACTTGTGTTCTACTCATAGCAGTGTCCTTATAAACTGTTCATAGCATAACAACTATTTCCAATCCCCTTTTTGTTTTTAAAGTAAACAAAACTTTAAAGCCAGATCTTATTCATGTGAACTAGCCATGACACAATGGATGGAAGATTGAGCATGTCACTGAAAAGAAATTATTGTGGGTGAAAACAACTTTTCTCAATAATGTTAAATTGTGTCTAGATTCATTAAACAATCGTTTCCTAGTAGCATAAACTGACACTACAAATGCCTCACCATTTAGAAGTTGATTTCAGTTTTTGTTTTTAATATTCTTTTGTATAAGTGGCATCATGAATCATTTCTCAGCTATTTCATTTCAGACATTCAGTGTGCACTTAATCAATCATATGCCTGAATTATTAAATAAAACGTTTGCTTAAAACGATTACAAAATGAAAAGTTAATTATGATGGCAATTCTATGAGAAAAAGTAGATTTAGTAGGGGGAAAAATACTTCTATGCTGAGCAAACTTATTTAATCATTTACCTAAGTTTCAATATACAGATGTGTGGTTAAGATCTTTTTCAATTTATTACTACACTGAGTTTTTTTTTTAATAATATAATTTTATTTTTGTGTTAATTATATTTGTTGATGTCTTAATTTTGGATAAATTCAAATTATACCACAGATATGTGTACATAATTTAAAATATATACGGTACAGAATGTGGTGTTTTTCAGATTTAAACATCCTCTTAAAGACTTGGAACCATATTGCCTCAGATATGGAAGCAGGGGGACAAATAATCAACTGTTTAATTTTTAAATTTTAATTCGAATAATTATTAACTTAATTTTATTTGATAGTGTTTTAGATTTAATTAGTGGGATAATTTTTATTATCTTAATTAAAAATCTTTTTTTTCTTTAATCTTTTTTTTAAATATTTTTAAATAAATGTTTGCCAAATGTCATTATAAATCTAAATTTATGTTGTTTGTCATTTGTTTACATATTTTAAATTTTAATGAATTAAATGATTAGTTTTTTTTTTTTTTAATTTTTTTTTCTGAATTCCATTGAATTTATATAATTAATTCTTAAAAAAGTTTACAAATTTATACATATATTTTAAATTTTATTAAATATATGGAGTAAATCTCTGTGTATAAAAATGGCAGTGATCTAAATTTTTTAAAAATGTATATTAATAACATTTTTTTAATATATAATTTACATATTATTTTGTATTTCAATAATTATACGGTTGAATATTTCAACATGCTTTTTTAATGTTTGTTTTGTTAAATGGTTTAATGATTTAACCTAATATTAGTGCCAAAGAGAAGAGGGTGAAAAGAGGAAAATTAAATAGATTTTTTTTAAAATACAGATTTTTAAATTTTATTCATATATTTTAAATAATCACGTTATTTCTGCATGTTAAATCTTCAAATATTCTTCAAGCAACCCTTTTTATCAGTGTTTTAAAGTTTTTTATTTCTTGTTTATCTCTACTTAAAAATAGCTAAATAACCACATATTGATCAAGAGTTATATAAATAGCGGGTTGGATTCATTAAAAAAATCTCAAGGTCATTTGGAAATAATTATGCATATAAATTAAGATTTCAAATTAATCGTGATAAAGGCTGGTCACAATATGTAACACGCTTTTTTTTTTCATTTAATATAAATTTATTTAAACTGTAAACATTACAGTAGATTTATTTCTTAAGACTAGTCTTCAATTTATATATATATTATTTACGATATATCAAATATAAACTTACATACACACATTAGCTTGCATAAATGTATATATTTACTATATATACAGTAAGATTATTATCATTTCAAAATCTTGGATTTTAAGTTGGATTCCAATTTTGAAAATCATTGGAAGTGTAAATCATTCAAATACCAATTTGTAATTATATCAAAACAGTCAAGCGTTGTTAGCCGAGAGACTATCGCAGCTGCCTTGCAAGCAAGTAGTTGGTTGCAGAAGGTTGTGGGTTTGCCCCCGGCCGATGCTATGACATGTGAAATATATATATATATCAAAACAAAATGGAAAATCTTTAAAAAATAAATATAATCTATTAGCTTTTTTTTAAACGTGAATGAACGTTATTAGTGAATATTTTACTTAAATTACCTTACTAAAAATGGAAAAAATATATTTAAATTTATGATTTATATTTACTTGATTATAAAGAATGTTTTCATTGACATCTGCAGAAATTTCAGTCCTGTATTGTAATAAAAATTGCACCATTTCCATATATTGTAAAAGTGATGATTAATTTATTTGTGAATACTTGTATTGCTTTAAAAAATGTTAATGAAAATGTATATATATGAAAAAACAAATACAAGTTAATCACGTAACCTGCTATCACTTGTTATTTATGTCCAAAAGATGGCGCTATACCAAAACCGCCGAACAAGTGTAAGATTTGTTTTACATAAACGAAAAAAGAGTCAGAAATTAACTACCTCTTTCATTTGCTCACTCCCAGATCAGCTGATTTCAAGCTGGTTTGCTATCCTCAGTGGGAGATAGAGTATAGAAACTAGATCTAAAACACTGACTCTCAAGTGTTTATGCAAAACGTTTCTATCAGATTGCAAGCGTGAATTTTTCAGACCGGAAAAGTCTTCAAACCCAGCCTAGCAAGCTAGATATTTATATGGGTCTGATCTCAGTTCAGAATCACCATATAATCAAAGTCTCTGCAATATATATCATTGCAAGAAAACTCTAAAGGTACATTTATGAAAAAACAAATACAAGTTAATCACGTAACCTGCTATCACTTGTTATTTATGTCCAAAAGATGGCGCTATACCAAAACCGCCGAACAAGTGTAAGATTTGTTTTACATAAACGAAAAAAGAGTCAGAAATTAACTATATATATATTTAAACGTATTACCCAGGTATATTTGATATAAATTTTGCTATACATTTAGTGTAGAATTATATCTTTTATATAGAGTTGAGAAGAACTTATGAAAAATCTGAAATGATTTTTAACAATTCACGGTTTTCTTAAAAAATGTAACGATATTATATTCTGAATACATATTTTTACAGCAAATTAAAGTGACACAATCTTGCATGGATATCAAGATTTTAATTTTTTTGTTTTTAAATAAATTTTAGTTTAGAATTGCCAATGTTCTTACTTTAATTATCATACAGGAATGTGAAGAAATACATGTTCATATAGTTCATGGTTAATTAATTCTTTATATAAATCCTGATCATAGGGACACGATGCTGTTTATTCATATTATATTAATCAAATAGCTGTCATAATTTTATCATAAAGATTAAAACTTTAGGTATATTTTACTCTTGCTTTTGATTTTTAAAACTAAATTTCTAATATAGAATCATATATATGTATTTGCATTTGGACACTAGTGCAAAAACATTGGGAATTTACCACTGCTTAATAATAAGGTTTTTTTATACATATAAAAGCGTGTTAAGACTACTGAACTCTAATCTTGTGGATTTTTTTAATGCTGGCTGAAATAATAATGAGCTGACATAAGAAGCTTCCAAAATATATGTTTCATTTGTTATTAAAAATAAACTTAGTTTAAAATTGCATTTTTTTTTTATTTTGAGCTACTGCAAAAAATTGAGAATTTCACACAGCTTAAGGATTAGTTTAATTTGTTTATAAAAATGCATTACAGATGTTAACTCTGATTATTATTTTTTTTAAAAAATCTCTGATAAAATAATAGTGATTTCACATTACAATCTGCAAACATATTTTTTTTATTCATTTTTTAAATAAATAGAAATAAATTTTTAATATTTAATTATTTTTTTTTTGTACATTATTAACAGTTGATAGTCTATAGAATTACATGTATTCACATAGCAATCACATTTTAACTTGATGTTTTAACAATTTAGCTTTTTTTATTAATGCATGTGCTATGGAAATTATAATCTCTATGTGTACATTTGTGATGCCATGTTAATTGATCTAAAACTATTTAGAAAATAGAACGGATTTCAATTTATGTATGTCAGATTAATGTCAATCTAATGTATATGTGTAAACATATATATATATATATAGAAAGTATTTCAAATGTTTTATCTGTGTCAATCTACTGTATATGTGTAAAAATATATATATATAGAAAGTATCTAATGTTTTATCTATGTAAATAAATATTCATTATCAGTTGAGGCAATGAGAATGTTTTAGACAAGGCTAAAAACTCAAAGCTGTGACAAGTCCATTTGTAAAATAATTTATATTTTGAATCTTTACTGTGTAATATTAAAATATTTTTTTTCCATATGTCATAGCGTCGGTGGAGGTGAACCCGCAACAACCGTCTGCAACCAATTGCTTGCTTGCAAGGCGGCTGCGCTGACCTCTCGGCTAACAACGCTTGACAAAAATAAATTGTTTAGGCTAAATAATAATACTTTTATAGCCAAGTGTTACTACAGTAAAAAATTTAATCTAAATGTGCTCTTTTTTTACTTGAATGCCTGCTATTCACTTAATCATAAAGCATTACAAACATTTTAATTATCAGGAATTTGTTTATTTTATAAGACTATTTTTGTACATTTTTTTTCTTCCTTACTCAAAAATATTCTGCAAAAAGTTCACAATTTTTAACTTATACTTCTTTGAGATAACTTTCTTTTTATTTAGTTATTTAATAAATCATTTAATTTTTTTATTTTAATTTTAGCTTTTCTGCCTGTATATATATATATTTAATTATTATAATTAGTAATAAATATATTTAAAACATTCCACTTAATGTAAACTCTAGTAAATAAATGTAATGTTTAGAAAGACAATATTTGGAATGTTTACAAATAGCATTCTACCTATTGATAAATTTTTGACAAAGTGTATGGAAGTAATTTATGAATGGTGATGTAATATTCTCATGTTGATATGAGTATGTTCAGCTGTTATTATTCTAAATTGTGGTTAGCCAAATGTGAGTAGAAAAAGGAGAAAATCCCCCCTCCCCCCAAAAAAAAAAAATTTACAGATTTGTTTAGGAATGATTGTTAGAGAGGTAAAGAGATGATTGTATAAATTTCAGTATGAAATAAGAAATATAATCATAATAAAAAAAGATCCCACAAATTTTTGCTTTTGGATTTGTCAAACCCATCTAATTGTAAGTCCACAAAATATATATATATTAGATGAAAGGATTCAGATTTACATAAGTTATCCAGTCTGTGACTTTTTGTGTAAACTAATTTTAGTGATAGCTTATTTTTTCTTTAAGTAAACTATTCATAATAGAATTGATGCAGAATATAAAATTATTTTTTACCATATGAAAGCAAAGATTAAAATATATCACAAGAGATATTTTTAAGACAAAAGATACATAAGAACTGTGAGCTGTTTTGATATATACAATATGTTTTGCTCATTTTATACTTAATGTTTAAGCCATTAATTTTTTTTTAAAATCAACATTTATATAAGTCATAAATTTATGTAAATTGGTTTTTCACTATTTAAAAGATATGAATCTATAATTTATAAAACAACGGTATTAAATATCTTCAATTGAAAAACATAGTGTCAAATTTATATAAATTTTAATAAATGATAACGATTCGTCTTAACAATATCATTTTTTTTTAAAATTGATTGCCTTGAATATTAATTTTAATACTTCCAAGATATTATTACAATATAATAAATGTTATGGTGTAAGGATCAGAACATTTGTCTTGAATATCCATGGTAAATAGCTTTTACACATAAAACTTGGAATATTTTTATATTTAAAAATATCCAAACAGGATCCCATTTACAATCAAACTAGTTAATCATTAACTTATTAGTTAGTGAAAGGGTATCTACCTATTATTAGCTAAATAGTAAAGAAAGAAAAGAAATCCTAAAAAAAATCAGTCTTTTTCAGTATTGTTTTCACTTTTGTGATGAGAGATTTTGAGTAGATTTTCCCTCATGTATGATATTTAAAATGATGGTACTTTATCTTTTTCTATCTTTAAGTTGAAAAACATATTTGTATTTTCATTTTATATTTTCACAAGATATCCAAAACAATTGCTATGTACTATAGAAATATTTTTTAAAAAATATATTGTTTTATATTTATGTTTTAAGCACATTAATTTTATTAGTATAATATTTTACTAAAAACAAGAGTTGTGATAGATATTCTAGTTCTTATTAAATAATTAAATATAAAAATATTCGATTGTATTAATTGTAAATCATATTTATATTTCACCTCATTAACAATTTGAAATTTAATTTTTTTTCGAAATATTTTTCATAAAATAAAAGCTTAATTAAATTGCGAAGACATTAATTAGGATTATCATTTTCATGGATTTAAATTGTTGTATTTATATATTAATCAGATTGAAAATTGAATTTTATTTAATATGCAGAATTTAAGCTGTACACTTTGAGATTTGCTTATTAGTCGACAGACTTCTAATTCCACATTATTGTCAAAAATAAAAATTTTCAATGATATTATAAAACGCTGTTCATTTTTTATAGCAGATATTATTTATGAAATGATAATTAGTTAAGTTTTAAATCTTTTACGTTTAAAATAACAATTCAGAAAACCTAAGACGACTAATTTTTTTAAAATTCTTCTGGGAGCCATTTTTCTTCTGTTTTATACCAGAAGTCATATACCACTTTCCTAATTTATTATATAGATACTCTGATTAGTTTGTTTCATAACTTTCTTTTACATTTAAAAAATATTATTTTAAAAAATTATAATTGTTAGTTGCAACGGAGGAGTTATAGGACAAAACTTCAATAATATTACTTATCTTAATTATTGTTTAAATTTGCATGCAATTTATGTTTATGCTCTGTTTGCATATAGAACCTGTATTTTCTATTTTGATTTTATTTAATATGACATCCTTCTTAATTAGAAACTTGCTTTTCCACCTAAACATGACTTCAGCCAACAGGTATTTTTAAATGAAGACAGAAGTAATACTTCTCCATATGTATTTCTGTTAGACAAAATAATCATATTCAGAAAACTAAATATGAATCTAGAATTCATACAAAACACCAACCGACAACAATATATAGCTAAAATTAGAAGTTAATAGATTTCAGCATATCTACTGTGATTATTAATAGCTATTAACATTTAAAATAAATAAATAAAATATAAAAAGATATGCATGTATATGTAGCCTAACAAGGTAAAATGAATCCTTGTATTGATTCAACATTCAGACTTTGGTTCAATCGTGATAATTTATAGCACTAATTTCATAATAAAATGTTTAAATAAAATGTGTATTTATTGTTTTTAATTTCAACTAAGACATCTAAATGCTATTATTATTCAGTAAATCTCAAAACAAAGTCAAAGGATTAAGCTTGTTTGGACTTATTTTAAAATCAAAAATGCAATTTATCCAATCAACTTTAAACACTTTTTAGCAAAAAACTTTTTATTGTACATATATGTATACACAATCTTATATTTCGACTATCCTGCAGTCTTCTTCAGAGCCACTTTTACTTTTATTTTTTAAAAATAAAATAAAGGAAGTGGTAAATATTGTAATATTTTTGCCATCAAAACTTACACATAATTTGATAAAATATTTATTTGTGTAAAATTAAATATTCATTTTGTAGGAAATATATGATGTTTGCATTCAGATTTTATTTTATAAACATGACCTTATATTTTTTTCAGAACAAAAATAAAGATTTTTAAATTAAGAAAAATAATAAATAGATGCGTGCATTTGTAGTAGATAGTATATTCAGATTTAACAAAATAAATCTGAATTTAGAACTGATAAAAAAATTACATTTAACCCTCCCCTCCCCCCCAAAAAAAAATCACTAAATCCACCATTTTCTTTATTTTGCTATAATATCATATATAAATGCAATTTATCCACCTTATGCTGAACACTTTTTAAGCAAAATTTTTTTTTATTCAATATATGTATTATTTGTATACTTATTTTATTTTTTAATTATATCATAGCTCTGAAGAAGATTGCAAAGTTGTGTGCATATATATTCTGACCTTGCTCTCGTGCATCTTCACTTCAGAATAGTATATGATATAAAATAAAATGGGTTCTATTTCAGTTAATAATTAATAACTAAAATATTCAGCATTAAAATATTTCACTAGCTCAAATTTAAAATACGAATAAGGTTCAGTTTATAAAAATAAATTAAATAAATATTTAATATTTTCATGAGACTTGAAGTGAAAATACAGGTGACAAGATAGATTACATTGAGCCAATATCCTACAGGATACTACCTCAATGGCATAAGAACACTATCCCCCTTATTACTATTTTAAATAACAAACTCATAGTATTCTTACAACTTTAATAACTTCTACTCACTAAGATTAAACTAATAATTAAGTCTTAATCTTCTATTTGTAATAATCTAGCTCAAATAAAATAATCTCAGGTTCATAAAGTTTATTCTAAGTTAATAAAAATATGGTAGTAAAATATGAGAAGGGATTTTATGTCCTAATCTACTACACTGAAACTAATAATAATAAATAACAATAATAATATTCTTCATTGTTTAATTACTACTGGTTATCTTTTCTTTTCGTTATATTTTTATTACCATAATAAAATAAAAAAATAATTTTATATAATCTTTTATCTTCATGAATATAATAAATAAATACGTGGTAGCATATGATAATCCGACAAACAAAATATGTGTGGCAACTGATAGCATCTGATTCAGCATACTATTGTGATAACTGATTTATGACCAATAAAATAATGTAAAATTATAATTATTTAATTAAAATGAATACCAATAAAATATTTAAATTCTTAAACAATTCTCTATTTATCTTTTTGTGCAAAATTATATATTTGTTTCGATTATTATGCATATATCGTGTTTTCATGCAGCGATGTGGAGAAATAAATAACTCGGACACAAAATTTTTGAAATAACAAAATTTAACAAAGTTTATTACTAACAACAAATAAATAAACAATTTATTTACACTATTTACAGTGGATAGCCTTAACTCTTTTTTTACTTTACAGTTTGATCTACCGGGTTATAAAAAAAAATAATTTATATTTCAATTATATATCTTTATTTAGATTTAGGACAAAATTTTTAAAAAAAATGTTACTATTTGGTTTCTCATTATGGTTAACTTATTACAAATATATTTATCTACTTTATTAGCAACAGCATTTTATCCTTAATATTATTAAACTATCTTATTTTAAAAAATTAATACTTAGAAAACATTCCATGAAAAACAAAACTTTATAATGAGTATGGACTTCTCAAAATATTTAAAAAAATTTTCATCTTGCAAAGTCAAAGAGGTTACACAAAATATTATTCAAAAATTCAGTACTAGATTTTAGTATTTATCACACAATGTTTACTAATCATAATATATTCTTCTTTAAGCCTTACTTTAGTTTAATATAAGTGTAATCATTAATATATTTCTGTTAATCAATAAACAAAAATATACTATGCATATTGTTTCATAATTTACTTTGTACTATTGTATTTTAAAAAAAAAAATGCAATACTTATTTTTCTCTTAAAAAAAAAAAATACTAAAGCATTTAAAATTATTATCACTTTAAAGAAAATATCTTTGTTTAGATACTTTATTTTAAAAAAGTTTATATTTCATTTCCGAAATAAAATTCAAAATATATTCTATGATTCTTTTCTTTCCTTAGGATACTTTGGATCTTCAATTTTAAGTTATAACGTCCTATTCCTTCTAAGCAAATAAACCAATCTTATACAAAACGATAGCATAACCTAAGTTCTAAATTATTTATCATTTCTCTTAAACATATCTTACTGAACGATGCAGTTACATGAAATAAAGATAGTGAAAAACAGATGCATAGGATTAAGGAAGAAAGCTAGAGTATTACTCTTAACATATCTCAAAATCATGGCTCAGTGCGAAGTGGTATGACATTTACCTGCCTACTATCCTCTAATATGGGACGATGTTAAAGCTATTTCTTCAGCTTTATTAGAACATCAAATATTTAAAGAAATATAAACACTGTCCAATAAAATGTGTATCAGTCATAGGGCTATGTTAACTATGCTGATAATCACAGAAAAACTAAATATTATTTCCATTCCTTATAACATCCTATTTCTTAAAAACATCATCTTGGTTTCCTGTTCACTAAGTACTTCCAAGCCACTATCTCAATGTTATTTCTCAAGAGTTTCCACATCTTACATCGATAAATAACTATCTGCATTTACAAAAACAATAAATAAAATTCATTAATAGTTAAACAATCTTACGATTCATAAGAAAAGTCTGCTTACTTCATTATTTTATATGTCTAATCATATACAATCTACTTAGACAATATTTGAATATCCAATGACATGAAAATTTTAAAAGAATCACATAACTATTTGTTATATGTTGTATTATATCACTAATATAAAAAAAAATCGTCATATGCATATTTTCAAATCAATCCTATCTCATAATGTTTTTTTAAAATGTTGTATGAAATGCGGTACATATAAGGAAAAAAAAACTTTTACACTTCATTCTTCCAATTTATGGATGATCTAAAGAAAACAAAAAAATATACATTATAAATTATCAATAGTTATTATTATTACCAATAACCTTTATCTAGTCATCGTGTTCAGTAGGCTTTTCTTTATCCACTTGAGCATTGCAGATATAAAAAATTCACACCCATACACTTTATATTAAAATATTTTTAGCTAAATTATTATATTGTTGTATTATAAAATTTTAATATTAATAAATTAATGTTTTTATGTTTTTCCTAATCTTATATAAAAATTTAGATTTAAACTAGGTTAACAAAATAAAAGAAATCAAAACTATAGTTACATATTTTCTTGACGATAGTTCCTGATAAGTCCAAAATGTTTATCATTTTCTCTAGAGTTTTTTAAAAATGTTCTCCTCTAAGTGCGTTAAAGTTTAAAATAAAAATAATTATTAATCCATTTAGTAAAATTTATAGAAAATAATCCTTGGTTTTAGTATTTAGAACGATAATTATTAAATCATAATATTAATTAATCCTGTGAAGTTTTTTTAAGTATTTTCTCTGCCAATATTCTCTGCGTATCCGATGCATCAATCCATCTAATTTAATTTTAAAAATATTCGATAAACTTTTAAGTACTATTTGTATTTCCATGGATCCATCTTTTATTCAACTATGTGTTCACTTTTTTATATATGTTTCCTTCTTGGTACATTTAAACTTTCATTTGGTATTTTTATATATCACTTTAAAAATAAAAAAAAATGTTACATTCAGAAAGGATATAACATTTTACTCCTTTTGATATAATATTATATAAAATAATTCATGCAATATATAATTATCTTATTACCATTTAAAATAAATCTTGGATAGGCTTATAAATAATTATGTGTCTCCAATTTTTTCATTAGACTCTGTATGATATCCATGCTGTGGTTTTTTTTTTTTATGTACCAAAAAAGTTCTCTGGTTATGCATAAATAAAGCTGTATCAATAAATATTTCAAATATTTCTTCAGTATTACAATTTATATCCATTTTATTTCGTAGTATATCCATTTTTTATTGCGTAGTTTAGGTTAAACTTTTAGATAAAATACGACTGGTAAGTACTTTAAAAATTAGAAAATCATTTCCACGAAGTTTCTAAATTATTATATTTTAAAACTCCCTTTTGCAAAAAAAATACTTTTAAAATTATCAATTAATTTTTTGCAGATAAAGTTATAAGAAAGTACTAAAAAAAAAATTGACTAAAATAAAAATTTTAAAAAATAAATACTATCTCTTGATAGCTATAATTTACCTTTCTCTGGTTTCAATACATTATTGATCTTTTCTGATAACTTAGTTACGATGATATTTATAGTCTGTAAGAATACCTATTCCTATTGGTTAATTCTTACTTTAGCTTGAGAACAAATTTACATATTTTTAGTTTACAGTAGAATTGAATTTCAAAATTAGAAATTGTGACGTAATGAACTTAAAATATTATTTAAAATATTACTTTTAAATAAATTATTATTTTATTAAAACTATTTAAACATTTAAAATAACTTTTAATAACTTATTCCATTTCTTAATATTCAATTTATCTATTTTTATTTAAATAAAATATTTAATTTTTATTATAACTGTATTTGTCTTTATGATACTATTTAAAACATTACATCATTTAATTATGCAATAACGACAGTTAACTTAATATTTTTTATTATTTGCTTTTATGATAGGCAATAATTCCATCCAATTCTATAATATAACTTTTAAAATATTTTAAACTTTGTTATTATTTCAAACAAGCGTGTGTGTGAACGTATGTAATATACAAGTCACATGATTAATAACTTTGACAGACAATTTTTAATCTATTTCTCTGCCTATATTTATAAAATTGATACACTTATTATATTATATAAAATAATTATAAAAAATTTGGAAGAATAATTTAGAAAATATAGAACTAGATATAATTTTCACCATCATAAAGTTTATTTTAAAATATACTATATTAATTTTGACTATTTAAATATGATTACAAATTTAAACATAGCATTTATTAAATTATACATTTTTAAACTATTAAAATCGAATTTTTAAATATACTTTTAATTATTTATAGCTGTGTTATTTAATATGGCCAGCTTTTACAACCATATGAAACAGTATTTTAAACTTTACATAACTACTTTTGAAATAATTCGCTATAATTTTATATACCACATATTTTCTTTAGCTTTAAATTGTACTTTAAAAATATAATTGATTTAATATAATTAATGTATTAAAAGAACATATTCTAAATTTAAATTTTTTAGTAATTGACTGTTATGAACTATTACTGGCCTATAGAAAAGGGCACAATATATATATATATATATATACAATAAAAATATGTAACTATTACTGGCCTATAGAAAAGGGCACAATATATATATATATATATATACAATAAAAATATGTAATAGGTTTCTGTATATCTCCCTGTGACTATTAAAAAAAAAATGTTGTTATTCTCAAGAAATCATAAGATGTTCAATTGCTCTAAGTGGCAACCTTGGAATCAAACCTAGGAACATATGCCCCAGAGACTAACACTATCACTGCACTAAATAATGTAGACTGTTCATGATTAATGATATAAATATTTAAAATGCATAAACTTAACATTAGAATGAAAATATAAGTATGAATCTTTTATATATAAAATTCTTATTTTCTTTGAAGTCTGATTAGTGAATGTATGAATATTTCTCCATAAGGCCAATATGCATCAAATTTTCAACCTGCCACATGTCAAATTCATGCCTATTCCATCATTAATAAAGTGTCAGAGTTGTCCATAGCAGTCATGTAGCAAATATAACAGGTATATATTTAATACTTTTAATTTTAATTTAGCTTTATTAATACCTCTCTGGGTGCATTTTTGAACTGCATCAAACAGGCTGGATTGTTCCAAACATTTTTTTTAAATTGTAAATTTCTCACACTTGTTTATATAATATTAAAATCTTTTATTTAATTTACATTAAATCTTTAAAAAAATTTGTTAAAGTGAACAATTAAAAAAAAACTTACAAACATAAGGGCCTTAGTAAAAAAAAAAAAAGCTCTTACGTTTGTTTTTAAAGTGATCATTCCTCCATTAATAACTATAATTTTTTTTATGAATCGATCTGTAATTGTTGAAATCTTTTGTTTAAATAACATTGAATCTTAAAGAAAATTGTTCAAACAACCAATTAAAAAAATAAGACTGCCGTTCCAAAAACGGATGCATCTGGTGTATTAAATTAACCTGATATATAGATAGATAGATCTGTCTATATATAGATAATTAAAAATGTATAATTCTGAAGCAGTTAATTTATTTAAAAGTTCTTTTAATATTAAGAGTGTATGAGAAATAAGTGGCATTGTGAGTAATGTTTATTTTAAACACTTGAGAAGTCTGCTTGTAGCAGTGAAACCATTGATAGTGTTTTAGAGTTTATTTTTTTTGGCTAATCTGGTTGAGTTGTGAATTTGCAGTAATTTTGATATATATATAGATCTATATATATATATATTGAAGGAATGATTTTATTTTTAAAAATTAATAAAACAGTTATCACAAATAAAAATCATTATAATAATTAAAAGGAAAATGAAAGACAATTTTTTTTTTTTTAAATCTCATATATTTCAACAATGAGATGTTTTTTTTTTTTTTTTCATACTTTATCAAGATAGTTTTAGAATGTTTAGAGTTGTGTTTTTTTTTAAAGAAATCTTTTTAAGTTTTCTTTTTTCTTTTTTGTTCCCCATTCACTTTATTATCATCATCATCATCATCATCATCATCATTATTATTATTATTTTAGTTTGTATATAGCATACATCCAATTATAGTATTACTTTCAATCTAAAGATAGCAAATTTATTATACATGACGTTATCCTTATAATACTGTATTATATATATAAATCTTATTTAAGTATCATCAAGTTGATGACTGTTTTCTTTTTAGCAGTTTAAAGTAGTATTATCTTTGTTAATAAGACATTATCATTTTTCTGTGGTAATTAAATATTAAGTGAATATAAAGAAAACCAATTTTAGGAAACTTAAATAAAAAATAGAAGATAACAAAGGAAAGAAAGAAGATATTAACTTTCCTGTAAAACATTTTTAGAGTAATAATGCCGAAATCAATGGAGATTTTAAGATAAAAGGAAAAAAATAATTGTCAGGAAAAAGAAATTTCACATAGCTATGAATTTCATGATTGCTAAATATGTACTTATGAGTAAACCCGTGTGAATTACGTATATATAGGAAGATTTTTAAATAGATACATAGACAGACAAATAGAAAGGATACAAAGCATAGACAGACAGATAGAAAGGATACAAAGCTAACTGATAAATTTTATTGCTTTTGATACTTTCCTACTTTAAAACTGTTATTAAGCTTGAAATAATTTTTTAAATTTAAGTTTTGCATTACAAATCATATCAGTTTACTACACTGTTATTCATACACGTGTGTGTGTGTGTGTGATTATGTACATATAAGTAATCGATCTTTTTAAAAAAAAAAACAAACAAAGGATTATTTTTTAGTTTAAAATAAATAAAATATGCATAAGTAAGTAATATTAATATATACTTTTTATTTCAAATCAATAAATTGATTTTTATTGTGTTGCTGTAAAAAGTACTTAAAACAAAATACAAAGTTACTGTAACACCTTTTATTTGATTATGTTGTTAAACAATTATTGTATTTCTTAATAATGGCTTCTTTTAAAGTATATTTTAATCTTTTTTGTAATATATGTTAACACCTAAATAAAACACTCACACTTAAGTAAATTTCCATCATGCCATTAATTAGTTTTTCTTTATTTTTTAAAAATATTTATTATACACTTCTTTTATCTTATTTGCATTTGTAATCATCAAAAATTAGCACACTTTTTTTATTTAAAAAAATATTTAAAAATATATATGATTTTGTAATAATGAAATAATTGAGAAAGGTTGTTAGTCTTGCACATGCGCCTACCGTTGTCTCTCAGACAGCCAATCAGATTTTAACAGCTGATATCATGAAACTACTTTGTTTCATCATATGATAAAAGGGTAAAATTATCATTAAGAAAAAATATATAAAAATTTATTTTATTTAAAAAAAAAACTTTGATGATATAATCTGCATCAAAACTAAATTTCAAATGTGTACAAGTGTTGGTGGCCTAGTGGTTAGCATAGCTGTCTTCCAAGCAGCTGGCTCGGGTTCGCTTCCTGGTCAACACACTTGACATATGCAAAAACATGACTTGCTTGCTTAATTTTAATAAAACTTAAATTTATATTTGTATCAAAATTTAAAAAGGCTTAAGATTGGGTCAGTGCACTATATTAACTAGCATATAATTTTATTGCCATTTTTAAATGTAATCCTTTCATAACAATAAAGTAGTAAAGCAATATATTTGTCTGAAGGTTTGTAATGATGGTATATTATATGTGATATGTTGGACTATTTCCATCATCTATGAATGAATGTTGAATATATAGAAAATTTTAAACTTTCCAAGTACAAACAACTTGTAGCAATAACACACCGATAGACAACACAAGTTAGTAATTTAATAATTACACAACCTTTCAAGAATAGCTCAGTTGGTTAGAGTGTTTGCCTTAAATTCGATATTCAAGAATCTGAAGCTGTGAGTTCAACTTCTAAGTGAATATTGTCACTGTTCATATAGGCCAGCAACACCTGAAGAAGAGTGGAGAATACTACTCAAAACATTGTGTAATTACTAAATTACTAACCTGTATTGTTTATTTGTGTGTTACTACTAACAAGTTGTTTGTATTTGGAAAGTTTAAAATTTTCTATACATTCAACATTCACTCATAGATGATGGAAATATTTCAACATATCACATCTAGTAATGCAATATGTCTGCTTTGTGTAAATATGAATATTTTCAACAACAAAAACGTTTTATCATTATATATATTTTTAAAAATAATTGCATAATAAAGTGAATCAAAGTAAATTAGGAAATATGTATTACTTAAGCTATCATATACTTCAATTTTTTTTTTTTTTCAAAATTGTTTTATTTTGATTTAAATTTGTTTATTACAACACTAAGAAGACAATACTTATATTTTTTGATGTTTGAGTTTTGAAGCAAAATTTAAAAAAAATAAAAAATATGTAATTATATTTAAAAAATCATATTAGGGGAATTTACATTTTTATTATTTACTTAATTTTAATTTTCGTGAATCAGATTTGAATGAAATATTTGGTCTTGATATTATTTCCGCAAATATAGCTACTACATTTGATAAAATATTTAAAATATCTGTATAAAAAGTTCAAGCTTATTGTATTTTAAAATAGAGAGAGAATCTGTAATAATTAGAGAATTCCTAGCAGGCATTTTTTTTTTTTTGTAAACAATTGAAGGTGGGGGGGGGGATCTGTAGATTTAGCAAAAATACGGGTTACCATCTTGGTTGACTTGAAAACTTTCAAGTATTAATTTTGCATCCAAACACATGTATGCTATTTTATATATGCATGACCTGAAATTTATTCTTGACAGCCATTATGAATAACAGAACGTGTTTTTATATCCTAACTTATTGTTTATTTTATTTGGCTAAGTTATTTTAAATATAATTAATTACACTTCAAACTAATCATTCTGTTCTTTTGTTTAACGCTCGCTAAGTTTTCTTGATTGGTTTTTAAAATAATTTATAGAGTTACCACCTGGACAGTTTGACTTTAAAAAACAAGGTACATTTATCCGAGAGATTTTTCTTTATTGTTGATTTTGCAAATATATATTTTTAATTTTTCTAAATTTGACATTAGTTCTATTTTTGTGGTTTGTTTTTCTGTCTTTTTTTTCTCTCTCTCATTTCCCTAATGGAAAATCTGAAGGTGAAAGAATTGAGGATATCACTTTATCTTTATTATATTCTATTGTCTCTGGTTCCTTTATCGAGCGTCAGTTTTAACAGCACCCGTCATGTACTTTATAAATAATGATTTCCAACATCAATCTTTATATTCATTTGAAACTAATACGTCTCTTTTTTTTGCATTGCTCTTTTTAAAGAAACAGTAAAATCAAATTTCTGTGAAAATTTAAAATCCATTATAATGTTCTGATTGTTTTTGTTAGTAGTTTTGCTTTAAAAAAAAAAAAGGAAATAATTTAAAATTATGATTGATTAGAATTGAAATGAGGTGTCTATTATTTCTGTCTGTCTGTTGTTTATTCTTTAAATCCGTACTCAAGTATCTTATTATTTATTAAGTTGTTGTTTTTTTTTTTCATATAATAATCTGCTTCTCTTTTAAAATGTATCACATTACTAGAGAGATTTATAAATTAATTCTGTGGGTTTTTTGCGTTTGTTTGTTTAAGCTTACAGACTTGTGTCAGATTAATAAAATTTATTTTACTCTTATTTAACAAAAAAAAATACTCATGCGTAAAAGTGCTGAATTCAATTGTTTTAAAAGTATTTACTTACAGTAAAGATGTTTCGGTACTGATGTTTTATTTTTTATTTATAAAGATTTAGTCAACGAATCACTCGCTGACTCCAAAAAGTGAGCTCATAATGTTACTAAAAATGTAAGAATGCTTGCTTACCACAAATTATCTCAATTATAAAAATAAATACATCTAATGATTAAATTGATACATTATTATTAAATAAAGGAGTTGAATCAAATTAGATTTAAGTCATTAGCTTAAAATGTTTAATTGTCATATATTATTGATAGAAGGTGTAATCAGAGTTGAGGTATAGTTAACTCTTACTATAATTTTTTCTATCTTACTGAGATGGAGGTGTAACATCAAATGGGTTGTATATATATATGTTTTATTGCAGTAGAATAAAGTGTGATTGATTAAAAATGAAGTGATAAAATACTCTCTATAACTGATGCTTAAATTGTGATATCTTATTTATTCAATGTGTTGGCTGGAATCTGAATGTGCAATTTATATTTTATATATACTTTATCGTATTAATATTGAAATAAATAGAAGAAATATATCAAACATAAGAATATGGATCATATTATGAGAATCTGTGTATATAAAGTGTACATTTTTTAATCCTTTAACAGTAGTTGAGTTTTTAAATAACAGTAACGCATTGAAAAATATGTTTAAAAGCACTTAACTGATATTATTAGAGTAATCTAATCAATTGCCTTCAAAATCTGGTCTTGAGAATAACTGCAGTTATTCTTAATGGTTATTTATTTGATAAATTTTGCCATGATTCACATTATGATGTCATATATTTAAACATATATTTACAAAATTCTTTTTTTTTTTTTACGTTTGCTATGCATATTAAATTAGGATGGTCAAAATTTAATTTTTTTTAAATTGCATTAAATGAAAATGTGTGCATGAAAATATATATAATGCTAACTAAAGTTCAAATGCACTTTTTATATATTGATACATAAAGTTAGTCTAAAAAATATGCCATTAAAACAGTATTAAATTGTTATATGTATTTGAAATCTTAAAATATATGGTGTGCATCAAACAGCTGAGTTTTTTTATCGCTGTAGTTGATTAAAGAAATGTTTTTCAGTGGTTCCATCTGGCATGCAAAAGTTTAAAAATGATATCAAAGCAAAAATTATTATATGTATCACAATTTGCAAAATATCTCAACGCAAAAGAAGTTTGAAAAAAATTTAACAGTGATGTACTGACTACAGCAAATTTAATAAAATGAATGCTCTTGTAAAATATATATATATATCACATGATCGCCATTCTTTGATTACTCTGGCTTGCACTGAGTGGTGCTAGTGTATGGAGAGTTTAGCCTTTGTGTGAAAAAAAAAAAAAAAAATCCTGACTTGTGAATAGGGAATAATAAGAATTATGTTGTGCAACTATGGCAAGACTGGACTATCAATTAGGTTGTACGATAGGTGTCACTAGAGATATTTATATAGGAATTGTAAAATCAAATGTCAACAATTTCATTTTTTTTTAAGAAATTTTATATTTTTACAAAAGTAAAGTTTGACATTTTTATGACCAGTCATATATTTTTATTTTTTGAAATAATCGGTGATTTTGCTTATAAACAATTGTACTTATAGTGGTATATATTTTTTTAATAATTAGTTTGGTTTTTTAACAATAATATTTATTTATATCTTTGTTAGTTTCAAAATATATAATCCACATACAAACTTCTTTATAAATCTTAATTTATTATAATAAGAAGGAACAACTAAAAAATACATAAAAACAATAAATACAAATATTTTTTTTTTTTTATAAATCTTAATTTATTATAATAAGAAGGAACAACTAAAAAATACATAAAAACAATAAATACGAATATTTCATAATACGTATATTATTATTCATATATTGTTGGTATTTGTATTTATTATATGTATTATGAAATATTTGTATTTATTGTTTTTTTATGTATTTTTTAGTTGTTCCTTGACAAAGACTATAAAATAATATTGTCGAAACGTTGGACTAGTAGCAGTCAAGCGTTGGTGGCCGGGTGGTCAGCACAGCTGCTTTACAAGCAGTTGTCCCGGGTTCGCGGCTTCGCTTTCCGGCCGATGCTTTGACACGTGGAAAAAAAAAAAAAGAAACATTGGAGTATATTATTGTTCATTGTAATAGTTCATATTATATAGTAAATTAAGCTTTATAAAGAAGTTTGAGTGTAGATTGTATATATTTTGAAATTAATGGGCTATTTTTAAAATAGAAGATTGTGTTTGTTATTTTTTAATTTATTTGTTAGTTTAATTCTTTCTTTTTTTAACACTTGACTCTTGATCTATTTTACTTATATTTAAACATCAACTATATTGATTTTAACTTTTATTGTTTCTGAAATACTTCTGGATTTTAAATGTTAAGTTTAAAAATGCTACTTAAGAGTATTGTGTGGAGTTTTATTTTTATTTTTATGATGGTTAGAGAATTTATCATTATTACAAAATTATCTGTTACACTATAATTTTATTTCTAGGATGAATTTGTGTTTAAATACGAATATGTATTGCATTGCTGAATAAGTACTGGAATAATAATGATTATTCACTTAGTCTTAGAATTAAGTAGTTTTATTTATTTATTTAAAAAAAAAACTAAATCAACTAAGTTTGACTAACATAAAGGTATGATAGCAAATAATGCAATTATATTTGAAAATAAAATCATTTGATAATATATATATATATATCCACTTCAATCTATTGACCTCATTGAAAAAATTAAAAGATTGAAGTGGAGTTGGGCAGGACATATTGCTAGAAGAGATAATAATAGATGGATAATTGAAATTTTAAACTGGATTCCAAGAGATTGTAAAAGACACAGAAAGAGACCACATGTGAGATGGATGAATGAAATAAGAAAGTGTGCAGGGGTGATGTGGAGAAGAGAAGCTTAAGATAGGAGATGGATTAAACTTGGAGAGACTTTCATCCTGCAGTGGATTGATAATGGTTGATAATGATGATGAATTCAAAATAATAATATATGTGAACTGGTAAACAATGGTTGATCATAGATGATGCTTTAGAAGGGAATTCACTAATTAAAAGTGATGTTGTATTCTATTTCTTTTACCTTCTTTTAGACAGAGGCAACAGAAAATATTCATGTATGTTAAATTAAATAAAATCAAACTTTACATAGCTTTACAAGCTTAATTAAACTCTGCATTAAATATTTATGATATTTGCTTTTATCTAATGAACTTGAGTAAAGATTATTCAGTCAAACATAGAAAATTTGGGCTTATGATCAAGGATGATGATTTATCTAAATTAGTGTTTACATTATTAGCTATGAATGAAGATAGAAGATGTTTTTATTTTATATCTAAAAATGAGTGTATTAATGTATGTTAAAAGAGTAATATAAAGAAAGCTCTTATTTACTGCTTCGTCATCTCTCAGTATTTTGCTTTTTTTCATATTGCAATATAAACTTCATCAACGCTCCTTTAATACGTTAAGCAAATATTTTTTATTTATTTATAACAGTTTTGACGGTCTTAGCAGTCTTCTTCAGATCTTAACATTTTTACACTACCTCCAGGGAGGAAAAGTGGAGGTAGTGTAAAAAAAGTTTGAGATCTGAAGAAGACTGCTAGAACAGTCAAAATAACACATGATGTTGTTAAATGTGAGTTGATTTTTGTACAGAATATGCTTAGAAAAATGTCTAAAAATTAATAAGGATTGTTGAAGACCAAAGGCTATAACTTCATAAGAAATAGTTTTCAAATTGAGGATTTATCTTCACAGATTAGAAATGTGATCAGAATTGCCAATTGATTAATCAGATATTTAGAAATAGAAAATTATTCATTCATGCTGAGGTAATTCCGTCTATATAAACTAGTGGTTATATGTATTTCTAAAAATTATGGATAGTTGATTCGTAGTTTATGTTAAAAAATCATTGTAGATAGAAAAGTGATTATAGAAATAACAACTATGATGTATTATTAAAACTCTTAAAGAAGAGAAAACTGTAGATAAGTTTTTAATTGATGCAGAAAGATTAGTTCTTCATATTGTTAACTTATATTGTATAGAGAGCTCGCAAAATAAGCTCTTAACAAGCTTTGAGAATATTATCAATCCAGGCCAGTTTCTGTTTCTGGTGTCATCAGTGAGGTGCCATGATATTCAATCATTAGATTAAAAATACTAGGACAAGCCCAGCACTTTATCTAATATATAACAGTTAAGTAGAAAATCTGAAATTGACAATGCCAAAAGCAGAAATTGGTCTGGAGTTGAGAATATTCTCAAAGCTTGTTAAGAGCTTATTTTGTGAGCTTTATATATAACATTTGTAAATACAAGCTTTATTAAATTAAGTTATGTGACATCTGACTTGGTTTTTTATTATATTGTTAAATTAAAGTTAGTTTATCAAAAATAGATTTAAAAGCTTTTGTTCATAATGGTGTTGTTTTACACTGTGAAAATGATCTGAATTATAATTATATCAGAAATCACATGATCACATTCCTATACTAGCACATTAATTGTTGATAAACAGAGCAAAACTCTCCATACAGTATTGCCACCTGTGCTAAACAGAGTAATCAATGGATGCCAGAAGGCTTGTGCCTAAAATCCCTATCTAATGCCTACTCATCCAATATCCCCAGACTAATTTCTGGCTTGTGGCCTTCGTCAGTGAGGAGCTTTGGATCTGAGAGCACTGCATCTAGATCTTAGGATCTAATGCAACCCTCTAGCAACCACCTTTTATCTCTACTTAACTACAAAACTATGAGAATGAAATTGAAAACACAAAAAATATTTTCAATCTAAGCTCAATAGCTTATATAGTCATATGGGTCTGAACTCCATTCAGCACCCATCCTGCCTAATAGGATAGTGGTGGCTATGGCCTTTTACAAGAGCCAAAGCCACCACAATCCCCTGGCAGTATGGCGTGTTAAACGGAGTTCAGACCCATATGACTATATAAGCTATTGAGCTTAGATTGAAAATATTTTTTGTGTTTTCAATTTCATTCTCATAGTTTTGTAGTTAAGTAGAGATAAAAGGTGGTTGCTAGAGGGTTGCATTAGATCCTAAGATCTAGATGCAGTGCTCTCAGATCCAAAGCTCCTCACTGATGAAGGCCACAAGCCAGAAACTAGTCTGGGGATATTGGATGAGTAGGCATTAGATAGGGATTTTATGCACAAGCCTTCTGGCATCCATTGATTACTCTGTTTAGCACAGGTGGCAATACTGTATGGAGAGTTTTGCTCTATATCAGAAATGTGAGAAGACTTAGAAAATGTACTATTTTCTATAGAAATAATACTACATGCTATATCTGACTTTCTGGAGAACAAAATGAGTGAAGATTTTCAAAATAAAAACTGAATCTTCAAGTTTAGTCTCACTATTATTTTATTCAAAAATATTCTAAGGTAATTTTTTTTACTTTGGATTAAACTCAAGAATTCAGCAAAAAACAAAACATTTAATAAATAAGTCACTACATTGTTTGTAATCCAAACATTTATTTTAAATGTACTAAAGAAACAAAGTAATTAAGCATGATTGACATTTATTGTGTGTGATAATTTTTATGAAAAGTGTGTTTGCAAAGCAAAGTGACTCAAAATATGATGTAGCTATAGCATTTCCAAATCATCTCTTTATATTTTCAAAGAATTATTGTTAACAGTGTTTAGTATTACTTTTTTTTTTGTAAATTTAATTGTTAATCAAGAATTCATATTAATTAATAAATTTAGATAATGATAAGCAATAAACATGTCCGAATTTTTTTATATAAAAAAGTAAATCTCTTTCATAATTCTGATAGATTGAATTTTTCATTGAAAAACAATAGAAAAAAGATTTGTGAGGGATATTTGATTTCAAGTGCAGTTTATTCCAAATACAGGTTGATTACAAATATGTGTTCATTTTAAGTATGTGTTGATTTTAAATATGATTAGACATGTCAGATATAAAAATTCGATAGGGTTTTACGGTGATGAATTATATGTTCATGGAAAATGTTGTTATTGAAGCAAGACATAGTAAATAAGAAAGTGATAAAGATGAATTATTTAATACTACCAAACCACTTTGTGTAGTTTATGCAATATATAATAAATCACTGATTATTCAAGTTTTCTATAGATGCCATTTAAGGAGAGTGTTACTCTAAACAAAAATGCTAAATGAATGAAACATAAAAACATATATTATTTTGTATATAAAGATCAAATTTTTAGTTTAGTAAATTGAAAAAAAGTGAAAATATTTTCTATCTAGTAATAGGAATAGAGATTGTAAAGAATGATGGTTAGAGTGTTATCTTAAAATTCAGTATTCACAAATCTAAGGGTGCAACTTCTATTTTCATGTTAGTACTATCATTGGTCAGGCCAGCAACATCTGAAGAAGTGATGAGAATAATATCATTCATAATGTTATTTATATACTAATCTGTATGCTATTACTAACAATTAAATAGAATTGGAAAATTTAAATGAAGATAGATTTTTCTATAGTCATTCAATACTTAATATTAGATAATGGTAATAGTCCATTATGTTTTAATTATTTTAAAGAAAGACACAAGTCAACTCAAACATGATTTAACTCACTCTAAATCTGGCAGTTTTTACATTACCATAGCATATTTAGGCTCATTTTAAAGCTTAAAATGTACCGTAAGATGCTGCCATCTCTAGAATTATTTTACAAGTAAAAAATCATTAATATTGATGTAAAAAGTTACAACAATGGGAGAAGGCAGGCTTTCCTAGATGCTGATTGGTTGGTTCCCCTTTGGAACAAAAAAAGATTACCTGTCAATAATTTTCACTGCTCCAACTTCTTTGTTTTGATTTTGAAAATGAAAATGAAGGTTTTAGAGCATTTTTTTACATATTATAAATTATTTTGATAAAATATGCTGAAAATATAATTATTTTAGAAAAATAGTAAGATTTTATTAAAAATTTTTTTACTTTTACATGAATATAAATTGAAAAAGAAACCAACATTAACAATAATTTTGACATCTGTCAACAATTTTCATTACCCCAAGCTCTTTATTTGATTTTCAAACAAAAATAAATATTTTAGAGTTTTTTGTTGGTACATATTATGATGTATTTTAATAAAATATGCTGAAAATATAATTATTTCAGAAAAATAGCAAGATTTTAGTAAAAAATTCTTTACTTTTACACTAACGTAAATTGAGAAAGAAAATCAATAACGTAAGCAACATTTTCTAATTGGTTATGAGCTTTCTTTTTAGGTTCTCTACTATAAAATATTTTTATAATTATAAATAGAAATTTATTTTTGAAAAAAACTTTTGCTCACTTTCATATTCTGATAAATTATTAATTTGCTTTTTACAAATGAAACTAAAACAAATATAATATTAATTGATGAACATATTTTTGCTGCTGATTTTATAATTGATCAATCAAAAATTTTGAATTTTAACTCACTTGAACATCCAGACTTTGTGCAATAAAAAGGTTATGTAAATACAACTAAAATACTATCATCATTGACTTTCAGGAAACCACAATGATTACCTATAATTGAATTAAAAATGTCAAATTATGGAGAAAGTAAATCAAATTAAAAAATTATAGGAGGAAAAAATAAATATTGTGATATTTGTTTGATGTTTACAATTATAATATAATTATGATTCATGAAACCAAATAATTTTTTTAAAACAATTATGAATTTAACTGAAAAAAAAAAGAGAAGGAATAAATAATTATCTTATTTTGCTTTGGATTTAGATCTTAGTAATCTATATGAAATCAAATAGGTTAGATAAAAACAAAAGGTTAATAGATGCAGTCAGGATTGGGAGACAATATAAAATAATTTAATATATGCTTTATTAATATTGGGAATTAAATGGGATTCCAAGAAATTGTAAAAGACCCAGAAAGAGACCACATGTGAGATGGGTGGATGAAATAAGAAAGTGTGCAGAGGTGATGTGGAGAAGAGAAGCTAAAAATAGGAAAAGATGGATTGAACTTGGAGAGACCTTCATCCTGCAGTGGATTGATAATGGTTCATGATGATGATGAATATTGGGAAAAATTATTTTGAATATTAATGAGATTGAAAAAAGAGATAATTATTTTAAAATATTATTTGAGATAGATATTAATAACAAAAATGTCTAAATGATAATATTAATTATTTCTTACTTTATTTAATATTTATTTAACAATAATAATAAAGCAAATAGTTTTAAACTGGATTTAATATCAAAGAAAGAAAGATTTGTTGTATCCAATATATAAGTAACATAACACCTGTAAAAAGTAATAGTGATAAAAATTTTAATTAACCTGAATTAAAAATAAGTACAAATTAATATTTAATTGTGTGAGAGTAAAAAATAAAATAAAATAAAGATGAAATTAAAGGGGATTTGAATACAGACTTCCAAGTTCTCCCTCACTATCCACTACATCTTATATAATCGATACACGTGACCACATATATATAAGATGGAAAGGATGGCTAAAGGAAGCTTGAAAGTCTAAGTTCAAATCCTCTCTAATTACATTTAAAGTTCAGTATATACATTATACTTGTATTGCAAAAAAAAAAAAATAAGATAGTAGTTTATTCAACCACCACCCCTCAGAAAATTATGAATTATACACGATCTTTTTAATACTCAGAAAATTTTAAGTTAGCATGAATATGGTAAAAAAGAAATGCTAATAAAAATTGCAGTCACTGTAAGCTATTTGAGAAGTTGAAGCTATAGTTTTAATGAGGTAATCACTATAATTTAATAAAAATGTGGAAGAAACGAGTCTTTAGAATATGAGTTTAGACAAAGTAAAATAGCTAAGTTAGATGAATAAGAGGATAGAAATTTTGTAAAGAATTTGAGAAATGTAAATAAAAGTATGAAGTAATCAGCTTTATAAAAAAAGAACACTCGCTGAAATGTGATTTCTACAGAATCAGAGAAATGCCGAAGGAGAAAATACTAGGAAATTTGAATACTGGATTATAAGGAGTTATGCTTTAGCTTTTTTTTTTTTAATTCGTTGATGAATATCTAGATATTACTTATTCATTAAATAAATAAATAGATGGATGGGCTAGTAGAGGGGCAGCTACTAAAAGTTAAATCTACGTATCATGGGACAGATACATGCACAAACTACTCTGTAAGATTCTTATAAAGACACACAATATAGCTACAGGATTATTTATAAAATGTAACAGTATTTTAAGTTAATAATGTTTATTATTTATAAATATAAAAAAATCTTTGCTTTTCACCAAAAAAATATAGGGGAAATTGCCTTTTTTCCCTGTTATCTATTAATCCGAAAAAAAATAATCTAGCCGTCCGTTATCGTTATTATTATTATTATTATTATTATTATTTAACAACCAGTAGCTCAGAAAATTAAAATGCTACTTTTCCCACTAATATTTTTTGAGAATAATCCTGTAATTCACTCAATAATTGAAAACATTGTAAAATATAAAAAAACAAAAAAAACAACGAAAAACGTTTTCATGGATGAACTTAATTTATAGCTATTAGTATTTTGAAAAGAGAACCAAAGAAGAATTTATCAGATAATATTTATAAGTCAGTCTTACTTTCTGGTTGATTAAACTGTAATTGTAATATTTCTATTTAAGTAATATTAATTTGAATAACTTTTTAATCTATTAAAAATTTTATTTTGAATGTTTTCTGAATGCAAGCTTAAACAAAAGTCATTTAGAATTTTCTATAATTGTCTGTTTTGTATTTAAACTTTATCTTCTAAGAAGCATCTATTTTTCTAAAACTTGTTAATAAAAATCTCAGTCTGTTTTTGCTTTCTTCTATCACACATCGGTTGATCTTTTTCAAAATGTTGTGAAAATGAAGTTTGTATAATAATTGGCTAATATCTTTTTCCAGCTCTATCCATCTGCTGAGAGATGAATTTTTAGTATCTCTTGAGCACGTGCAGTAAAAAAGTGAACTTTGACCTCGCGATACTTTCTTGGTAATTGTTCTTCAGTCCACTATAGGAGAACGAGTCAAAGAAATATAATGAAAAGCTTGATGACTAAGAGATCGGGCATGACAAAGAATTAGCTTCCTGGATCTTCAGAAGGCTGCAGTCAGAATGTATCTCTTGTCAATCACTGTGAGCACCCTCAGGGTCAGAAATGACTGAAAGATTTGAACTAGTTGAATAAGAATCATGACTTAAAAGAATAAAATAGTTGGCTGCATTGAGAATTAAGAGTTGGCAAAGACTCAAGACTGAAGAAGTTTTCTAGAATTAACTGTCTGCTAAAATAAATTGTTATGAAATGTTCAATTTCCTTTATGATCTTTACAAAGGTCAGAACAACTTTTTTTTTATCTGAATATATTCTTATTTTTAAAGCAATGCATATGTTTGTCTATTGTATGTGTGTTTATATGTTTGGAATATAACGTTCAATTTAATATATATATAAACTGTTTGATAAAAAGTATTTAAATAAGATTTTGAAGTCTATTAGGTAGCAAACATTAAAAGTTGTCAGTTATGATAAAGTGAGATCAAGAATCATTAAAAACTTTCTATCCAACAGCATTTAGATCTATAAACTGTATATGATATAATACTAAATCATCCATGCATTTTACTACTGTTACACAATGCTTTATTTCCCATCCTCTTTTACAGTTTACAGTTTCAATTGCCCCAGCAATCTTCTTCAGAACTTTTATATCTCCTAAGTTTTGAAGTAGATTGCTGGGGCAATTGAAACTGTAAAAGAGGGTGGTAAATAAAGCGTTGTGTGACAGTAGTAGCAGTTGAAGTTAGGAGATATAAAAGTTCTGAAGAAGATTCCTGGGGCAATCAAAACTATAAACTGGAAAAGAGGGTGGTAAATAAAACATTGTGTAACAGTAGTAAAGTGCTTGGATGATTTAGTATTATATGGTATACATTTGCAATGCAATAAGAAAGAGTAGTTATTAAACTATATATGCAAAAAAGATTTTATTTTAAATGCAAATATCTATTAAATAGATCAGTTAGAAGCCGAACTAATAGATTTAATTTGTATACATTATCATTTAATAAACTTTTCTTTTACTGATGTATTAAAAAATTAATTCAGAATGATCTAAGCAAAAATTTTCAACATTATATTGGAACATTTGCGTGTGTCTTCATACATATTTCTGCATAATTAAAAAAAAAAACCCAAGGTAATACAATTCAAATTATTTGCTGCTTGGGTGATTGCATGAAGTTCAAAGATCAGAAGTGACAAAGTTTTATGGGCCCTCAGGTCTAAAGAGTACCACTCTATTTTTTTGCATTAAACCACCTAGATTTGAATAAAAATATCAGTTATAAGTCAATTGTAGGAATTTTGACTCTTTTGTTTACTAAAATTAGAGTTATTAGTTTAGTATGAATCATATAACAGATTACCATTTTTAGACTTGTAATTTTAAAGTATTTGAAACATGAAATATTTTAGAATAATTGGTGAAGTAATAGGAGTAAAAATAAAAGATAACTAGTGATGGCTGTTGTAGTTTTATAAACAAAACATATGTCTGATAAAGATGAATAGTTAGAAATGAGCCTGAGACTCTCTTTGCGCATTATCATGTTAATCATTAGTTATTCATACTTCCAATGAACAACTCTAGAATAAAATGATGCAGATATAGTTGTCATATGTGGATTACATATAATCTTAGAAAAGTTTTACATTTATATATATATATTAGTCTAATATATATATCTTAGAAAAGTTTTACATTTATATATATATATTAGTCTTTTGTCAGAATGGGCATAGGTAGTTATTTGCAGTTAGCTTAAAATTGAGATATCTTTATAGTTGCTGACTTATGTTTATGTCTATTATCTATACATGGAAGGATCTTTAAGTAGATACTTCTGGGAGTTCCAATATTTTACTTCATTAATCTTCAATGTTCTATAATAAATTTTAAAAAAATATTTGTGGGTGTTGTAATGGTGCTTATTAATAAAAACGAACAATTAGAACTGTAATTTGTTTGGTATTGTCACTTCTTTTCCATTGAATTTTCTTGTTTACTGTAGATTGTTGAAAAATGTTGCTGGCTAATGCAAACTGTATTAAAGTTGGAGAAACCACTTTGATGTATATGTCATTAAACTATTTTAAATTGATTGATATTTTTAATTGATGAGTATGAAAGTTCTCTCATTTTAAACTTTATCGATAACGATTCAAATAATGAAAATATGTAATGTATAATACATAAAACTTTAAATTTTATATATAATGTTTTCTAATTAAATCTTAATACAACTGGAATTATAAATAATTGAAATTTCCCTAGCCAAATCACGAAACAATCGTTTCATAAATGAAAGAACAATACTGTTTTATATATATAAAGAAATGTCTGGAATTCTGACACTAGATATTTAAATCAATCAAAATTTTTACTTCTAGAATTTTAAATTGATTGATATTTTTTATTGACAAATGTGAAATTGTTCTCATTTTTTAAATTTTGTCAACAACTCAAATGATGAAAATATGTAATATGTACAGCACTTAATATATATGTAAAGTATAGAGATTGAATCTCAATGCAGCTGTTATCACGGATAAATGAAATTCCCTATAGCCATAGCATAAAACAATAATTTCATTAGTGAAAGAGAATATGTTTAAACATGCTTCCTATATATATATATATACAAATAAATAATTGAAAACTAAAAGCACTTAGATAGAAGGAATGAATTTTTAAATCAATCAAGAAATTTATTTCTAAACATATTTCAGATATTTTTCTACTGTTATGGCTAGATGACATTTCAATATATATGGTATGGGATTTAAACTTAGAACATTACATAAATACTTAGCATTATAAATATTATATATTATATGTTTTCATCGTTTGAATTCTTGTTGACAAAAGTTTTAAAACGAAAGAAATCTCAGACTTGTAAAGTAAAAATATCATTCAATTTAAAGTGTTTAGAAATAAATTTCTTCATTGTTTTTAAATTCATTCACCTTTTTAGATATTACATTATATATCTATAAAAGAGACAAAGTAAAAAATTGTATCACTCATTTGCAATAAAATAAATGGATAATATATAAAATAATTTTACATCATTAATTTAGCTCTATTACATTATTTCATAATTATTGAAGTGTATTTCATATAAATATGAATTTTTTCCAGTAAATTTTGTTATGTCAATAGTAATAATGTTTTGCCTTTACAGTTAATTTTTGACATATAATTATGGTTGATTTAATAAACATACATTAGTAAAGTGATTTAAACAACATTTATAAAATGAAATTTATATTTTTAACATAATTAAAGCAGTTTATATTATCTGAGTATTTATGTTGCAATAATGGTGTTTATTGGATAAATTATAAATAATCACATAATTAGCTAGTCTGTGGATTATGTAATGATTTAGAGGTTCAATTATATACTATTAAGTAAGTGCATGAAATTTATATGCATATATTTGTATATATTGGCAATTACTTTAATTGCTTACTATTTTCATTTTAAAGTAATAATTTGATGAGATATTTACACATTTTTATGTCTTAGTATAGAAATTTACTCTTATTAACCTTGTTGGTATTCACATTGTGCTGCAGTCCAATGATTGTTACAGAGTTTTACCATGAAATATTTGTTTTTATTACAGCTAGTTAGGTGTTTCAGAGTGTGTTTTTTTTTCAATACAGTTTATTATATTTTATTTTTTTCTTTTGTCAATAGTTAAAAATAATTATCAGTAAAACAAAATGTATTTCTATATGATAGAAAGAATGAATTTAACCAGGAATTAATGACTTATATTACCTGCAAAAGGATGGTACTAATTTTTTATACATCAAAATAAAGATAAAAATGTAAGAAATTTGCTTTTATTTCAAAATGATAATAAACAATAAATGAAAAATGTTATTAATATTTTTATTTTATATATTTTCTCTTGTAATTTGAAGTGGGAAGCAGATATATATATATATATAATTAAAAAACCAGTCAACAGTTAGACAATCCCAATATTATTAACAATCATCAATTTCAAACTGTTGTCAAGGCAACCTCCTTATATATATATATATAATGTTTTTTTTTAAAAAACTGTAATGTTTTAAAATATTTATCTTTTTTTAATACTTATTTCTGAAGGCATATATAATAAAAAGATGTTATATAGTTTTTTTTTTTTTTTTCATAATATAAAACTAACAGATTATTTTATTGAAGAGAGAGAAGTTGGTAAAAAAGTTTTTACTCAATAATAAATAGATGAATGGCTAATAAAAATATAGAAAAATCAAACTATCATAATTTGTGATTATCAAGTGCCTATGAATGATAATGCATTGTTAATTGTAAAACTGTGAAAGGGAAGGGGAGGGCTTTTAAAATCAAAGAATGTTTTTTTTAAAGCAACTATTAAGTATTTATTTTTTTCCAATTACAAAACATTTATGTTTCCATCCTCTACCTTTTACTTAATTTTCTAATGAATAGAAAAATTTTCATTAATCTTAATGACAAATTAATGTCAGGGTTTACGCTCTTCCACAATGTTCAATTTTGAGTGTTTTGGTTTTTATTATTTATATAAATCTGCTGCTTCTGAAAATAGAGAGGAAATTCTTAACATATATATTCCATGGATTAATAAATCAGTCAAATATATATTGTTTAGTTATGATCTTATTATTTTCCTTCCTGTTAAAAAGTACGCCTCTTAACTTCTTTTCTGGAAGATTATATGGTATACCATTCAAAGTCCAATTTCATTTTAATAAGTGATCAATATGGAGTATATTTTTGATAATAGTGTTTTCTCTTCTTTCACTGTTTTCTCTCATAACTTTCTTGTATTTCACATATTTAAATTAATGAATGATATGAGAACATATATTCAGAATTTTATCTTCACATCTGTTGAAATAGAACTAACTTCTTGTCCAAAGTATACTTTTCTCTTCAAGCAAATATGTGTCTTATCAATATCTTGATTTTTACAGAAATGACTTACTACATGCTGATTATAAATTATACTGATACTTTCAAGAAGAAGATTAATCCACTTTGCTCCAAACTGATTTTGAATAACAGAGTTGTTGCAATTAGTATTAGAACCTCACAGAAGCATGACAGAGACAATGGCCTTTTCCTCCATCAATATGTATCTTTTATTTTCAGAAGTCATTTAATACTGTTTTTAAATCTGTTTCTGTTTACCCTGATGCTATGAAATTTTCTCTAATCACATGTACTGATACATCTGCACCCTGAATAATTATCTTTTTTTTTTCACTTCTTAATCAAATCCATTGCTACTTATATTGATCTTAATCATCACACATTCTGTAAGAAAATGGCTTCTTGGGAAGCTTAAAACATGACTCTTAGTGCAAATAAACCTCAATTGTCAGTTTTTTCTTACTATCAACAATAAACATATAATAATTATAAAAAATTCCCTATTGGCAAACAAAATACCTTTATTTCCTTATCAAAATTAATAGAGAATCCCTACCCACTATTGACTTTTTATCACAGAGAATGTTGCATGCTAACATTGTTCCTTTAATCATAAATCTGAAGAAATAATCTATCATTTTCTGCCCCATTGTCCTTCTCTTCCTACTTATAGAATTATCATTGAATCATTTAATAATGCCTACACTTTATCTATTGCCATTCTCTTTGATAGCACAATATCGAGTCATTTCCCTTCAATTAAAGTTACTACTTTCCTTATATTTATACTTTGGTTCCTAAGATGCAATTTTTACTTCAATTCTATATCCAAGAAATTTCAGTCACTATTTTATAAAAAAAAAAATTAAAAGTTTAAAATAGAGACAGGGTAATTTGCCTACTCAGATATTGTTGATGGTTCACAGAGCCTGGTTTCTCTTCTGATTTGACTATAAATAGGTAGTTTTTTTCTTTTGTTTTTTTTTAATTCATCAGCTTGCACTATGTATTTACAAAATGTACCTTTTCTAATTTATGCATCATGTTATTTGTCTTTTATGATTTATTTTATATTTAGTTGAATTGCAAATCATTTTTTTCTAAATTTATATAAAATTTTTGCCTAATAAACTTGTTTTTTTTTTTTTTAAAGTAAAAAAACATATAGCTATTAACATTGGAAATATTATGAAATAATGAATAAATTGATATATTGAGCATGTGTTTGGTTTATTATTATTATTGCATTAATTCAAATAAAAGACCTAGAAACAAAAGGTTTTAAGTAATACAGAGGAAAAATAGGCATAACATTTAGAGCCACCATGCAGTTAAATAAATATCTGTCTTTATAAATGATTATCAACATTTTAGATTAAATCTTTTCTCTAAATCTTTAAAAAGAGCATTTGACTAGAAATATATTTTTTTAATTAAAGCACATTTTTAATAGAAATTATTTTAAATAGAAGCAAATCCTATTGTTATAATATTTTAGTTTTTTTTTTAAACAAAATTTCAATTACTTTAGAAAAGAGCAACAAATTATTATACATTTCATACCATATATAGAACATTATTCAGTTATATATAGAGCTTGAAAAATAAGCTTATAACAAGCTTTGAGAATATCCCCAACCCCAGACCAGTTTCTGATAATGGTATCATCAGTGAGGTGCTAAGATATTCAAGCATTAGATTAAGAATATCCTAGCACCTCACTGACGACACCAGTAGCAGAAACCAGTCTGGAATTAGGGATATTCTCAAAGCTTGTTAAGAGCTTATTTTGTGAGCTCTATATATACCATTTGTAAATACAAGTTTATTAAATTAGATCATGTGACATCTGACTTGATTTTTTTTTGTAACATTATTCAGTGCAGTATTATGTTCTTACAATGAAAAGCAACTCCTAGTTACCCAAAATAATTTTGGGAAGCTTGAAGAACAATATTCATTGATAATGTATGCTAAATTATGAAATATTCTTAGAAAAATATATAACTGAACATTTTATTATTTTAATAAAGAAGTAAAAACCTATAAAATATAAAAAAAATAGGGTGGTTTGTTGGTAGATAAATCTTTAGACTGGTCTTATTATTATTATTCTATCTTTATATACTGATCGCAAATAAGTGAAATTATACTTTACATGATAATTTGGAATCAGGATTAGTGGGAAAAATATAAAACCTTAAAATATTTTGATAAAATCATGTTTATGTCTGAAACTATAAGATATATCAAAACTTTATATACTACTAAATATGAAAAGGCAATGACTTCCTCCGGTAGAATATGTGTTGCTCTCAAAATTATTATAACATATGGATGTCATATTCACAGATTTAATTCTATAAATAATTTCTCAACAACAAATAATGCAACATTTGAAAGCTTTATCAAAGAATAATATTAGATAGAATTGAAACAAAAAAGCTGGAAAAAAATTTGGATGTATATACACATTATTTTTGTGGTATTACTTGTAAGTCTCATAGATATGAAAGTCGATCACTAAAATACAAAGTTAGAAAAAATAATGAGGGTTTTGATGAACAATGCTAGAAAATATTTTTAAGACTATAATGGATATCAATGGATCTAGTTAATAATTTATCAAACAGCAAAGATCAATTTAAAATTGATAGTCAAAAAAGAAATTGCTGAACATTGAAGTACAATTGTATATGAATTTGATGATATTTCATAGGGTGAATTTACTTACTTGCATGTGTTATTTTTAAACATCAAATGAGAAGCAAATACTTTTTGGTGACAGATCTGAAAGTGATAAGGATTTTTCTTTGAGAAATGGCTTGATACCCTTGTAGATACTATTTAAATGTTACAGTTAGTAATTTTATTGGGAATTTAATGCAAAATAGCTTTGCACCAGCTATATTAGTAAAGATATTCTGTCTGAATATTGTTGGGTAATTGAGATATAAAATAGAGAAATAAATTCTCTATACCATTGTGATTATCTATGAATAATTTGTTCATTTTTATGATTGGAATTATCTCTTTGTGCCTGCATATTTTAATGAAGTGCAAAAATTGTTATGAATTAATTAATATTACTTAAATTTTTATATCTATTAAATTGCATTATTATATTTGTAGGAGGTATTTAACACACATCAAGACAAACATATGTTTTTAGATTATAATAACTTAGATGCAGAAATATATTTTCAGTATTTTTTATAATACAATATTAATAAAATTTATAGTAGGATCGATAGTTTCTACAACAAAATGAAAAAAGCACTGCATTCTAAACCTAAAAATAATAAGAAATGGATAAGCATATGTATGTACCAAAACTTTCTAGCAAAATAAAAAGAATTTGTTTAGAGAAATTTAATGTAAACTTTCGTTCTCTCCCAACTTTAAATAACTTACTAAACAATTTGAAAGGCAAATTGACCACTGTATTGGCTCATTAAAATCTCTTGCATTCAAGCCAGTTGCTTATATGCCTATTATGGTGAATCAAAAGCCAATCTATCTACAAGATTGACCCAGCATAACTATCTCTACAATAGAGCTAAAAGAAGTAACAAATACTCATCCATTTTCATAGAACACAAACAATACCCTGGTGATAAATTTGATTTATTTAAAGCAAAAATTGTTTGTACTGAGAGGGAGGATAAAAAGAGAAAAATTAAAGTGGCTTGTACTATAGTTAAAGATCAGTTGGTGATAAATAAAAGATACCAGTATCTTTCTCTTGAAGAAATGGGCTCTCTAATAAGATTTCAAATAAACTTTACATAAATATACAATAAATTAAAATGAATTTGAATATAAGCAAGTATACATAAATATAATCAATAATAGTAATGTAGTATAACCATGATTATAGTACTGAAAGCATGTTCAACATGAATAAAGCCAATTTTTAAAATAACATGTCTACCTTTTCGTTATAGATGTTTGAACATTTATATATTTAAAATTACAAGTGCAAAGAAAAGAGATATGATATGAAATGAATTACGTAATATATAAATAACTTGAACTTAAAAGTTTATATTTCTTATTAGCTTTGATCAGTATAAATTTATTTAATACGATAGTTTCGTATGATCCTTATTTATATTATGTCTGATTTTTCTTTATTTTTTTATATTGATTTTAAAAAATTCACTATTATTATTTCTGTATTGTTAATTAAGAGTCAATTTTTTTTTTTTTTTAACTTAATAATAATCCTGATTTTTTTTAAAAAAAAATTTTTGTTGTGCAAACTGACATAAAAACTTAAGTCAGAATTAAGCCATTCGATTTGTATTATGAGTTAACAAGTATATCTTTTCCACTTTCTCCAGTTCTATGTGGCATCTCCCAATCAAAACACTATTTTTATTTTCATTTTATTTATTAATTATTAATAAACTATCTATTTTATATGGTGTTGCTTTCTTTTTTTTTTGTAACCATTCTTTATAAAAGTCACTTGATAATGATCTATATATATATATACATCACAGTTATTGTAAATTTCTTCAAAATGTAGACACACACATATACGTCACACTCTTTATTTTGTAATTATTGATCTATAAATTTAGTTCTCAGTTCTAATTACATTTTATCCTGTTTATTTACCTGTTTTTACTGATGTGTAACTAGAGGTTTTTTTCTCTCCTAATTGCCATGATCACGATATTGAGAAATTGAACTACAACTTCTGTAGTTGCCATCAATTTCACCTGCCCCGAGGTGTAATTAACACTGTTTATTTTAAAGAAGAGGCAGTGTACCATAGTGAAGCCAGTGTAAAATTTGATTGCTTGAAGCTCAAATTAATTTTGCACTTACTGGATGTGTACTATTTTTTTTTTCCTAATACATCACGATGTTTTTTTAATATTATAGAACCTATTAAAAATTTTATAAATGAAAAAAGGGGAATGATTGAATCTGTTAATGACTATTCTACTATATATATATAAATTAACTCTATATAAAACAGGCAAAAACTCTCTATACATATTGCCACTCTTTATATATAGAGGTCGTTTTAAAAACAGTATTGTCTTTTTTAAAAATATGCATTATAAAATCGCATTTTGAAAGTAATAGACATTATGAAGGAAAAAAAGTGAAGCAAAATAGATTAGTAAGGTCGTATCTTTAAAAAAAAAAAGAGAGATAAACACTAAGAAATCAATCAAAATATTTAATACTTTAATATGTCCTTTTTTCAGATAGCTACATAATTTTTAAACAATCAAATTGTTTTGACTTAGTTGGTATATAGAGCCATAGATTATCCAGTTAGCTTTTCAATATTGGTCTGTATATGGATATGATAATACATTGTTATCTGATTTTTTTCAACTGATTTGTAACATAACTTGTTTCAAAATTTCAGTCTCGTCTTTTTCTCTTTTATACAATTTTATTTAACATCTGTGATGTTTATATATATATACTGTGCATCCTGTTTTTGTTTTATGAAAATGTTCACTTGTATATAATCATATATTATGAATATACTATTTTGCTTGATTGCACTGTATTTCATAATCACTTCTAAAAGTAATTATAAATTTATTTAACGCACATTGATTATGTAAGTAATATTTACTAAGGCATAATCCTAAAGCATGTGCGGTTGAAAATGCGAAGATAGGGACCTCTACAGGTCTTAACCACAAGCTTACGCAATTGCATAAAATGAGTGCAGAATTTATAATAGATTTATTCTAATAAATTCTTAAATGGATTATACTTCATTATATATATATATATATATTAAGTAAAATAGAATAATCATTATGCAATAAATATTGTAATAAAATAATAAATATAATGGTAACAATATATTATAAAAAAGTGTGGATTATAATAGTTTTTATATTATTACCATTATGTTCATGATTATATATATATATAATTTCATACTATAATTTTCTGGAGATTCCATGTAGTAAAAGTAAAATAGCTAAATAACTTATGTTTCAGTACAGTAAGTACATTTATAATCATTATTTTTTTCCTTTATTATTTTCTCCTCATAATCAAATTCTATTGGTTGAGATATTTTAAAAAAATTTTTTTTAACTCCCATAGCTTTTTCCAAATATTGTTAATTTTCTTCAATTCACACTTCTCACTTATGCTCTTGGGCCTTTTAAAAATTGCTTATAGTTTCCCTTAACATCCTTTGGATATATTGTTTATTTTTTATCAGAATATGGGTTTTATTAAAATTGATGTCATGGCTAGTTAATTTTATATCTGAATAAATGGCTGACGAATTGGAATTTTCTCTGCTAAAATGTGTTCTTTCTTTCTTATATTTATTCTATGATTGGTCTGTTGCTATAGATTCAATGATAGATCATGATTGTTGAATATTCTAATCACTTATGCATTATTGTGAACTTTTATTGTTCCATGAAAGGTCACTTTATCTAGACTTTTACCTTAATATTTAATAATTATTACACCATGATCCATAAAAAATGATATAAATATAGATTTGATGAGTAGAGACTTTTGTATGTATTATTGTGATTATTAGGAATTAGTTGAAAGATTCTTCAAATTCAACTGATTGATTTGAGTTGTAAAGAACAATTTTGTTTTATTGTCATCTAAAATTTGGAATATGTAGTCATATTAATTCTAGAATGTACTTTTTATTAATTCTAAATTAATAGTTAGAATTGACCAAAATCTAATTGAAATTGGCATTATTATTTATAGAAAAAATATCATTGTATTCAGTGATAACAAATTTAAAAGAATGCATCACTAACAGGTCATTGAAATACATAAACATGTCATTTGTCAATGTAAATATTTATAAGTGGATCTTACAGGGGCTGGGGCTGGTATGTGAATGCTATGGGGATTAGTATGGTTTTCATCTTTCTCATCTTTGGGGCAGTGAAGATGATGTGATGTATTGTGGTTTTAATCTCTTTGTTCTCTATGTGAGTCATAGGTTGGTTATTAGACTATATGATAATCTGTAGATGACATATGATATAAGCATGTGAGATTTACATTTTTGATTAGTGATGCAGCATTGCTTGTCTTGGCTGTGAAGATGAATCTCATGCTTGGGTGACTCAGGCCAGAGAGTTCTACTATGGTTTAAACTTCAAATCGGGGCTGCTGTATCACTCATCTCTGCCATCTGGATGGCAGGGTCTGGTGCTTGTAAGGTCTCACAAGTCTGGATTTTGAGGGGATATGGGTGCTGTGGAGATTAGTAAGGGCATTGAGAGAGTCTGAACTTTGAAAATACCCCAAGGCCTGGTTCCTAATCCTTTGAAGGAGGGCTGGGACAGGGTGCTGCAGGGATTATTATGGGTTTTCACTTTCTCATCTTTTGGATGGTGGAGATGATGTGATTCTTGGTAGCTGTGATCTGTTTAGTTGCCATTAAGGCCAGGGTTTACTTTGTAAACTATGAGAGAAGCTATGAATGGCAAGATATATGCATATACAATTCAAGGGTTCGGTACATCAAATTCTGCATTGTAAATCATAGTTTGAATCTTGTGTATCACTACATATAACATGTAAATTCAAAAATTAATATCATGTTAATAAATCATATTTTGAGAAAAAAATATTTATAAGCATGTAGGACTGCAATATTTTCAAAATTGATGTCAATCTATATTATTTGGATTGAGAGAATAACCAATATCTCTGTTGAAATGGACAGTTTATAAAAAGTAAATATATATTATAATGTTTTCCATTTTTTTAGGCCTCTACATGCTAATATAAACTGTGCATGAGTTGATCAAGTTATGTCGAAAAGAAGAAAGTTGCATTTCTATTTCTAAAAAACATAACTATATTTCCTGATCAAACTCGGCCTATTAATTGTTGAGAATTATACTATTGAAGAAATCAGCTTTTAATTTATTCAATATGGGCACCAGGTCTTTTTATTCTAAAGAGACCACTGAAATCTGTCGCCAGCACGTCTCGCAAATAAAAAAAGAAAAATACTTTTAAACTAATCGGTATTCCATCATACCATAACGAGAATTATTTTTTTTAAATATTATTATTCCTGGAATTTATTAAACACATTGGCAAATGTAAATCATATATTTAAACATCACTAAAATAATATTAATAAATTTAATAATAATTAATAACTATTATTAATAATGCACAAATGAAAATTTGATATTAGAAATATTTTTTTTATTATAACAGCCTAAAAATCTGTTTAAGTTAACATTAAAAATCTGTTTAAGTTAAAATGAGAATTCCTAATAAGTAAATTAGAGAGAACACATATTAATTCAAACATGATGCAATCAATAAAAATAGAATAATTAATTAAAAAGTTCTGGTATAAAGAAAAGTCTCTTGTACAGAAAAAATGAAAGTCTCTATCGGGATTATTTTAAGACGTTTGCAAACACTTAATTTTGTCACAATCAGAAATAAGTAGTTTTACCGGTAAGTTTTAGTGAATTCACGATGGTTGTAGATAACTATGTATAGTTTTTCAGGGTTGAATTGAGCTCATGGCCTTTGATTATTAGTTGATCTTGGTGCTGATTCCATAGGCTAGTCGCGTAAGCTTCTCTGGTGTCCATCAGTAACGATGTCAGCTAAAGCTCCGGTCTACTCTTGTATGAATAACTTTTTCATCGTAGAGTGGTTTGGATTCTTTAATCCAAAACCAACCAAAAGAATATCAGCTAAACCAAGACATTCCTCCAACCGAATCCCTCCTTTTTATACTAGAGGTCCAGTTTTCAGACTTCTGTGCATATCTTTTGTTTGTCAAAATATACATTGATAATCTTATATATTCTTTATAAAATTTATGTTACAAAGTCTTTATTTTTTTCAGTATAATTCTGCCATCTTTAATTAGTTGAAATATTTTTACTTTCTCTTATCTAGATTGGTAATTTGTGTCTTTTGTTCTCTCCAGTTCTTACTTTTATTTCTAATTACATAAAAAAAAATACGGAAGAATAATTTAACTTTCATTGTACGTTTTTTTTTTTTTAAAAAAAATTAGTCAAAAAAAAATCTAAATTTACTTTTATTTTTTAGCTTTTACCAAATGCCAATATTTTTGCAACATATATAAATAAACATTACAATACCACCAGGGCTAGGAGATGAGAATAAAATAGGGGTTTACACTAATTTTATTCTTAAGTTTTTAAATTCATATTCGTGTTTTTTTTTTTTGTAGTAGCGTGCTGATATATTCTGTAGATTCATTCACAAGCGACGTTTAGCTTTAACACCCTTTTTAGGTCTAACATGGTGGGAATGGAAAATATTTCACATTCATCTGTGTCATTTCCACTTTAATGTAATATTAACGATAAGAAGCCCAAGTTATAAGCACTAACGAGCGTTGATCATCGTTCTGAGTCTTACAGGCTCACGGCAACTTGGTCCAACTTGATCCGCCTTCCCCTTTATTGGTATCCCTGCTAGAAATAGTCTTATGGGCATATAAAGGTGGTCTTATGTTAATATACTGCATACTAGGACTCAGGACTATGTTTTTCCCCTCTTCAGTAACCGCCTACCTGGTCAAATACTTGTGATTTATGTCTACATCAGACACGATCGTGGCATTTTTTTTTTTTTAAACATATCAAAAAAAAATATACATATATTTTTTTTCTTTCTGGAAGTCATATTAAAAAAATTTTTTTTATATATATTTTAATAATCAGGGTTTAATTAGTTAGTTAGTTTTTATAATTTTTAAAATTACTCTTTATTTTTCGGCTGTGAGTTTCTTTGTGTCATCTTTGTAATGTTCTTTATCATTACAACTTATCTCAGGTTGTGGATAAATTGAAGCCCAAGTTGGGCAAGCCATTATAATGTTTTCCGTTTTGCTAGGCCTCTACATACTAATATAAACTGCGTGTGAGTTGATCAAATTATGTCGAAAAGAAGAAAGTTGCATTTTTATTTCTAAAAAAACATAACTATATTTCCTGATCAAACTCGGCCTATTAATTGTTGAGAATTATGCTATTGACGAAATCAGCTTTTAATTTATTCAATATGGGTGCCAGGTCTTTTTATTCTAAAGAGACCACTGAAATCTGTCGCCAGCACATCTCGCAAATAAAAAAAGAAAAATAATTTTAAACTAATCGGTATTGCATCATACCGTAACGAGAATTATTTTTTTTAAATATTATTATTCCTGGAATTTATTAAACACATTGGCAAAGGTAAATTATATATTTAAACATCACTAAAATAATATTAATAAATTTAATAATAACTATTAATAACGCACAAATGAAAATTTGATATTAGAAATATTTTTTTATTATAACAACCTAAAAATCTGTTTAAGTTAAGATTAAAAATCTGTTTAAGTTAAAATGAGAATTCCTAATAAGTAAATTAGAGTGAACACATATTAATTCAAACATGATGCAATCAATAAAATAGAATAATTAATTAAAAAGTTCTGGTATAAAGAAAAGTCTCTTGTACAGAAAAAATGAAAGTCTCTATCGGGATTATTTTAAGACATTTGCAAACTCTTAATTTTGTCACAATCAGGAATAAGTAGTCTTACCAGTAAGTTTTAGTGAATTCACGATGGTTGTAGATAACTATGCATAGTTTTTCAGGGTTGAATTGAGCTCATGGCCTTTGATTATTATTGGTGCTGGTTCCATAGGCTAGTTGCATAAGCTTCTCTGGTGTCCATCGGTAATGATGTCAGCTAAAGCTCCGGTCTACTCTCACATGAATAACTTTTTCATCATAGAGTGGTCTGGATTCTTTCACCCAAAACCAACCAAAAGAATATCAGCTAAACCAAGACATTCCCCAACTGAATCCCTCCTTTTTACACTAGAGGTCCAGTTTTCAGACTTCTGTGCATATCTTTTGTTTGTCAAAATATATGTTGATAATCTTATATATTCTTTATAAAATTTATGTTACAAAGTCTTTATTTTTTTCAGTATAATTCTGCCATTTTTAATTAGTTGAAATATTTTTACTTTCTCTTATCTAGATTGGTAATTTGTGTCTTTTGTTCTCTCCAATTCTAACTTTTATTTCTAATTACATAAAAAAAAATACAGAAGAATAATTTAACTTTCATTGTACGTTATTTTTTAAAAAAAAAAAATTAGTCAAAAAAAAATCTAAATTTACTTTTATTTTTTAGCTTTTACCAAATGCCATTATTTTTGCAACGTATATAAATAAATGTTACAATCCATATAAGAACATTTTTTTTGTGTGTGTGATTTTTGAATTTTTGCCTCCTAAAATTGGTGACCTAGCAGCTACCGTTGCTGCCTTCCAAGCAGCCAGGTTGGGTTCGCTTCCCAGTCAATGTTTTGTTATATGAGAAAAAAAAGTGATTTTATTACAAAATAAATGTTAGAGTTAGAATTCTGTGGAGGTTCAGGATGTAGTATAACATGTACTAAGCAAAAAAGCAAGTCATATGCACCATGACATTACTTTTATAAGCTTGTATTTACAAAAATGTAATGCAGAGAGTGTACCAATAGCTCAAACAAGCTCTTAATTGATAAGTGTGGTATGAGAAAATATTTAAAATCCCTATTTAGAACCTTCCCATCTCCAGACCAACTGGTTTTGAGCTTATGGCTCATGTCAGTGGAGAGCTAGAATGTTCGGACCCTAGATCTAAATTATCAACTCAAAAACCAGCACTTATTTCATATGTGTAATACAACAATGAAGATACATACAAATAAAGGAATTGTTAAATTATTTATAAGCCTGTAAGAAGAAATGTTGGATAGGAAGTATAAAAAATCACAATGTACCTTCCTATTTAATTAGAAGCATCTGTATTCAAACTATGAACAGTTTAATGGTTTAAGAGTGTTTTTAGAGAATGCAACGTATTAAAAAAATTGTGGTCATAAACACTATTAACTCTAAGGAACTTATAGAAATCTAGGCATTCTAGATTACCAAGCTATTCATTATCATTTCATAGACATAATCTTTATAGCCCCATTATCATTTCATTTGTCAATTTCTGAAACGAATGCTATGATGTGAAAAGTTTATATCAAGCATTATAAGGACTGATAAATGAATACTGAAATCTTTGCTCATGAGTTTATAAATCATAATCTATCTTTTTCCAAACCACTATAATGACTTAATTCTGGTGATCATCTAAAAAGCATTTCAAATCAGATTTTTTTTTTTTTTTTTTTAGCATTTAAATATTGTAATATATATGTTTTTATTTTTTTGATGAAAATTATACTTTTTGACTATCTGAATCTTATGCACAATTTGGGTTATTTCATGGACAAAACTGTCTTTCAAGCAGCTGGTCTGGGTTACCTTACCTGTCAATGCATTTGACATATGGAATATATATTGTTTGTCACCATCATATTGATACTGGATTTATTTCATGGTTTCTAACAACAAATTTGTTTTAAATCTTATGGGACATTTTATATTTCTCATAGCCTCCAAAATTGCATGATTTTTATATTATTTATTTTTATAGAGTCTTTTTTGGACATTGACGATATATATATTCATATGTCAAATGCGTTGACCGGGAAACGAACCCGGGCCAGCAGCCTTCCAAGCAGCTATGCTAACAATATTTTCCAAAGAACTTGAATTTAGTTTTTGTGATAAATGGTTAATATTTTTGTAAGGAATTTTTTCATATATTATATAATTCAAATCCTATAATGAAACAAATAGTTTTTATTGAAATGAATGATTCTATAGCATATTAATAAAAATATCACAAGAGATACTGTTATAAAAACGCTATATAAATGTAAAAGAAATTTTCTTGTTTTTTTTTAAAACTAATAAAACTATTCCTTTTTGATATATAAATAAAATTCCCATGTATCCTTGGAATTATATATTTATATAAATACTACTATAAAATGTCCCCACCTTAATAATAAATTGAATAGTGGATTTAAAAATTATGAATATTATATTACTTTTGAAATGAATTCTATATATAATTTATCTAGTTTTTTGTGGAAAAGCTTATTTTAAAGACTGTTAACTGCATACGTTTTGATGTGCGATGGAGAATACCTATAGAGAATAAATATATCATTCTTATATAGAATGAGGTTATATATTATTTTTTACTTCTCATGTATATTAATATTTTATTTATATCTTCTTTTTTGTTTTATTGATATTTGATAGTAGTTCATAAATAAAGCATTTAATTTTTCACTAATTTTCTTTCCCTAGTAGGTCTTTACTTGAAGCAAAAAGGAAGTGAGCTAATCACTTGAGTAGATGATGTCATTTTTTATTGTATGTAAAGCTATCAGTCTCATCTATTGATTATACTAGTAAAGTCAATCGTTGCTTAAGGGAATAATGAAGGGGGTGATGTCCTACTTATTTGATGTTTGTGACAGGAACTTTGTCAGTGGTAGCAAAGAATCAGTTAATGGGTGTGGCCTCAAACCATGAATAAAACTCTATAGAGCTAATGTTAACACTTTATTTCTTACTTGTTATCCACTTTTTCATGTTAATTTAACAGTGATTTATTTCTGTCAAAAGTTCATTTTTAATTTTTGAATAAAAAATAAACTGGATTTCTGATTTTAAATATATATATTTAAAAATCTGTTTTAAAAGAAAAAAAAAGTAAACTACAATAGTGTGAAGCAATAAACTGATATTATCATTATATGACTAAAGGTGTTGATTAGGAGTACCTTGAGATTAAGATAATAGCATTTTCTTACACGATCACTGTTGAAAATTAGATGGGTTTGTCAAGCGTCGTTAGCCGAGAGGTCATCGCAGTCGCCTTGCAAGCAAGTAGTTGGTTGCAGACGGTTGTGGGTTCGCGTCCCGGCCGATGCTATGACACATGAAAAAAAAAAGATGGGTTTTTATTTTTATTTTTTTAGAACCAGTAGATTTTTGTATTTTCCCATGAACATTTATTATATCAGTCTTAATATATGATATTATTAATTGAAGTTGGTAAATCTTGATAATGATAAGGTCTTTAAAACTTACTGCTTTTATTATCTGCATTAGATAGAATTTACAATTTCACACACACACACACACACACACACACATTACTCTGTCCATATCGTCTGTCATGTGATTAGCCAATTGTTTGACATTTTATTCCATTAATAAACTTTTTAATCTCTTAATTTATGAATTATATTTCATACTCTTATTAATATTATTTTCTATTAAAATGATTGGATTAAGAAATTAATACCTTTTTATTGTTAATTGACTTTTACCTGTTTTATTATTATTATCATCATCATCCTATTAATGGTTTTAAATGCTTGTACATTTTTTTCTTTCATTTTATTACTGAAGTTGTGATTAAAGGCAATACAACTTTAAATAAAACAATGCTATTTAAAGATCACTCTAGAATTTTTCTATAAAGAAACGGTGAACTAGAAAACAATATTAGCGAGATTAGCCAAGTGCTGTATAGTAGGAGTATATATAGTTTTCCTTTTTTAAAAAAAATCTTTTTAATTAAGCATAGATAGATACTCATTTAACAAGTTTATTATGTTTATTATCTTATTAAAAATTTTAAATTCAGTGTGAACTTAAAAAACAGAAAGCCAACATAAGACATTGTCAATACTTCATCTAAATTGAAACCCAGATAATAAGTACGACAAGGACATAACCCTTATATTGTGCATCACAATGCTCTTCATTGCTTTTAAATATGTAGAAGAAAAAAAATCAAGCCTTTTTTGACAGTTGTTTTTGTCTTTTATATTTCCAATCTTTCAAAATCATATGCTCATTTAATAATGTCTAAAGTGCATGTTATAAATGTAAATCTCATAGAAAATGAAATCTTTGTTTGTATTGAATCATCATTGTGAGATAATATGTCTTATTTATTATTAATGACCAAGTGTTATATTATTACTTCATAAAAATGTGCTTGTCCAGAAAGTTCCTTGATGTAATAAATCTGCTTTCCTATGCCTATTTTATTATATTACATATATGCATACATAACACAAATTTTATATCAATTGCTATCTTTCGTGTATATTTTTTAATATTTAATGTACTTAGGAGATAGCAGACTAAAGAACCAATATGTGATATATATGGATAGATTTATAGTCTCTGATTTATGTAGATGTGGACAACACAAATAATTATAAACCATTATTAAATCTATAACTCCAGTGACAAAATTGAAGGACTTAATAAAGCCAACTGCAAATATATGACTTGAATGGTATAACTACAAGTTTTATTTTTTTAATGATGCTTTGCCAATAGTTAAACTCTGTTAAAAAAGTCTATACATTAAATAAATACATTTTGGATTAGTTTGTATAATCATTCCAAAACTTATTTTTTATTCATTTTTTTTATTGAGTTAAAATCATCATATGTGTCTATTAATGACTACTAGTAAAATATTTGATTTTTAATACTTTGTCACAACTGTTTATTTCTCATTTATTACCATTTTTTCATATAATTTTCCATCTTACAGCTTATATATATATTCTTATATTTAATCCTACTTTTAGCAAAATGTTTTGCCTTTTCTTTTCACATTTTTTTGGATGTAGAAGTTTACTTGCCTTTCACCTTAACATAGTCAGCATTCTTTATTACTTTGCTTCAATGTTGACTTCTTTGTAAAGTTTTTCTGCCATCATTTACAACATCCAACATATTCCAATTATTTATTTTTAGAAATGTTTCCAATTTATTTATTATGTGACATTTTACTTCTTTAAATTTCTCTTTTTCATCATCATATTTTTAAAAATGCAAACATATCTAACCTTAGCTATTCATCAAATTACTTTCATTTTTTTGATTTATATATCTAAAAAATAAATAATATTGCTGTGGCAAATAATGACTAAAAAGTAAAAAATAAAAATACTTCAAAAATTTATACTTTTTAAAATGTGAGAGTATAATTTAAGTTTATAAGTGCACCAGTAAAAAAAAACACAAAAACATTTATTTTTGTTTCTTAAGTAGATTTTTTTTTTGTGTTATAAAATAATTCTTTATTGTATATAATATTAATAAATTTTATATATAGAGCTCGCAAATAAGCTCTTAACAAGCTTTTCAGAATATCCCCAATCCCAGACCGGTCTGGTTTCCTCAGTAAAGTGCTAGGATATTCAAACATTAGATTAAAAATACGAGGATAAGCCCAGCACATTATCTAATGGATAACTATTAAGTAGAAAATCAGATTTTCAGCCATTCTTACATCTTCCAATCCAGCTATCTAACTTAAATAGTCATATGGGACTGAACCAAGATCAGATACACCATATATTAATAGCTTTAGCAATAGAAAATCACCAAAGCCTTAATAGAAAAAAATAAAATTATAAAGAAATTGTCACATGATCTAATTTAACAAGCTCTTAAAAGAAAAATTATTGATAAAACTATACATATAGTTTCTACTTATTAATCCACATGTAATTTTTGTTTGATTTTTTTTTTTGTTTTGTTTATATAAAACTAATTTTATCTTTTATGAGTAAAATGCTTTATTTTATTTTTTAAGGAATATTTTTTTGGATAATTATAAAATAAATATTATTATTGGACATTTTAACTATCTAGATTTATTTCATAGTAAGATCATATTTTAGATGTTTAATGAGTTGGTACCTAATGCTTACAGAATGTTGTGATTTTGTAAGTAATTTGTCCAAAATTAATTGATTTCAGTTTTATCTCTGATTTTTATAATTGATTTTTATCATTTTCCTATAAAATTTTGTAGTAAAATAAATTATATTAAATCATTCTCTTATTTAGTTACTAGAAAATGTTATAAAAATATTATGTTAGTTTATATAAAGTGTTTTCTAATCTCAGTTGGAGTTCTTTATTCCTTACTCTATAAATATCAATTTATTTATTCAAGTGTTCTAAGCGACCTTCTTTATATAATTATTTTTCTTCTTGGCATACTGGTTTACTTGGAAAATTTATTAGAAAAAAATAATATTATTTTTACAAATTTAAAACACAATCTAATAATTGTATAAAACAGAGAAACATTAAAATAATATAAAACATCTATTGTCAAGTACTTTCAACTCATTTACTTGAACATTTCCGTTTTATACAATAATCATATTGTAAAATAATATGGGTGCTATTGCACCTGAATGCAAAGCTACTTTATATTTAAAACAAAATAAAATTATACTATTCTGTAAGTGCTTTCAAGAGACATGCTCTCATCTTCGTACCTCTAAGTGAATTAATTATATGCAATTATGCAAATCAAGGTTAATTGTTCCATTTTCTTGAGATCGTGAGGCAGTGTCCTTGTGGGTGATAGCGTTGCAATCTATCACAATGAAACAGGCCTCCTTCACTTTTCTTTTTACATTGTGCCTTTCTTTGCAGACCAGGCTGGCATCTTGAGGTTCACACCGGTGTCCTGTTATTTTTTTGATGAATTGCAAAAATGGAATAGTGTTCATATTATTTTACAAATATATTTTTGCATGCAAAGTTTTCGAGTTAGATTTGAATTACAATAATCATATTATTAGATTGTGATTTATATTTTATAATAACAGAAGTATTGGATTTATTATTTTACAAATTTATTAATTATTGAAGATTGGCCATGGCTTTTGAGAACACTCATAATCAAAAATATATAAATAATATTAAATTTAGCCCATCAGGTATTCATAGAGAGCTTTGATTTTGGCATCACTAAATAAAATAAACTTTTTGATTACAGTTTTACTTTTTGCACTCATTACTTTTGATTTTTTTTTTTTCAACAATCTGAATAATCTCAATGTTTTTTTCAGAATTGGTTTAATAAAAGTATTTTTCATGATTATCTAAACATTGAGGACATTATATCCATTATTATCTTAAATTACATTCAAGTTTAGAGTATGATAATATATCGCTTTTATCTATAAAAAGTAGTCAGAATACACTGCTGCTTCTCTTTATTGCATTCTTATTTGTTCCATTGGAGACTATATTTTTTCTTAATTGCTACAGACTTTCCAAAGCTTTATCAACAAGTAAAAATCTATTTCATTCCTTCATACAATTTCATGCTTATTTGAAAACTATATTTGTAATAGAATCATTGTTATTAAACAAGGCAAAACTCTCCATACAGTAGTGTCACCCTGTGCCAACCAGAGTAATCAATGGATGCCAGTCTGGTTGGCATAGCGTGGCACTACTGTATGGAGAGTTTTGCTTTGTTTAATAACAATTATGTGCTAGTATAAAAGGTTGTGATCATGTGATGTTTAAAATCATTGTTGATGTAAATAAAGTTCTATCTCCTATGCAAGAATAGTTTTTTGCTTAATAGTTGATCTAAAATTAATCTTATATTATTTTATCCTGTGCAGTTCAGCGCAGTTGGTAGAGCTTTCAGTATCGGATTAGGAGGTTCCAGTTCGATTCTGGTACTTACAGGTCTAACATTCAAATTTTTTATGAATTGCCAAGCAATAAAGTCATATGTCTTTTTAGCCCTGTGTGGTTTTGTCATAATTGGTAGGGCATCAGACTTGGGATTAGGAGGTTTTAGGATCAACTCTGCTACTAGTTCTGGTGTTCGTACTTCTTATAATCTCCCAAAAAATTAAAGCCATATTTTTTTATCATATATTTTCATCATGTGTTTGATCAGGTAGGTCAGCAATATGAGATGGCATGGAGAGTTAAGGATCATGTGAAAGTCTGAGTTCGAATCCCACATACATTACTTATATATATATATATGATAAACAAAAATGCAAGTTAAAAAACTTGCTAACGCTTGTATTTATGTCCACAGATGGCGTTCTACCAAAAACGCCCATCAAGCGTATGTTTTGTTTACATAAACGTCAGAGTAGTTAGTATTCACTATCTCTAACTATAATTCCACTTTCAGATAATGATTTCAAGCTATTTGCTATCATCAGTGAAAGACAGGAATAAAGAAACTAGATCTAAATACAAACTCTGAGCGTTTATGAAACAATTTCTATTCAGCTTGCAAGCGTGAATTTTTTAGACACGTAATGACTTCAAACTCAGCATAGCAAACCAGATAGCTATATGGGTCTGATCTCAGTTCAGCATCACCACATAGTAGAAGCCTCTGCAATCTATATCATTGCAAGAAAGACCTCAAAGGTACATTTATGATAAACAAAAATGCAAGTTAAAAAACTTGCTAACGCTTGTATTTATCTGAAAGTGGAATTATAGTTAGAGATAGTGAATACTAACTACTCTGACGTTTATGTAAACAAAACATACGCTTGATGGGTGTTTTTGGTAGAACGCCATCTGTGGACATAAATACAAGCATTAGCAAGTTTTTTAACTTGCATTTTTGTTTATCATAAATGTACCTTTGAGGTCTTTCTTGCAATGATATAGATTGCAGAGGCTTCTACTATGTGGTGATGCTGAACTGAGATCAGACCCATATAGCTATCTGGTTTGCTATGCTGAGTTTGAAGACATTACGTGTCTAAAAAATTCACGCTTGCAAGCTGAATAGAAATTGTTTCATAAACGCTCAGAGTTTGTATTTAGATCTAGTTTCTTTATTCCTGTCTTTCACTGACGATAGCAAATAGCTTGAAATCATGATCTGAAAGTGGAATTATAGTTAGAGATAGTGAATACTAACTACTCTGACGTTTATGTAAACAAAACATACGCTTGATGGGCGTTTTTGGTAGAACGCCATCTGTGGACATAAATACAAGCGTTAGCAAGTTAAAAAACTTGCATTTTTGTTTATCATAAATGTACCTTTGAGGTCTTTCTGCAATGATATAGATTGCAGAGCTTTACTATGTGGTGGTGCTGAACTGAGATCAGACCCATATAGCTATCTGGTTTGCTATGCTGAGTTTGAAGACATTACGTGTCTAAAAATTCACGCTTGCAAGCTGAATAGAAATTGTTTCATAAACGCTCAGAGTTTGTATTTAGATCTAGTTTCTTTATTCCTGTCTTTCACTGATGATAGCAAATAGCTTGAAATCATGATCTGAAAGTGGAATTATAGTTAGAGATAGTGAATACTAACTACTCTGACGTTTATGTAAACAAAACATACGCTTGATGGGCGTTTTTGTAGAACGCCATCTGTGGACATAAATATAGTTTTTTAACTTGCATTTTTGTTTATCATAAATGTACCTCTTAGTCTTTCTTGCAATGATATAGATTGCAGAGGCTTCTACTATGTGGTGATGCTGAACTGAGATCAGACCCATATAGCTATCTGGTTTGCTATGCTGAGTTTGAAGACATTAGTGTCTAAAAATTCATGCTTGCAAGCTGAATTTAGAAATTGTTTCATAAACGCTCAGAGTTTGTATTTAGATCTAGTTTCTTTATTCCTGTCTTTCACTGACGATAGCAAATAGCTTGAAATCATGATCTGAAAGTGGAATTATAGTTAGAGATAGTGAATACTAACTACTCTGACGTTTATGTAAACAAAACATACGCTTGATGGGCGTTTTTGGTAGAACGCCATCTGTGGACATAAATACAAGCGTTAGCAAGTTTTTTAACTTGCATTTTTGTTTATCATAAATGTACCTTTGAGGTCTTTCTTGCAATGATATAGATTGCAGAGGCTTCTACTATGTGGTGATGCTGAACTGAGATCAGACCCATATAGCTATCTGGTTTGCTATGCTGAGTTTGAAGACATTACATGTCTAAAAAATTCATGCTTGCAAGCTGAATAGAAATTGTTTCATAAACGCTCAGAGTTTGTATTTAGATCTAGTTTCTTTATTCCTGTCTTTCACTGATGATAGCAAATAGCTTGAAATCATGATCTGAAAGTGGAATTATAGTGAGAGATAGTGAATACTAACTACTCTGACGTTTATGTAAACAAAACATACGCTTGATTGGCAGTCTTGGTAGGACGCCATCTGTGGACATAAATACAAGCGTTAGCAAGTTTTTTAACTTGCATTTTTGTTTATCATAAATGTACCTTTGAGGTCTTTTTTGCAATGATATAGATTGCAGAGGCTTCTACTATGTGGTGATGCTGAACTGAGATCAGACCCATATAGCTATCTGGTTTGCTATGCTGGAGTTTGCATTACGTGTCTAAAAATTCACGCTTGCAAGCTGAATAGAAATTGTTTCATAAACGCTCAGAGTTTGTATTTAGATCTAGTTTCTTTATTCCTGTCTTTCATTGACGATAGCAAATAGCTTGAAATCATGATCTGAAAGTGGAATTATAGTTAGAGATAGTGAATACTAACTACTCTGACGTTTATGTAAAAACATAACGCTTGATCGGTGTTTTTGGTAGAACGCCATCTGTGGACATAAATACAAGCATTAGCAAGTTTTTTAACTTGCATTTTTGTTTATCATAAATGTACCTTTGAGGTCTTTCTTGCAATGATATAGATTGCAGAGGCTTCTACTATGTGGTGATGCTGAACTGAGATCAGACCCATATAGCTATCTGGTTTGCTATGCTGAGTTTGAAGACATTACATGTCTAAAAAATTCACGCTTGCAAGCTGAATAGAAATTGTTTCATAAACGCTCAGAGTTTGTATTTAGATCTAGTTTCTTTATTCCTGTCTTTCACTGACGATAGCAAATAGCTTGAAATCATGATCTGAAAGTGGAATTATAGTTAGAGATAGTGAATACTAACTACTCTGACGTTTATGTAAACAAAACATACGCTTGATGGGCGTTTTTGGTAGAACGCCATCTGTGGACATATATATATATATATATTTATATGCAGGTTTCAGCCTGTATAGTGTATTAATTTACATATTACTAATAAAAGTTTTATGTATTTTGTTTTTTTTCAAAATATTTCTTATTAAAATGTACAAATTAGGTTCATAATTTAATTAAATAGTGCTGAAAATATTCAAATTATTAGATAGGAGTCGAACTCCGATAATGTGCTATTACTTTAATATGATGTTTGAGTGCACAAAATGTATAATATTTAAAGTAATAGTGCATTATCAGACCTTGACTTCTGATCTAATAATTTTTATCACATAAAAGAAAAATGCATACAAATATATTAAGAAGAAACATAAATTGCAATAAAAAAATCCGCATAATACGAGACTCAGATTTATATGATATTATAAAAAGTTAACAGCTGTAAATACTTTGGTCAGGTTATTACTACAGATGTTAACATAATGGACAAATTTATCATAGAATTAAACTTGCTTGTAGTACTTTTGCTAGAAATAAATTAATATATAAAAGGAAATATACCTATATATTTAATAAGAAATGTTTTTAATAAATGTGTTTCAGTTCTTACTTATGGATATGACACTTGGACTCTTAATAAAAGAGCAATACATAGACTTCAGACCTCTCAGTAAAGTATGAATAGCTGCATGTTAGGAGTAACAAAAAGGGATTGGAAATGAAATACATGAAAAAGAAAACAAACATGTATAATTGACATGGTTGAAAGAATTAAGAGACTGATGTGGAGTTGAACTGGACATATTTTTAAAAAAAGATTATAATGGATAGATAGTTAAAATCTTAAACTGGATTCCGAGAGATTATAAAAGACATTGAAAAAGATCACATGTGAGTTGGATGGATGGATTAAGAAAGTGTGCTAGGTTAATGTGAATAAGAGGGGCTAGCAATCAGAAAATATGTATTGAACTTGGACAGTCCTTCATCCTGCAGTGAATTGATAATGGTTGAAAAATCATGATGATGATGATGATATACTGTACTATATTCATAATTATATTTTGGATTATTGTCATTGTCTAGTATTAAATATGCAACATCATTTATGAGAAATTCACACCTAATTTAGATTTTGCAAGTACATCGTAATAGTAATAGCACACAAGTTAGGATATAACACAATGTTTGTAGTGATATTATTCTCCTCTCATCTTTAGGTGTTACTGTCCTGACCAATGGCAGTTCTATCATGTGAAATGAATCTGGACCTTTAGATTTGTAAATATTGGATTTAAGGTAATGTTCTAACTTCCTAAGCTATTCTGCCAAAGAGAACAGTCAGTAAATATTTCAAATACTTATCTCCGGGATACTCATGTCATCTCTACTTTTTTGTGAAGAGCCAGATTAATGAGTGGCTTTTACACTTTATGTATTGTCACACTATGTTGACTTAAGGTTATTAATTATTTTCATATGAGCAGCTTATTTAAATGGCCAATAACTTCAAAAGTCAAATTATTGTGACAAACGTAATGACTGGAGGCCGCTAATTAACTTTGATTCTTAGAAAAAAAGTGGAGTAATTGGGAGAACTATCATAGATAAGAGTATAAAATTTCTACTCACTGTTGCCTTTGGCAGGATGGCTCAATTGGTTAGAATATACCTTAAAATTCAGTACTCATGAGTTTACGAGTACAGGTTGACTTTCCATAATAGTACTGTGACCGTTCAAGCCAATAACACCTAAACAAGGGAGGAGAAAAATGCCAGTCAAATGTGTCATATACTTACCCTGGGTGCTATTACTAATACTGTATGTATAATATCAGATGATGGAAATAGTACAACCTATAATTACTTCTATAATGCCACTATCATAAACATTAAAACAGGCAAAATTCTCTATATGTATTGCCACACAGTGCAAGCCAGAGTAATTAATGGATGCCAGAAGGCTTGTGCATAAAATCCCCATTTAGTGCCTACTCATCCAATATCCCCAGACTAGTTTCTGGCTTGTGGCTTTTGTCAGTGAGGAGCTTTGGATCTGAGAGCACTTGGATCTGAGTGGCAATACATATAGAGAGTTTTGCCTGTTTTAATAAGAGTTACAAGCAAGCATAAGAAATGGAAATCATGTGATGTTTATTGATTTATCACAAACATTCAGACAAACACTGTTTTATATATATTAGATGTAAAAAAAAAAAATCACAAATGTTATGACACCACATAAATAGAAAAATGTAGAAATTATATTCATTCTTATAAATGGATATATATACACATTTATTTTATAGTAATTATATTTTAAAAACATAAAAAAATGTATTTCATATTGTTTATTGATTGATCATTATTATACATATTGTTAATGAATTTGTATGTATGTTAACTTCTTTGCTTAAAGACAGGTGGAACAATTAACCACATAATACTAAAGATAAAAAGATAATACATGAATATCATTGGTGCTAGTTTACGATATGACTTAATTTATTATTTCAGTTTTGAATTTTAATCATGAGAAATACATTTTGTAGTAAGAAAAAGATTTGAGGGCACAAATTTTTATATTTAATTCGAATTTTTGTAATTGTCAGTGAATATGAGTCAAAACATATACTTATTTTTATTTGAATTGCAAAACAATTTTTGCATATTAATATTTTAAAAAGTTATAATTATCAATAAATTTATGACAAAACTCTTTTATATAGTAATTATAATAAGAAATTAGTGGAAGTAATTTAACTAAATTGAATAATTAGATTAAACATTATAACTGATTATAACATCAATTTAAATTTTCATTTTATAGTTATTTGTAAAATCTTGAAAATACCAGAGTTTGTCAAATATAGATGTATTTATTTCCCAATTTATTAAAATGTATTAGATTACTAGTAACAGTTGGAAAATTTCTGCTGTGAATATTGTTTAACATTTATTTTTACTGTTTTTGCTTCAGTAAATATTCACCATATGGTTTGTTTTAAATCTAGAAAAATTAGAAGACCATTACATACATTGTTACTTCAAAATGATTTTTTTATTGGTATACAGTATATATATGCAAGTTCTTGAGTAAATTAATTTTACATTTTAATCAAAAATAGAAATTAAAAGATCAGAATATTTTTATTTAATTAATTAATGATATATGGTAATAACTTGATATGGTATTTGATGTGATGTGATGTATTGCGATGTGTTGGTAGCAGACGATGTAAGCTATATGTGTTTACATATGGCTATCAGTGCCACCAAGCGAGCAGTAGTGCTGGAAGCTTCTTGGCATAAGGTTTCTGTGCATACACATGGTGAGCAGCATCACCTAGCATCTGGAACTTGCATCACTTTTTTGGCCCCCTACTCTGAATATTTCTGTGGTTGACACAGGAAACACGCCTCTGGTGGCCACATGGAGATAAAGTTACAAGTACCCTTGATATAAAGTAACAATTGGATAAATAAATTCCAAAGTGCTATCTATATTAATATAATAATATCTAGTATCAAGATAATCTCTTATTCTTTTCTTTTACTTTCTTTTGCTTATCTTCATATATTCATATACACATATATTGCTTATAATAACTTCTTTCATATACACTTCAATGCAAACAAATTTTCTTAAAAAACTTCTTTATTTATTTATTTCAAAGCAAAGGAGTTTTGAAAAATGATCTGATGAAGACTGATGGACAGTCGAAACTATAAGGAAAATAAGGAAGTTTTTTTAAGAAAATTTGTTTACATTGAAGTGAATATGAAAGAAGTTATTATAAGCAATATATCAAGGTAATTTATGATGCAAATAAAAAACAAACATATCATGTACTTAACCATGGTCTTATATAGCATAGATTAAACAATGATCTTTTTATTAAAGAGAGTGATAAATCAGATGGAAGTATTAATGCTGTAAAACTCAATATTTATTTTGCAATAGAAAATCTAAATCAACGTTAACAACTTTGGGTCATGATATCATAATAATTTGAGAATCATTCACTGAGTCATGGGCTACATTGTTAAGAGTTCAAATTTTATGTTAAAAAGCATCACTGTTTCTAACTCCAATATAATAATAGTCCACATAGTACTTAAAGTCTTCACATTTATTTTAATTATAAACATAATGCTTCAATTGTCTTAAAAACCCATAAATATGTTTCATTATTTTAGGCTAAAATAGTTGTAGTTTTTAAATAACATTTCTGCCAATTGTTATTTTACTGTAGAACCATGAATGAACATACCATTTTTTGTATTAAGAATTCATTTATAAAGTAAAAAAAAATACATTTTAAATACTTGGATTGCAAATTATTTCTCTATGAGCAAACTTTTTTTAAAAAAAGTATACTAAATTATGAATAATAATGCATGCAAATAGTATATAACTACTTCTAAGTTATGATGTTGAAAATTATGTATTTCGGATTATAAGTTGTTTCCTTTTTTACACAGACTGTCAAAATCATTTTTGTAATGATATTAAATAAAAACATAAGGATAAAAATCATTGTTGTACATAATTAAATTTTTCTATAATAATTATAAATAAAATGTTATTTGCTGTAAGATATTGAATAAAAACATAAGGATAAAAATCATTGTTGTACATAATTAAATTTTTCTATAATAATTATAAATAAAATGTTATTTGCTGTAAGATAATAGAGTAATTTCTCTGTGAATATTTTGAAATTAGATGCATTTCAGAGAAAATGCATTACTTGTTTTCAGTGTCATTGTGGCAGACATTGCAATATTCAACCACATTCTTCTTTCTTATATTCATATGTAAGATAAGACTTTTTAGTTTAATTTTAATATAGAAGTCAAAATATTTAGGTTCAAGAGACCAATTCTTACATTTATTAATAAACATTTTGCTATTTAGGCATAATGCACATTTAGTGGGTTCAGAAAGATCGCCATAAGACTATTTATTGATTTCCCAGTATTTGAATTTCACTGATGATATTGGGAGTTCATGTTTGAAGATGGATTGGACAGAGAGAATGAGTTTTTACAAAATTTGATTGCTGATGGGGGTGTATTTGTAGGTTTAATTTTTAGCAATATCTCTAAGAGAAAATATTGAAAAAAAAGATAATAAAGTTGTCTTTTGTGTTGCTGAATATGTTGGTACAGTGGAGACCTAAATCATTTAAAATATATAATTTTTGAAGTTGATTAAGCAAAATTTCACCAATATGCTTGCCCTAAAGAAGATTTCTAAGGAGTAGATAACATAGTTAAATTTTTTGGTAATGATATTAATAGGAAAGTGATACTGGTCATGATGAGCTGATTAAAAAGTAGTATTTTAGAATAAATAGTAAGATAAGATTTAGAACATGATTTAATATGTTTCTCAGGTTTATTAATAAGTACTTTTTGTACCTGGCTTCACATAAATGAGTAGTCTATAGGAAAGTATTTGGATCTTATTTAAAGTATTGCTTTTGAATTTTATCAGTACAGATAGAGCAAATGCATGATTTGTCAGTGTTAAATTCAACCTTGTATTTTTGGGCAAATTTTGGAAGAATTTGAATAAGCATTAGGATTTATTTGGAGAAAGATAGAAATACAGATATGTCATCCATATAAGTGATGACCGAAATAGTAGTATTGAGAGATTGTAAAAAGGTACTGGGTAATTGATTTCCAATTTCTTTGAAATATCAGCTTGATATAAATGGTACATAAAAGAGCAAGGGGAGAACTCTGTGATATTAAACAATAAAGAGTGAAGCTAGGAGAAAAATTTCCATTTAGCATGATATGAATTTCATGATTTAGTAGTTGTTTTTGTTATTATATATAGATGTCTTTGTTATGGTTAATGTATTAATAATGTGATCTATAGGTTACCACATCAAATGCAGCTTAAATATTTAGCTGGACTAACAGTGGACTATATATATATATATATATATATATATAGTATATCAATACTATCTTACTAATATATATATATATATATATATATATATATATATATATTATTTCCTTAGTAAGATTATTGCAGTTTTAATAAAAATCCAGTCTTGTTTATGAAAAGCCTTTTTTTTCCAAACTGTTAGATAACAAGCGTAGCAAGAGTGGCTTAATTCTATCATTAGGGGTTGATTAAACCAATTTAATCTCTTTTGATATGGGTCTAAGATTATTAATGGCAGAGATTATGATATGTTTTCATGTTTTTTAAGTAAAGCATGAGAGATATTGTAAAATATTGTGTATTTTATATATTAGTTTAAAAAATAATTAACCATTAATCTTTCTTTATGCTTACACAAGCTGTTTACACAGAGGCAAAACTTTCCATACAATGAAGCCATTCAGTGGAAGTGAGAGTAATCAATGGATGCAGGAAGGTCTATTCATAAAATCTCTATCTAATGCCTACTCATCCAATATTCCCAGATTAGTTCCTACCAGTGGCTTTTATCAGTGAGGAGCTTTGGATCTGAGAGTACTGCACTTAAATCTTTTGATCTAATGCAGCTCTCCAATAACCATCCTTTACCTTATTAGGGTCCAAAAAGAAAAACAATAATGTTTTTAATTTAAGCTCACAATTTTGCTTTCATTTTGAACTCAAAGGTTTATAGTTAGCTAATAAGGTAAAAGGTGGTTGGTGGAGGATTGCGTTAAATCTTAAGATCTAAGTGTAGTGCTCTCAGATCCAAGGCTCCTCACTGATGAAAGCCACAAGCTAGAAGCTAGTTTAAGGATATTGGATGAGTAAGGACTAGAGATTATATGAATACACTTTCCTAAATCCATTGATTACTCTGGCTTGCATTGAGGGTCATTACTGTATGGAAGAGTTTTGCTTCTGTGTTAAAGCTTGTGTAAGCCTAAAGAATGGTAATCATGTGATGTTTAGTGGATTAATACTAATACTGCCCAATAAGACTATGGTGACTGTGGTTATTAAAGAACCAAAAACACTGAAAACTGTAGATACTGAACTGAGTTCAGATCTATACCACTATACAAGCTAATGAGTTTGAATTGAAAACATTATTGTGTTTCCATTTTGGAGTCAAAGCTTTATAGTAAGCTTATAAGAGAAAAGGTGACTGCTGGAGGGTAGCATTAGATCCTAAGCTCTAGGTATAGTGCCATCAGATTCAAGGCTCCTCACTGATGAAAGTCACAAGCTAGAAACTAGTCTTGGTATATTGGATGAGTAGGCACTAGATAGGGATTTTATGTCCAAACCTTATTGCATCCATTGCTTACTCTGACTTTCACTGGGTAGCACTACTGTATGGGGAGTCTGTTAATTAACTATGTGAGATAAGTATTTCACTGTGAAGCGAACTTGGTGGGAATATCCAAAAGAGGAATTGTGTGCATGCCTAGATTATATGAGTCTGAACTAGATATTTATTATACTTATTTCTGCCTTTTTCGAAGTACCAAGAATAATAATATATGCATCGTCAAGGTGATAATAATTATAAAACATACTTACATTTATTCAATCATTCTTTTTATTGATATACTATTTATGTTACTGTGAAATAAAATGTGTCATCCATGATTAATTGAATACATTTTACGATAGATGTTGAACATATTTTTATATTTACATTTTTAATATACATTAAATGTATTTTGATTTATCAGTTTTTTTTCATTTTGCATTAAGAGGATTTACATGAAATCACATAGTTTTTAAAAAAATATTATTATTATATTTTTAATTCTCCCCGTTCTCATTAACAGTTAAAATTGATGCTAAAAATATAATATAATTAAATTTTCATAAAATAACGAAACCGTTTATATAATTGTTCATGAAAAAATAGAAAAATATTAGCACTCTGCTGGGCTTTTTAAAATTCATTTAATGCTCATTAAGTGTTTTAAATATATATTTTATAAATATCAATTTATTATAACGACTTAAAATAATGAAATAGAAAATTGAAATTGAAAACAATTTACAGTTTGGTGGTTTCTTTATTTTTTTTTGCTAGCAACCATCTTGTTTCTATTTATAAGTTTGTGCTGCTACTACAACTACTACTATTACTACTCTTACTACCACTACTATTATTATAAGTATTATTTTTATTTAATTATTATAAACTCGTTTTAATTGAGGATTAAGAAAAGGTAATAGTTAATCTTCAAAACCTTTATATTGTATTAAGCCTACTTTCCGCAGACCACTTACAGAATCATAGTGCTATTATGTTTAGCAGTTGAAATATTCACTTTTTCAACTGCTAAAAAAACAGCAGTTGTCAAGCGTTGTTGGCCGAGAGGTCATCGCAGCCGCCTTGCAAGTAAGTAGTTGGTTGCAGACGGTTGTGGGTTCGCGTCCCAGCCGATGCTATGACATATGAAAAAAAAACAAACATCAGTATCATTTTGGCAGTGGTCTGCTGAAAGCAAGCTTAATGCAATATAAAAGTTTTGAATATTAACTATTACTTTTTATTAATACTTAATTATGACTAGTTTATAATAATTACAATAAACAAAAGAGAATCGAATATTATTTTGTAGTATTATTTAATTAAAGGGGATTAGAAAACAGTCTTCCAAGCTTCCTTCAATCTTCTACTCCTTTTTCACATGTTTGAGTTTGTGTGTATCGGTTGTATAAGATAGATTGGACGACTGAAGTAAGATTGAAAGTCTAAGTTCAAATCCCCTTTAAATACATCTAGCTTAAGTATATATACTATGCTTGTATTCAAATATTATTTAACATACAGAAGATTTTTAACAATTTAAATATATATTCAGAGTTTTTTCATTTGTATCTAATATTGAGATGGCATGGAGAGCTGAGGGTTGTGTGAAAGTCTGAGTTCGAATCCCTTATATATTACATTATATATGTTCAGGTTTGTGTAAGCCTGTACAGTGTATTAATTTACATATTTATTAATAGAAATCTAAATACAAAAATTAAGAGAATATTTAAATTTGAAAGAATAGATGCTTGTATAAAATAATGTGACTTAGGTCAGCTCTTTTTATTACTGTTTATTTATTTCGTTTGTTTGTTTATTGTTTTCATTAATAAAATATTTTCAAATTTTCCATAATAAATATTTTTAATTCAATCATGGAGTTATAAATAATGTTATTTTTAAATGTAACCCCCTCCCCGTCCCGTCTTTTTTTTTTTTAACGTAAGAATTAAAATGACATCTTTTTTTTCTTTTCTTTTTTAAAAAAAAAAAAAACAAACAAATAATAAACAATTATGACAACATTTTAAAATAAATTATTTAAAATGTTTTAGTTGTTTATTAAAACATTTAAAAAAAAAAAAATTAAATTTAGTAAACATTTTCAATTAAAATATTTGTAAAAGGTCACAAATTATTAGTTTTATTCCCCTCTTCTACATATTATAAAATAAAATTATTCATTAGTTAAAAAACAAAAGATAAAACATATAATATAGTATGTCTTTGCTTTTGTTAATCTCATAAGTCAGTTCCTTTTTTCTCTTACATATTTTCTTCATTACTGTTACAATTTCTTCCAGCATATATTTTTTACATTTTTCTGATTTCTAAAAGCATATTGAGTCCATTTTCTATTATCTTCCAAATTTCTTTTAAATAATATATATATATATATTTTCCATATGTCATAGCATCGGCCGGAACGCAAACCCACACCCATCTGCAACCAACTACTCGCTTGCAAGGTGGGTGCAATGACCTCTCGGCTAACAACGCTTGACAAATATTTTATTTTTTAAAGATATTTTATTGAATAATCAAAATATTACACTATATTTTTTTAGTGTAAATTTAAAGTATATAAAGATTACAAGTTATTTCTATGTAACAAAAAATATTGCAGTACTAAATTATTATTTTATTTTGGAGCTACTTAATATGTGATTGAGTTTTTCTCTCACTAGGGACCATGTGACTATAAATATATTTGTTTACTTTTTCTATCAAACTCTTTCATTTTTTCCATTTTTTTTTAATTTTAAATTTCTAATATCTCCAATATTTTTTACTTATTTTTTAAATAAACTAATAATTAGCTTTTTTAGCTAATGCACATGCACTTTGTAGATCTTAACAATAAATGAATACTCTCATTTTCCAATACAAGATAAAGTCTTTGTGAAAGAATAGAATGAATCCACCTATTCTTTCAACCCAAATGGTTAAGTATGGGCAAATCTTAAGTACTGGAAATGAGAGCATGAAGATATTAAACAATCACTTTAAATTACTATTACTATGTCTGAATGAATGACACCTACGAAATTTACTAGGATTTACAATACATCATTCTTATATGAAATTAAATATATGTAAATGAGATATTTATTACAATTCAAAAACATTGCACTATATAAAATAAATATCTGGGTTTTTTTTAAAGTATATTTTTGATCCATATAAAATAGCAGTTGAAATATATATAATAACTTTCTATCCTTATTAATTCTCTCACAATGTGTCTGTTTTCTTTGTTTTCATATTCAGCATTGAATTTAAGTTTGAACTATTATTACTTATCAGAAAATAATAAATTTAACCTCATTTGATAGATACTTTTGGTTTACTACTGAAATAAATTCTAAATATTCACATTTTATTTCTGAAAATATTAAAAAAAATAAAAACATAATGAAAACAAAAGGTTTTTTTATGTATCATCATTTCTAGAAATATTATTTTCATTTTCCATTGTTTTTTTTAAATGCAGATGAATAAATATTTGTTTTTCTTAATGAAATGTGCTTTAAAAGTTTAAAAATTCTTAATATTTATTGTAATATT